>OZ025289.1:263054418-263747918 GCA_964019185.1 Maratus speculifer
GTGCTTCTCTCCCTACAATTGATTCGAGGCTTTTTGTGGTTTTGCCCAGTATGAAGCAGAATTCATTGTTTATTCTCTGCTTCATATCGACATCGAAAACACAAATTTAACACCTCGTTTTAAAATGTGTTTCAAGGTCGACCACTTGATTTTAAAGACCACCGACGTCTTTGGATATACGCATTTAAACGATCATCCAAATACAAGCAGTATCTTGCTCTGACTTTTTCAGAATCTCGTACAGTTATATGAAAATTAATAAACGCACCTTTTGGAAATAAATATATGTATTTTTAAAATTTCTAATTGAATATTAATTATAATAAAAGAGTGTTACGCAAGTGAAATTTTATAGATCATAAAATACCATTATCAATACATAACTTGAATTATTTTTATTAGCATTTAACTCTGAACTTTAATTTTCCTATAAATAAATGTCAAATATACCATGTCCTTCTATAGTTTGCTCTAGAAATTTTAAAGTAATTACTTATGGTAGGAACACATTTTGTTATAACTTGAAAAGAATAATCATCTGTACATCTTTCATAGAAATGTCACGACGAACAGATAAAATGTTTATCTTCTTTAAAGAAATTTATTTTCGATAAAGCACAATAACTTTCCCGAAATTACGAGAATAGCAGTTTTGTAAAACTAGAATTGTAAATGGAGAGATGGAAAGAGAACTGTGCTTAAAAGAGAATTTCAATCGATATTTATTAAATGAGGGAGTATAATTTTATAACTTTATGAAATTGGATCATGTTCTTTATTCAATGTCCTTGTGAAATAAATATACAAAAATACTTTAAAGTTTTCAATAGATATTTTTGAAGATAAAGACTGGGGACTTGAATTTAAAAGATTCATATATGCATTTTAAGAGGAATGTATTATTTCTGATGCTTGATATAAACAGCAGTGGTCGCAGCGTCCCTAAAATTTTCACCGTTTCCGATCACAATTTTTTAACAATACTATTTATTGTAAGATTTCAGTGTGAATCTTAAAGGAATATGAATGGAAGATATTTGATTTAAAGTACTGGTAGAAAAGTGATAAAATTTTAGGGACGCTGTGACCCCTGAAACAGGCAAATGATTTTAATCATATCTAACTTGTGCAATACTGTTTTTTTGTAAATATAACCAGCATTTTCCACACTTTTGGTTACTTTAACTACACTGTGCTTGTATTGGCTTATACACAAACTACCTTTTTTCCATTTGGTTAATGGATTTCTCCTATTAATTCGGTTCACTTCTATATAATTGAGCATATTGGCGTTATTTTTTGTAATGAGGACGGTAAGCGTAAATCTTTCGAAACCAGTCTACTCAAAGTTTGCATATTTTACTTTTGCAACGATTTTTTTTGTTGTTCTACAAAAAAAAATACCAGTTAACCATGTATATATATTTATATATGTACATTTAAATCCCACATTAAATTCTCTTTCAACTGATTTCCGGCGCAGAATTAATTTGAAATCATTTTATTCCACAAACAAAATTTAATATAAACAAAGTTTATCCCTAAAAATTTAAATCGGAATCATATTTCAATTTTATGTTTTTGAATGAATGGGGTATATTTTATTTGTTTTTTATTAAAGACATGCATTCTTGCATTGTTTTTTAAAAAGATAATATTACTTTCAAAAAGGGTTTCATTCATGTTATTCATGATTTGTTCTAAAAGTACGCATATTTCAATGAAAAATGTTTAAAGTTTAAAAATATAGTATTTAAATTATTATTTCATTAAATTTCTTTTACAGAAATGTACACACTGTCCCTATTCTTATTATTAAAATGTATTAAAATGTAATACAAATAAATTGTAAAAAAAATCATTAATTATAAAACCAGGAAGCTCGAACCCGATTTTTCAATTTACATAAAAAAATGTGAAATGTATTTTTTATTGCAAACTAAAATAATTTTTTTGTAAATAAGACATATTTCAAGTTTTTCACTAATAAAAGCCTAACTTTTTTATATGATAAAAAATTAGTCATATAAAGCATTGAAATTTATTGAAATCAGCACTTTTGTGTTATCAGCATGACAGCAGTTAATGCAGCAATCGAATAAATTCATAAATATTTTAGTATCTACTATATGAAACATTTTTATTCACATTATTTTAGTTTTCGTACTTATATATCGATTTCATATCTGTGAAATTTGTAATTTGTTTATAATATTTTAATTGATTACTTATTTATTTATGTAGTTGCAATTTCATTACAGAATATTCAGTGATGAAAACTATGAACTATTTATATACGAAATAATGTTTCACTGCGCTTGCTTGAAGACAATCAAGATATAATTTGCATAATGTATTAGCTAAAAGCATAGAGGAATGTTTGCGAAAGTCTGTAAAAAAAAGCTTGAAAATTCAGAAAATTATTGTTAATAAAATCAGCTCAAAATCCATTGTTCCCAAAATGAAGCAAAAAGCAGAAGGACTATCCATATATGCATTGATTAGTCTCAATATAGCATACACAATATGCTATATAATACTATATTTGGATACGGCTAAAATGTAATATGCTAAAATAATTTATGTATAAATTTATGTATATAATCATACGTTCCAAAATGGAAAGGTATTCAAATCACTTACAAGTTATAAATAAATAATCAAAAGCGCGTAAATAATAATATCGCTATTGAATATTCTTATAATGCGATAAATGGTAGTTATTTATAATTAGCATATAACTCGAAAGTTAGATAATGATATGGGTGGTTGATTGAAATTTACTTGAATATGTATTAACAGGCTGAAATGCACTAGGTAGTATGTTCACTGATGTGCGTCCTGCGTCGTGTTAACAAGATAAGATAAATCTGTACTACGCAATAATAATGTTCTATGGGCATTTACTAAGAGATGAATACAACTGAATTACTATCGGGGCTTTACAGTTGTGATGCAGCATAATAGATCTAGTTATGAATATTTAAGCTTATAATATAGGTACCATGAGTGATATATACTTGTTATAAATATTCTATTACAATAGTGATAAGTTTCAACCGATTTTACACAAAGGAGGTTACACAGTGTGCTTCTATGTTAATTTCTACTATGTATGTCCGCGATAAAAACGATGGCTCGATTGAAACATTTCTTGAAAAGGCAATTTTACGAAAAAATTCTGTGTCAATTGGGGCAAAGTTTGAAAATGTTGAACACGCAAACAGTGAAAATTTACTTTTTAACATTCAGACAGTCTAGCAAAAGTACAAACTTAATAACGTAATGTTATTTTCTCTGGATTTTGTTTTAGATGTTAAAAATGAATCTCCGTAGTTTATCTATACTGGTTATAGATATTCTATTACAATGTTGATATGTTTTAACTGATTTCTAACGAAAGAAGTTATACGGAATATTTCTGCGTTATTTTCTACTATGTATGTTCGCAATATATTTTTTAAAAAATGGCCCGACTTTGATAATTATTTCTTGAAATGGTCTTTTTATGAAAAAATTCTGGGTTAATTGGAGCGAATTTAGAATATGTTGTACATGTACACAGTAACAATTTACTTTTTAACACCCAGACAGTCTCGCAGAAGTGAAAACTTGTAATGTTGTTTTCTCTGCTTTTTCTTTAAATACTAAAAATGATTCTTTGAAGAAAATGTAAAAAATAATAATGATGAAATAAATATAAACTTTTAAAGTATCAATTACAGTTAAATTATATTAAAAATATATTGTATCTACTGAATTGTATTTGTTTAAATATTGCTTATATTGCAAAAAAACTAGAGCTTTAGAATTTATTAGCACGGGGTTGTTAAAAAAGCAATTTTAATGTGCATAATATTTCTAACTGAAAAACTTCAAAATAATTATTCTGCAATTATCTACTTCTTGTTAAAATAAGTCTTGTCGACAATGACGTTTCAAATAATTATGATCCTGCATAAATTTGGATAACTCTTTTTAGAGGAACGTGAACCAACCATTGCTTTGGTTAGCAATGATTACTTTTCGCTTGCGTTCGTAATTGTTTAATTTATTTATTATGTCCGATGTACTCTTATTATGTACCATAGAGTTTTCTTGAATTGTGATCTGTCTTTATATAACAGAAAAATACATCATGGCCTTTTGGAATCGAAACGATTCTTTTTATAAAGGGAATTTGGGATTTTCTTTTTTTCAGATTAAAAGAAAAATCGCTTGTAAAACACGCTCTGATATATCACGTAAAATTGATAGAATGTATATCTATGTATTGTTTTATCAAACTGAGATCCACAGTTAATGTGTCATTGTAATGCGCACAATTTTATTCCTGATCGGATCACTGCTAAACATTTACTCTGTAATAATCTACAACTCGTTAAAATTAACCTTATTGTCAACAGTGACATTTAAAAGGAATTTGATCCTGCATAATGTCGGGTTAGGAGAACATGATCCGACCCATCACTTTGGATCATAATTATTTGAATTTTTTATCACGTTTTATCAAACGAAATTCCACAATAATTTCTGACACTTTACTTCACCATTTGCCCTATCTGGTACATACCTAAAAACATTATGTGCCATAAATTTGGACAATTTTTTGTCCCAGATTAGGCACAATACAGAGAATTTAGTGGCACATATTTTGTTCTAGAAAAATGGCTACACTAGGTACAAAATTAAATTTTTTTCTTTGAAGAAATTACTATCACACTATTGTGATAAGATTTACTTTCATTATATTTAACACTAGAACCGCGGGAAAATTCATTCATGTTTTTTACAAATATTTCTCACCGGAATTTTCATTTAAAACTGTTTAAGTTATTTATAGAAATATGCTCAGCTTATATTTAGCTTATTTTATAAAGAGTTTTCTGGTGCGAATCAACACCTCTGTATATGATACGGGTCAAAATGTCCCGTCGCCGCGGTTCTAGTGTTAATTAATACTTAACAATATGAATGTAAAAAAGGTAACAGAGTGCCAAGTAGATAAAATTAATTCATTTAAGTTTATTTGGATGCGAAATATAGCAATATAATAATTTTAAACCCTTGCTGCGTAGGTATCGACGCTTGCATTTTGACGTCATTCAAGACAATCTGCGTGGAAAATGACTTCAAACAAACGGTGGCTATGTTTTCTTTCTTATTAAATATGAATCGTAGAACATTTTACCACTGAATTTTAAGTATTAAAACATATTTTTGTGAGATAAAACTACAAAATAAAGCTATAAAATATGATAAATATAGAAAACACTGCATAGCAACGGTTTCTTTGGAGTCAGTATCGGAGCAAAAATACATATCTGACGTTACTACTGAAGCGTCTATGGCAAACACCATAAAATAAAATATTTCAGCTGAAGATTTGAAATTTAATTTTTTAATACTATTTTTCCCATCATTAAACCGATACATAGATTAAATAAATCTATTTCATAAAAATAGAAAAAAATCATGCGGTGAAGTGTTATGATGAAAACCTGAAAAGTTGACTATAAATAAGTTTTTAGCTCACAGGCTATCATAGATAGCCTGTGAGCTTATGTGCCCGTCCGTTCTGTATGTATGTACGTAACGCGATAACTCATGATAAAAATATCCGATCCACTTGAAATTTTGTATGTAGGTATATCCTGACAAGGCGCTTCCCTGATTAGTTTTTGGAGTTCATTCGATATGTATAAGAGGGGGAACGGGGGGCTCATGCCCCCCGTTAGTTGATATAGATGGGATTTTCATGCAGAATTAAGTTTTCAAAATTTAGAATAGGATCATTCTGATGAGGCGATTCCGTGACTGTTATTAGGTGTTCATTGATTAAGTATAAATAGAGGGAACAGGGGTTCTAATGCCCCCCCCCCCCCGTTAGTTGATATAAATGGGATTTTCATGCAGAATTAAGTTTTCAAAATTTAGATTAGGATCATTCTGATGAGGCGATTCCGTGACTGTTATTAGGTGTTCATTGAATAAGTATAAATAGGGGGAACAGGGGTTCTAATGCCCCCCCCCCCGTTAGTTGATATAAATGGGATTTTCATGCAGAATCAAGTTTTCGTTCAAAATTTAGATTAGGATCATTCTGATGAGGCGATTCAGTGACTGTTATTAGGTGTTCATTGAATAAGTATAAATAGGAGGAACAGGGGTTCCAATGCCCCCCCCCGTTAGTTGATATAAATGGGATTTTAATGCAGAATTAAGTTTTCGTTCAAAATTTAGATTAGGATCATTCTGATGAGGCGATTCCGTGACTGTTATTAGGTGTTCATTGAATAAGTATAAATAGGGGGAACAGGGGCTCTAATGCTCCCCCCCCCGTTAGTTGATATAAATGGGATTTTCATGCAGAATTAATTTTCGTTCAAAATTTAGATTAGGATCATTCTGATGAGGCGATTCCATGACTCTTATTAGGTGTTCATTGAATAAGTATAAATAAGGGGAACAGGAGTTCTAATGTCCCCCCCCCCCTTAATTTATATAAATGGGTTTTTCAAGCAGAATTTTCAGATTTCGTTCAAATCTCTGAATAGTTTTGGAAGTTTAATGGTTAAGTATAAAAGAGGGGGATAACTCTTTTTAAATTATATAAATGCTAAATGGGTTTTTATTAAGAATTATCTAATTTGCTCTGAATTTTGGATATAGATTTTTTATATGATAAAGCATGTCTTTGATAGTATAGGAGGTTCAATGATTAAGTATAAAAAAAGAGAAAAGGGGAGAGCTGTTTCCCCTTCTTAATTTTTTTTTTCGAACGGAATTAACCCTTGAAAATATAAAGCTTTAATGTGCAATTAGTATTTGTAGCCTGTGAGCTCAATGCCTTCAGTTTAACTGGGCAGTATTCTTTTTTATTACTTATATATCTATACTTGTGTTAATAGCAATACACATTATTTTCTCATAAAAAAAATAGCACTGTTATTAGAAATGCAAAGATTTGTTTTTTCATTTAAAGATTGCATAAATATCGAAATTCTTTTATTCGTTTTAGTTAAAGTTCATTTGGTTCATGATTTTACTCAAGTACATTAATTGACTATTTACAGAGAGAAGAATTTTAATGATTATATTAAAATTTCTAATTCAAACTTCGATATTCCTTAACGAAACAACCAATATTTTTATAAATATTAAATCAGACTACAAAGGATGTTTTCACATCTTCGTGCTTTCCTAGTAATTTTAAATTGTTGTTCAAATTGAGAATAGAACAGATCAATTATATCAGACAAGTAGAGTTTTGGGTTGACTTGAAATAATATTTTTGCTTCCGTGTCAGGTATAGCCACACACGTTCAGAATTTTAGATCTAATCAGGATTGGTAGAAAAACATGAAGATGTTAACACGCCTCTTACAGTTCTTTTTATTTGCTGTTAAAATTACTTGTTCAAAAATTCACGAATGTATATATAAGTTTGGATCAGAAATTTTAGTATGAAGTCTTCAAATTTGAAGTTAACATGTTGTCAATGAAAATAGAGAGAAAATTCGTGCATCGAACATAATTTATGAAACATTTTCCAAACTTCTAGGAAATATGAGCGATACTTTAATGTTTAGTAAATCAAATACGATAAATAAATAAACATTTTAGAAGCGAATTGAAATTTAAAAACTAATTTTTAACAATTACCACTAATATCCGTAGCAGTATTCCAATTCTTTTATAAAGCTGTGTAAATGATTTATAAATTTGTTGAAATTCTACACAGTATGCTAAAATTTCGTTTAGTATAAAAATGTATGACACTATAAATATTCAACGTCAGAAATTCTACCAAAATACTGAAAAGCAATTGTCTATTTTTATACTGCACTGTATATTTCATACATGTGTTTATAAACGACACATATTATCTGAAATTTAGTTCTTAGAAAAAAATGCTTAAACCAACTGAAATCACCACTTCAAGTAATTATTATCCATTGGCAGTCATGTATCCAGTTTTTACACAATCGTATATAAGATTTTATTTATAAGCTACTAGCATATTTTAGTATTATAAATGCAGCTGGGCTTGAAAATTCATAACTGAAATTAAAAAAACACATTTAAGCAATTCATGCTCATTCTCGGTAATACATGTGAATCATTTTGTACTTACGAATTCCTAGGCATAGTATACAGAATTTAGACATATATCTGTGTAATATACAAATATTTAGTTTAAATTTAACTTAAAAACGCATACTAAATCTGCGAATTAATTTTTAGCAATCCCCCAAAATACACATCATTTTCGACACACTATTGTATTCGAAATCTTTTGTGTGTAATTATAAAGGAATAATAAATACAATGCATATTTTATTCTACTGCAGGAATCTTGTAGGAAACTTCCCTAATTTATATTAATTTCATCATATTTGACATTGTTCAACATAATTTGAAATACCCCGAGAACACATTTTTCCCGTATACTGTTACGAAAGCGATACCTACTGTATGATCCTGTAAATTATAATAAATGTTTTGAATCCCCACATTTTATAACAATTCTATTGTACTGCATCTCAGATTAAAACAAGTTGGAAATTGCACGTGAAGCGTCGCAAATGAGGTGCGTTCGTACGATAACAAAGTTTTAAAAATATTTAGATCTTGATGATATAGTAGAGCGTACTTTGGATATAGTACAGTGGTCGAAATCTTTCTGTTCCTGTAAATATGCAGGGAGTAATTTTTATTATAAAAAATTTGCAAAAATGCTTAAGAATCCTTATTCATTCTCACCAGTAAAATTATACGGTAAAGTTTGCCTTACTTAATCGGAACATTTTCTCAATTTAATAAGCCACAAATTTCTGTTTTTAAAAACCGGGGACAAAACATTAAAAATTTTGTAAAAGTTTCCCGTCGCGCAGGGGTTAATAAAAAAATCTGTAAGGTTCCTATTATTTTTTTAGGATACAAGGATGCCTAGAAATTTTTATATAATTGAAATCCGGAATTCACAAAATTTTTTTGTAAAATTTCTGTAATTTTAATCGATTCTTTTGTAAAGTTAGTGATTTCAGTAAATATTTGCACATTTTTTTTACGGTGTATATATAAAATTTTAGTACGTTTACAGATTTCTGTAATTTTACATCTGTAGAATAGCATTTTTTGTACCTATTACATGTATACGAATAATTAGGGATAAAAAAATGCATAATAAATTGCATAAATCCGGTATTTTTCAATTTCCTGCAACTGATAAGAGCTTTAAAAGCCTTAACTGTACTGAAAGGGCATAGCCGGATAAGCATTGAAAACATGCCTTTCAATCAAATTTTTTGATTTTTTTCCCACGTGTATCTACATATCTGACAATCTATTTTCCCTATTATTAGCTTATAAATATTAATATTTTACGAGATAAAAATGTTTTTTCGATTTTTTAAAAACCCCATTTTCTCAAAAACTACTGTACCGAATTACATGTGATTTATTGAGTTTATATAGACTTTAAAGATGCATAACTGGTAAGTTTTGCATAACTTTCTGATTATAAAAAATGTGGGAAAAAGCGATTAAAAATTTTTGAAAGACAAAAATCATATATTATAGATGTAGGAAAATTACAATTTTCTAGTAAAAAATTCCTCATATGTGCCCATATATTATATATAAAAGCTGTAAATTTGTGTTGGGTACTAAATATAAATATTTACTAAAGTATGTATAAAATTAATTAAAATTCCTTTAAAGGCGTTACTTTGGGCGGAGCTACGCAAATTTGAAATCTGAAGAATCTTTGGAATGTATACTTACAGAATTGGTGTATTTTAAATATTAATGAACGCATCAGCATCATTCTCGACCGCTGACAATTCTGTTTCGATAACAATTTTTTTTGTTGGTGTCATTATTAGATATTGGTGTCAGAATATTTTTGTCATAGAAACTAACTACATTCTTCGATATCGAAATGTAACCACAGTGATCACAGCCAATTTAAATGAAAATGGCTTTCATCAGTTTTTATAATGTGAAATTATAGTTAGTAGTTTCAAACTTTTTAACCGAGCGATGGGACTTGATTACCATCATATTAAACGTTAATGTCTAAGTAAGGGTTAACCGCCCCGATCAGAAACAAATTTAATGTAGTGAATGATTTCTATTTCTTATGTTGTTATCAAAGAATGATAATTCGAAATGTGATTGTTAAGTAAGTTTCTTGAAAAAACTCGTAGTTACAAAAAAAAAAAAAATTTATTTTTATGTATAAAATAATGTAATACATTATCTTTTTCCCTCATAAAAGGCATTGTTCTTGACAGTGAGGCCTAAAGCACTGAAACCGACTATGTATTTACATATAAGATTATAATAGATTCGCATAAAATTAGCTGTGTCTTTACAATATTTTATCTTCTGTTAATTTTTTCACTCTTTTTTTGCACTATATTTATTTAAAAAAGTATTTTTTATCTCATCAAACATAAAATGGTTTTTCAAAAGTGTAGAAATATATTTTTCAATACAAAATATCATCCAGTGCTGTCAGCTTTCTTTTTTAGGTGCATTCGTAATTATGTAAATAAGTAGCACCTATTGTTGTCGCTTAGTCCGTCCGTCTGTCCGTCTGTCTGTCCGTCTGTCCGTCTGTCCGCATATAACAACGCCAAAACTACCCAACCGAATCGTTTGAAATTTAAAATACATAATTATAACATAATTTCGTCGAGTCATTTCGAATTTTAAGAAAATCGGATGGATAGATCAATTACAGGGACAATCAAGAGGATTCCGTTACATTACGGTCAATGGGGAAAAAAGTTTCAAATGCATTTTAATCGTTTGAAATTTAAAACATATAATTATTGCATAATTTTTTCGAGTCATTTCTTATGTTATGAAAATCAGATGCATAGATCAATTACAGGGACAATCAAAAGGGTTCCGTTACATTACGGTCAATGGGGAAAAAAGTTTCAAATGCATTTTAATCGTTTGAAATTTAAAACATATAATTATTACGTAATTTTGTCGAGTCATTTCAAATGTTATGAAAGTCGGATGCATAGATCATTTACAGGGACAATCAAAAGTATTCCATTACATTACGGTCAATGGGGAAAAGTTTCAAATGCATTTTAATGATGTTACACTCATTCGAACATAATAGAATTGGCATGAATCTATGAAATATATACTAAAATATGCATTCTGTACAATCTGTGATGCAAAGAATTTTTATTATTAAATTACAGGGCTACACAAAAGTATTCCACATACATAATGCTGTACGGGGAAACATTGTTTTGGGCGTGTTTTAATTATATTCAACTATTTCACATTTTATAAATAAGATATACGTGTTGCTGAGGTGTAATAAAAATTACTTCCTTCATATTTACAGAAACACAGAGATTTCGACTACTATACTGTATTCGAAGTACGCTCTACTATATCAGCAAGATCTGAATATTTTTAAAACTTCGTTATCGTACGAACGCATCTCATTTGCTACGTTCACGTGCAATTTCCAACTTGTTACTTTTTAACTCACATTGTGAACCCTTCGGTAATAATTACCTTCGGATTAAATATCTTTAGAAATCTGCTATTAGAAGAAAATAGTTATTAGCGTATATCTTGAATAAAAAATTGTCTGTTACCGCCGAATCCTGATGATACCTCAGAATTAAGAGTGCATTAGGCTCTAATTCTAGATATATAATACTTATATTTGATTTGTGCTGCAAAGAGAAAAAAACTGAACTACTTACTCATATTACCCTTCATTAAATGTGGTGAGAATGTACGAATAAAAATCATTATAGTAATTGTCGTAACATTTAGATATCGAAGAGTGTTGTTGTTTTCCAAATGAAAATATTTTTCAGAATATTGTCAGAATATTGTCTTCGATAGAAACCATCAGTTTTCGATATCGAAATAATATGGACTGAATTGAAAATTATGACCTATACTATTAATGAAATCTAAAATACATCAGTTGACACATTTTCTATTGACATTGTTCCAAAGATTCTTCGGATTTCAAAGCTGCGTAGCTCCGCCCAAAGTAACGCCTTTAAATGAATTTTAAATTATTTTATACATACTTTTGTAAATATTTATATGTAGTATCCAACGCAAACTTACAGCTTTTATATATAATATATGGGCGCATATGAGGAATTTTTTACTAGAAAATGGTAATTTTCCGACAATAATAACATATGATTTTTATCTTTCAAAAATTTTTAATCGCTTTTTTACACACTTTTTATAATTAGAAAATTATATAAAACTTACCAGTTATGCATCTTTAATGTTTATATAAACTCAATAAATCACATGTAATTCGGTACAGTAGTTTTTGAGAAAATGAGGTTTTAAAAAAATCGAAAAAACATTTTTATCTCTTAAAATATTAATATTTATAAGCTGATAATAGGGGGAATACATTGACAGATATGCAGTTACACCTGGGGAAAAAATCAAGAAATTTGATTGAAAGGCATATTTCCAATGCTTATCCGGCTATGCCCTTTTGGAAAAAACTATTTTGGAATGCATTTTTGTTACTATATTTACATATGCAATCGTCAACAGCTTAAGTTGCAATAAAAGCAATGTAAAAATCTTTTAAAAATTCATCTTATTTTTGGCAATTGATAAAAACACTATTTTTTCCATTTATAGTACATAATCTATTTACATAACACAAAGTATTTGGCCCATATCACTACTCAAATCGCCACATGGTGTGGTCAGAAACCACTAGCGAGGCGACAGAATCAATGTATAATAAAGCGAAAAAACGTCTCTTCCTTTTTTCTTTTCTGAATTGACGAAAGGGTTTCGTTAATAAAGTCTTAAATCTCAAATTATATGGAAATTTATCAAACATATTTTTAGGTTTTCATTATAAATATATATATAATGATACTTTTTTAACATGAACATGTGGAGTAATTGTTATGAAATTTAGTTGGACATTTGTAGCAGTTACATATTTGAGAAAAATATGATATTGTTAGGTCAGTATACACGACATTCCAATTTTTAGGGAACTGCTTATGTACAACAGATTGGTCATTTTCACTTTTAAAAAATCTGCAATTTGCTAGGAACTGTACATATTTTACCCAGATATAAGAACATATTATGCAAATATTACAAAACTTACCACACTTAGAAAGTCATGCAATTGAAATAATAGTATCTTATAGTATCGTATCTTTGCCAATACAAAAAATCTAAATATTTTTCTCCACATCGCATTAGAAATTCCAATAAAATTTCCAATTCCAGTAAGTAAAGTAATACGAAATAAGTTTTTGAAAAACGTGTGTCCAGTATTAATATATTATATACGTATAAAGAGGTACTTTTTCTCTGTGTTTAAATATTACTTTAAAACAAAGTTTAACAAATTCTTAATATTGATATAAAATTAAACTATTTGAAACAATTAAAAAAATTATAAAAGAAAACATGTGATGAGCTAATTTTATGTTTTTATTCACTCAACCTAGATGATTTTATTCAGAAAATTGATACCCATAGCAAAACTCCAGAAAAAAACTGCTACACGATTTTATGGTTCCTAGTACTATTGTTCAAGGCAAAATGTCAGTGTTGTGTAAATAAATCCTTATTTCAACAATAACACACAATCGCACCTCGTAAAATAAACATTGTAACCTTTAATTAACAGTACATAGACGCTATTATCATAGTTGAACAATGGCAAAGACGTCTCCAAATTAAATCTTGGTGTACGGATCAAGGTTTGATTCCACTGTTTCCATCTCAGCAAATTTCTGCAAACGTCTCGTATTCAAATGATGATCTGCATTTCTTTCACATGCTTTTAATGAATCAAATGATAGAGAAGTTTGTATTTAATAAATGCATTACGATTGTTTTACGTCTTTTCGCGAAGAAAAATAACATTACTCTAGTTCCAGACAGTTAAAGAATATGTTTTATATGCTTTATTAAAGTATTTAGGAATCAGAATTTTAAACTGATTAACTCATAATTCATCGAAGATGTATATATATAATTTACTTTCCTGATACATTTTATAGCAAATCGCATCACATTGTCAATCAAATTATTTCTTTTCTGATATTCATTTTTTCTATTCATAGTATTACAAAATGACATTTTTTGTAAATCATACTTATTAAATTGCTCTTATATTACAACATAAGTTTAAAATTTTTGTATAAACAAACTATAATAAATAATTTCTTATAATAAAGGCAAACATATAATAGTCTAATTTAACATGTTTTATTCACTCCGTCTAGAAGATTTTATTCGAAAAATTAATATCCATTTCAAATTTACAGAAAACATTTCTACACGATTTCATGGTTCCTAGTTCTGTTGCTCTTGGTATAATGTCAGTGTTGTGCAAATGGATTCTTATTTCAATATCACATCCGATCGCACCACGTAAAATAAATATTGTAACCTTTAATTAACAGCACGGAGAGGCTATTATCATAGCCGAACAATGGGAAAGACGTCTCCAAATTAAATCATCGAGTTCGGATCAAGGTATGATTGCATTGTTTCCATCTCAGCACAAATTCTGCAAACAAGTTGTATTCGAAATGAGGATCTGTATCTTTCCTACATGTCTAAAGAAACAAGTGCTAGAGAATTTCGCATCTAACAAATACATTGAGATTGTTTTATGTCTTTTCACGGAGAAAAATAACATTATTCGAATTCCTGCTAATGAAAAAAAATTATATGCTGTATTAAAATATTTAGGAATCATATTTTGAATGTAAATAATTAATAATTCATCGAAGATATATATATGTATGTATATATGATTTTTGTGGCAAATGTTTCAGGAAATCGTTTCATATTGTGAAACAATTTATTATTTTTCGGATATACATTTTTCCGTTTCATCATAGCACATTTATTTATCATATTCATCATAGGAAATAGTATACATAATAGATATTTTTATAAATCCTACTTATTATGTTACTCTTATAATACAACATTAGTTTAAAAATTGGACATTTTAACCCTTAAATGCATAGGATAGAACGCGTTCCAAAAGATGCGCAATTCAAAGAATCAGAATTCATACCAGAAAAATTTAAATAGTAATTTTTTCTTTATTTAATTACGTATGGTCTGTCATTAAGTAAAGTGAAAATTGCTCTTTTAAATTTCTGGTGAGAATACGGAATATGTGAATAAAACCCCCAATAAATCGGGAACACTTATGGTATCGAAAATGATACAATATGCATTTAAGGGTTAAACGAAATAAATAGTAACACACTAACAAAATGTATAGAGCATGAATACTGATTTTACATTACTGAAGACAATTGAGGGATATTGTGAGTTTGGAAGGAAATGACCAATTTATCGACAACTTTTTGAATAAAACTCAAAGAAAAGAGGTTAAAATAAAAATTATAACGTTTACAAAGTGGGAAATATGTATATTTTAATTGTGACACAGAAAAACGTCGTGTTCTTGGTCAGAAGTTAAAAGCGACCAATAGCATTCCTCACACGGAAGATATTAAAAAGATTAAAAAGATTAAAAGATTAAAAAAACTAGTCGTTGGAGGCCACCGTAATACTTACCCATCATGGATATGTATAGCACAATATATGAAAACATAACACATGTAAACAATTTATAAAATGCATTACAATTCCAAAACAAAATATAAACGTATATTTAGGTATTTTTAACACATAATCATGCTCTATTAATGAATTTCAGATGACATAATTTCGATAAAATGTATGAAACGCCAAACTATTCAAGTAGCACTGAAATGCGTAATAGAAACATCCTTATAACTCCAAAAATAATAATCATATTCACTAACGGTTTCTTGCATCGAATTAAGTATCTCATTTCCAATTAAAAGATATCTTTGAATTGAAGTTTGAATGAAATACAGGGTCATGAAAAATCAAAGAATGTGGAAAGTAGGATTAGAAATATCTCAACAACTGATTATCCGATTGATTTCGTTTTTTATGCAAAATTTGTGTAATTTTATTGCCTTTTACGTCCACTCCTTAAAATAAAAGAATTCGAAAATTTTTATGTACCTTTCATCAGAACGAATTTTTCGAGAGTCCGAAAAAAATTGTTCCGGATAATCGAGGTTCCTGATATTAAATAGGCTTCGTCCCATTCTTACATACTAAGCATATACACAATTTCAAATCTCTATCTCAATTTGTTCGGGAGATAGAGCGGTTACAGACAGACAGACAGACAGACAGACAGACAGACACACAGACACACAGACGGACGGACGACAAATTTTTTTTTCTAAAAATATGTTTTTCGGAATCTCCAGTGTCCGAAACGTGTAAATCCGTCAAAAATTTTTTTTCGATTTTCAAAACGATTGCAAGACTTACCCTATACTACGTATGATGGGTAAGTAATATTAAGTGCACGCGTTGGATGTTTTGCAACAGTTAATATGACGTCCCAACAACATGAATTAGCAGATTTATTAACCTGGCGGGCCGTTTTAGTGGAAGCATTCTTAGTCTTTGGAAATGTCATTTTAAAAATATAAAATCGGTTTTTAGAAGTTGAAAATGTTATCTGAAGAACAGGAAAAGGTCCTACGCGTACAAAAACTCAAAATGCTCTCCACCATGCTAGTCTGCATGTTCGAAGACCGATGTTTTGTGTTCTTTAACAACGGACTAATAAGCTACCCCCCCCCCCCCCGAAGATGAGCATAAGTCATCTTAGATGGGATGTGATGCGGTGTATCATGTCTTCATGGACATGTGCTACTATAGTGTACAACATAACAACATGCAGAATACGATTTGGTAAAAATGTGGCATTCTGAACAATCCTGCAGTTGTGACGAATGTGTCCGATTTGCACAGAGGTGGAGTGATGGACCCGGTCAGTGTGTCTATCTGTACTCTATCAGGTACATTATCAGATCTGTACATTATCAGGTATGGAGCACTGATGGCTCAACGATATAAGGATAAGATCATTAGATCTATTGCGGCAGCATATGCACGCTGCGTAAATTGAGTATGACTTCGTTTTCAAGGAAGACAGTAACAGGCTACATTGCGATAGACTCGTAGAATTTTTTTTTCGACGAAGGTGTTCTTCTAATAGATTGATCAGCATATTACACAAATTTAAACTTCATAAATCATGTTTGTGTAAACGATTTCTTGTTCCTTATCATCCACACAAACAATAAAGAAATTAATTCTTTACTAAGGAATGGGAGAGAATAAAGCAAAGAACTCTTTGATAACCAGATTGACTCTATGCGTCATAGCTGTTTGATATTGCCTTTGGTGACGGAAAATCACACCCATTATTGAAAATCAGTAGTATCCGAGAAATATATTTTTTTGTTTGTCTGTTCGCTGTGCATGAATTAAGCTTTTTTCGTTAACGACAACAAAACATATTACTACCCTATGCACGTTGCTTAAGTTTCTTTTCACATATCTTACAACACATACAGATCATATAACAGTCAACAAGACATTTTTTCAACCGCAGTTTAAATCCTAAATCATAATATTCGCTAGTTGTTTTAAGACGTTATTATTTTTTGATGATTAAATTTTGGACAGAGTTTTTAAAATAGCAAATATTAAAACCATGGATAAAAATATTTATTATTTTGCATTGTTGTATATAGAGTTTTTTTAGACGTCTCGCTGAGTGGTCTCAAAAGCTAACCAAAAGTCAAATTGTTATATATGATATTTAGTTGATACTTTTCGCACTTGCACAATTGTATCTAATTATCAACGTAGTAGTGGATTCTTTATGCCAGATAGATATTTAAATTACCAAACTCTCAACCGAATCAATGTATTTTGCTTACAAGTCATTCCACATTAGGCCTACGAATCTTTTTAATTAAGTGTTAATGAAATATTCTCACTCTTAATTGTGAAATATTTCACGGTTGCCAAAGAAGAAAATAAAGACTTCCTTTTGCAACAATATATCTTTTAAATGTAACGCATTTGTTGTTAATTTTCTTATTTTAACATAGGTTTTGTTTGCATTAAAACAGTTTGATAAAATCATAGAAGTGAAACTGAATTTAATAAGAGCAATGGGGTTTTATAAAGAATATTCCTGCTGCTTGAAAGTACGTGAAGAAAATCTCCCCTCCGTCTTTTCAATCAAATAATAGATGAATGAATTATTTTTGCAAAATTTAAAGTCTATTCACATTTTCCTCTTTTGTTTATGGTTAGCATGGAATCATCAATGTGAGTATGTATGGAATGTAACAAAGCATTGTTGGTGTAGAAGATCAGATGAGCAGTAGGAGTTTCTGGAGAAGAAAAAAAAATAGAAATTATGTAACGTTCAGAAAAATTAATCATTGAGTATATTAAAATTCTGAAATATTATTATGAATCGACATGATCTTCTCGGATATTAAATAAAAAACTTTAAAAAATAAAAGTTATAAATGCATAAAAAAAAATATTCTCTTCACCTAATTTGACAACAAAGAAATCTAGTCTTTCAACAATGAAATTACAGGATTGGAATTATAGAAGCAAGAATCGCAAGAGTGACTAATCAATAGCCGAAAATATGTCAGTAAAAATCAACATATGCTACTGAAATTATCAAAAAGTTCCTGGGCATACAAAACTAAAAATTATTGAGAACGCCAAGACCAATTCAATTAGGTCCACAAAAAAATTATAATATCATAACTTTGGCTGAAATAAATAGAAAATACTACATAATAAAAAAGTTATTTAAAACTGACATTTTAATCATTTCCTCTGTGTAACAATATACATGCTATAAATAAAACATATAATCTTGTATTTTACTTTCTTATTGAGTTAAAAGAAAATATTTTCCAATAAACATGAATGCTACTGATAAAAAAGCGTTGTTAAAAATTCAAAGTGTTTTGCTTACACAACAAGGCCACAAAAACTGTTTTCAATCCGGCAAGTGAATCAGAAATCAATAATTTAGAATGCAAAAAGATTGCGGGACTTCAGACAACATTTATATATATAAAAATTTTAAAAACATGTTTTATTTCGAAGTAAATGTTTTCCAAAGCTTTTTACAAGAATGTAAATGGATAGTATAAAGTACAATGACAAATAAACTCAACATACATTTCCACATTTTTACCATATAACTGCTGTTTAAATGCCAAATATTTGCGCACATATTTCAAAAAATGATTTATTTTTAGATAATAAAGTGTTTTATGGCATTTTTGTTTCTTTGTGCATAATATGGAAAACCATTTTGCTTGATTTTCCAATTAAATATTACCCTGTGCTCCTGTTAAATTGCGCATTACATTTAAAAAATTACTTTATAGAAAAAAAACATTAATTATTTGTATTTAGAAACTGTGAATATGTAACTTTTGTGCGTTTTATTAAGATCTTTAAAAATATTTCTAAAAAAAATAAAAAAAATCTGTAAATTGATATGCAGTATCAAATTCATCATGTACTGCAACGATATACAATGTTTCACAATCCTTACTACCATAGATTATGGCAAAATAATAGTTTCATGTACACTTGTTTCAATAATCCGCACAATCAAACGCCACAAAATAAATATTGTAACCATTAATTAACAATACCCAGTCAATATAATGGTTGTTGAACAAAGACGAAGGAATCTCCCAATTAAACGATCATGTATTGTAATAACAAACTATTTCATTGTTTCCCGCTCAGCATAATTTAATTCAAATGTATTGTATTCAAAATGCGAATCATATATTCTTATTTGTTTAATAAAATAAGTAATAGAGATTTTCCTATTTAATAAATGCTTTCACGTTGTTTGATAGTTCATCAGAGAGAATCATCAGAGAGAATCATCATATCTTGAAATCCTCCTAATTTAAAATATTTTTTATATCTACTACAACATATAATCTATATAATAAAAGCTGTTAAACCGTATAATTAAAACAGTCAAACAGCGAATTGTAACATCACTCGCGACGTCTTTCGACTGTATAACAAGAGAATTATTTTTAGTTTTCGAATTGTGCCATACACTGAGCAATTTATATTCTGAGCATTCAACGCTATTCATTGAACAAAAAATATTTTTTAAAGGTATAACTTACATTTTCTGTTGATTCAAAAATTGATTTTACCATTTATCACTTAACAAATGAGGAAAGACTGCGTCAAATAGATAATACAAAATTATACATCTTTTCATGTATGAGACGCAGGTTACAATCATTTTCAAGTAATATTTTGTAATTTAGATGTTAAATTCATCGTAATTTTGTTGAACATGATACTAAATTTTTTGTTAAATCTGAGCAACTAAAATGCAAGATATAAGATCCAATTAAGCTTGTTCTAAATACACGAAACACATTTAACCCTAACCTGACGCGGTTAGACTTTTTTGTCTTGTTGTTTATTATTAGATTTAAGACACATCTTTTGAGATTGCACTTCTATGTTTGAGAAAGTTTTTCAGCATTCGGTGAAGCTCTGCCGGTTGTGCCGAGATATGCAAGGTAGTCACATCGAAATATAATGAAGCTATGTCCTATTGTGAGATAATTTTCCGAACTATTGCATATTGTGTAATAAAACCTATTTAATCCCAAAATGTGTAACGATTTTAGAATTATCTGATATTTTTGCACTTTTCGATGGTAAAATTTTGACAAACTGCATCACATTCCGGAATAATTTGGTTCTTTTCCTTTATTTCTTCTTTTATTTTATTTTGAGACCTTTTTGGTATAAATAATTCATCTATTAAATGTACAATAATATTTTGAAAATAACACCAATTAAAGTATACTCTGATATGATACAAAAATGTTCATACTTGGATATTTTAATTAAAGAGCTAATACCGCGTTGAACATGATTTTTTTCTTTAGTCAATTTGAGCATGAAAAAATTGGACATAGTGTTTAAAATTCTGCATAGATTGTATGAGATATTCAAACAATCTTGTCAACATTTTAAAGTTTCAATTGAATTACTCACATCAGCATTTTCATAAGAAATTTCTTTTAATAGATTTTTTTAACACTAGAACCGCGGGAAAATTCATTCAAGTTTTATAAAAATATTTCTCACCGGAATTTTCATTTAAAACTGTTTAAGTTATTTATTGGAAATGATTTTGCTCAGCATACATTTAGCTTTTTTATTAAGAGTTTTCTGGTTTGAATCGACACTTATCCATATGATACGGGTCAAAATGACCCGTCGCCGCAGTTCTAGTGTTAAGTTGTCATATTTTTTCTGTACCTTAAAATTCATTTTTTAACTGTCACAACTAAACTTGGTAAATTAAAAACAAGATATTTTAAATGAATTATAATAAGAAAAAAAACTTTTATCTAATACTCGCACTATGCTGTTACATTCGTTACTAAAAAATATTTTATTCAAAAAATTCATAGACAATTTGTAGTTCCATAAAACACAATTATAAAATTTTAGAGTTTTCATTATCATTCTTAATGTCATAATATAAGTTTTGTGTAACTATAACGTTATTCCACTAACCCATACAATCTCACCACGCAAAAAAAAAAAAAAAAAAATATTTTAATCATTAATTAACAATACCAAGTCACTATTATTATGCCAAACAATAGCGAAGGCATCCCCAAATTAACTAATCATGTATTTTATCAGAAGAGGATTGCATTGTTTCTAGCTCAGCCCAATTTAATTCAAATGTCTTGTATGCAAAATGAAGTTCCGAATTCGTTATTTTAGTGTTTTAATGAATCGTGTCTAGGAGCATTTCGTAATTAATAAATGCATTGACATTGTTTTCAGATTTATAATGAATGAAAAGGAGATTTTTCTTAATAATCCAAATTAAAAAATAATATTTTGATGCATCATTAAGGAAATATAAAGCCATATTTTAAACCAAAATAATTGATGCATTCAAAATATATATTTAAAATATTCAAAATATATGTGGAGACTATGATTTATTTTCACGAATTAATATTCGAAGATAAAACTTAATCTAAACTCGTTGTCATAAATTTATTTCTAATATTAATATTTGTTTTTCAATCATCATTTTAAAAAATTATAAAATATCACTTAATTAAATCTCACTCGTTAATATATTACCCTTATACATACAAATAATTATATATGATAACAGTTTTGCAAGGAAATTATTTAAAATAATGTAATTTTAATGTTTCACTTTCTTTGTGCCTTAATGTTCGTTTTTTAATTTTCAAAAACAAAAATTAGCAAAATTTAATCATGATTTAATATCGTTTCATTTTAACGAAACTGTATTTAAAAAACGAAAACAAATATGTAATGTTTTAATTAAATATGATTTAGTTACTTCACCAAGAATGTTTAATACGGAAAATTTCATAAAGTATGAAATTTCAAATGGAATTAAGCACTATTTTAGAACTTAACTCTATCTGTTACTTTCATTAAAATTGAATTTCGATATTGCACAAAGAATTTATAACTCTGGCTATCCAAAAAATTATCAAGCACAAAATAAATATCGTAACAATGAATTAACAGTATCGAGTCAAAATATAAGTTTTGTGTAATTGTATTGTTATTCCACTAACCCGTACAATCGTACCGCCCAAAATAAATATTGTAATCATTAATTAACAATACCAAGTCACTATTATTATGGCCAAATAATACCGAAGGCATCCTCAAATTAACTAATCATGTTTTTTATCAGAATGGGATTGCATTGTTTCTAGCTCAGCACAATTTAATTCAAATGTCTTGTATGCAAAATGAAGTTCCGGATTCGTTATTTTAGAGTTTTAATGAATCATGTCTTGGTGAACTTCGTATTTAATAAATGCATTGGCATTATTTTCAGATTTATAATGAAGAAAAAAAAAGATTTTTCTCAATAATCCAAATTAAAAGGAATATTTTGATGCGTCATTAAGGAAATATAAATATATACTTTAAACCAAAATAATTGTTGTATTCAAAATTTAAGTGGAGACTATGATTTATTTTTACGTATTAATATTCGATGATAAAACTTTGAAACTTGTTAATATAAATTTATTTCCAAAATTAATATTTGTTTTTACAATCATCATTCTAAAAAAATATAAAATGTTACTTTTGTAATTCTCACTTATTAATATATTTCTCTGATATATATAAATGATTAAATATTTATAATAAGAGTTATGCATGGAAATAATAGAAAATGATGTATTTTTGTTGTTACTATTTTCTTGTGCTTAATGTTCATTTTTAATTTTCAAAAACAAAAATCGGCAAAATTTAACCATGATTTAAAATCGATTCATATTAACGAAATTATATTAAAAAATCGAAAAACCAAATATGTAATATTTTAATTAATTATGATTTAATTATTTCACTAAAAATGCTTGATACGGAAAATCTCATAAAGTATCAACTTCTAGGTACAATTAAGCACTATTTTAAAGCTGAACTGTTGCAATTACTGTCATTTAAATCCTACAGCACTCTTTGTATAATCTCAATATTATACAAAGTATTCATAACTCTTGCAGAAAAATTATCTAGCACAAAATAAGTATAACAACTAATTAACAGTATAAAGTCACTATTATCGTAGTTAAATAATTGTGTGTAATTCATCCTGTATTGTATTTATAAAAGATCGTTTTGTTTCCATCTCGGCAGATGTTATTTAAATGTCCTGTTTTCCAAATTATGTTTCGAATTCTTTATTTGGGTTGCTTAGTTAATATCGCATTTGACACTTGGTATTTAATAAAGGCATTTATATGTTTTTCAAACACACCATGTTCAAAAAATACCTTGTAAATTTAAGGCAAGTATGTACAAGACTCAACTCCTGACTTTGACTCTTTTCACTTACATGAGAAAAAGCATCATTCGCACGATTTCCTTATAATTCAGTATAATTTTATTTAAAAAAAATCGTCATCAAATAAATGATTTTAGCCTATTGCATTTTCTTTACTTTCTATTTAATCCGCTGAATTGCTTCATTTTTCCATTTTTTAAAACATTAGAAATTTAGGCCAAAAAATAGATGAGGCCGAATTACGAACTGTACATAATTCAACTTTGCTGTAAAAATTACAAATCTTACTGTTTCTTTGCCAACCAGCACGGTTGTGTAAAAAATAATGAATTTATGCGATTTTAATTTTTAAAAAATGTTTGGCGTATTATGAAATATTATAAGATTATTATATATTATATAAGTTTAACAAGACGCTTGAAAATCGGTATTAACATATTTCATTTTAATTAGTTATATATATATATATATACAATGTTCATAATCATGGTTATTTTTGTTTTTTTTTAAATACAAGTGTTAATGATTTTCTAACAAACAAATATTCTTAAATTGATATTATGTATTTCCTTCATATTATGTATATGCTTCTAGAGGCGTTTTTCAATTCCTAAAAGAAAATTATGTGTAGTTTCTTTATTGAAAGTCAATTATTTTTTAATAATTTATAATAAAAAAACGTGCAATAGTCTCAATTCGCATGTTTCATTTTTTATTCCAAAAATATTTTGTTCTTAAATTTATAATGGAAAATAAACAACTTACAAAACTGTTGCTAAATTTCATTGTTTTTCATCATTGTCTGTAACACAGTGTGTGTATTATAAAAATAAATAGTTACTCTGTCAATCGAATCACGCAAAATAAATACTGAAATCATTAATTAACAATACCAAGGAACTATTATCATAGATAAACAATGCGGCAGGTATCTCTAAATTAACTGGTCATGTGTTGTATTAAGAGACGATTGCATTGTTTTGATTTCAGCACAATTTAATTCTAATTGTGTCTCATAATATTCAATACGATAGGCGTCGGATAGTTTTCAAAATGAAGTTCTAGATTTTTTATTATTATTCTTTATCGAATCTCGTATAACAGATTTTCGTAGTTATTAAATGCGTTGAAATTCTTTTGAGTATTGAAACGGAGATAACATAATACATTTATCACTATAAAAAAAAAAAAAAAAAAAAAAAAAAAAAAAAAAAAAAAAAAAAAAACTTGTTGTTTGAAAAAGTAACTAAAAATAGAATGACCTCAGAATTCATACGAGATATGTATAGAGTATGAGTGTATTAGTTTAGTAAATTCATGATGAAATTCTGAACCGCAATTTAGAATTATAGACATATATTATTTTCGTTTTATTAATTGCGTATATAAAATGTTCGAACTTTCTCTTGAGCAGTTTAGGAATTTATTGAAATTATCCACTAATGGTTTTATAAGAAAATTGCTTTATATGATATTATATGTTTTTTAAAAAATATTTTGTAATTCCATAACATGCATGTTGCAATTCATAAAAGAAAATTCCTCATATAAATACAATTCAATATTTTTTTTCGCATATTTATTATAGGAAAAAATGTGTAGTAGTTTACATTCACATGTATCATTTTTTATTTAAAAAATATTTTTTTCATAAATTAATGATAGGAAATTTATTAATTGTAAAAAACTGTTGCTAAATCAAGCGGTATTTCTGCATTGTCTATGACAGAATGCGTGTGTAAATGAATGGTTACTGTTAAGTCGAAATATATAAAATAAATATTGCAATCATTAATTAACAAAAGCGAGATACAGTTATCATAAATAAACAACGCGGTAGGTATCTTCAAATTAACTGACCGTGTACTGTATCAACATACGATTGCATTGTTTCTATATCATCACAATTTAAATCGAATGGTTTCTGAATGTTGTCTGATAATATTAAAAATAAGGTTCAGCATTATTCATTTTTTTCTTTACTGAATAACGAATTACAGATTTTCATATTGAATGCATTCATTGAATTCATTTTGAGACTCCGAACGAAAATAAGATAATGCAATTTTCAATTAAAAAACTACTTCAGTATATTGTAAAGAAATTTAAAAAAAATCGAAAGAACTAATGATTCATAGAAAATACACATAGAATATAAATTTATGAATTTCATTTAATTCATGACAATACTTTGACAATCAGTTTTAAGTTTTGGAGAAATATATTTTCCTTTCAGTGTTGTTAATGTTTTTTGTATTCATTAACTGGAACGATAATTTTTTTTTAAAAACCTACTAATTAATATATTATTCTGATATGATTTAAAATAATATAAATGTCACAAATTTTCACTCGAGAAAAAATAAAACTGTGTTTAAAATTTTTTTAAATAATGAATTTTATTTTTACAAGTTTGGATAAAATTTCGATAGATTTTTTAAATGATGTGTTAAATATCTTTTAAACTGATATTCGTATTAACATATGCAAGTTCTTTGTATACTTGCAACATTCTTGTAGCTATTTCTACATGTTTGTTGAAAAATTCACTTTAAAAATTTTTGAAGAATTTTTTTATTTACCGTAATTTTGGGTGTATAACCCGCAGATCAAACAATTCTTTTTCGACCCAGAATTTTTTAAGAAACAAATGTAACTAGTCAGATCGCCGTAAATATTTATCTTCAATCACTAAATAAGATTTCTGGGTCCAAAAATAATTGTTTGATCCGCGGCTTATACACCCGAAATTACGGTACTTAATATTACATTTCATAAAAAATACATGCATGCTAATCTCAAATATTGCCTTAAAAACATAATACTTTTCCCATTATTTATACACAGGATATTTATTGTTTATATAGGGGAATTCTAAATATAGCTTAAGGTTATTGAATCAATATTTGATACTTTAGATTATTAGACGGAAGGTCAGCTAATGTTCCATGGAAAATTTTAAAAATCAATATAAAAATAAACAATTGCCAAACAACATTAACGCTTTGGAAGAAATGCTTTTCATAATCGAAAGTTTTTTTTTTTTTATGTAGACTAAAAAAAAGTTTAAAAATTTCAATAGATGGCGCGATATATATTCAAATTTACTAAAAGAAAAACAAAAATAAAGCAGCTACAAACATTTATTTGTAGAGTTCCCTGCCAAACCAAAGTAATTAAGTACTTTTGAATTGTGGTTAAGTCTATAAAAACCACACACGTTTAAAAAATAAATTTTGCGAAATAAATAATATGAGTGCTTTGTCATAAACTTTCATGCTTTTTGTTGTTCTGAATCAGCAACATTATCTATAGGCAATTTTTTTAACTAACTTTTAATATTCAAAATGAAAATCTTCGATGAGTCTTTCAAACCCCATCTTTTGCGGGGACATTTTCACAATTCGCTTACATTTCAGAATTTTATTTTTTATTTTTCAAACTTAATAATTTCTTTTAAAAATGGAGAAAGGTGTTAAAGTAAATGTTTAAGATACATGAAAAAAATGGTAGTGAACTTTGCCCTGTAATATAATACATAAATGCTATTTAAAGTTGTCTTGTAAGGCAAATTGTCAAGTCCTTTAACATACAAAATTGCTGAAAATACTCAGCTTTAAATTTATCAAATTTCCTATAATCAACTTACTTTAAAGTGACTTATGTCCCTAATTTTCAAAACATGATATTTATCAATAATACTTACATTAAATTGAAATGAGATACAGTTTTACCCAAAAAATTGTGATCACATTGAAATTATACAAGAACTTTTTGTAATAATTACAGCTTATATTCATGTACATTATTAAATTTTAAGGAAATTGCATATTTGTTTCTTAATTGATTAAAAATTAAAAGTAGAATGATTACAAAAATGATGATCATTAAAAAACCGAATGGTAACAGACTTGACATATATAGTAGCGGACCTAATACTATGGTGAAAATGGCCGTGTCATCAAAATCTGTCAGTTTCATATTGAATTTAAAAAAAAATCTAGAATCTTCGATCCACGCTGCATTTCTGTACCTATGATTGGAAGTCAGATTTAAAGATTCGCTTAATCTAGAATCGCCATACTGGCATTTATAGTGAAGGAATAATTTGTCATAAGGGTACATATTCTTTATTGCAAAGTTTCGGATCGAAAAAAAACAAAAAATCCAAAATTAGATAAAAGTATTATGTCTGATAACAGGATAATCTATACTAAAACGAGCCATTTTGAAAGTTGGGTGACATGATTTTATCACTCTTGTTAATATTACATTTTCCATCGATGACTAAGTTTTGACCAGGTTGACTGTAGTTGTTCAGAGTTGGGAATAAACTTTTACGAGCTGTCCGACATTTATAAAACAGTCAAGAATACAATGCTCAAAACAATTAAAGAATATTTGAAGTTTCATATAAAATGAAGATATAAACGAAATTTTTTTGCCGAAAATAGAAGAAGAGAATCACAAATGCAAATTTTTCTGGTTTTCAAACTGTGGAATATGCAAATTTTGAGTTCGACGTCAAAAACGTCGCTTTAGCGGCAGCGAATGAAATTTGACTTTCAACTGGATAAAAGAGAATGAAGACAAGGATGATCGACATTCAGTGATTGCTTTGTTTCGATGAGTACGATGTCTCAGCGAAGTCATATGACAGATTCAGAATCTTGGAGAATTGTTGGTAGGTTAGAAGGGGGCCAAACTCAAGCCGAAGTAGCGCAAGCCATTGGAGTGTCACAAAGTGTCATTTCCAGGATCTGGAACCGTTTTGTGGAGAGTGGATGTGCAGGCCGAAGACCAGGGCAAGGACGTAGGCGGTCAACAACGCCCAATGAAGATCGGTATTTAGCGTTAACAGCTCGGAAACACCGAAATATGAACGCCACACTTCTCCAACAACACCTTCGCTCGGATACAGGCACCACGATTTAAACTCAGACTGTTAGAAACCGGCTCCATGCTGTAGGTCTGTATTCTTGCCGACCGATGGTATGTGTTACATTAACACGAAGGCATCCTCACGACCGCAGGGAGTGGGCAACCGAGCATGTTAACTGGAGGAGAAATGAATGGAGCAATATTCAGTTTTCTGACGAGTCCCGTTTTTCTGTGCATCCGGATAATAGGCGTATTTTCATCTGGAGGGTCCGTGGCAGTAGGAATAATCCTGCGTTCGTGCACGAAAGTGTCAGATTTGGCGGTGGAGGAGTGTTGGTGTATGGTGGCATCTCCATTGACGGGCGCAATGACCTCTACATCATTCGAGATGGAGCTCTGACTGGTCGCCGATATAGGGATGAGATCCTGAGGCCTATTGTAGTCCCTTATGCTGCAGCAATCGGAGATAACTTCATTTTAATGGACGATAATTGCAGGCCACATCATGCAAACCTGGTGGAAGATTTTCTTTTTGAGGAAGGAATCGTTCGAATGGAATGGCCAGCGTGTTCTCCAGACATGAATCCAATCGAGCACGTTTGGGACGCTCTAGGAAAATGAGTTTTTGGCCGTAAACAACCCCCACAAACTCTCCAAGAACTGGAAAGAGCTCTTCTGGAAGAGTGGGGCAGAATACCCCAACTCGTCATTAATAGCCTCATTGAGTCCATGCCTCAAATATGTTCAACGTTGCTGGCCGCTCGTGGAAACCATACCGCCTACTGAAAATGATTTTCTTTGAAGAAAACACCTTTTCTAATTCTTTTTTTCTCATATGCACAAATTGCGTTTTTTTTTTCCTTTTGTACACAAATGCGTAATAAAATGCATTTTTTTCTGCCAAACATGTGTAATTTATTCTCATATAACCTACTATGTCCGTCGATCGTGTATCAATCAGCTAAAAAGTTTCCCAGATACAAAATCCACCTAAAACTGCAATATCCTTTAATTGTTTTGAGCAGTGTATTTTTAGATAAAATGTATATATTTTCACATTAACCCATTAGTGCCTAGCGTCCCTTTTTAGGGACGTTTATGAAAAAGGCAAGAAAGCACTTTTCACACCATTAAATAGAAAGATAAATAGTTTTTCTTGAAGAATTAAGAAAAGTATTTATTGTGTTTCTCGAGCTTAAATATGTCATGAAATATAATTTTAGAATTCGTGTCGGGTATAGCTTAACCAGTCGAGGATAGCTGATCCTAATATATTTTTAATTTTTGAATATAATGTTTTTTTTCTTTGTAGACCTAAATCGTAAAACAATTTTTAATTTATTTTAACTTCCTTTATTGATTTTCAAATTTTTGTTACAAAAAGCAGCAAATTGCGTACAAATTATAAATAAGTTACGCAATTTTACACATACTTTATCAATTTTTTTTGTAAGCAAAGTAATCTTCGCATAACATCATAAGCAAGGTATTTCACATTCTGTGTATTTTAAAACAAAAATCATTTGTTTCAAAAAGGAAATAAATAATTTTGACTTTTGAAATAGTGATAATTGTGTCAATCAAGAAATGAATAAAAAACAATTGGAAGTGTGATCGGAGATTGTTCAGAGAGATTTTCGTTTAATAATTCTTTCAAAACAACATGTCCTTTAATTATTAAATCCTATTAATAATTACTAATTCTTAAATTCTAAAATAGATGGTAGCACCAATAAAGTTAAGTTAAAAATATTTGTAAAAGGAAGTTATTTATTTCAATCAGATTAAAAATTTAAATCGAATAATTAAATTACTTGAATAATATTCAAACTTCCATTTTTTTTAAAAATCAGAAATAAAAACAAATTTAGCGGATATATAAAAAGTTTTAAATTTCTAAAAATGAAAAAATAATGTTTGACCAAAATTTTAAATGCTGCTGAACCATTAATAAATCGCAATTTTTTTTAAATTGAAAGAAAATTGAATTCCAAAACATATTACGAATACCACTGATTATGAATTACAGTATAATAATTCCTTAAGCTGGAAAAAAAATCGAAATCACTTTTAATCAAATCTAACGTAATATGAAAATCTCAACTTCCAGAAACGTGGTTTGAACTAAGAATCTTCTGTTTATTAACCAGATGCTTTACTCTAAGCTATGATGTTTACATGAAAAGCGTTGAAATTTAGGTTATCGTCTTAAATTTAAATCGCAAAAATGAATGGATGACACTCAAAAAAGTTTAATTTACTTAAAGTAGTATATTTTCTCAAAATTTTATGATTTGTGTTTTGATTTGAGGTGTTTTCACCTGTAAGTACACCTTTCAAGTCTCTGACTTATTCAGTTTTTGTGCACGGTCTTTGTGACAGACGAGCAGACAGGGGGCAGAAACGAATATCCTTTTCTACATATTTAACATAACGTCTAAAATCGCAAGTAGCTGGTCACTTTTGGCCATATAGCGTAGTACATTTTTGTAAATATAGAAAAATATTTTTGTACAATGTATTACTAGTAATTTGCAGGTAAAGTAACGAATACATTTGCCAAATTTCGAGTCATTTACTGGAAATCTTTACTTATTGCACCTGAACAAAATTTAATAGTACTTGAAGACCTGGATTGAGAGATTTTATTGCTTTACAAATAAGTATTAATTTTTGAAGCAATACATTTTATTTTCTTTTGCTATAAATGAAAATGAAAAGCTTATAAAAAAGAACTTATTTTGGTAGTTTAGTTGAAGGAACGTTTCAAATATTCAGACATCCCAGAAATATATATATATGTATGCATAAGAAATAGTTTATAAAATTCTATTTTTTAAATTACTCATTCGACGAATATTTTCAAAAGAATTATAAAAACGTTTAATGTAATTTTAAATTTTATGGTTAAAGAAATTGCTGCACGAAATGAAATGTAAAATAAATTGAATTATGTCTTTCTGTACATTGAGTGGTTTGCGATATTATGGAGAATTTTCTGATGTTGAAAATAATTTTACATTATTTTATTCATTTGATACCAATCTTTATCCTTAAAATGCATTTTGCAGAAGAATATTATTTGTAGCATGTTATTTTTGGTCCATTGATTCTTATAAATTTTGGTTTTATTAAATGCAGACAAATCACTTGAAACATGTAATAGATTAAAAAAACCTGAATGTTGAATAAAAGATAAATGTTCTATAGGAATTTTGATAAATGTAAAAGTATGAAATAACTATTCATTTTGCCTTGAAGCAACAGTACACAAATTGCGTTAGCATTCATAAAAAAGTTTAAGGTACATAATTTTGCAAAAAATAGTTAATTAAATATTACTTTGAAAATAGTAATAAACAAAATAATGTTACAGCTACTGTAAGTCTCAGCGAAATGGGTCCCTTTTAAATATAATTAGAATATGTTTAAATATGGATAGATTAAACAAACCCGACACTGTAAGTCGGATATTGCTGTAAGTCGGAATAATGACATTTTTAGATAGGTTTCCGCAATAATAAAATATTTGCATGGGATTCTTTTGTATAGGATTTATATTTGTTTATTGCTGTATTTAGCTTTAGAGGCTTCCATTTTCACTGATTTGAACGTATTGACGGAAAATAATTAAAGTTTCAATTATAAAAATTGATTAAAAGTTATAAAATTTATCTTTATTTTGTCAACCTTCGCTGTCAATGTTAAAATTTTCCAGTAATTCAACCGTTTTTATAGAAAACGGTTATATATGCGCAATAGATATGCTTATACTGTTAAAAAAATAAAAAAGTTAAATTTACGGCAAAAACTACTGGTAGCAATGTTGCCAATCGTTTTAAAAAATATATTTTTACATTATTTTATTTTAAACGTATTTTTTAATTAAATATATATGTAATTATATTTTAAAAATATTTTTAATACGTTTAAAAAAATAAATTTCTAAAAAATATTTTTTAAAATGCTGTAGCTTCCATTTAAAAATGGTAGGATTATTTGACTGCTTCCATATTTCTAACAGCGCCTGTTTAAAATGAAGAATGTCCGACCTCTGCAACAAATAAATGGAAGTGTGTTTTTTTTTTTTTTTCTGCTGAGACAGAATCGCCAGGAGACAGAGAAATAACCCACCCATTTTAGACAGATTCCTATCTTAGGTAGCATATTTGGGTAACACATTTTAAGTAGAGTTATATATTTTTTTTCGATTGCGTAGGATTTACCTTTATATTTTTCTGTTTTGACAGGTTCGACTACAACATATATGTGCAGATCAACGGTCGCCAGTCGCCGCGTGGCAAATAAAGTTTTCGACGGGGCGACTTAATTTCGCCTTTTTTTCTTACGTTCATTTTTGTGATCAAGTCATGCGTTTTTTCGCAATTATCTGGCAAGAATTCTACATTTTCTCCTGATCCTTTGAAGAAAGTTGCGTGTTTTTGTAACTCTTTAAAAAAAAGTTCCTCTTTTACAATGATTCTTAGACGAAAATCGTTGGCGGATTCTTCGAGGAATTTAATAGGGGGAATTCATTCATAAAATTAGCTTTTCTTCTACGATATTTTGAAGAAATTGGCGTTTGTGTCACATATAGACTCACATAATGACTAAGTGAAAGTGACAGACAGACTCACAAACAGACATTGTGCAAAAAACATGTTTTCGGGATCTTCAATCTAAACGTGTAAATCCTTCGAAAACCGAAATTAGAAAATTTTCACGAATCCAATACTTTCTTCTTGCAAAGCTAAATGAAAATAAAAATGCTTATGTTATAAACTTAAATTAGTAAATAACTACAATAACTACTATTTCAAACTTTGGATTCATATACTGCATGAATTTTTAGTTCTATTTAGCATTAACATATACTGTATTATAAAATAAAACAAAATTGCTAATTTTAACTCCGCAAACTATGTGGATTTTTTTAATATATAATAAGAATTTTCATTTTCAACAATTTTTTCTGTCAGTATTCAAAGTAGTGTGCGTATGAAATAATTTACGTTTAAACTTTATTGTATAACGCACTTCTCTGTACACATATTTCAACGAATGGATTGTATTTAGATACCAAAAAACAACGAAAAGTAACAAAATATGTTTCTTCAAAATTTTCATTCCTTTATTCATGGCATTTTATTGTTGTATTTAATGCCTATGATTCATTGTTAGAAAAGCATAATTCAAATCACAATTGGAACTAATCTATATAAGTAATATTTTTATCACTTCAATGACTTTGATAAATATTACAACTTCTCAGCGCTTCATTGCTCTTGTTATACTTGTGTCATTTCAAGCATGAATTACGCTTCCGTTTATACTTTACCAACTGTTATTTGACAATGAAATCTATTCGAACAGAATACTCATGAAGTTGGATGGATAATCTTTACATCAGACAAAACATTTTATTATAGTGTCCTATAGGTAATATGTGGTTTTACTTCGAAATTATTTGTCATATTTACTTTCTTCTATCTTTACAAGAAGGTAAGTATTGGATTCATTGAAAAATTCGACTTTCGGTTTTCTATATATTGACACGTTTTAGAATGTCCTGAACACGATTTTATAGCTTTAAAAAATATATCTCTCTATGGATCTGTCTGTCACTCGATCACTCTGTCATTCTGTGAGTCTGTATGTAACAAACATTTTATGGACACTCTATCTCAAGAACTAATGATCAGAATTTCACAAAAGTTTAGGCTCAGTTAGACCTTGATATAATCTAAAGCTAGCAAGTTTATGGTGTGCATCGCTCGAAAGGTAGCGCTGCTATGCTGAATTATTTACAATTTTTCGAATAGCTCTATCTCAAGAACTAAAGCACGTATTTTGATTGCGAAAATTTTCTAATTAAATAAGGTAAATTTACAATAAAAAGTAATTGGTAGCAATAATGAAGAATACTGAGAATATTTAAGTGGCACGTATATCTTCGCTGGTCCCCAAAATATTAATAATTCATATTTTTATTTAATGTTCGAAACCCTCTGAGTGCGAGTAATACTCACGCTTGACCGTTTTTAATCATAGTGTCTGCATGTGACTATGTATTTGGGTAATGCTGCTATAAAAGCAATGCACAATCTAAGTTTATCCATCTTCGCAAATAGGAAGAACATGTTATGGTGCTCAAGATTCATTCAAATGTTGATAGCTCATTGTTGATCGTATTATTTATAAAATAATAAATTTTATTGGCGTAATTCTACATATCCACAAGATCTTTATTGCTAATTTAATTTTTTTAGGTACATTTATAATTATATAAATAAATTACACCTACAGTATTTTCATATGTCCGTCCGTCTGTAAGTATATAACAATACAAAAACTATCCATCTGACTTTTTTGAAATTGAATAAATGCATATGAATATATGCATAATCGTTGCTGAATTTTTTTGAGTCCTTTCAAATTTTATGCGAATCAAATAAAAACTTAAAAGGATATTAATAATAGTTTTCTTCGTTCTATTAAATTTTACTATGCGTAATTAATTCAATGTTATTCATGACAGGTTAGGATTCTTGGTTTACAAGGGGATCTTTTTTAAGATGGCTTGATATTATTTCCGTATCACTGAATTTAATATATATAATCATCATAAATTATCTATTAATTGTAATTATCTATTATTGTATTTTAGCATAAGAGAGTAATCCCAACATCTGAATATTAATAAAAATAGTTACACTAAGGACATACCTCATTTATCATGGTTGATGTTCAATTTCGAACTTGTTTATTAAAAAACAGCTTTAATTTTAATGTTATTTTGTTTGCAATTCTTACAAAAAATCATTTACAGAAAATGAACATATAAATTAGACTACCTCTTGCAGTATTTGCTAATACAAACTTCTATATGAGGAAAAAAAATCTACATATATTGAAGAAATAGATTAGCCATAACTATAATTACTACAGATGTTTAGTTGATAAACTAGATCTTTTCCATTTAGAAACTCACTTACTGAAAACACTTTAAAAAAATGGTTATCTGATTAATCTCTTTCGAAAACTATATTAAAGATGAAAATAAAATGTAGACATTTGAAATTTAATTATGGTAAAAGCTGGAACAAATAAAATCAGAGATTTAGCAAAGGGTTCGTGTATAATACAACTTAACTTTAAAAGTGGAAATTTTAAACGAAAGTGTTCTGTATTCTGGTACATTATTTCTTTTAGCATTAATGACAAGAAGTATTGTTTAAATTATTGAAATTAATTGTTATAAGTATATATAGCTATTTGATATTTAATTATTTTACAGAATCAATACCTCAATAAATGTGTCATAAATTAGTTGGAGCGAAAAATGCAAATAATATTGTTTTATGTTCATGTTAGCAATTATGGTGAAAGACAGAATGAAAAACATTGGAAATTTAACAAAGGGTACATATGAAACACAGCAAGTTTGACATGAAACACAGCAAGTTTGACATGAAACACATGAAAGTTTTCTATATTTTGTTACATTGTTTCTTTAAAAAATTGATGATGGAACATTGTTTACTTATTCTGATTAACTATTATAGATATACATGTATCTTTTTTTTTCAAATTTATGATTTATTACAGATTCCATTTCATAGATTCATTATATCGATAAATATCTCATAAACTAATTGAATGTAAAATTAAAAGAATATAGTTTTTTCTCCATCTTAGAAATTATGGTAATATATAGAAACAATAAAATTGGAAATTTAACGAAGGTTACATAGTTCAAATTTAAATGTGGAATTTTTGAATAAAATTAGTTTTGTTACACTATTTCTGTAAGCATTGGTGATGGCGTATTTTTCAGCATATTTTAATTGATTATTACATGCATACATATAGCTTTATCAAATGAATCATTTTTTGGAGATTAAATCTGATAGATTCATTATGTCGATAAATGTCTTATAAAAATAATTGAAGCAAAAATGCAAAGAATATAATTTTCTGTTCATGTCAGCATATCCATATCAATCGTTTTTCTAATTCTCAGATCTTACAGAATTAATAGAAATTATAATAAAACAATCATACAAAAGTATTGGTATTCGAAGAATCAATGAAAAACAAAATAATTTCTAGCGTGTTTCGGCTAATTTTTCCTTCCGTGGACGCTTTCATTAAAGCATAAATCATTCATTGAATAAACAAAACTATTTCAAACGAATCATCAAACATCTTCAATCACTCTTGCAAAAATCAAACGTAGTGATTAATTTCCGCATGAAATGTCTACCCGATAATGATTTTCCATTCAATGCATTTTCTTCCAGATAATAAAACAGGTACTTTTTGATAAGTTTTGATGCACTGAGGATCTACAGTCTCCATGGCGCTCCAAGACAAATACTGCAACCATTAATTAAGATTGCAATGCATCAAGGGTAAAGATAGTCCCACCCACTCATAAGAGTGATCTTCTGAACGCAGATATCGATTCTATCGACACACAATCAAGCTGTTTACAGCAGTCTTTGGTTTCCCACAGATTTCTCTGCACGAAAAGTCGCTTCCATAGGTTCATATAATTACTGCCATGACTCTTCACCTGACAAGTTGATCCAAAATGTAGTTAAAACGGCCGAAGTTAACGGAGAAGGCGTAGAACATTAAACGTATGCTGCCACTGACATATCGAATTGATTTCTCATAGGATTTTTCATCGATTTAAGGATGACACGCACAGGACTTAATTGAAAAATACATTTCAAAATCAGAAAATCGAATTATTAAGATGCAAATTGGGGTTTGCAGAGAAAACTAATTTACAACTGTATTAAATATGTTATTCCTTATTTTAAAGTTACGAAGTTCAAAATACTTTCTTAAATACACTAATCGAATGCGATGTAACGCTTTGTTTCAAAATGAGAAATTTTACTGTTATAAGCAATTACTTTGCTGTGTGAGTTGCTTATTTATTTACTATAGTAATATTGTAGGATTTTTAATAAAAAAAATGCACTATCATCAACTTTCCCTATCGCTATTCACATGAAATATGCTCGCCAACAAATCTATATTTCTTACATTAATTGTATGTGTTTCTTATAGTGATAATTTATATATATTTCGACAAATATTTCGAAGGAAATGTATACGTTTTTATAGTTTTTTTTCCAAATCTCGGATCTTTCAAATATAATTAGATACTTTAATTTTTATTAGATAAATATTAGACTATGTGTGAAAAATTATTGAATGTAAAATATTAATTGCATTTTTTCAGATTTCTTTTCTTGGAATATATACTTTAACTAAATTAAAAATCCGCATGCAATTAATAAAACACTTTCAAACGAATTGTAGAGCATTTTAATTATCACAGAGATTTTTAGCTGGAATATGTCCCTTGGTCAACACAGATAAATAAACATAAAAGCAAGAATAGAAAATACCACGAATTTTCCTAGAAAAAAGTAAAGTAATGCCTATTTGAGTAAATTCATTTTTTTTTCATTAAGTAAATAAGAAATATAAACACAATACAGCCAAAATTTCAGCCGTTCTCATAGTTAGCATAGAGTACTTTGTACGTTTATTCCATGCTTTTATTTAAAAATTAATCAAGATGACATATAAAATGTAAACTAACGACTAATGCAAAAAAACTCCAATACAAAAGAACAGACATTTTTTTTTTCATATGCTTCCCATTCATTCAGCACCTTTCTTATTCATAAAACTGCACGAATCGCGTGAGATCTTTCCACACAAAAAATTAAATGCATTTTTGATTCACAAACTATCAAAGCCTGAGATCTACTGTATAAACAATCTCTGTGTGAGCGTACGTATGTCTGTAAGTATGTATATGTGTAACGCCATAACTCTAGAAAGAAATATTCGATTTACTTCAAATTTTGTACATAGAGTAATTCTTATAAGGCACTTCTCTGATTAACTTTGGGGGCGAGGGGTTCATTTGCTAAACATGAAGTAAGGGAATGGAAGAACTAACACCCTATTAATTTAGCCAAATGTGTTTTTTGGTTGACTTCTTTTTTTTAGTGTCATTATCCTTTAAGTAAGTATATATATACAATTGGTGAAAATAGCAATTGAGCTCAATGCATTCAATTTAAATTGACCCTTATTTTTATATTTATGATTATTTATTGTTATTTTGTCTGGAGGAATTAAGGATGTAAATTCAGTGTAACCAATTTTTAGTCCTATAGTTTTACTAAATTATCAAAAATCCAATTCCGTATGTAATGATTTAATTTTAGTGGAAAACTGGAAAGAAGGAACGCGGAAAAATGTACTGTAAAAAAAACAAAAGAAAATTATTAAATATATCTAGTGATATGCAAAGCTTCATATTTTGTACACGCACTTCGTCACATTATTTCATCATACTGCAAACCGTGAAATGAAAATTTTCCATGTTAAACTCAAATCAACATACAAGTCAAACTAGTTTTTTTCTTTGTATCCGTTAATAAATATCGATTTTCAAGATGGAAAATGCCCCTTAATCTAATTATGGATATATACAGTGAAATGACACGAAATGTTATCGGAAATATCGAATATTGAAGTGATTTTCTCAGAATAAAGGACAAATGATTTTTTCAATTAATATAATTTTCTCTGAAACAGGCTTAAAGAAACCCATATCTGACCAAATTTAAGGATCACAAGTTTGTTAACGTATCTGAAATCATTTTCTTTATATGTTAAATTAATTTAAATTAATTATCAATGTTAATTTCTATATGTTAAAAGAATTTTACTAGAAAACTGCAGATCCTGAGTGTGAAAAAATGTAAACCAAAATATTATGTTAAATAAACATACGCTGAAACTCACGTTTTGAATACACAATTCATCATACTATTTAACCATCATTCTATGTCAATAAAACTGATGCCAAATAATATACCGCACACCGTAAAATGAAAAATTTCTATGCTAAACTCAAACCAACATATGCATCAAAATATTTCTTCTCCACATTTTCGTTTACACATATTGATTTTCAAGATGGAATACACCTCTTAATCTAAATATGGATATAGAGCGAAATAACACGAAATATAACGTTGGAGAAAAGTTATCGAAAAACGAATAGTGGTGATGATTTTCTCTGAAAGAAGAACAAATGCCGCTTTCAATTAATTAATTTTTATTTTGCCGCTAGTAAGTAAAAATCGTTAGAAAAGGAAGTTTCTAGAACTAATTTCTCTTTTATCTTTCGGATTGCGGTGAACGGTCTGTTGCTTCACCCTTTTGTCGTAAATATTCTTTTGTCTCATTATAGAAATAATCGTGCTGTTATCTGAAGAATTCTAGATTTAAAGTTTCATTATTGTCTCAGTTTAAAAGGATTCCAATCACATTATATGAAATCTTAAACAAAGTAAAAAGGAAATAGAAAATCTCATTTCGGAATTGTACGGTTAAATTTAAATTTTGTAAATGGTTTATAAATGTAAGGAAATGTTGAATTTAATGTTTGTTAGGAACATTTACAAAATATTTTCAGCAGTAAGGTAATATAATAAATTATTAAGAAATCGTACTCTAGAGTGGTTATACGCTCGGCAGTAATGATTTCAAAAAATATTATAATGTTTTCAAATAATTGAAGTAGTAAATGATTCGAATGAAATCGTTGTATCTATGGAAGAGATTAATTAAAGAAGTAATATTATAGTCTAACAGACAGTTGCTGTGTCAGGTATGTTGCCTAAAATCATATAAATGTGCACTATTCCAATTAGCTAAAAATACAATAATTAGGTTGTATCATTTATTCACATTGTGTTCAAGAAATCATGCACGTATAAAATTCTACGATACACATAACATATTAAATTGTTAAATTTAAATTTTGTAAATTATTGGTAAATTTAAATTGAAAATCTGCTTGACACATTTTTAAAATGATTTTAGCAGTATGGTAACATTTACTACAAAAATATTAAGAAATCATACTCTACAGAGATTTTACGCGAGTCAATATGGATTACAAAGAATATATTAATGTTTTAAAAAAATCGAGGTTGCTAATGGAGACGTTGTATCTAACTAAGCGATTAATCACAAAAGTTTTATCACAGAACAACAGATAGTTGAAGAGTCGTCTAAATTATCTATATTTGTATTTCTAGAAATGTGGAAGATTCATGCCTCCAGTTCAAAGGACAATAACTAATCTATATCATTTATCCATATTGTATTCAAGAAATCGTGTACGGATTAAGTTCTACAGTACACATTAAATATCAACATCCCATAATCGGAGCTAGCGGATATGATTCATGAAATAAAAAGAATACGTAAGATTAAGCATTGAGATCACGTCATTAGTAATCAAACTGACTATCTTGCTTCTCACTTTGCCATAAAGTTTATCTTTATCAATAATTAAATTTTAAAAATGCTCCGGAAGCATACATAACATTTTATTGCACGATTTGTCTATGTTTATGAAAAAAGTTATATGAAATCTATGTATCAGTCTAATAATGGGGTAAATAATAATAAAAAAAATTTCATTTTTTGCTAAAGTTTGATAATTTATGGTGTCGATGAGGATTTTTTAAATAGTGTAGTGTAGCGATGTGGCATGGATAAAATTAGTGTTATTCCATGCTTTAGATTGTTCCTGATCAGAGACGTGATCACATTAAGCAAATTGATGGCACATAATGAAAATTAGATTTATTTTATGAATATATCGGATATGGAACGTGGAACAGTTAATGATTAAAAGGTTTAAGAAACGATAATACGTTTTTATTTCAAATTTTAGTTTAGTAGATGTTAGATTCATGTTCCTTAGATTATGAGTAATTGCTAAAATTTTGAAGCATGTTGATAAGTGAATTTATAATGCATATGAATTTTTAGAAATTTGCAATCAAAAGAAGCGCTAAATATCACCAGATAAAAGATTTAAAATTAAATAAAATGTAAATTTTAACTTTTGTTTGCGGATTAATAATGCTCTGATATTACAATAATAAATATTTTCCCCATTAAATCTTGCTTTCGAAGAAGAAAATCATTATACAAATATATTGCTACGTGCTCTTCGTTTCATAAGTAGTGTCGAAATGTATTATAGTTATGATGAAGTGAGTAAGGCAAGCAGTTCTTTTTTATTTAAATTATTTTATCAACATTTACATAAAGTTATTTTATCCTCAAAATTAGTATAAAACTGAAAAAAAAAGATATTGTATATGTTCGACTCACTGAAATATGATTTTTAAAGTTTATTAAAATTTAAAGTTTATTAAAATTAAAGTTATTTAATCATAAATTATTAAGCTTAAAATTCGTCAAAGATAAGCATCACTGCGTGCAGTGGTTAGAAGGCATTTTTCTAACAACACATTATTAATCTTTTATCATATGTTTAACATAGCGATGAAAAAGAACTATTTAATTAATATTTGTAACTTTTTCTCACTAGTTAAATTTTAATTTTAAATAACAAAACTGTTATTTTAAATATACAGAAGCTTTCTTTTAAACTATAGTCTGATGTTAAATCATCGTACTATACGATATCGTTATCTTCTTAAACAGTTCACCTCCCTGTACTTTGTGAAGTTTTCTTTAAAGATAACATGGATATTAAATTGATACTTTTTAAAAGTCTTTATTGAAAGCAGATTCCCAATGGGCAGAAGTTAAAACACGCCGTTAAAATTTTCATTCATTACTAGCTATAGCAGACTTTTTTTTCTTTGACACTATGGAAATATTTTTAATTTTTTGTGTCTGTTCTAAATGGTGTTCTAAATTTTAAAAATACAATTATTGGAAACATGACACCGGAAACATTTCTAAAAGAGGCATAAAGAGTAGTTTCTTTACAACATTGTCTAAGAAAAGAGGTCGATTCGTGTTTAATGATTCAGCTTTGAACTTGCTACGAATACACATGTAACACTGAAATAAAGGTTTGTCTGAATAGAGGGGCTTTCATTTCTTTTAATACGATGAACCAAATGTATAAAAAATATTAAAACGCAAAAGTATTTACCAGTATAACATATTTGTTTGAAAGTGACGAAACTCCAAGAAATGATGGACTTACAGGTGAAATGCGTAGTATGCTAAATGCGATAATTACAAGTCATATGCTTTGTTTACTATTAATAATAACTATGTTAAAATAATGAAAGTGCAATTGCTCATGCTTTACATACAATTCCATACCAAATTTAAATTTTCACTAAATATATCTGAATGCAAACGTCCTATTTTTCATTTGATCCGATATGTTACATTCAGTTACAGTACTAATGAAAATACTTCTGTTATATACAAAATAGTAAACATATTTCTAATAAGGACAGTTTATTACATGAAATTTTTACTCCTTTCACTAATCAAACTTTTCTACATACCTTCAATAAAGAAATCGTATTATGAAGAACAATCTTCAAATTCTATGTAATTCCCTTCAAACATAATAATGTAATATCATGAAACAGATTTTATTAACATAAAAATTCTATTTTGAGCTACTCATTCCACTTTTGACCTGACAAGAAATATCAGATGTATTTTTCCAGTACAACAACAATTTCCATGTATTGATTTCTTCAGAGAAAACTGTCTTACAAAAGAGTAAAATATATGTCTTTCAAGGATAAATCTCCTATAAACAAATACAGTGGTGAATTTCAAGTGAAAAGAATCAATTAATCAGTGTTTCTAAATATTAATTACCCTATTAATTTATTGATCATATATATCTTTAGAAAATCGTTTCGCCTTTGAAAAATTTATAAGAAAGTTTTCAGGAGGTTTCCCAGTTATTACATGATTGAGTTATAAGCACAAATAAAAATATTTCTTTTATAATTTATAGTAATATTATAATAATATTATTTAATTATATATATATATATATATATATTTCTCCTAAAGACATTTTAATGTATGAACTTTATATTATTTTTTCTAATCAAAATTTCCCTTTAACAATTTAGTAATGTAATCATATTATAAAACAACAACTTCAAATTTTATATAATTCTCTTCAACAATATTGATGTAATATCACGAAATATCACGAAAAAAATATTAACATGAAAATTATAATTTAGGAGTTTCATTTCACTTTTGAATTGACAAGAATTATCAGATAGCACAGCATATCCAGCACAACAACAATTTTCATGTATTGATTTCTTCAACGGAAACTGTTTCAGAATTTTAAATAGAAGTTTAGATTTATAAGAGTGAAGAATATGACGCACAAGAATAAAGTTCAAATAGACAAATACTGTGGTGAATTTCAAGTGAAAGAAATTACTGAATCAGTGTGTCTAAATATCAATTACCTTATTAGTTTAATGTATGTATATATGTTTAGAAAATATTTTCGCCATGGGAAAATATTTAAGAGAGTTTTATGGATGTTTCGCGTGTGTTACATAATTGAGTTATAAGCACGAATAAGAACATTTCTATTGTTTGAGAAATGATAAATATATTTTTCGTAAGAAAATTTCAAACATGAAATTTACATTATTTTCTCAGATCAAACTTTTTTAACAAATTATTAGTATGATCATATTATAAAGCAACGATTTCAAATTTTATATACTTTTCGTCAAACATATTGATGTAATATTATGAAAAATACTTTATTAAAACAAAAAACACATTTTAGGACTCTCATTCAATTTTTAAATTGAAAAGAAATATCATATAGATTTTCCAAGCACAACAATAACTTCCATATATTAATTTCTTCAGTGAAAACAGCTTATGTGAAAGTATTATGTGAAAGCATATGACTTTCAAGAATAATACTGTAATCTAGTAAACAAATACTGCGGTAAATTTCAGGTGAAAAAAAATCAATGAATCCATGTTTCTAAATATTAATTATCCTATTACTTAATTGTGTGCATATATATTCAGCCTTTGAAAAACGCATAAGAAAGTTTTCACGTGTGTTACATAAATGAGAAATAAATAATTCTATTATAATTCTGCATAAAATTATAATAATATTTTTTAATGTTTAATATATTTCTCGAAAACACATTTTAATATATGAACTTTATCTTATTTTCTCTAATCAAAATTTTCCTTTAACAATGCAGCATTGTAATAACGTTATAAAGCAACAAATTTAAATTTAAGTTATTATCTTAAAAGTATTAATGTAACACTATGAAAAATATTTTATGAACATAAAAATTCTATTTTAGAAGTCTCATTCCACTTTTGAATTGACGAGAAATATCAGATAGATTTTTCCCAGAACAACAACAATTTCCATTTATTGATTTCTTCAGCGAAAACTGTTCCACAATGTAAATAGAAGTGTAGATTTAAGGGACTAAAATACATGACCTTCATGATTAAAGCTCAAATAAAGAAATGCTGTGGTGAATTTCCAGTGAAAAGAATCAATAAATCAGTGTTTCTAAATTTTAATTAACCCTTTACTTTGATCTGGATAATTGATTCGCGAATGAAAATGGCATAAAAAAGTTTTTAAGGTTTTAAAAGTGCGTAGCACAATTGACATATAATAAAAGATAAATATTTTTGTTGCATATAAAATAGGCTGATCTTGCAAGTAGTTGATATATTTCAAGTAGTTGATGAAAGATTTGAAATACTGCGCACTTTTAGGCGGAATTATATGTGGAACTATGTATAATAATTTTGTTTGAATGCTAGTGCTGTTGTTGTCACATTGACGTCAGATGTCTTCTATAAGGGAAGTTATTTTATGAGTTTTTTTTTTTTTTTTTTTTTTTTTTTTTTTTTTTTTTTTTACTAGATAGCGTAACTATTTAGTTTTTGATTCAATGAGGGCCTAATTACAGTAACTAAAAATAATCCAAATCCATCACGAAAATCCACCTAATATTTTTTAAAAAAATATATTGCTAACCACGGTCCATGGACGATATTATAAAGATTAATTTTTGGATTATCGATTGATTTCATTCAATTGCTCAACTGCTGCAATTAAAAAGCTCTTATAGCTTATATTAAATTAGGAATTACACAGTTATTTACTTATAATTAAGTTGCTATTTAATTTCATATTTGTCCACTATAAGACATTCATGAAAAACTGTAGTGATCATGTTAGTTTACGTCTAAAATTTAAAAGGAAAGAAATAGGAAAAACACTCGTAATTTATTTGATGAACTAATATCTAGATTTTAGTCTAGATGATACCCTATAAATATATATCGAGTACAAACTTTTTATTATATAAATTTTATATTACTTTTGCTAATCAAACTTTTACTTTAAAATATAAATAAAGAAACCGTATTATAAAGCAACAATTTCAACTTTTATATAATTGCCTTCAAATATATTGATGTAATATCATGGAAAATACTTTATTAACATAGAAATTCTATTTTCGGGTTCTCATTCTACTTTTGAACTGACGAGAAATATCAGAAGGATTTTTCCAGCACAACAACAATTTCCATGTATCGATTGCTTCATCGAAAACTGTTTCACGATGTAAATAGAAGTATAGATTTAAGGGAGTAAAGTATATGACCTTCAAGAATAACGCTCCAAAAAACAAATACTGGAGTGAATTTCCAGCGAAAGGAATCAATGAATCAGTGTTTCTAAATATTAATTACCTTATTACTTTATTGTATATAAGCATATAGCTTTAGAAAATCTTTTCCCTTTTGAAAAATGTATAATAAATTTTTCTGGAAGCTTTGCGTCTGTTACAGAATTGAGTTATAAGCATGAATGAAAAATATATAAATTTTACGAGAAATGATAAATATACTTTTCGTAAACAAAATTTAATATCTGAAATTTATATTATTTTCTCTAATCAAAATTTACCTTCAACAATTCAGCCATGTAATCATATTATAAAGCAGTAACTTCGATTTTTTTTTATTCTTTTCAAACCCTTTGATGTACTATAATGAAAAATACATTATTAATATTTAAAATATATTTTTAAAGTTTCATTTCTCTTTTGCATTGACGAGAAATATCAGATAGATTGTTATAGACATTCATTAAGAATTATGGAGATTACGTAAATTTAATTCTAAAATTTAAAATGAATGAAATAGGATAAAAAGCCGTACTTTATTTTATTAACTAACAGCTAAGTAACCCTATAGATATATATGAAGTAAAAATATTTTACTATCTGAGTTTTATATTACTTTTGCTAACGAAACTTTTATTATCAATGAAGAAATCTTAATATAAAACAACAATTTCAAATTTTATGTAATTGCCTTCAAACATATTGGTGTGATATCATGGAAAATACTTTATTAACATAATAAATAAAATTCTATTTTGAAATTCTCAGTCTACTTTCGAACTGACAAGAAATATCAGATGGATTTTTCCAGCACAACAACAATTTCCATGTATCGATTTCTTCAGCGAAAACTGTTTCACGATGCAAATAGAAGTATAGATTTAAGGGAGTAAAATATATGAACTTCAAGAATAACGCCCCAATAAATAAATACTGTGGTGAATTTCCAGGGAAAGGAATGAACGAATCACTGTTTCTAAATATTAATTACCCTATTACTTTAGTGTATCTATGCATACAACTTTAGAAATCATTTTTCCTTTTGAAAAATGTATAATAAAGTTTTCACAAAGTTTTCTGGAGGCTTTGCGTGTGTTGCAGAATTGAGTTATAACCACGAATAAAAATATTTCTATTTTACGAGAAATGATAAGTATACTTTTTGTAAACACATTTTAATATATGAAATTTATATTATTTTCTTTAATCAAAATATTCCTTCAACAATTCAGAAATGTATTCGTATTATAAAGCAGCAACTTCTATTATTTGTAATTCTCTTCAAAAATATTGATGTTATATTATGAAAAATATTTTATTAATATCAAAATTGTATTTTAAGAGTCACATTTTATTTTTAAATTGAATAGAAATAATAGAAAGATTGTTATTCAGATATTCATTAAGAATTACACTGTAAAAAATGTAAATTTACGGTACTTTACCATGAATTATCCAGTCAGTTTACGGAATATGTCACTTATTTCCATAAACGGTCAACTTCTGTAAATTTTTGTGTTTTATTGGCAAAAACTGTTAATGTAATGGCAAACTCCGTTGATATAGGTATAAAGTCAGTTTTTTACGGAAATTGTCTGGAATCTCTGCTGCAGCTTTTTTTCAGTGTATGGAAATTACTTTAATTTACTTGTAAAATTTAAAATGAAAGGAATATTTAAAAAACACCGTGATTTATTTGATTAACTAATAGCTAGGTCATCCTACAGATATATTTGAAGTAAAAATGTTTTACTATCTGAGTTTTATATTACTTTTGCTAAAAAAAAACTTTTAGTATGTAACATCAATAAAGAAATCGTATTATACAGCAACAATTTCAAATTTATGTAATTGCCTTCAAACATATCGGTGTAATATCATGGAAAATACTTCATTAACATAAAAATTCTATTTTCGGATTCTCATTCTACTTTTGAACTGACGAGAAATATCAGATGGATTTTTCCAGCACAACAACAATTTCCATGTATCGATTTCATCAGCGAAAACTGTTTCACGATGTATAAGTCAGAAGTATAGATTTAAGGGAGTAAAATATATGACCTTCAAAAATAACGCTCCAAATAACAAATACTGAGGTAAATTTCCAGGGAAAGGAATCAATTTATCAGTGTTTCTAAATATTAATTACTCTTTTACTTTATTATATGTATGTTTATAGCTTTAGAAAACATTTTCCCTTTTGAAAAATTTCTGGAGTCTTTGCGTGTGTTACAGAATTAAGTTATAAGCATGAATAAAAATATATAAATTTTACGAGAAATGATAAATATACTTTTTGTAAACACAATTTAATATATGAAATTTATATTATTTTTCTCTAATCAAAATTTTTCTTCAAAATTTCAGCAATATAATCATATTATAAAGCAACAACTTGTGTTTTTTGTAATTCTCTTCAAATATATTCTAGTAATATTATAAAAAAAATTTATGAACATAAAAAAAATATTTTAAGAATCTCATTCCACTTTTGAATCGACGAGAAATATCAGAAAGAATTTTCATTAAGGGGGCTCAGGGGTTAAAAACTTTTCAAAAAATCGATTTTTTTTAAAGATCTAATTTGATTATTCATTTAATTCTTAACTCAATGAAAAACCCCCATAAAAATATTTGCATTTTTAACGGAGTTATAAGCATTTATGTATCAACACTTTCATAGCCGCATACCTATAATTTCAACTTTAAGTTAAGTTTTCTCAAAACTTGATTTTTGACGACTAACACCAAAATTTAAAAAAATATATATATATTTAATAAAATGGCTAATTTTTTTTTTTTTTTTTTTTTTTTTTTTTTTTTTTTTTTTTTTTTTTGCATGCATATAACATCATTATCTAGATTATGAATTAATATATTTTAGATAGTTTAATATTTTGAGTATTTTTAATGGAAAAAAAGTTGTATTATTTAGGGTTTTTTTAAATTTTCAACTTTGAGCGAATTTTAATGCTGTTTTTATTGAGTGATAGTTATATCCTTAATTCATAATCTAGATTATGATGTTATATGCATGCAAAAAAAAAAAAAAAAAAAAAAAAAATTAAGCCATTCCATCAAATAGTTTTTTTTTTAAATTTTGGTGTTAGTCGTCAAAAATCAAGTTTTGAGAAAACACGACTTAAAGTTGAAATTATAGGTAAGCGGCTATGTAATTATTGATACATAAATGCTTATAACTCCGTTAAAAATGCTAATATTTTCATGTGGTTTTTTGCATTGAGTTAAAAATTAATTGAATAATCAAACTAGATCATAAAAAAATTGATTTTTTGAAAAGTTTTCAACCCCTGAGCCCCCTTAAGATATTCATTAAGAATAATAGTAATTACGTTAATTTACTTTTAAAAATTAAAATGAAAGAAATAGGATAAAAAACCGTACTTTATTTGAATAACTTATAGCTAAGTCACCCTATAGATATATCTGAAGTAAAAATATTTTACTATCTGAGTTTTATATTACTTTTGCCAACAAAACTTTTACTATATACCATCAATAAAGAAATCTTATTAGAAAGCAGCAATTTCAAATTTTATGTAATTCCCTTCAAACATATTTGTGTAATATCATGGAAAATAGTATATTAACATAAAAATTCTATTTTGGAATTCTCATTCTACTTTTGAACTGAGGAGAAATATTAGATGGATTTTTCCGGTACAACAATAATTTCCATGCATCGATTTCTTCAGCGAAAACTGAGTCACGATGTAAATAAAAGTACAGATTTAAAGGAGTAAAGTATATGACCTTCAAGAATATCGCTCCAATAAACAAATACTGTGGTGAATTTTCACAGAAAGGATTCAATGAATCAGTGTTTCTAAATATTAATTAACCTTATACTTTATTGTGAGCATAAATCTTTAGAAAACTGTTTTCGACAATGAAAAATATATCAGAAAGTTTTCTCAAATTTTGCTGCGTGCTTCTAGAATTATTAGATTGAAGGGGGCAGATTTTCCCCCTTCTTTATAGAGCTATAATATTTTGTGTAAATACACATTTCATCATAAGTATATAGAAAAATTGAATACAGTTTTTTATGTCTTATTATAATTTTGTGAATTTAATATATATATTTATACATGCGTGTGTGTATGTATACAATGAATACTCTATATGTCTTTATTTTCGAGATTTTGTTCAATTTTTTATTTTAATTGGTAAAAATCTCTATCACATCCATATATGTGAACCTATTTTTAATACAATAAATTGTTTATTCTTTAGAGGAGTTTTTTCCTGAATTTCATACGATTTTTTTCAAAATTTTGCCTTTTATTAAGTTAAAAATCAAATTTTATGATATTAAGTAGTCGAATTTTTAAATGCATACACTGTTTCTTTTTATGATATATCAGGATTTTTCCGTATCAATTTCATAAATTTTAATTTAAAAAAATAAGATATGCGTAGCATTTGAAATAACTAAAAATATCAAAGAATAAATTTTGAGAAAAGCAGATAATATGTGATTTAAAGGTCTCAAAAATTCTTTGAATGCAAAATGAAAGCATTTTGTGACTTTGAGAAAAATAATCGAAACTATATGCAATTTGTTTTGCAAATGGCTAAGAATAAACTACCTGTGCACTATGTCGGTCAACTTTTCTTCAAATAATGGTCCATTGTCCTTATTTTTATATTGTCATAAAAATTAATTAAAATCTAATTGATATATTTTAAAAATAATATTTGGTATTTATTTTAACATTTCTCTTAACATAAAAAAGAAACCGTATGAAGTTTTAATGTTAAAAATACGCATATACAAAACTAGATATGTAGTAAAATATGGCCCTTATAATAAATAAACTGGTATCTTCTGTATCTATTTAGATTATAATAATTAAATAACCACATTAAAGTCTGTATATTAATGTTATATCATTACTTCAAAGACTCTTGCATAGTATCCCTTTCTAGTAAAAAGGAATTATTTTTATCTATATTTCTTTTTCGAGATAATAAGTTATCAAATATTTAAAATCATAAAAATTAAATTTTTACATCCTAAAAAAATGAAGAATATAAGAATTCCATCTCCAAACGAATATAAAGATGTTAACAGTACTTTGTTTCAAATATTAAGTGTTTTTTTTTTTAGTTAAATTAGCATACAATTAAATGCTTTTTGCTCTGCTAATTACCAGTGAACCCTTCAATCCATTCAATATGCAGGGAAACTTTTTTAGACTTCCTAAATTAACATAAAAATTTTATAAACGTCTCAATGGTTTTGACGACAAAAGAATCGCATTTAACTTTCATTTAGGAGGATTTGAATGATGCAGGTCCCAACATAAATAATTATCTTTTGAACTTCTAAAACGTATGCATTATGTCTCACTTAATGAAAGTTTGATGTATTAATAATTGCTTATTCCGTGAAAGGTATCATATCAAATATTATATTTCGTTAAATGAACACATTATGATCTGTGTTACTTTTATTTCATTGAAAAGTTTTGATATTTCAACATTTTGCTTATAAAGTTAATAAAACTTGCTAAAACACTTTATTTAACCAGTAGAATATATCATATGTAAATGAGTGTTTCATATTTAAATATTACTTTAGAGAAATAAGCACTGCTTTTATATGATTGAAATATTTTATCTAACTTATACTATGCAACACAATCGCTTCTCGGTAAGCTAAAGCATCGATATTAAGCCAAAAATTCTATATTAGCAAGTTTCACATTTAACATTTTGTCTAATAAAAAATAATAAAATACAATCAATGTTTGTATTAAACAGGGTGACGAGAGGTCCGGAAAAAAACACACTCAAAATTGTGTCAAATACCAGTATTTAGTTAAAGAGAAATTCTCATACTTAAACCCTTTATATTCTTGGAAATATTTTCTGTAAGAAAATATTGGTAGTTTCCATTTTTGTTCACGGTGTTTTTGCCTTATCACTCGCCACTCAGTTTAAGGGGAAAAAATTGCACTTTCTACTCTCAATCATTATCAGCGTTCCTGAAGTCTCCGAAGTCAAGATATTTACATATTAATATTTAAATCTGAAATAAAGGCTTATACATTTTTAGACGATGTGTTCGATTATTACAAATCAAAAAAGTAATAAATTTTATCTGAAATTTAATTTAATAAATAAAATCAAATAGTTTTCATTTAGTTAAGATAATTTTTATTAAATATATTCCCTAAATAAAAATTTATTTAGTTTATTCGAAACAAAATAAAGGTTGGCAGAAAAATATAATCCATTTATTATGTAATTGCTAGTAAAATTTAATATATAATTTGTGTGGTTGGTTGTGAAAGGAAAGAAGCGCAGATTTATTAAAAGGTAATCGAAAGACTCATTTATTGTTTAAAAAGAATTAAACAAACCAACAAAAAATAAATAAAATAAAATAAAACTACAAGTAATCACAAGTCATTAAATCAATAAATACTCAAAAATAAAAATACAGAAAAATTAACAAATATAAAAATTCGAACAAATGAAAAGTCTCAAAACAACGCCTTCTTTCGTTGCAATATAAAAAAAAAACAAATTAATGTAGCTAACAGCTTTTTGAAAAACAAATTAACAAATTAAACAGGAAATGGAAGTTTCTTTAAAAAAATATTTCGAAATGCATTATATCTATAAACCAAATATTTAACATTCTGAAAAACTAAATTATTTCAAAACATAAAAATACGAATCATTTAGCATCGTTTTCGGAAATCGATGAACTTTTTAGAAATATTAATCTCAAAATATTCATGTTTTTTAAAGAAGTATCTGCGATATTTACTAACGTTTGAAAGCATTTTTATATGTTCTAAGTAATACAAGTTTATTTAAATTAACGACAAGAACAAAATTTATCATTTTCAGAGGATAAAATGTTTTATTTTACTTTGGAATAATAAAATGGATTTTTTATCGTTTTATTGAAAAATATTCCTTTTGATGTGTACGGCAGAAAAATTTTAATGTATTGAACAGTAAACCGATATGCCCATAAAAGAAAAATATTAATTTCACTTGCACGAAGCTTTCAAAAAAATTTATTTCCTAAATATTTTAGATTAGAACGTTTTTGTTTTTCAATAGAAAACCAAATTTAAAAAAGAAAAAGAATGTAAAATTGAATAACTTATTTTAATGTATTTGAGAATAAATTTCAATCCAGTCTCTTACTAAAGAAAATACCAGTTACATTTCTTTGCTTATATAAAACATACTTGTATTTACTTATAAATATATGATTAATCTGTTAAATTATTAATAAAGCATATTAAACAATAATGTTTAATTTGCGTAATAAAGCACCATCTTTCCTCTATGAAGAAATGAAATGCATATAAAAAATACCTTTAAACAAGTAATTGTTAAGGGAAATTGAATACCAATTCCAGCGCATTGTTCATTGCCTTACTGCATGAAATTATGCAATGCCTTATTTCATGAACATACACAATACAATTGCATTCTACATAAATGCATTTGAGAAGTGTTCGCAAGAATATTTTCTGCCAATAATGTAGTTGACGCATTTTAGCAATTGAGGCTTGTCCCAGTAAAATATTTGACATATTTTAGAAATCTTAGATTAAGTGACAATAGACAATCATAGGCAGAAAATTTTCCGGTGCGACTGTAAAAGAAGTTACACACAGAACGAATAGTTACAAAAAATAACAAAGCAGAATTGTATACCCTCATCCTATTCTTATATATATTTTTTTATTGCATATATTTTACTGAAATCCTTGTTTGAAAATTAAAAGAAAAAAAAAGAGGCAAAAAGAAACGTTTTTGATCTTGGCAAGGTTATTATTAGACCACCACAAAAAAATAGTAATAATGAAGAATTAAAATATGAGATCATTTGCTCTTCAATTAATCATGAACATGCACAACAAAAGATAATATACAAACTTATTATACAACTTCCATTCTTAGATGTTGATTTTAAAAATTTCCTTCAATGATATTTCGTCTTTTTAAAGATGTACTATTACCAGATGATTTTCCTCGAAAGAACTGGAAACACGTATTTTTTTATTAAAACTTTTGCTTATCAATAAAGCTAGTAATTGTAATGTAATTTCAATTTTAATTAAGACAAAACCGTTTGTAACATTTACTAATATTGTGCAGAATTTACTAGTCATGTGAATGCATTGTTTTCATAAACATTTTCGTAAAGAAATCTGCTGTAGTGTAATATAAATACAATAGGCATTTACACATTAAAATATATGTTACATGTAGCAGTGCAGACTTTATACACGACACTAATATATACCTATATTATAAAAAGTAGGTGCTGTTTCTTTGTAGGGGGTAATCTTTTAAACTACCGTATCTATTTCTAAAGAAATGGTACAAAAATAAAGGTGTTTGCATCTGTTCAAACATACGATATGCCACATATCGATGCCACTAAGGTAAAAAGATGACAGGAGCAGAAAAGATTCTAGAAACACAAGTTTTGTGTTATTGAAATTTAGCCAATGAATTACTTATAAGATATAAATGATCTCTAAGAAAATTTCCTAAAAAATACGAAATTTAAAAAGGGGAAAAATGCGTGAAAATCGTTCAAGAAACGTTCTGTGATAGATTTTAATGCAGTCTTGAGGTAGTAACAAACAAATTTAAGAGGGCTCAAGGCTTGGTCGATACGGAAAATTATGTAAACAGAGCTCTCGTTTCGAGTCCATATAAAAACAGAAGTCTTCAGTGTAATTAAATTAAACTTTCTGATATTTTAAAGATATACTTGTAGTCTCATAAAATTATAAAATGTAGTACTTCAATGTAATATAATAAGAAATGTAGAAAAATTTATGTTACACAATTTTCGAAAAAACAATTATGTGTTATATCACCACCCGCAAGATATCTTAACGTTAAATTGACATAAGAACCTAATTTTTTCTTTAAAATGATCGGGAAACTTTACCATATAGAATGAATGAAGGATATAACTATCACTCAAAAAAAACAATGATTAAAAAACTCTCAAATTTGAAAATTTAAAAAAAATCCCTAATTAATACACCTTTTTTTAAAAAAATACTCAAAATATTAAACTATCTAAAATATATTAATTCATTCTACAGATAATGATGTTATATACATGCATGCAAAAAAAAAAAAAAAAAGCCATTCCATCAAATAGTTTTTTTTTTATCTTAGTGTTAGTCGTCAAAAATCAACTTTTGAGAAAACGCGACAAATTTGAAATTATATATAGTGCGGCTTTGAAGGTGTTGATACACAAATGCTTATAACTCCGTTAAAAATGCAAATAATTTTATGCGGTTTTTTGCATTGAGTTCAGATATAATTGAATAATCAAACTAGATCACAAAAAAAAAAACGATTTTTTGAAAGTTTTCAGGCCCTGAGCCACCTTAAAAAATAATTATATCAAAATGATGTTTTCTCACCATCATGTCACCATCATGTCACCACCATGTCACCATCAAAATGATGGTGATAGCTAATGAAACAACTTTGGCTATACTTTTGTCGGTGTTACTACGCTAACGTGAGTTTAGGAGCAAAAGACTTGGGCCTAGAAACATAAATTTTGCATGTTAGTCACTTACAAGATGTTAATGATAGCCAAGAACTTTTTCTGAAAAATACGAAATTTTAAAGGAAGTAAAATGCGCGAAAAGCGATTTAAAGAACGTTCTAAATTGCGATTTCAACGCAGTCTCAGGAAATATCAAGCCAATTTCAAAAATAACGTTTTTGAAATAGCTGTGACAGTTCTCTCCAAAATAACCTATTTATTTCATCATTGTTAACACTTAGGTCTTACAGAAGCGGAAACAGCTCTAAATGGTATTTTCTGTGTTAAGGAAGAGTTTAGAAACATGAATTTTATATTGCAGTTACTTTTCATCATATAATTGAACCCCTAGATAATTTTATAAAAATATCAAAAATGAAAAGAGATGGAAATGCGCGAAAATTGTTCTAAAAACCTTGTTGAATTCTATTTTTTCGAAATTTTAGGAAGTAAAGAACCCGTTTAAAAAATGAGGGTGTCAAAATGACAATTACAGCTTTTGCTTCAATATCGGTTACATTTTATGTCGATGTCACAATTACGTGGGGATTTTATGAGAAAAAAAACCATTCTAAATTGTGTTTTTTGTGTTACGGAAGGATTTAGAAACATGAAATTTGGCATGGCAATTATGTATAAGATAAAAATGATTTGAAAAAACATTTCCTAAAAAAATAAAATTTAAAAGAGGTGAATATCACGGAAAACTTTATAGAATTGTTCTAAATTGCAATTTTTATGCAATTCCGTGAACTACCAAACCAGTTACAAAAGTAACGGTTGGAAATTGATAGAGAAGCCCTAGCCCTAATATATGCCCCATTTTATTTCTGTTGCACCATTATCTGGTGATTGCTGAAGCTAAGAATATTCAAAATTGGGAACTTTTGTGATAGCTACAGAGGTTAGCTACTTAAAAAAATGCATGGTAATTTCTTATAAGAAGTATATGTTCTTGAAGAACAATTAAAAAAATTTTTAATTTAAAAAAAGTGAAAAGCATTCTAAAAAAACATTCCAAATTACGATTTCAACGCAATCTCCGAGAGTACCAAACTAATTTAAAAAATAATGGTGTTGAAATGATGGTGACAGTTTTTCTTCCAACATAGCCTATATTTTATATCGATGTTTATTACCACTTTTGGGATACAGAAACAAAACTTTCTAAATTGTGGTTTTTGTGTTACGGAGGAGTTTAGAAACATATATTTTGGATAACAGTTACTTATAATGAATGTATGATCCCCGAGAACATATATAAAAAAATCGAAAATCAAAAGGAATGTAAATGCATAAAAAGCGTTCTAAAAAACTTCCTAATATGCAATTTTTACGGAATCTTAAAAAAGTACCGCACCAATGGCGAAAATCATGGTGTCAATATGGCGCTTACCGTTCCTGTGCTAATATAGAGTATATGTTATGTTGGTGTTAATACTACATGGGTATTACAGGAGAAAGAAAACTTTCTGAATTGCGGAATTTATGTTGCAGTTTGACATAGAAAAAAAAAGTTGGCATGGTATCTATTTATAAGATAAAAATGATCTCTAAGTACATTTTCTAAAAAAATTGAAACTTAAAAGTATTGAAAACCACGGAAAACTTTCTAAAATTATTCCAAATTGCGATTTCTACGCAATCTCATAAACTACCAAATATCTTGTGTGGAACTTTAAAAATTTTTTAAATAATATAATCTAATTTACATATCAAATTATGTTTTTCAATGAAATTTTTCAAAACACTTTAAATATGTAAATAAACATAATTATTATCCTCTGCCTTTAACATTTCACAAAAACATATTATTTCATGTTGAACGGACAGTTAATTTTGGGAATATTAATTATTCAGTTATGTAGAAAGTACACGAATGCAGGATGCAAATGTACAGAATCCATTTTACATTACAAATGTTTAAAATAATTGATTCAGTTTGTATTAAATGAAAAGATACCATTGGCAGAAATTAATTGAGCAGTGACATTTTGTAGATTGTTGAATTATTCCGCATCATTATTCAATAAATTATTATATGCACGACGTTTGTGGATTACATTTTGACAGTAACAGAAGAAAAATTTTAATACACTATCTACCAAAAAGTATTTGTACACTTTCAGTTTTTGACATTTTGTCAAATATTTAAAAATATACTGGTCGGATTCTTCTGGAACTTCAGAAATATAAAGATTATATTTCACTTTATATTTATTTACATTCATTTGTTAAGCGGGTAATTAGGGGGTCGGCAAAAAAACAAAGAATAATAGAAATATTTGGGATCGCCCTGTACATGAAAATGCACGAAACGACTCATCGCTTTAGAAAACAAATATATGAATACAGTAGAATATGTACACTAATTTTTGTGAGAATAGCATGTATATTTATGGCGATAGAGCGATTTTTTTGAAAAATTCAAAAAATTCTGGTATGTTTTTTGTTTATATCATAGAGGGTTTTTGACCAAATTTAACGCAAATTTCAGAAAAATTGGCAAAATGCCGTAGAAAAGATGTAGCGCAATTGGAATATAAATATATTAAATATTTTATGAAATATGAGTAGTTTTATGAAATAATTTTTATCTGCGCATGCGCGAACGATAAAAACAATTCTTTTACATCATTTAATAGTCAATTCTATGGAGTAACTTATAAAAAAAATCCAATGAAATATCTTGAAAATTCAAAAAGATATCATTATTATAAGTAAGCTGTTTTTACATTGCTCTCTAAAAACGGCTGAATGATAAGGGATTCTCCACAAATTGACATTTTTTTATTGACTGACTTTTAGGAAAAAATTAGTATTTAATGTATACAATATCTAATACAATATTTCTGTTAATGAGTATCTTGACATCTGTTATGGAAAAGAATAAAAGCCCTTTTCCTTTTGTATCACAGGTGTCAAGATACTTATTAGCAGCAATATTGTATTCATTAAATAGTACTAATTTTTTCCTAAAAGTCAGTTAATAAAAAATGTCAATTTGAGGAGAATCCCTTATCGTTCAGCCGTTTTTAGAGAGCAATGTAAAAACAGCTTACTTATAATAATGATATCTTTTTGAATTTTCACGATATTTGATTGGATTTTTTTTATAAGTTACTCCATAGAATTGACTATTAAATGATGTAAAAGAATTGTTTTTATCGTTCGCGCATGCGCAGATAAAAATTATTTCATAAAACTACTCATATTTCATAAAGTATTAAATATATTTATATTCCAATTGCGCTATATTTTTTTTTAATAGATTTTGCCAATTTTTCTGAAATTTGCGTTAAATTTGGTCAAAAACCCTGTATGATATAAACAAAAAACATACCAGAATTTTTTGAATTTTTCAAAAAAATCGCTCTATCGCCATAAATATACATGCTATTCTCACAAACATTAGTGTACATATTCTACTGTATTCATATATTTGTATTCTAAAGCGATAAGTCGTTTCGTGCATTTTCATGTACAGTGCGATCCCAAATATTTCTATTATTCTTTGTTTTTTTGCCGGCCCCCTAATTACCCGCTTAACAAATGAATGTAAATAAATATAAAGTGAAACATAATCTTTATATTTCTGAAGTTCCAGAAGAATCCGACCAGTATATTTTTAAATATTTGACAAAATGTCAAAAACTGAAAGTGTACAAATACTTTTTGGTAGATAGTGTAATACAGTTAAACAACTAACGAAAGTTATCAAAATGTTTCGGAATTAAAAATTGAAATTTAAATATACTCTCACATTTTACTGCTTTGAAAACTGTCGAAAATTTGAACACTTTTAAACAAACCGATTGTTTAAAAATATTAATTCATCAAAAAATCTTCTTCGTGGTTTTAAAATTAAACGAAACTTTTGCTCTTCAATCACATTTATTTATAAACAGGCTAAGTTATTTATCAAAAATAATAACAAGTTTATTGAAATATCAGATTGAAGATTTCGAATGGTTGGCTCAAACATCATTAATGTAGAAAATGCGTAACATTCTTATAACTTTTTGAGTGCTTTTTGACAACTTGTAAAGCAACAACTTTTAAATGATAATAAAAGTGTTGGATTAGTGGTTTGAATACGATACATTTTTAATGAAAGTTATCGTCGTTTTCAACATGATTATGTTAATGGCGACCTAGATTAGATTATGATGCATCCATTTCTGCCCATGAGGTGTAAATAAAAATCAAAGTTTATTTAGAATAATCTGTGACAATAATTCAGATGAATATCATTCGTATTTTTCGTCTAAGTTGAAAACTATATAGATCAAAACTGTATATAAAGTATAAAGCTATATAATCAATAAAAGACACATATTACAGTTCTGTAGCATTATTTCATTGATATGGATAAAATTGTTATGCTAATACAATAAAATATGTAAAATATTAGCACCACGAACAGCCTTTATAATTTATTGCAATTTTATCTCAAACTGTCCGAACTTTCATTTGAACTTATAGTACAAATCAAGGAATTTAGTATTAATGCTTTATTCATATTTTTATCAACGTTAATTTACATTTATTAACCTATTATAAAATGTAAAAATGACGAAAAGCAATACATTTTACGAATTAAGTATTTTTTAGCTTGTATGCACTTATTTTATACAACAAAAAACAAATCTTACCGCATTACAGTGGCGTAGCCAGGGTAGTACAAATCCAGGAATTTAGTTGTTATTCTTTATTCATATTTTTATCAACGTTATTATATATTTATGAACCTATTACAGAATGTAAATAATGATGAGAATCAATATACTTTACGAATTATGTATATTTTAGCTTGTCTGCACTTATTTTATGTAGCAAAAAGTAAAGTGTCGTAAGTTATAGTGCCGTAACCAGGGTCAGTACCAAAAATTAACAATATTGTAAGTTTCTCTTCTCCTCGATTCATAGTAGAAAACATTCTGGTTAGATAAGGCGAACAGAACATTACAGAAGTTGGAAATTGCACGTGCTGCGTAGCAAATGAGGTGTGTTCGTACGAAAACGAATTTTGAAAAATATTACTCTCAAAAATCAATCTCATAAAAGTGTAAATAGTTAAAAACAATTAAAATATGCACCAAACAATGTGCTCCCTATACCATTATGAACTGGAAAACTTTTGTGTGGCCTTGTAAATCAATAAAAAATGTTCTTTGCACCACAGATTATGCAAAATGTATATTATAATATGTAATTTATAGATGCATATCAATTTTATTATGTTCGAATGAGTGTAACACCATAAAAATGCATTTCATACATTTTTCTCCATCGACCGTCATGTAACGGAATTCTTTTGATTGTCCCTGTAATTGATCTATGCATCCGATTTTCACAGAATTTGAAATGACTCGACAAAATTATGTAATAATTATGTATTTTAAATTTCAAGCGATTCGGTTGGGTAGATTTTGCATTGTTATATTCGGACTGACGGACAGACGGACAGACGGACGGATTGAAAGATAACTATAGGTGCTACGTCTTTACATAATTACGAGTTCACCTAAAAATTACCGGTATTCAGATCACATAGGCATCCACAGTGGATACGCCATTGCGTTATTTCTGTTTAATATTTTAATATATTACGCGAACTTCATATATTGTAGTATATTTTACATTTATTATACATTTTACATTACATTACATTATTTTTATATTACATTTTAATTATAAGAAAACAAATCTGTACTTGTATACTTATACAAAATTCTTGTTATAATAAGTATAAGTGTTTTTATTCTAAAAAATTCCAAACTTTTATAAAATGCCTGGAAAGTCATATTTTATGCAATATTTAAAAGCTAAGTTATTTTTTATGATAATCTATAGCTTTGGTTATAGATTATTATAAAAAATAACTGTACTAATATATATTTAAGTAATGCAATTCAAATTTATAAAAATAAAGGGATTTTTGACGTAATGCATATATATATTTATATATATATATTAAAATAGAAGCATCCCTGGCATTTGTCGGGCGAAAATTTCTGGGATTGCTGAGTTAAAATATAAATAAATAAATAAATAAACTAAACTTTTCTTTAATAGTTTTTAACGCTACAATCTCGGAATATTTTACGTCAGAAATTGTATTCAAAATAATGTAATGTAATTATTTAAATTATTTTTGCGTAACCTATTTTACCACTATATTCATAAATAATTTTCTTTTTTCAATCGACGTCTACTCATTGGGCGCGGGTCAAAATGACCCGTCACCGCGGTTTTTTGTGTTAACCGACAAAATCCTTTCATTTCAGCGGCATTAAAAAAGAAGGAACTTGTTGACATATAATTTTAATGGAAACATAATATTTTAACTGCCTCATTAAAAATTTTGCATTTTAAAAAATGAAGAGATTAAATGTTCAGCCTTCTTATTTTATAAAAATATTTTTTTTCTTTTTACGATATGTAGAGCAAATGTAATACGCTAAAAGATAAAGCTAAAAAAAATGCAGCAACTTTTCTTCTTTGTTTTATCAAACCAGTGCTTTTGTTTGATATGCAAGCATTAACTCGGGAAAGAGAAGCGGGAAGAGGACTTCCGACGAATCCTTGTAAATGTTAATTCTCACACTGCGAAATACTGTTAATCACTTTGTTAAACATGCTTCTGACAAGCTGGTGAGTTGTTAAAGACATATGCTTTGTTTCAGATAACAAGTAATTAAAGAAATATGCAGATTTTCAAACATGTGGCGAGATAACTGGAGTAACTAGTCTTTGTAAATGTAAATTATTGAACAGCATCATTAGTAAACATATTAACAAAGCGATATCTGCATTGCTATTGAACATGCGTGGAATAAATGAAAAAGTCGTTATTTAAATAAATAGTTTCGTTCAGGTATTTTTTTAACAGAGCGCTTTTATGGCGTAAATATTAATTATCCCATAACATCATTATTAATATAAGATGTGCATTTTTTTTTACTTCCAAGGAGAGCCGTAACGCTGTATTAGATTAAAAAAAAAAACTATATTTATTATTTAAATTGCAGGATTTATAATACAGTCATTTAAAATTAAAAATTTTAAAGTTTTATGAGATATCTAACACTATTAATAGTACAAAATTTGTACTTTTTAAAACATTTCACTGAGAACAATGCCATTGTATTAGATTAGAAAACCTATATTTATGATTAAAAAAAGGAAATTTCTCATAATCTCATTTAATAGTAAAAAATGCTAAGTTTCATGAGATATATAATATTATTTATAATACAAGGTGCGTATAACGAAACATAACTAAAGATATCTAATAAAAATTTCTAGAAAATCGTGCGCACACTGGCATATTCGTAAAGAAATCAGTAGGTAAGTTGCTACGAAATTTATGTACAGTAAAAATAATATTCTATCATTTAATGAAATATTCGCACTTTTACGTTGTCTTTACGTTGTTTCTTTTTGTTGAAGATACCTTTCATTCATGGTTTGGCAAAATTAAATGTATATTTAATAAAATATAAAAGACTAAAAATAGATAAAACGTATAATTGAAAATATTAAACTATATATTTATTTTCTTGCTTTATTTCTTGCTTATTTTCTTGCTTCTTTAAAGTTCATTAAAATATGTGTGTATTATACTTTATTTTTTTAAAAATATTTTCAACTATAAAAGACATTGTCCCGTACGTTCACATTTTCAAGAAAATAAATTAAACTGGATTTAGCTAAAACATTTTCAAAATGTTTAAACATATACGTGTGAGGATATATAATCAGGGGATACAGAAAGTAATTACACTGGTAAAATTTTGAACCATTTACTGCAATGTCACTCCACCGCTTTTTATAGAAAACGGTTACTTTAATGTGTTATGGAGCATTCTCATTGGTCATAAAAGAGATATTCTATAAAAGCTGTGGAGTGACGCTGCAGCAAACGGGCCAATTTCTTAACTGTATAGCACAAACTAGGAAAAATAAACAGTTTATTAAATCTTTTTCTATGAAGAATAGAAATCCCACACACGCTAAAAGAATGCATCTGTGTAAAAATTGGTTAAAAAAGAAAAATGAAAATGCATATATGCTTTAAAAATTATATACAATTTTAATGATATAACGTGATTTTATTTCAAAAGTATATGCTGAGTATTTTACATAATTGAATTATAGAAATAATTTAAAATTATTTATTTGATAAATTTCCATATTGGCATCACAAATGCGATGAAAGCCATCAAAATATTTAAATCTGTGTAAATTATATATTTTAACAGTAAAATATTTCCTATGAAGTTTTATATGCGTGTAAATAACATTATATTTTTATTGTTATCCTTATTCTGTTACGTATATTTGAAATTTCCTACCGCTTCAACTAAGCAAATTGTATGAATTAATCATAAATACACTACTTATAATTGTAAAAAAAATGCATAATATTGTAAAAAATAATTAAACATAGTGTAAGTAAACTATAAATAAATTACTTAATTAAGTACTTTTAAAACGAGTTGTTTGTAAAGTCATAGAATTCGATTTTTTTTTCATTAATTATAGAAAAATAAAAATAATAGAAATTTATCCTTGGATTTAACATTTTTACGAGATATCGTATGTATTTCAACAAAGAAATTTGTTCACCAAATGTGCAGAAGTACATAAATAAAATTTTGTAATTTTTAGTAAATCTTTAGCCAAAATTTGGCAACGGAATTAAGCAGATTAATTTCGCAAGTTCGTGCCAAATATGGCTATCACGCAAGCAAACATACCCCATCAAATGTTTTTCAGCGAAATTTGTTTTCTTCTGTTAATAAGTGATTAATGAAAATAATAAGTTAGTTCAGTTAATTTATGTTTATCAATATTATTTAGAAAAGTAATACCAAATAACAGACATTAAAAAAATTTTAAGATACACAGAAAAAATTTAATGATAGTAATAATAATTATATAAAAACAATTTATATATGTAAGTACATATAATATTTAAATACAAAAATTTTGCTATTTTAAAGAAAATATGCAGGATTATAAAAAAACTGATAATATAAAATCAATATATATAACTAAATTATGTATGTTAAATATATTATATAACTGAAAAGTATAAAATTATAACAAATAATATTAAAAGGATTCTTTTTTAAATAAGTTATCTTTAATATGTCAACCAGAATTGCATATACCAGTATGATGTTCTACGTAATGAAATTTTGTATAAAATTTAAAGACATACTCTCATGATATTTTTTATTTTTTTAATTTATTTTTTTATTTATTATTTAAATAATTTTAAATCTCAACTGTAGGTAATTTTAATGTTTTTTTATATATCTGTATTGATTCATTCTGAATATGCATTTATAATAAATAATATTATAAATATACATTTACAGGTTTATAGACATTTATATTTTTAGCGAAAACTTCTTAATTAAATTTTATTATGAATTAGAAATAATATTCCACAATCTATTTTATAAACAGTGAAACAATTTCTGAAAGATCTGATGCATAATATCTATTGACATATTAGGAATAATTTTGAATTTTATGAAAAGCATTGTTGTCTCATCGAATTTTTTTTTTAAGTAATTCGAATGTTAAAAATTATGTGACACAAGATTACAAATAAATAAATAAATAAATAAAAATAAAGTTATTCACAATCATAAATCATACTCTATATTTATCTAAATAAACCAAACTCCAGAAAACTTATTAAAATAAATAAAAGCAGAATATAATGTAAAAGTTTTGAACTATTTTTCGAATAAACTCTGCTTTCATAAAACTTTCTTCGAAAAATATCGCAGAATTGAGTATTATAACATAATAAATTTATTTTTGTTCGTAGAATTTCCGAAGTAGTTCACAAGATATGGGCATTTATAATATATTCGTTGGTGCTCCTATAATTAGTATAAAATATATAATATGCAAACAATACAGAAAATATGAGACAATAAAAATGTAAAATAATTTTTCAGTAGATATATATAACCATACACATATGTTATATAATGATATTATGAAATAATTTGTTAAATATTACATATTATAAATAAAGTTCAATCAATTCTTTTTTCCCTGATAACGATTGAAAAATTTTCAAATTATTTACTCTACCCTTTTTTATATGAAAAATGTGAATATTATTTGCTGCTTGAAAATACTTCTTAAAAATACGGAAATCTTTAAAACTGACTTACATTGCTAAATAAATAGGCAAAAAAAATAATCTTTGCCATAAAACACGAACTAAAATTGTAATTTAGTAGAATTAAAAGTAAAATGACTACTTCAATAATTCGTATTAATTGATTTTAAATACTGCGTATTTTTGTATGAAAATGTTTCTCTCTTACAAAGTTGTTCTTTAACAGTATCTACATAACTTTCAACTTTACACGATTTTATTAAAAGAAAAAAAGTTTATTCTCGACAATATTACATCCTTGAAAATCCATTTCGAAAAACTTTTTCAATAAAATTTACTGTCATATGGAGAAACAGAATACTTGATGAAAAAGCATAAAAATACCACCATTTTATACATTCAGTACTTCTATTTTGTTCTTTACAGAATAAAGCATACAAGATAAAATTCACTTTTTTGAAGAATTGTATAAAACTTCCTTTAAAGACGTCCCGAATTAAGAAAATTACATTGCTTCGAAAGATGATTGGAATTCTGAAGTCGTAGAAGATTTAATTAGAAAGATATATTAGCATTTATTTCAAGAAAATATTGTATAGTTACATTTCATGAAAAAATAGTGCACAAATATATATATATATATATATATATATATAAGACACATATATATCAACGTCATTTCAGTCATAAATTTTTAGAAATATTTTGTAATGAAAATTATATTACTAAGTTATAAATATATATATTTTTTATTTTTAGAAACATTTCTAGGATATATTTATTTTTATTTTTATAATAAATAGTTTTACAGATAAAATAAAACTTATATATATACGTATTTATAAGACACATATATATATATATCAACGTCATTTCACTCATATTTTTTGTACAAATATTTCACAATGTAAAACACTTTAATAAATTATGAGTATTTTATTTAAAAATTTTAAGAACATTTTTGGCATGTATTTATTTTTATTTTTATAATAAATATATTTTAAAGAATAAATAGTACTTACATATGACACAGAAAAATAGTCATTTCTTACCTGAAAGTCAAAACGGTGAGTGGCCTATACGATTTGTGGCTTGCCGGGTCAGCCATAGGCTTGCCCCAGAAATCGTTCTTTAGTAGATCCCACACCGGATTCGAACCGATCACATCCGGATTCCCTGTAACTGCTACCAAGTCATCATGCACGAAATCCCCGCTTAGAGAATTCAGATAACAACCGGACGAGAAGACAATCAGCAGAAGCACGACCGAAGTCCAGTCCGGCAATTTGTCCGGCTGTCCGGACCCACACCTGCAAGAGATGATCATATCGCGTGTGTTGTTGGTCAGAAGTCACCGACCGAGTGACTGGGATCGCGGGAAGTCTGAGGAGTAGTGTCTGCCGATCGATCAGCATTCGAAAGGGCGACCGATCATTGGGTGGGGAACTGCGCTTGCTCGAGCTCTGCCCGCACACCTTGAGACTGCGGGGGTAGATGCATGCCGGACGACCCGGATAAGGTAAGGCAAAAGATTGTCCCTGTTCCGGACGGGTGTTATTGACAGACACGTGAGAGGTTGAGAGGCACTATTTACTTTCGGAACAGAGATTAAACGGATAAACCACAAAATAAATTTTCTGGGTGAATTTCAGTGAAATTGCATAACCAAAGATGAAAAATGCGTATTAAAAATAAATATTGATAAAAGGAAAGTATGGAAGTATAAATAAATATTGAGTAAAAAAGGAATATATACACAACAGCTATGTTTTATCATTTATTTAATTAATGATTTTTTATATGTCCAAAATTATATGCATTTAGAATTGTAAACTATAGTGCAGATTCATTACGATTTTTATAAAATTATATAATTAGGGATGTACCAAGACAATTTTTATTTTTTTCTTTATTTGTGAGTTGTGAAAAGAGATTTGTAAATATCAGTTGTTGATTTGTTTAAATAATATTTTTTTATACAATGCACAAATTTTATGCTTTTCCAATGATCTTAATTATAAATTTTTATACATGGAGTATTCTACAAATTTACATGCATAAATTAGCAAATATAGTTTATCACTAAGTTAATTTAAGTTATTTTACGTTTAAAAGGTACTTTCCTATCAGATTTGTTTCTCAATATACAAGACATCTAAAGTTTATGGAGTTTAAAGGTACGAGTTGTAAGAAAGCATAGTAACTGTAATTAACATATGTTATTCAGTATCGTAGAACATAACTTATAATGATATGAATTATATAAATATATAATTTTGTAAAATGAAAACAAACGAGTTTCTAGCATCTTCATGGATACAAACATTAATTAGTGTATTTAGAACGTGGAAAAATTTTGAATCTGCTTAATTATTTTCTATTTTAATAATAACATTATTACATGATTTCATATAACCATATAATCTGATCTTGATTTAAAATTTGTACACATTATAAATAATCACTTCATTTAACTAGTCCAATTTGCCTAAGAGTGAAACATAAAAAGAAACAAAGTGTTATGTAAGAAAAGCATGTTTCCTGGAATAAAATTTCCCTTGTCTATCACTGACTAATTACGCAAAAGTGAATTATTTCTAAATATTTCGGAAACTCATATTCAAATTTTTTAAATGTCAAATCGAGTTTCTAATGGATTTATGTTTGTTTGATTTCTATAAAAGGATATCATTTTCCTGCATATTAACATGTAAGTAAAGATGAACTCAAAAAAGTATTTTTAACGATATAACGGTATTCTTTTAAAGTGATGATTGCTTGATTTATGTTTAATTATTCAACTGGAATTTTCTTTTGAAATATTCTAATTTAAATTTTTATCTCATTAATAAAAAATGTATTTTAATAATTTTTTATCCACTATTGGTGAATTATTTTAATTTCAGGTAAACTTTTCTAGCGTATACACTTAAATAAATATATTATCTATGTTAATTCGTTCTTAATTGAAATTCAATATGTATTATTCTCAAATTTACATCCTAAGAAACACACACTGTTTGTGCAATTTCTAGTCTTAATCAGCATATATGCTTAAGAAAGCTATTCAAGTTAGACTTTATCCAACTAGTAACACCACAATGATATTACTTTGAATTCGAAAAATTTTTGATGCAAAAAAATAATAATAATAAAATAAAAGATACAATTTTTTACATTTTTCCTGATTAAGTATAATTTTGTTATGTTTTAAAATTACTCATTTTTTACTCATGAGTTTTCTTTATAGTTTTGATTTTCATTAAAATGTATATATGGATATTTTACTTTTTATTTTTTAAAATAATAAAATCATTTACTCTCAACACTTTATGATGTAGAAAATGCAGCATTTATAATATTAAACAATGGGAACATTTTTTACAGATTTTAAATTATATAGATTGATATTTTTATTATTTTTATAATTATAATGTAAAGTTATAAAAATTATAATGTTATATTTTATAATTATAATTATAATGTGTTGATAGTTTCAATTTTCGAATGTAAATCATTTTTTGTGATATTTGAATATTACATAGAGAGGATTCATCCATGTCAATGTCGTATATATGAAATGTATTCATGAGAATTTTTACATATTTCTCTAATCTTTATTTATTTATTTTTATTTTTTTATTTGTTGCCATCTGATTTCTATAATGTGATTAAATTTGACTTGATGTTTTGGAAATAGCAATGTGTAAATACTAATTTATTGTTTATTAGAAAGTTTTACTTTTTCTTTTCCGAGTGTTTGCAATATTTTCATGAAACTGTTTTAATTTATCTTTACATATGATAAATTAGAGCATTTCACTGATTTATAACTAAATGCTGTTCAGGCAAAAACATTTCCATATATCATGCACCTTAATGTTTATAAAAGAGATAAATAAATGTTCTGAATTAATTGACATATTTTTCAATGCTTCGATACTTTGCTTAGAATTTTATTATAAATTTAAAATAAAAACCTTAAAGGAAATTAAAGTAATATTTAAAACTAAAATCCGCTATAATTTTTTTTAACAATTGTACTTATTGCTTTAGTAATAATTATCCTCACAGATTATAAATAATAATTATAACAAAATAAAAATCAAACATTTTACTTTTGTTTTTCACTTTAAAAGTAAAATCTTTCATCAGTCTATACATTGTATTTAAATCCGCCTATGGATTTTTTTAATGGTGAAACAATGCAAAATATAAATAAATGAAATGTTGAAAATTACAAAAAAACTCTATCATTTTGACAAATTCTTTGGCTTTTGAAAACCTGAGTAAGATACCTCTTTTATTATTATTTTTTAAACTAATAAATGTCAAACAAGCAATTGTTGCTTAATTTTATGAAACAACAAACCAAACAATTTCAGAAATTTAATGTTTTTAATAGTTAAGCGCTAGTTAATTTTAATATGGATTTTTTTTTCTGAAAATAATAAATATGAAACCAACAATCGTTGTTTACTTTTGTAATATTCCATAAATTTCAGATCTTACAGTTCGTCATTTATTTAAAGGGTAATAAAATTAATTTTGTTCTAAGTACTTTTATTTGAATCGAATTTATATATTTTTTAATGACTGATATTAAACATTTGCATTTTCAATTGATTTTAAACATATCAGCTTTTTTATGTGTTTTTCAGCGTATGCAAACAGCAATCAATATTTTTTTTTTACATACTAGAAGGATACATTCAAAGAAATTTCCCTATTGAAAGTGAGTTTCTTTTTTTACTCTAAGTGTGAAAGGAATGTCTCAATAGCATTTCTTTTTTAAAGTATTCACGACTGAATGGAGTGATTAAAAAAATGAAGTGTTTCTGAAGTAAAAATTTCCCAGAAAAAAAAGGAAAAGATATTGTTCTAAATAATAAATGGAAAGACATTATTTTGAATTAATCAAACAAATTTTTTACATGTTATTGATACATAGCATTTATCATACTAATTATAATTTTTAATCATACTTTTTTTAAATCAGTTATTTAGCTTTAACCTAATCAATGACGTAAACTGATAAAATCTTTCGATATAAGAAATAGAACAATTTCCAAAATTTAATGTTTTTAATAGTTAGAGGCTAGTTAGTTTTAATACCAAAAAAATTTTTTTTGAAAACAATAATTGTAAAAAAAGAAAAAAAAAATCTGTTTTAATTTTATAATATTGTATAAATTTAAGACCTCGTAGTTCGCCATTTATTTAAATGGTAATGATGTTGACATTTTTGTTCTAAGTACATTTATTCGAATACAACATATTTTTAATGACTTATATTAAATGCTTCTATATTAATTTATGTCAAGCATATCAGCTTATTGTGATATGTTTTACAGTGTATGCAAACAACAATGAATACTTTTTACGCACTATGATGATACATTTAAAACAAATTTACCAAGTGAAGTGAGATTTTTTTTCTCTAAGTGTGAAAGAGATGTTTCAATAGCATTTCTTTTTTAAAGTCTTCATGACTGAATGGCGTAGTTAAAAAATCAAGTAAAATTTCCAGGAAAAGAAGAAAAAGATATTGTTTTAAATAATAAATCGAAAGACATTATTTTGAATTAATCAAACATATTTTTAGCATGATATTGATGCATATCATTTATCATACTAAATACAATTTTTAATCAAACTTTTTTTAGAATCAAATATTAATGTTTAACGTAATGACTTGAACTGATAAAATCTTTCGATATAACAAATAAAACATTTTTCGAAATTTAATTTTTTAATAGTAACTCATTAGTTAATTTAACTCATTAACCAACTTTTTTCACACCAATAATTGTAAAATAGACAATTGTTGTTTACTTTTATAATATTGTATAAATTTAAGAGCTCACAGATTGTCATTTATTTAAATGGTAATGATACTGATATTTTTGTTCTAAGTAAATTTATTCGAATAGAATATTTTTTTTTAAATGACTGATATTAAACACTTGTATGTTAGTTTATTTGAAACATATCAGCTTCTTGCGATGTGTTTTTTCAGTGTAAGCAAACATCAATCAATACATTTTACGCACTATGATGATACCTTCAAAGCAAATTTACCTATGGAAAGTGAGTTTTTTTTTCTTTAAGTGTGAAAGAGATGTTTCAATAGCATTTCTTTTTGAAAGTCTTCATGACTGAATGGCTTAATAAAAAAATAATGATTTTCTAAAATAAAAATTTCTGAGGAAAAAAAAAAGAAAAAGTTGTTGTTCTAAATAATAAATTGATAGACATTATTTGAGTTATTCAAGCATATTTTTAGCATGTTACTGATGCGTAGCGTTTATTATACTGAAGACAATTTTTAATAATATTTTTATTCAATTGTTTGTATTTAACCTAATCAAAAACTTTAACAGATAAAATATATCACAATTAAAATTTATTATATCAACAATAAAACAATTTCCAAAATTGAATGATAATGTAATAGTTAAACGCTTATTACTTACCATACCTTAAAATAAATTTTTGTTCTGAAATCAACATTTGTGAAACAAACAATTTTTGTTTACTTTTATAATATTGTAATATTCCAAGAGCTCAAAATTCCGCATGTATTTAATGGTAATGATATTGATTTTATTCGACATAATTTTATTTCAATACAATATTTTTTAATGACTGATATCTTACACTTGCAATGTAGATTATTTTAAGCATATAAGCTTTGTAATGTATTTTTCAGAGTATGCAAACAGTATTCGATATTTTTTACGCACTAGAATGACACATTCAAAGAAAATATCCCTATTGAAAGCGAGTTTTTTTGAAAGATGCTCCAGTAGCTTTTCTTTTTTAAAGTGTTCGTAATTGAATGGCATAATTATAAAAATCAAGTGTTCCCGAAATAAAAATTTCCAAGAAAAAATAAAGAAAATAATATTGTTCTAAATAATAAATCAAAAGGCATTATTTGGGTTAAACAAATATATTTCTTAGCATGTTATTCATGCATAGCATTTAACTAAATACATATTTAAATCATACTTTAAAAAATCAATTGTTCATGTTTAACCAAATCAATGACTTAAACAGTTGAAATCTTTATATATAACAAATAAAATGACTTCTAGAATTTGATGTTTTTAGTCGATGACCAAAACACGGAAGTCATTCAAATTAAGTTTAGCAAGGGTACAGTTAAAGTTCTACATATTATTCGTTATACTACAAAAATGCGTAATACTTTTTAATCTATAGCAGAAACAAATGCGTAAATTTAATGCACAGTTTTCAAACCCAGAATATTTCAATATCTTTTAAATAAATTTTGGAAAAAAACGAGCAAAAACTTGGACAACAAGGTCTCGAATAAAAGAAAAAATGTATAATTGAAAATCACTCTTCGTTGCACATGAAATTCTCACAAGAAAAATATCGATTTCCAGTACGTCCTTTTTTGTTAAAAATATAAACAAGTCGTAAATTGCACGTGAAGCGTAGCAAATGAGGTACGTTCGTACAATAACAAAGTTTTAAAAATACTCAGATCTTGCTGATGTATAGTAGACAGCACTTCGGAGACATTATATTTGTAGAAATCTTTGCGTTCCTGTAAATATGCAGCAAGTAATTTTTGTTACACTTCAGCAACGTATATCATATACATAAAATGTGATTTAGTTTAATGTAATTAAAACACACCCCAAACAATGCTTCTCCGTATAGCATTCTGTAGTGGAATACTTTTGTGTGGCACTGTAATTTAATAATAAATTTTCTTTGCATCACAGATCATACAGAATGTGTATTTTAGTATTATATATATATATATATATATATATATATATTACATAGGTTCATGTCAATTTTATTATGTTCGAATGAGTGTAACACCATTAACACTTTCGCTGCCGCTTACGTGAAGATGTGATGATGGTTAATGCTGCCCTCTAGAAGTGGGTTTTCCCAGAAGACGATTTACTTTTTATAACAAAGAATCAGTGAAAGATTTTCCCACGCAAGCGCGTGACTGGCTCTTGGAACATAACCCCACACCACGTGCTGGAGCGTGAGTTTCCCTTTCACATTGGCGCCATATCACGCGCTAGCGCGTGATCGGCAGCGAATGTGTTAAAATGCATTAAAAACTTTTTTTTCCCTTGACCGTAATGTAACGGAATAATTCTGATTGTCAATGTAATTGATCTATTCATCCAATTTTCATAAAATTTGAAATGACACGACAAAATTATGTAATAATTATATGTTTTAAATTTCAAACGATTAAAGCGTATTTGAAACTTTTTTCTTATTGACCGTAATGCATCGGAATTATTTGATTGTCCCTGTAAATGATATATGCATCAGATTTTTGTACATTTGAAATGACTCGACAAAATTATGTAATAATTATGTATTTTAAATTTTAAACGATTCGGTTGGATAGTTTTTGCGTTCTTATATGCGGACAGACAGGCGGACAGACTGACGGACAGACGGACGGACTGAACGACCACTATAGGTGCTACGTATTTACATAATTAATAACACACCTAAAAATGGAGGAAAGGAATAGAATAGAAGGCAAATAATAGAATAGAAGGCAAATACAATCTTGTAATAATTCTCTGTAAACTTTCCTGATTTTTTTTTTATCATCAGTACACTTACAGAATTACAGATGCGAAAAAAAATATACATATATATCATTTCTACAGTCAACAGCCCTTTTCTCAATTACATAAAGTACAAAAATTAATGAAGTGTCACTAGACAGGATATTTAACCCACATTTGACACAGCACATTGCATTTATCAAATATGTAGGATACAAAGATTGATGACGTATCAATGGATAAAAATTAGCCGTCACATCTTACATTTCGTAATGAATTTTGAGGTTCTTGATTTGTGTAAAATTTTATTTAAAAATAAATTTTGTGAAATACGTGGATGTGTATGGTAGTAATGAAGCAGGATAACAAAGGCATTGCAGATATTGAAGTAGACAGGAAATGCAAAGTGCAAATTCTTGGCAATGGCCACTGATTTTAATTTATTCCGAAAATTATTCGACACATAAATAAATTACATTTTATTTATGAATGATAAATGACTAAGATTTTCTTTCAGGTAACTACAAAGGAGCTTATAATTAACATCAGAAGTTTATCATAAAATATGATATCGTTTAACAAGAACGAAAACTCAATTATCTGCCATTTTCTCAACACAAATAGAATATTTTTGCGTAATTTCATTTTTTAATACAATGAAATAAGATATCTAAATAAGAAAAAAAATGCATGTGGATAAAAATCAGTTTTTAAAAATAGTAATTCCACTCCGGTAATGTGTGCAAATTATTTTGTACAATCCTTATATGAAGAGCTCAAAATCGCTGTAAAGGAAGTCCATTAAAAATGATTTAGTTCATTTAGAAGGTACATAAAATCTATTTTATTCACTCCCACAATGAACCAAGTCTATTTTCAAATACTTTATAATTGTAGAAATGTCCAGGAAGAAAAAAAAGACTTATTCAATTTAGAAAGTTCGCTAAATCTATTTTATCAGCTCTTACAGTGATCCAAGTTTGTTTGCAAATGCTGTATAATAGTAGACAAAGTCCATGTTGAAAAAAACACTTATTCTGTTTGAAAATTACATTAAATCCATTTTATCCACTCCGACAGTGAAGCAAGTCTATTTTCACATACTTTATCATAGTAGAAAATGTCAATGCTGAAAAAATGATTTGGTTCATTTATAGAAGGTACATAAAATCTATTTCATCCATTCCCACGGTGAACCAAGTTTGTTTTCAAATACTTTATCATAGTAGAAAAAGTTCATGTTGAAAGAAGGACTTATTCCGTTGAGAAAGTACGTAAAATCTATTTTATCCGCTCCCATGTCAATCAAGTGTTTTTTCAAATACTTTATAATACTAGTAGACAAAGTGCATGGTTAAAAAAAATCACTTAAGCCATTTAGATCGTACATGAAATCCATTTTTCTGCTCCCACATTGAACCAAGTCTATTTTCACATATTTTATCATAGTAGACAAAGTCAATGTGAAAAAATGACTTATCCCATTTAGAAGGTACATAAAATCTATTTTATCCATTCCCACAATGAACGAAGTCAGTTTTAATATACTTTATCACAGTAGAAAAAGTCCATGTAGAAAAAGGGGGCTTATTCCATTTACAAAGTACGTGAAACCTATTTTATCCGCTCCCACAGTGAACCAAGTCTGTTTTCAAATACTTTATAATAGTAGACAAAATGCATGTTGAAAAAAAATCACTTAATCCATTTAGAAGGTACATGAAATCCATTTTATCCGCTTCCACAGTGAACCAAGTCTGTTTCGAATACTTTATAATAATAGGCATTATCCATGTTGAAAAAAATTACCTTTTCTATTTAGAAAGTATATGAAATCCATTTTATCCGCTTCCACAGTGAACCAAATCTATTTTCACATACATTGTCATAGTAGACAAAGTCAATATTGATAAAATATTGCTTAGCCCATATAGAAGGTACATAAAGTCTTTTTATTCAGTCCCACATTAAGCCAAGCTTATTTTCACATGTTTCATGACATGTGTCCGTTGTTTGCACACTGGATTCACTGTGGAAATGAATAAAACATATTTAAGCACCTTCTAGACTGTCCATTTTTTTTCAAAATGTACTTTATATTCTATGGTTATGAGTCCCTCATATGATCCATACAATTTATACATAGTACATAACCCTCTAACAGTCTTGCAAAAGGGCAAAATTTTAATGCAATGCTGTTCTCTCTGTATTTTCTTTTAGCCTTCTCGCTGCCGCGAACTGATATATCCGTTCACTGAGCTGTAGGTTTCACTGCAGTAAAAGCTTTTTTAAATTGATATAATTTTACAAATGTAAAGCAATTTTAAAATACTTATTTATTATAAATACTCGCAAGACCTATACTCCAATATATAATTAGATATTTTATACCATGTAAAATTTTTTTTTCCTTTTCAAGAAATTAAGGAGAAAACAACATTACAATTCTGCCCTTTTGCTTGGCGGTCAGAGAATTAAATGCTGAAAAAATGTTGTTTTCATTTTTATATTAAAAATGATTATACAAATATGAATGATACCCTTGAGATTCTTACTGATTTTTACAAACATTACAAATTAGAAAAGTCAATAGTTTGCTCAATATAACTATATTACTTTAAATAATGCTTGTATTACAGTAAAACATGGAGCTTAGAAAATATATTAACACGGGCTTGTGTTTGAGTGGATTAATACATAAAAAATTAAATAAATGTAAAATTGTACACCACGGATGAAAATGCGCCTCAAGAAATTATCTATCAAGTCAATCCTGTAACTGAATTCTTTTGCTAGCTCTGTATCTGAAGAAATGCTTCGTACTCCATAAAATACTGAAAACATACTACTATCTTCTATAAAATTCCCTCAGGTAAATGCAACGCTAATGATTTTTATCCATAAATCCTAATTTCTTGGAGTTATTTTGTGAAGCCTAGTAATTGCAATATAATTGCTGTACTTTTGGTAAAGCATGTAGTCGTCCAAGTCGCAGATCTTATTACATCTGGAAGATCATAATGTCAATAAAATGTCATAATGTCATAATTTTTCCATAGAATGTAATGTTATGTAAACATTTCATGATGTCCTGTAAATGAACTATAAATGTTACACTCTTAATTTAAATACTGAAATTTTGATATTAACTTTAAATAAAATTATAAAATTTATAGGACTATCCGGCTATATTTAAGGGAGTTAGAATACGAAAAAGATTAAGGAACCAAATTCATTACAACTATTTCTACAGTGCTCAAAAGTGTAACAAATGAAATCCTTGATGCAAATTAATGTTTAATGTTAATGACAATTATAAAATAGTAGAATTGTTCATACCTATTAAATATATAATTTATATATATATTTGTAATTTAAGAGCAAAAACATAAGTTATATAAAAAGTACCATTAAACATTTAGAGGATCAATAACTCCATGTTTCTGTATACTCTTTCATTGAAAAGTCGTATATGCTAATGAGAGTTATTTTTTTAAATACCATTCACGTGAAGTCATTTAAAAATTTTATATAAACATTTTATATAAGTATCTTTGTTTAATAAAATTGATAACATTATCTCGAAATCTTTCATACGCTCACAGACATTCATACTCATTAAAATTTTTCTCAAAGTTGAATGCTATGTTGAATAGGGAAAGAAAAATACTTTGTGAAATGTTCTTTAATTTAATTTAGTAAAACAAAGTCTGTATGAGTAGGATAAATTGCATAATTTTTCTTTTCGTATATTTTAGTAAAAACTGTACATTTTTTTTTTAAACTAACATTCTGCTGCGTAATTAATTATATGTATTAAAACCATTGTACAAACTAGTATAAAATATTCAAACATGCAATCTTGCATTTGAGAACTGTCAAATTTGAATTAAAAAAATATCCTCTCTAGAAAATTACTGCATATACGAAGTTGAATAGGGTTCATTTAAATATTGTATAGTTCTTATATAAATGGTACATATATTTTAGTCATATTTTTTAAAAGGGCATATACATATTTTTCCTTACCAAATATAGCATTTGATACTGAAACTTAATGACTATGCATAAAAGAAAGAATATTTCAGATGACATGCATTCATAAAATATAACTAGATAATGCCCGTCAAGACTTGACGGTAAATATTTTGAATGTTTCTTCAGAAAAATTCTTGAATTTTTAATTAGTTGCTTTTAAATTTGTCTATTCAAATTGTGATGAATTACAACATTACATATTTTTTTTTAAAGACGATAGATGGTTTAATCTATTCGATGAAGTAAAATAGTTTTAAGTTTATAATTTACAACTAATTATGTTTGTATTTTATCAGAAACTTAACTAAAAATACAGTGTAAGGTATTTATTTTTACTTACTATGGCCTATTTCCTTTCTGCCCCGCACCCTTTCCTCTCAAATAACAATATTTACGCGAACATTCAAAGCTGACATGACTTTTATTTTTATCTGTCGCATTCTCTAAAATCTTAAATTTGCAAATTGATTCAGCTAACTATTTATAATATAATTTTTCTATTACTTGAATTTTCTTACACATTTTTATACAACTTTTGAAATATTAAATCATGGGTATCAATGTAATTCATTTCATAGCTGTTATACGAATATTTTTATTTCTTTCCTTTTTTTTAATGAATGACAAATTTTTCTTTCTTACAGACATTTACATTCTTGATAATGGTAGAAAAAATGTAACGAAACTTGTAGATCAGTTCAATTTATGAAATTGATAATTGCATGTAAAATATTTTAGGTTAAGTATTTTAAATATAAAATAATTATTTTTTCAAGATATTATTCAGTGTTAAATTTTGTTCGATTATAAAGCATTCAAATAATAATAATAATAAAAATCCTAAAAGTTTTCTTATTAATAAAATATGTTATTATTAAAATGAATTATAGACAAAAATCTACACAAATCATTTTGCTGGGTTTGGATTGGAACCTTCATGTAAATTCGAAACAAAATTAATAATTAATTAATAATTATTAAATTCTCTACAAAAACTCAAAGCTTAAAACAGATACGTTATCCCAATACGCTACCAGGAACACATTGAGTAATCTTCTATAATGGAGAAGTTCTAGAATCAGTTGATGCATGCGCAATTGTCGGGAATTTGGATTTTTATTTTACAGAAACTGTTTTGTGTTATGATGTTTATTTATTTTTTATTTTTTTTATGTATTGATATCAGCTACAACGTAAAATGTTAACATTTCCAATCTTTGTGTGTAACGGCAATTTATAAGAAGGATTACCAGTCGTAACTTTTAGCCTCAGATCGTTCAGTTTATCTACTATAGTACGACACTTTCCAAAATAAACCATATTTTTGAAATGTTAATAACACTGAAAGAGACAAAGAATAACATTGTGATATTAAGAAGAGCTTGTTTACAATAAGATCGAATAAATTATATTTGCGATACAGACGCATTTAAAACTAAACTTCTAGCTGTGAAGTGATAGTTCAACCGAGTGAGGATCTCTACGCATGTGCAGTGCGTCACTCCAAACGCAGACTTATACTTATTTACTACGCATGCGCACACGTGAAATTTTAATTGAAAATTGTGGCTAATTAATAAAATTCTTGAACAAACAAGTGTACGATAACAAATCTCTGGACAATTACCTTTCGTTTAAAAAAAGAATGGTGTGATTTGATGCAATAGTTTGTTCTCACGGACTGTCAAAAGGAAATGCTTAGCATTTTAAATATATAGGTTACGGGATTTCTTCACCATATGATGTTATTACCCACCACATTTTCCATCCTGTAAACGAACTACAAATGCAACACATCCGTTATTTTCAATATTGAAATTAACATAGTAAATTAAAATATATATATATATATATATATGGCTTTTCCAATTGTATTTACGGGAGTTCGAGCATTGACAGATGAAGAAAAAATATTCAATAAAATTATTTCTACAATGTTGGAAAGTGTAGGAATGGAATTCTAGATGCATAAGAATACTCAATGTTCGCTAAAATTTTAAAATAGCATAATTTACACTTATTAAAGACATATATATATATATATACATATATATATTTGTAATTTATCAGCAAAAACATAAGTCATCTAAAAGTACGATTAAACTTTCAGAGTGCGATTAAACTTTCAAATCAATAACTCCTTGTTTATATGTACTAATTCATTGAAAAGCCTAATATGCTAATGAGAGTTGTTTTTAAAAAATACCATTCACGTAAAGTCATTTAAGCATTTCATATAAGCATTTATGTGAGTAACTATGTTTAATAAAATTGATAACATTATATCGAAATCTTTAATACGCTCACAGACGTTCATACTCATTAAAATTCTTCTCAAACATGAATGCTATTTCGAATAGGGAAAGACCATTTTATGGAATGTTCTTTAATTTATTTTTGTAAATCAAAGACTGTATGACCTTGGATAAATTGCATATTTTTTCTTTTCGTACATTTTAGTGAAAATTGCAATTTTTTTTAAAACAAACATTCTGCTGCATAATTAATTATATGTATTAAAAACACTGTAGAAAATAATATAAAATATTCAAACAAGCAATTTTTAATTTAAGGGCTCTCACATTTGAATAGAAAAAATATCCTTTCCTTTGTAAGTTACTGTTTATACGAAGTTGAATAGGGTTTATTTAAATATTGGATAATTCTTATGTAGACGAGAAAATAGATTTTATTCATATATTTAAAAGGGCTTGTACATATTTCTCCTCACCAAATATAGCATTTGATACTGAAACCTATTGATTATGCAAAAAAGAAAGAATATGTCAGATGATATGCATTTATAAATGTAATTACGTGATTTCTTGACCATATGGCGTTATTAGCCTCTTATGAACATAATGTTATGTAAATATTTTCCATCCTGTAAGCGGACTACAAATAAAATGTATCATTCATTTTCAGTATTGACCTTAATATAGCAAATTTAAATAAAAATATATCAAATATATGACTTTCCAATTATATTTAAGGGAGGACACTCCTACAATGTCAGAAAGTGTTAGAAATGGAATTCTGGACGCAGATGCATGCCCAATGTTCATTAAAGTTTCAAAATAATATAATTAATTGATACCTATTAAAGAAATCATAAATTTATATATTAATATATGTATATACATATATTTGTAATTTATGAGTTAAAACATAAGTCATCTAAAAGTACGATTAAACTTTTTGAGGATCAATAACTCCTTATTTATGAGTACTCTTTCATTGAAAAGACGTATATGCTAATGAAAGTTATTTTTTAAAAATACCATTCACGTAAAGTCAATTAAGCCTTTCATATAAACATTTTATATGAGTAACTTTGTTTAATAAAATTGATAACATTATCTCAAAATATTTCATACGCTCACAGACATTCAAACTCATTAAAATTCTACTCAAACATGCATAGAGGAAAAAATGCTTTGTGGAATGTTCTTTAATTTAATTTAGTAAAATAAAAACTGTATGATTAGAATAAATTGTTGAACTTTTCTTTTCGTATATTTTAGTAAAAGTTGTATATTTTTTATTTTTCAAACAAACATTATGCTGCATAATTAATTATATGTATTAAAAACACTGTAAAAATAGTATAATACATTCAAACGCGCAATCTTTAATTCGAAGGATCTCATATTTGAATTTTAAAAAATTTCCTCTCTTGTGTTAGTTACGGTTTATAAAATATTGGATAGGGTCTTTTTGAATGTTATGTTAGTCGAAAGTTATATAAATGATAAATATCTTTCAATCAAACATTTAAAAGATCATACACATATGTATTTTTGTCCCAAACAGATTTAACATTTGACACAGAAACATATTGACAATGAATAGAAGAAAGAGTATTTCAGCAGATATACATTCATAAAGTATAATTGCGTGATTTTGTGATCATCTATGTGGTTAATAACATTATGCAAAGAAAACTTAAAAATGATTGGAAAATGGCATGCAAATTATACACTTGAGTTTGTATCTAAAGATACAAATTCCACAGTCCTAGAAATTGACAAATTTCATCTTCATTATCATTAATTGCAATATCAGTACATAGTAATAATCATTGGATACTTTATTGTTTTGGCATGAAATAAACTGCAACATTTAGGATATGTAATTCTTTCTTTATCCTTTTTAGTTTTCTCTCTCTGGAACATAAAATTAAAAATAATAATCCTCCTTGGTATTTCTTTCCAGAGCTGTGAAGAATAAACCTCAGAAATGATGGCGGATAATAATGAGAGAAACACTTTATTACCCCGGTATAAATATTGTGCAGTACAGTTTAAACTACGAACCACCGAGCAAACACACCTAAAATTTCCTACAAAAATTTGAATGCTCAAATATACACTATAAATTTATGTAATAAACAAAGCATTCCCCAATAAATATATTTTTTTGAAATCACTGAACTAATGTCGCAAACTTTAGATTGGGCGTTGACTCACTCTTACGTACTTTTTCTTAGGTAAGGTTTATAAATGGGACAAATTAATTTTCAGATGATATTTGTGATACACATGATACAGAAAATTTCTTCGCAGAATCCGTAGATGTCATCTCTCAAATACCTTCATAATAATGCGTAATATTAGTATTTTGTATAATTAATTAAAGACATCTTGTATATAGTTTAAAGTTATAAATGTAAGCTTTTTCTTATCGTGTTATTGATTTTTTAAATTTCATTCAAACTTTTTTTACTTGTTTCTTTTTCATTTACTGTCAGATTTTGAATATGGATGCTTTAGGATGGAGATAGGTATTCGAACGATAAATAGCGATTCTAGAAATTTTAATTATTAATTATTCCGTGCTTTTTATTGTGACCTTTTAAGTATATTCTCAAAATATCTTTTCTTCTGTCATGTCAATAATGTGAAGCATGTTGACAATTTTACAGACCCTTTTTTGTTAGCAAAAGCATAACAAATGATACATAATGAAATAATTTGCTAACGAAAATACCTTTGAATTTTTTCCGATAACTGTATTACATCTAGAATTACAGTGCATCATGATTTAAAAAATTGTTTTCTTATGATGACTTTGTGAAAGCTATTACGTGCAGAATATCGGCTCAAAATATCAGATTTAACAACTTTGCTGAAATATATTTTGTCTGTATTAAAGAATGAAATCTCTATTAGATTTTTGCAACTTTTAAATAAAGGCACCGGTAAAGCTCGCGTATTAAGTTTCAGAATGACTTGCAAATTACTTCGAATTTTAGAGCGACTTTTTGGAAAGACGTAATATTCACTTCACTAGAAAACCTTTGTTGCCGGTATCATGTAATTAAATCAAGCATTATGATATGTGGAGAATATTTTGAAAGTTTAAAGATCTGAAATATGCTTTTCGAGTTTAAATTATAAATTGCTGATTTATAAACAGGGGTTTTAGTTTTGTTTAATCTTCTGTCTCTCCGCTTAACACTTTATCTACCGGCGGTACTTACTAGGATCACTCTGAAATTTTTGAGATACAACTAGGTTTTTAAAGTTATACTGAAAAAATTGTAGGTGTCTTCAAAGTTGTCTCCTCCAGCATAAATGCACTTTTATAGACGAATTTTCCGCAGATTAAATGCCTTAAGACATTCATTTCTTGGAATAAATGAAAAAATGCATTCATAGCCACATCAATCATATCTTGTTCTGAATGAAAACGACATTCACATACGTTTTTTTTTCAGATTAAAGAATAACAAAAATGTATACATAGCCAGATCAGGTACGGCGGAAGTTCTATCACTGTAATTCGTTTTTGTTTAAGAAACTCAACTACTAATCCGGCTGTATGTGAAGATGCATTGTTATGGTGAAGCATTAGTCCTCTAACATTCACTTCTTGTAGAATTTCTGGAAGACATTTTGTTGCATACCAGTTTGCTGTTACCTTCCAACTCGATGGCTTTGACTAATTCCGCACTTCTGAAGAAAGCGGAATACATCACTTTTTTCAGAGGGCGTTGTCTTTTCACTATTGTCGGTTTGGATCATCTAGACGGTCGGTGTGGATCAGACCCATACTTTGCTTTTTTGACGTGTCAAAATTTTAAAAATGATGCGGTAGCCACCATCATTTATAAATTTAAGAGTTTCTTTACTGATTCTGACACGCTCCTCTTTTTGGTGCTCAGATGGGTGACCCAATGGCAAACTTATTTTTTCATATGCAATTCTTCATAAAAAATTTTGGGTATGGCTCCAGATCCAATGTTAAGTTTATTTCGTATCATTTGTTAGGTAAAGCGATTATCATCCATTAACATTTTTCGTATGGAAGACATGTTATCGGGATTACTGCCGACAGCGGCCTTCCTGTGTGTTCTTCATCCTGAAGAAAATCGCAACGTCTGCTAAATTCTTTAAACCATCTGAATACAGTAGCACGAGCTGGAGATTGATCACCAAATGATAATTTCAGAAGTTCAATGCATTCTTGTTAATTTAATTCTGCTTTAAAATCGTAGAAAATCATAGAGCGAAAATGTTCTCGCGTCAACACTATTTTCTCTTCTGTTTATAATCTATTCCATGCTAAACAAGTTGAAGTAAGTCAGTAAAAATTTGTCAGCCGCCTTAAAATACTTTATATTTTTATAATATATAGTATACTTTTTGTAATATATTGTATACTTTGTATACTTTTAAATTATTGTCTGCACGGACCTCAATAATTTCAGAGTAACCCTCGTAAAAGTACCATTGTGGAAGAATTAATAAAAAAACGTATTTAATAGGTCTATTAATAAAAGTTATTTTTCTTACCACAGAATATACTTTACTGGATCTAACTTAGACAGAATAGAAGAACATTCGAAGTTAAATATTTTTAAAAAGTACTTTTTTTAATCATTTTCATACGTATATCTTTTTATTTCTTTGAAAAAGTTATATGAAATATTTTCGACGGTAAAAGCCTTTCTATTTACAGAGAGCATCATTATACTACATTTAAGTACTTTGCTTCTATAAGAATTGTATTATTTCCATAAGTGTATTTTTGGTTATTTAATTTGAGTATTTTTGTAAATGTTTTACAAAAAAAAATTATAAAAACCGATATAAGGTACCCTGGGGTAATAACGCCACGTTAAGGTTCTACCAATTTTCACGGCTTAGTTTTAGATTGTATTTTTCAAACAAATATTGGATCTGATACAGCAACGCATTGACTATCTATATAAAATAAAATAATTTAACAGATATGTATTCATAAATGTATTGGCGTTTTTTCTTGACCCATGCTATTTGGCTTTATTACCCACCTATATGGGTAATAACGCCATGCAAACAAAACTATGAAATAAGATGGAATAATTGCAAGTAGATAGCCCAATTCTGAAAATACAAACTCTACAAACTTAGAAATTGACAAATTGCATTCTAAGATATTGAAAATGTTCAATTTTTGTGAAAGTGTAAGAAATATAAAGGTGTGGTGTGGGAGGGGGGGGGGTGAGGCAAATAAATATCAGACAGTGAGTTTCTTTTTGCTTAAAAAGGACCGTCTAAATAGAAATATGGGAAACATTGCACAGTTTTAACTGTGTTTATTTGAATCAGTATTTAGAATGTAGCTCGGCCACTGTAGGCAATCAACCGGGGTATTAATGTCAAGGATTGGCGTTATTACCCCTTTATAGTTATTGCGCAGTACATTTTAAATTACAAATTATCTCGAGAAGATATCCAAAATCTTCAACAACATTTTAAAAGTACATGAAATGCACTACAAATTTATGTAATTAACAAAGTATTTCCGGATAAAAAGATAGTCTTCACATATACAAAACGTACCTCGCAAATTTTAGATCAAGCGTTAATTTTAGTTGTTTGTAAAAACAATAAGACCTAAAAATGAAACAAATTAACTTGAAGCTGTTTTTTGCGATTTATATGACTCAAAACCCTTCTGCGCAGAGCACATGGGTGTCATTTACCCGATTATTTCATAATTATGCAAAATATAAGAACTTGGCGTTATTACCCCAGGGTACCTTATTTAATCAGTTTTAATAAACTAGCAAAAGCCATGCTTTGTTTGGATTCGCGAAGCATTATTTCATTAGATAACTATTTTAAAGTAACAATATATTTTTTTATTATTTTGTATTACTTGATTACCCCGTCGACCAAAAAAGGTACCGCCAAACTAAAAAATTAAATGCCAATAATGATGATAAAAAATTTTACATTCACATAACATTAAACTCGTATCACGTGTTTGAAACAGAGGATATACGCTCAATACAGAGGGTATACCCTAGAATCTATGTACTATAGCTTTCTTGAAAAGCAGAGGATATACGGTGTTCCTTTAAAAAATCCAGAAGGTATACGGTGGATACCCTCGTACACCCTCCACTACATCCCGCGCCATCAAGTGATTTTTAATATGAAATATCCTTATTAATGTTTTATTAATTTATTTGTTCTTTTGTTATTTAAAATAAAAATTACGTTAATTTGGCCAGTAGTTTGGCGATTTGTATAATTCAGCGAAATTGGTTGACGGAATAACCAAATAGTACCAACCAATAGTAGACAACCAATTGATACTACTTGGTTATCCCGTCGATCAAAAAATTATCTCCAAACATAACAGTAAATGCCAATAATAGATGACGTTGAATGTCGCATTCAATGACATTAAATATAATAAAGGTGTTTAAAACATCATTAAGTGATTCTATTTAGACTATTTATTTGTATTTTTATTTGTAATATTAAAAATATTTGTATTTTTATAATAATTATTTGCTTTTTCGTTATTTAAAATAAAAATTTTCTCAATGTGTATAATTTGGCTATTAGTTTGACGATTTGTATAATTTGGCGAAATTGGTCGACGGGATAACCAAGTAGTACCCAAAAATGTACTGTGATATAGTATCAAGGAATGAGGTAATAAAGTGCAGAATTCTATAATATCTTGATTAAAATTAATAATTTGCCTACTGTATTAAAGCTGACTAATTTAATGCGATAAACAGTAATAACTGGATGAAATTGGGCAATTAATTTATCCTCAACGAAAGTTAAACTCTTCTATATTTAGAGATGTGGACCAGGATTTACATACCAAAACATTAGTTACAGAGAGAATATTTAGTTCATTATTTGCTATATATTTATGGGAAATCTTACAAGATCCGTCAGATTGAATATGCATGCCAAACTAAACACAATGACAAATTTTACAAAAATATATTTTTTTTTTCTTTTTGTGCATCTTCGAAATTTAAAGCATTTTTCCGAGCACAAGCATTCCCTGGTAGAATAGCTTCACCATGTCGTCGTTTTGGCACAGATATCATATACGCACCACATAGGCGTTATTTTTTTTTCAGACGTTAAGACATATACGCACCGGGATACTTATCTGGCGACAAAGTGTCGTTATTTTGCTTGACATGGTAACCCGGATATTGCTTAGTTATTAATAAATTGTTTATTTACTTTTATTTTCTTTTTTTCAAATTATATATATTGTTTTGTTCTATTAGATATAAATTAAACTTTTAAAAATTATTGTTAGTCACTTTTTAAAAATATGTATGGTAACTGGTATTTGAAAACGAGGTTTTTGCCAAATTGGCGTCGGAAAAAATTGCACCAATGTGATGTGTATATGACATCTGTGTCGTCGTTTTTTGTGTCGTCGCTGACATCTAGCCTCTTGCCTTAAAGATATATCATATTCGCGTTCTTTTCAACCAGTGAGTGTATGTTTTCTTGGCATTTTTTAAACGGCAAATTGTTTAAAATAACACGGTAAACTATTTAAAAATAATACTACATATACCAAAATAATAATATATATTTCATTTGGTTCAAATTTCAACCTTCGAAATTCAAATAACTCTTTGTTATATAACGAATTTAACAATAAATTTTATTTGTTTGTTGCCACTTTTAAAAAAATTATAACATAATTCTTTTAATATGCGTCATAAGCGCAAACGATTTTAGCGGAATAAAGAAAATACATTTTATTTATTTAATTAATCATGATTCTACCTGTAATTGATAACTCCATGATTTTTTTTTCTGAAAATATACGTTTCATTTTTTATGTCCAAAAACTCGTCCGTAATGGAAAAACATGTAAAATAAATTAATTAAAATAATAATTTTTTAAAGGTAATTCTGTAAAAAAATAATATTGTGCAAATCTGCAGATCATAATTTATATTTGTGTTTAACTTCAAGTCAAAATACTGTATAGTTTTTTTGTAAAGTGTACGACAAAAAGTAATTTGAGTGGCCTAGTAGAGGATTCGCTTCACTCATCCTAAAAAACACTTATAAATTTCACATTATTATTATTTAAAAATTCCAGTATATCTTAAGCTATTAAAGAGGAAAATTATTTATGTGAAACCATTTCTTGATAAGTAATTCGATAAATAAAGGGTTAGTACGCACAATAATAAGCTTATATTTTAAACTAACTATCGGAGGCTACCGTAATATATAGCATTATGGATACGCATAATATATAGTCCTCAATCTTGATAAATACCTCTATCAACCCGACCAACCTTCAATATCAACCAATAAATACTTCTATATCAATTTTCTCAACCGTTAAAGTGTTTGAAATCGTGGCTCAATACCTTCATCAACGAGCCACGTCATGTTTAGCACAGAATTGAGTAAAAGATAAATTGTTCTAACTTCTAAAATGATAATCATAGTAATTAACAATTTATAGCGTCAGATCAAGTGTCTGATTTCTAATTAAAATACATCTTCGAATTGAAATTTGAATGAAATACAGAGTCACAAAAAGTCGATGAAATACGATTACAATTATTTCGGCAGCTAATTATCCGATGCACTTTAATCTTTATGCAAAATTTATGTTTATTATTATTATTTATTTCTTAAAATAAACATTCACGAAAATTTGCATATTTCCTATTATCATCTGAACGAATATTTCAAGTGTCTGAAAAAAAATAGTTCCAGATTTTCGAGATTACTGAAATTCTATAGGCTTCTTTATGCTATTACGTCATATATACATACCAAAATTCAATTCTTCATTTTTTCGGAAAATAGATTATTTGTACATAGACACGCACACACAGGCAAACTTACGGCAATTTTGTTTTCTAAAAGTATGTTTTTTGGAATTTTCACTCTCATTTTCATTTTCGATTTTTAAAACGATTACAAGGCTTACCCTATACTACGTATGTTAGATAAGTAAAAAGGAAGAAAAATAATTAATTCTGAACAAAAATCGAATATATCTTACGAATGTCTTAATGGTTGATTTAGAAGCTTGTAAAGCTCGAAGCATGGATTTTTAAAAAGGAAATCAACTCTGATATTTTCGGTATTTCATCTTTTTTGGATTCTCGTTCCCACGAAAGCTTACACGAAGAATCTAACCTTTGATTATAACATATATGCAAATATGGTGTCTATTTTTTGTCGAGAACTTATAATTACCTAATTCATTCAGTTACATTGTCCACTAAATTTTAATATAGAAGACGGATTTTTACTCCAAATGGAAGGAAAAGACATAAAACGCTTCAAATGCGCAAATACTTGATCTCGTTTATTTAAAAATCCTTGAAAACGTGGATACTTAAATTCATAATCATTACCTTTTACAATTACTTACTAAACCCTCGAAAACGTAAACTTACTTTTTTATATTCAAAATCATAATCCAATTTTGATAAATTTTAGTTTAATAATTTTGCTAGTAATATTCTAACCCTTTAGAATTATTCTTTATACATATATATATATATATATATACATATATATATGAAAAATCATATTGTCAAAACCCATTAATAGAAATTAATATGTATAGTTATAATGGAGATAAATGATCATAAAAAGAGTTTTGATCCCGCTTTTTCGGTTCTTAGAATTGAATTTAAATGCCATATATATCAATTGTGGAGTACAATTTTGATGGTTCTTTGGCAGCAGTTTAGGAAAAGTTTTACGAACATTTGACGAACAATTGATAATGGGTTTTTCTGTCATTCTTTATCCATTATTTCTTATATGCATTTTGTCTGACTATATGGAAGTTTTAAATTTCTTTAGAGGGAAAAACTTGCATTAAGTTTAATATTTTATTTCTCTTTTTATCTCTGAATTCGAAAACGCTGAAGTATCGAAATTCTCTTTATACTGTTTTAAGAGGTCACGAGCAGAGATGTAGAAGAAAGTATTAAAATATTTTGAATATATTGGATATTTATTTGATAAAAGAAAAATTTAATATATTCCACTCAATCTTTCTGAGCTCCTTTCTTAAAACATCCCATTTTTATTAATCGATGATAATATATCTTACGTAAAAGATTTAATTTTTCGTATATCTATTTTTTACTGAATTCTGAATATTTAACAAAATATTCATTCATGCATTTAAAAATGAACTGAAATTAACCTATGAATAATATTTAATCAATATACAAGGTAGGAAGTTACACAATTCACTTTTATGTTTTATCTAATGTATGTTCATATGTAACTTTTGAATGAAAGACTCTACTTTAACAATTCTTTTTTTATTAGAAAGGGCTTAATTTTGGGGATGAACCTATTGTACATTTAATCGGAATCTAAAATCAGTATGCTTGTTTGCTTTCAGTTTTGTAATTTTCTTTTAGTAAGCTGTACCATTGATAAAAATTGGTTACTCACGAAATTTCAACGCGTTGTAAAAATTTGAATTTGACCTTTTCAAACAATTCGTTTAATACACTACTTGTTGGATGAAAATCCCGGATTTTTTAAGAAAAAAATTAACTTATAGAACTGCCAGTTCTGTTATATTCACACAAGCAATCCGATTAAAAGAACACTCGCTGTTTTTTTTAAATAAATAAATTTTCGTAGTTCAAAGTCAGTAAATTAAAGGGAAAATTAGGTTTTTCTCCGCCGATTAAGATTGCTTTTCTTAACCTTAACAAAGATGATAATAATGCTTCTTAATTATTAATTTTTTGTAAGTAAGCAGATTTTGACTAAATGTTAATTTAAAAAATGAAACAATGTCATTTCTTTTGACGTCTAACATAACCCCTATTGCATAAACTAAAACAATAAACCTCTTATGAATAGCTCTTTTGTATGGTTATCAACTTCTCCTCCAAAATATAAAATATTAAAATTTTCAAAAGATTAATGTAATGTTATATTATAAATGGTTTAAAGATAAAGGTTTAAAGGTAAAAGAGAAAATTAAATCAAGCATCAATACAGAATGTAACACTGAAGATAAAATGCCCTCTAATGCAGCCAATAATTCTTTAATCTTTTGCACATATATTCCCAGCACATTTTGTACTAAAAATTGGCTCAATGTAATAAAATTTTCACTATAGTAAGTTTGATGATTGGAATTTTACACGTAAAATCAAAAAATTAAAGATGTTAGTGGCGTATTCCACAGCTCAATGTTAAAAGAAAATGTGTGAATTAAATTGCAATAAAATCCGTTTAGTTCAGTTAATCCGTCTTCAGTAATTATTTCGATATCTCATATACGTATACAGATCGGTAGCAACACATCAAAAAATATAAAAGTGTATAGTTGTTATGTACATAAATAAATAAACAAAATTATAAATACCAATCCTATAAAAGAATAAGAACATAGTGATAAATGCAAAAGAACTGAAATAAGTGTTACTACATGTAATTTTTTACTTTCTTCTATCTTTACAAGAAGAAAGTATTGGATTCATGAAAATTTTCGACTTCCGGTTTTCGACGGATTTATACGTTTTAGGAGGTCCTGAACACGTTTTGACTATTTTTAGAAAATGTCTGTCTGTGAGTCTGTCCGTCTGTCTGTCTGTCTGTCTGTCTGTCTGTCTGTGTGTCTGTCTGTCTGTATGTGACAAAAAATTTGTGGGCGCTCTATCTCAAGAACTAATGCTCGAAATTTAATAAAATTTTATATTCAGTTAGACCTTGATATGAATTAGTGCCTATTGGTTTTTGGTGAAAATTGACCAGCAGGTGGCGCTGCTATACTACGTTTTTCATGATTTTCAAGATTGCTATATCTCAAGAACTAAAGCACAGAATTTCATCAAACTTCAGATTCTGTGAGACCTTGATATACATAGACGCTGATTAAGTTTTGGTGTAAATTGGCCAGCAGGTGGCGCTGCTATGCCACGTTTTTCATGATTTTCATGATAGCTATATCTCAAGAACTAATGCACAGAATTTCACCAAACTTCAGATTCCACGATACCTTTAGATACATAGTCGCCGATAAGGCTTTCATGTGAACTGCCCTATAGGTGGCGCTGCTATGCTACATTCTGCACGATTTTTGCGATAGCTATATCTCAAGAACTAATGCAGAGAACTTCATCAAATTTCAGATTCTGTTACACTAGAATATATAACATAATTAGACGCCGATTACATTTTGGTATAAACCTCACAACAGGTGGCGCTGCTATGCTACGTTTTTCATGATTTTCACGATAGCTATATCTCAAGAACTAATTCACAGAATTTAACCAAACTTCAGATTCCGGGAGACCTTGAGATATATGGACGCTGATTAGGGTTTTGTGTGAATTGCCCAAAAGGTGGCTCTGCCATGCTACATCTTGCACGTTTTTTGCGATAGCTATATCTCAAGAACTAATGCAGAGAACTTCATGAAATTTCAGATTCTGGTACACTATAATATATAACATAATTAGAAGCTGATTACATTTTGGTATAAATCTCACAACAGGAGGAAGAAACAGGATAGACTCACAACAGGATAGAAGAAAGTTTTGTGATGGCCACAACATACTAGTTTTAATTTAAAAACAATGAAAAAGATTGTACATTTATTTGAATATATTATTTTACACAGCGTGTTCTTTTAAACTGCAACATACTGCTATATGATCTAACGTAAATTAATAAAGGTATTCAAATAATAATTCATTTCGAAATCAAAAACAGTTTATTTTTAAATAGGAAAAATCTTTCTCTATTAAGTATTTCGTTCAGTCACTCATAAAAAGGTTTTTAATTTATTCTAAACAATTGTTAAGCATATTTTACTTAAAGAATGGAAAGTTTTTGGTTTGTCTTTATCAGCACCGCATTTTTTATTGTAATCTTCTTCCTGCCTAATCATAGAATTTAGAAGAAAAGTCAAAGATTACCATTCCTAATTACAGAGTTACTTAGTTTTTTTCAGACGCCTACCTTGAAGTGTTCATAAATGCCTATATTCTAAAAACATATTACAGTACTTTTATTAACAATTAACTTCAAGCGTATAGAATTCTATATGGTAAAAAAAAATGAAAATTAATAAAAACAGTGAATGTAAAAAAAAAAAACCTCCAAATGTAACAGTCGCGTTTTAGCTAAATTTTTTGATACATTTCGTGATCATGTTAAAAACAGTAATGAAAAAAATTGCATGTGTATTTATATATATACATATATATATATATATATATATATATATACCGGGTGTTCCAAAAAACCCGATGGATTTTAAAATTCAATAACTTGCAAACGGCGACAGCTACGTAAAAAATTTTTGCAAGAGTGTTATGTATAATGTCAGGAGTTTTTTTTTTTTTTTTTTGGTTCGAATTTCAAACAATAGGTGCCGCTGTCGGCGATTGAAGGCCAGGTGATCAGTGCTGCGTGAGGCGTCGACCTGGCCTTCAATCGCCGTCACAACCACCTATTGTTTGAAATTCGAACTAAAATAAAAAAATACGGTAAAAAAACTCCTGACATTATACATAACTCTCCTGCAAACATTTTTAAATAGTTGTCACCGTTTATAAGTTATTGAATTTTAAAATCCAACAGTCATCTTTGGGACACCCGGTACATATATATATATATATATGTTACAGGCCAAACCCGATTTTAGGCCAGGCTAGATTGGCCTATGCCAAACCGTCTATCCTAACGCCTATCATATAAACTAGTTTTTCCTAGACAAAACCGGCCTATCCTAACGCCCATGGGATAAACTAGTTTTTCCTAGGCCAAACCGGTTTATCCTAACGCCCATCGGATAAACTAGTTTTTCCTAGGCCAAACTAGTCTATCCTAAGGCCCATAGGACAAACCAGATTTTCCTAGGCCAAACTAGTTTGGCCTAACTGTTATCGTATAAACTAGTTTAGACTGCTGTTTATTGGTCTGAACTAGTTTATCCTAGGCAGATCTAGTTTATCCTAGGCCTATTCAATTTGGCGTGATTTTATTGAATTTAATGACCGCCTCAACGCCTTTAAATTTCTGTATTGATGTTATAAGAAATGATTCTTTACACACATTTATACTTATTCTCGTGAAAGACAGGTTTTTTACCGGCCAAACCCGATTTCGAGCCAGATTAGATTAGCCTAGGCCGAAATATTCTATCCTAGCGCCAATTGGATAAACTAGTTTTTTCTACGCCAAATTGTTTATCTAAATGTCCATAGGATAAACTAGTTTTTCCGAGATAAGAAGGCATACCTTCATTTTTCTCTTCATACTTACACATTAAACCCCCAAAACTATTCAGGGAATCGCCTTATTAGAAATAACCTATATCCAAAATTTGAAGCAAATTCGCCAATTCTGCGTCAAAAAACATTTATCTAAATTATGTTGTGTTACCTACATTGCCTTTTCTTTTAGACCTTAAACTATAAAAATCCACAACTAATCACAAAGGCGCCTTGTCACAATGATCCTATATCTAAAATTTTAAATGAAAACTGATAATTCGGCATGATGAATCCATTTCTCTAAATTAACGGTGGGGGATTAGCCCGTTCGCTCTCCTTTATTCTTATCCAATGAATTTCCGAAATTAATCAGAAAAGTACCTTATCAGAATGAACCTACATCCAAAATTTGAAGCAAATCGGATATCTCTATCAAGAGTTATCGCGTTACGTACATACGTACGCAGGTACGTACATACTTGCACACATACATGCACACATACATGAGTAAATGCATATACAGAACCTGTGAGCCCATTGTTTCTCTGGTTTTGTCGCCCGTGAGCTAAAAACACGTAAAACTACATTGGGCTAGGGTAAACTAGATCAGCCTAGGAAAAACAAGACTGTTGGCGTTGAGGCGGTCATTGAATTCAATAAAATCACGCCAAATTGAATAGGCCTAGGATAAACTAGGTCTGCATAGGATAAACTAGTTCAGACCAATAAACAGCAGTCTAAACTAGTTTATCCTATAACAGTTAGGCCAACCTAGTTTGGACTAGGAAAATCTGGTTTGTCCTATGGGCCTTAGGACAGATTAGTTTGGCCTATTAAAAACTAGTTTATCCGATGGGCGTTAGGATAAACCGGTTTGGCATAGGAAAACTAGTTTATCCGATGGGCGTTAGGATAGATCGGTTTGGCCTAGGAAAAACTAGTTTATCCGATGGGCGTTACGGTAGATCGGTTTGGTCTAAAATCGGGTTTAGCCTGTAACATACATATATATATATATATATATATATATATATATATATATATATTTATATATATATATATATGTGACGATTTAAGGAGAAACTCGAATTATTTCCACTGGTTAAAAAAAAAAAAAAACACACACACAGTCATGGCAAGCGAGGGAAAAAACAAAATAAATAAATAAATGTAGAAGATCCAATAATTAGTCATTGGCTGCTGTAAGTTCATTTATTTAATTCGTAATAATGAGAACGGGAAAAGCTCCTTTTGCAAAAATTCCATCATTATTTCAGCGAGCCGTCCTCATCGAAGAAGCAACCCAAGAATCTTTTTTTTCATCTCGAGACTTCCACCTTTTTAAACTAAAAAGAAAGTTCTGGAACATTCTGTAACCTCAAACCATCATTCTTTTATCTAAACAGAATTCTTGTCCAGCTACGAGATTATTTTCCACAAACGATAAATTTATTTAAAAAATATATTATTTAACCAATTTATAATTGAATCGGGATTTTTTAGGCAGACGACTTTTATAAATGATTAATTTTAAGAGAAAAAGAAAAGAAATGAATTTATCAATATACACACTATCGAAGGTTGACGGCGGAAAAATAAATAAATAGATAAAATAAAATAATGATATTTTTTGAAAGGTATGGTTTTGGAATAAATTTAATAAGACTTTCTTAAAAAGGGTTGATAAAAACATAGAAGAAATCAGTTTTATTTGGAATATTAAGAAATAAAGTTTTAATTAAGAATATTTTTAATTTAGAGTCATCTTTTTTTAAATTTACGCATACTGGAATAATGTTTTTTAAGGCAAGTGAAGAATTTATATCGTCTGCATACAGATTAACAGATTAGATCTAGAAACAAGATTTTAATTTAATAATTTGAAGTAAGTACGGAAAATTAAGATAGTATAAAGGTTAGTTTTGGCGAAAAAATTTTAAATTTGTAATATATATATGTATATATATATATATATATATATATATATATATATATATATATATATATATATATATATATATATAATTGTCTTTCATGTAAGAATTTTGGCTCGAAAAGTATTATTTTTATTTTTAGGAATAAAAATGTAACTTAAAATAACCTACATGCGTAATAAAAGAATATGGAGATGGAAATATGTATCTGAAGTTTATAGAGAATAAACCTATTTTTAATTTAAACATTATAAAATAAACTATTACATATTGTATGTTTGATTTCATTTCAATATGTTGTCTTACTAAGAATGTTTCTACATTTCATATCATTTCAATACATAGATATTCGTACGGAATCCTAAATCATAACTTTAGATGAAAAGGAAACACTTATATTCAATGAATATTGCATATTTTGAAAGAACAGCATGCTGTGATAGAATATTGACAGAAATATCAAGAAGTTGAAATTTAAAAGATGGCATTTGATATTTTCATTTGTATATATCTTCCCACGTTCTAAAACTTCGTACAAGATAAATCTATTCATATTGAAGTTTTGAAATGATATAGTCATAATATTTTTACAAAATATTTTAAATAATTGTCTATTATTTCGGTATTTTTTTTTTTTTTTTTTGTAAAATTATGTTGTGTATGTATTTATTTTTTTCGTCCGGAAATCAATAAATGAAGATTCGATTCATGGCTTACAAAGAAGGTCTCCATACTGGGCATACTCAGATTTTTTTTTTAAAAATACTAATTAAACTTCTCATGCATGTAATAAAGGAATAGTGAAAATTAGCGGCGGAATTGTAGTAGAAAACATGTAAAAAAATTAAAGCGTGGAAAGACGAAAATGTACCTAGGTTTGGCGAGCAGCACTTTTCCCCACCAAAAGCAAACGATTTTGACGCAACTGAATACTTTTTGATTTTTAGAATCCGTGTAAATGGTATTTACACGGATAATTTAATAATTTATATATATATATATATTTAATAATTATTTAATAATTTATATATATATATATATAAATTATTTGTTGCTATATTTATTTAATTTACCTCTGGAAAAAATATTTTTATATATAAAAAAAAAATTCTTATTCAGTAAAATAATTTTCATACATTTAAGCGTATTCAAAACTAAAAGCCAATTTCCATAGCAACAAAATCGAATTGAAAATGCTCAACTGAACTTTAAACTTGAAACAATTTTAATTAATATAAATTTAAATTTCGTTTTAAATCTCAAATTTTAATAGTTAAATTTTAATATGAATTCATATAAATATCAAAATAACGAAATTATACTTAAAGCAAACTAAAACTGGCAAAACCAAAGATATTTAATTTATCTAAACACATTGAAATTGAATTTTTTTTCCTTTAAAATGCATTTGACATTTAAAAAAACATATTTTGAAAAAGCAACTCCAACCGATAAAAAATCGCCAAATAACGAATTTTTTTTACGGTCGCTTTATGGAGGTTCACCCGAAAAAAATTATAAATGTATATATACTCATGAGACTAATATTCTGTAATTTTTTTCAGATTTTTCGGAGTATCCCCTTAAGAAAACCTTCCTTGTTTGTAAAAAAAAAAAAAAAAAAAAAAAAAAAAAAAAAAAAAAAAAAATGCATACATATATATATATATATATATATATATATATATATATATATATATACATATATAGTGTATATATATATTGTCTTTATTTCCGATTTGAAATATTGTATGAAATACTGAACTGTGGATCATTGAAAATTCAATTTATTTTTGTACTTATAATCATATTCCAAGTGTTTTCTTTTTCATACAAAATAACATGTTTCTCGCAAAGGTTTATATGGTTTGTAAGAAATGTATTGCCGAGGTAAGTTTATTGCGTGAAACAAGTAAAACAACCATGCAATAATGTACATAATTTAGTCGTTTTAAAACTTAATATAAAGTGATACAATGTTACATATTTTTGAATCAATGTAAATTATTGAAATAATTTAAATGCAAAATGTGAAAAATGTAAGAATCTTATACTTCATTTTAAAAGAAAGAAACTTTCAAAAACATATTTTGTAAATCTTTTTAGACAGACAACAAAGAAAAAAATAAATATACAAGAAAACAAATGTTACAGTCATATGCATTTTATGTTTTGGAATAAGAAGTTTTAGTTTCCTATATATCGGCAAAGATCTTCACGTGTGATATAGACCCTAAAGGAATGGATGTCCTCCGTGGGGGGTCTTTCTAAGGGAACCTAACCCATACTCAGGCAAGGGAATCCAAAGTTCGAAGAAAACCACCGAAAACTCCGAACAATTAGCCCAACGGCCGCAATTGGGTTCGAACACAGCACCTGCCGTATACCAGTTTAGAGATCAGAACGTTTCGGCCAGTGGTGGGGCTATAGGAATAAGAAGGAGAAAATTATCTAAATAAACGTGTATGAAGAAATGATTAGATAAATGAAACGTGAAAGGTACTTTTTTATTAAACATATTAAAATGAAATATTTCAGATTTTATAATTATGTTCGTCTCAACTTTCAAATTAATCTCTTCACTCATGCTGATCCTTAACTTTTTGCAGAAAGATATTATATATTTTTTATTCCTTTTTTATAACGTCATATAAAAAATCGATTAGTGGATTAATAGATCAATTTATGTTCATTCTTATATTCATATTCCAGGTCTTTTATTCTTTCTATAAAAAAAAAACGTGTTTCATGCAAAGGTTTAAACGATTTGTACAAAATGTATTATCGGTATAAATATGGTTGGTGCAATAAGGAAAAAACAAGCATAATATAATGTTAAAAATTTAGCTTTAAAACATGCAGGTGCAAAGTTACGTATATGTGAATACTGTAAAATATCTTTTAAAATAAACGTAAAAAAATGTAAGAATCTTACACTTGATTTTAAAGAAAGAATCTTTCAGGAACATACCTTGTAAAATCATCATAAACATACATTGTGTATGTTGTTAGAAGAACAATTGAAATAAATGAATATAGTAAAAAAAAATTATTTATAATAATATATTTTATTACTGCATAACAATTTATGTACAGCCAAGAAGTTTCACAGATTTTATTATTTTTTTTTTTGAAAATTAATATGAAAAGCCGAAGTGTGGATCAATGGATCAATTTATTTTCATTCTTATATTCATATTCCAAATAATTTATTCTTTCGATAAAAGAACATATTTCAAGCAAATGTTTTAAATGATTTGTAGAAAAGGGGCAATGACGAAAAAAGGAGCATACAATAATGTAGAAAATATAGTTATATTTGATTTAAAAATATAGATGCAAAATTATATATATTTGAAATAACGTAAACTATTTAAAATAAAATGTAGCAAAAAGTAACAATCTCAAACGTGATTTTAAAAAGAAAGTATCTTCTAGAAACTTATCTTTTAAAAACAACACGAACACATCTTGTATATGTTGTTAGACAGACAATTGAAATAATTGAATTTAGTAAAACAAGTATTTTTATTTACAATCATATGTATTTTATATTTAGGAGTAAGAAATAGAAAACTATGTAAACAAAAGAGAAAAAAGAACAGATTAAATAGATGAAACTCAGAGTAAAAAAGAGCATTTCTTATCTTAACATATTCAAATAAAAATTTTAATATAGTATATTTGTGCATGGGTCAAATTACTTTTAAACCTCTTCACGTCTTTGGCCACTCATGTGGGCTTTAACTTTTTATAACTATAATTAATGTCAAGAATAAAAAGAACAAAATTTCGAAATAATTTATTCACTACAAAATCTCAAAAAAAAAACTTTTACAGTTTGGGTGATTTCCACTGGTCACGCCAAATTGTTTACAGTTTGATTTAATAATTTGTAGAATTGCAAGGATGAAAATTATTGTTGTTTTTATTTTATAAGAAATCATATCTCTGATAAACTGCCATTATCATTCAACGGACAAACACTGGCCTTATTATTATTGTAATTTTTTATGTTTTCCATTTTTTTTCTTCTTGAGAGCATCCAGCAACGTACAAAAACTAGAAATGTTTAAAGTATTTAAAAATGTCAACGAATAAAATTTAAATGCGTCATAAATTGTATGGAATTTTTTATGCGATATAAATTTATGCATTAAATCATTGCTAGATATCTAGCATAAAAAAGGAAGAATGCATGCATATTGATAAATACTCATGGATACTTTAATAACGTACATTGAATGTGAATTCAAAATGTACCTTGTATATAAATATATATATGATATATATTATATCGTATGGTTAACTTTTTGTATTAATATGTAACTTAGTTTCTTTAAAAAATACTAGGAAACTTACTATTAAATTAAATGGTATAGTGATAGAACTTATAAATGGAGCATTACACAGAATATTGAGATTTCTTATCTAAAACATTTTAATTAGAATTTTGTATAGTTTGTCTTTGAGGACATTAAGAATTTCACTCTATTGAGTAGGCTAAAAGAGTCGTGCTGAATCACATAAAATAACAATCTTAGTTTAATTTACATTTTTGTATTACGTGAATTTTTTTCACTTTGACTTGATATATGACGTGTTGATTTGACTTCATTACTTTTTTTTTTCCACTTCCCCAATTGTTTTGAAACATTTGTTGACAAAAAACATGAAGAGATTAAAAAAAAATGAATAACAAGTCTTTAAGTATCTACTTTTTTGTTCTAAAATACACAATTATAAAACAGTTTTTTTCTGTTATTAACAATGAGACAGAAGAAAGTTTTGATGAAGAGGAATTCTACATTTCTTATGCTTCCAGAACATTGTTTATAAAATGAAACATAAAACATATATAAAGATTTAAAAATAATAATTATATATTCGAGAAACTATGCATATTTCAATTATGCAATCATTATTTTTTAATAAATTTATGTCGGAAGAAAGAGGGAATTGCGTTGATTGAATCCAAAATACTCACATTAACATATTGATTTACGTAAATTGTCACGTCATTATCACATTCTGAATAAATAAAGTTATAAGTATTGAAATTTTGAATTGAAATATTCGCATGCTTTATAGCCCCACCAGTGGCCGCGAGGTTCTGACCTCCAAACTGGTAGACGGTAGGTGCTGGGTTCGAATCCAATAACGACCGTCGGCCTAACCGTTCGAAGTTTTTCGTGGTTTTCTTCGAACCTTGCGTAAATACGGGTTAGGTTTCCTTAGAAAGACCCCCACGAAGGGCATCCCTCCTCATAGGGCCTATATCCCATAGCGTAGATAATCGGCCTACAAAAATACATACATAAGCATGCTTTATGAAATATTTTGGAGCTTGTCAATTATTCTAGCACATTTTATCTGTGATAAAGAGGATAACAGTTGCTATTTTTCATTTCTTCTTCAAATTAGAATTTCATAAACTTCATTAATGAAGAAGCATTCTTCATTCTGAATAACAATTACTATATACACTATATTGCCATTGATTATTGGACACTTGCGATTTTAGACATTTTACTAAATATCTAAAAAAATACATGAGGAATCATCTCGAAACTCTTAGTGTATAAATATACTTGTATACGCCATACATCGCCGTGAAGATTTTTTACCGAAACTCCATAGGGGACCGTCAACAAATTAAAAAATAATGAATATCTTTTGAATAACCCTGTTAAAACTAATGTAGCAAAAGTGCTCAAACTCTAGATTATGATTGATTGCCTTATTGTAATACACTGTGTTCATTTTTATGCAAATAGCATGCATACTCGCAGAGTAATTAAGGTTTTTATAAAAATGGTCCCAAATTTTTTCAAGTTTTTTTCCTTATAATTTTCAGAGTTCTTAATATAAAATATTTTTTTCAGAAAATAAGACAAACAACATTGCAGACAGTACCCTGTAATCAGAATTAAAAAATAATAAAAATTGTATGAAAAATGAGTAGGTTTACTAAATAATTTTTTACTGCGCATGCGTCAAAGATATCAAAATTTTATTTGCATATTATGTTAGCTAAATGTATAGAGCAACTTTTGTAAAAGTCTCAAAATAATAGCTTGAAAATTCTGAAAGTAATCGTCTATAGAAAAAGGACAAAATCCGTTGTTTCCAAAATGAAGCAAAAAAAATGAGGGATTTTATCCAAATGTAGTAGTACATCCCGTATTGTGTATTCTATATTGAAACTAATCTATACATATAATAAAACAGTAGGACCCGGTGTGTCTGTACATTGAAGATAATTGACAAAAATGGAGTCAGGGCGATAAAAGAAAACCAATGAAACACAAAAAAAAATTTTTTGAATTTTTTGTCTGTCTGTCTGTCTGTCTGTCTGTTTGTTCGAGGTTATCTTCGTAACTACTGAATGGATTTTTATGCGGTTTTCACTAATGAAGAATGCACACTCCCGGGCAGTGTATAGGCTTTGTTTCATCAAAATCGGACAACAGACAAAAAAGTTACAAAAAGAAACAAAAGAAACTATTAGGTGCGCTGCTCACGTTTTTTAGTACATAACGTTTTTTAGTACATATAAAATCCAATAGATGTCACTGTGCGATTTTAAAACGCGCTATCGTTATGTTTTCGCCAGTCTACTTAAGTATGAGAAAGTTTCAAGCTGGCTGTCGTTCCATGTGGTTTAGTCGGTAGAACGTCAGTGCGCCATACTGATGGCCCGGGTTCGATTCCCAGCATGGAATTTTTTTTCACTATGTTGGCATTAACGCCTATAAGCAATTAAAAGAATTTGAAATATTGTATTCAAGGCGAATTTTCTCTCTGGGAAAATTTCCTTGCATTAATATGTCAGTGTAATTTTTTTTTCGATTTAATTTTTTTTTTTCGAAACTTTGTTTTTCTTAAAAAATTACAGTAAATATTTGATATTTCCCAACGTTTTTTGAATGATCGACTTGCTTTTTTTTTTTTTTAATGTATGTCTGAACCTTATCTAACTACTTCTTCAAGATTTCTTTAGATAAACCGACCAGCGTAGCGGGCGAAGGCCGCTAGTCAATGAATATATGGGTACAACCCCTCTTGTTTTTGCTTCATTTTGAGAATAACGGATTTTCAACTAATTCAATTGACGATTATTTTCAGAATTTTCAAGTTATGATTTTGTGACTTTCACAAAAGTTGCTCTATACATTTAACTAACATAATATGCAAATAAAATTTTGATATCGTTGACGCATGCGCAGTAAAAAATTATTTAGTAAACCTACTTATTTTGTACAAAATTTTTATTATTTTTTAAATCTGATTACAAGGTACTGTGTGCAATGTTGTTTGTCATATTTTCTGAAAAAAAATATTATTTTATATTAAGAACTCTGAAAATTATAAGGAAAAAACTTGGAAAAATTTGGGACCATTTTTATAAAAAACCTTATTTACTATGCGAGTATGCGTGCTATTTGCATAAAAATGAACAAGGCGTATTACAATAAGGCATTCAATCATAATCTAGAGTTTGAGCGCTTTTGCTACATTAGTTTTGACAGGGTTATTCAAAAGATATTCATTCTTTTTTAATTTGTTGACGGTCCCCTATGGAGTTTCGGTAAAACATATTCACGGCGATGTATGGCGTATACTATTATATTTGTACACTAAGAGTTTCGAGATGATTCCTCATGTGTTTTTCTAGATATTTAGTAAAATGTCTAAAATCGCAAGTGTCCAATAATCAATGGCAATATAGTGTATATATATGTGTGTGTGTGTGTGTGATGTTGTGGAAAATCCAGTAGTAAGCATAGATTCGCAAGATAGAATGCATCATTCGATGCATAGATACTTTAAATGTTGCCAGGTTTTGACTATTGGATTGTCGCACATAAAACTTTAAGCACTCAATCTTTGGTAATTACATTTTAGGAATGCGTGATTTCATATCAGTGAATACCGACACCTTTGTCTATTTTAATGCAGTTGTTGTTGAAATCGTAAAGTGGTAAACAGGCAATACAAATAATGGATTTTCTCCATTAAAATAAAACTTAGGAATCTTCTGAAAGGTATAATCTATTACCATACATCGTCTAAAACAGTTTCCAATTAAATATTGAAGCTCAAACGGTTAATCATAGTGGAAGTTTAAGAAGAAATTTAGAATAAAAAAACTAGCTTCATAACGGGAACTCCAGTTAGCATGAGGTAAGATTAAGCTGATATTTGAACAAAATACCTAAAAATCTGCATATAGATGTTTAGCAGATGAAAATCATACAAAATCTTTTCGATCGATGCTTCCGCTTTTTGTTCGAATTCGCAAGGATACAACTAATGACGTCGCGCGTTTCTGGTTAGTAAAGAAAAAGAATGTTACAAGAAAAGGCCCAATGAAAATAATTCTGCAAAGAGTCCTGCCAGAAACGAAGGGTAAACATCAAATCCCAAAGCGGGAAAAACTTTGGAATAAGATAAATAAAAATAATAAAAAATAAATAGATCTTTTAAAAACAATCGAATTCACAATAAGTAATAGAATTAAGTAAAAAATGATGGGGCAAAGGGAATAAACTAAAAACTTTAGATTTAAGTAAAATGAGAAATTAAGTAGAATTTAATAGAATTATTAACAGATATTATTAAATACTAGGAAAGTTTTGAATATGCCGATAAATTAGCGTAATAAAAAGAAAATAAAAGGAAATATCGCGAAACAAAAAATAATGTTATAACACATATATACATATATATATATGAAAGGAATTTTGCTAAAAATATATTTTTTGTATTTTTAGGGATTAAAATAGATCAATAAAATCATTAATATGCTAAGTAAAAGTATGTAAAGACAAGAATGTCTATCTGGAGCATAAAGATAATAAGCTGATTTTGCATCTAAACATTTTTAAATAAATTATTACTGATTGTATGTTAGAAATCATTTCAAAATATTGTTTGATTGGAAAATGTTCTACGTTTCCTATCATTTCAATGCATGAATATTTAAACAGAAACATAAATCATAAATTTAGTTTAAAAGGAAATACTTATATTCAATTAATATTGCATTTTTAAAATAGCAGTGTAACTGATAGCTTATTGGCAGAAACATGAAGAAGATGAAACTTCAATGATGACATTGATATTTTCTTTTGTATATACTTTCGCTCACTCTAAAACGTATAAAAGATAAGACTATTCATATTGAAATTTCGAAATGAAACATTCGCATTACGTTTATAAAATGATGTAAACAGTTGTCGATTATTTTAGTAGCTTTTATCTTTATAAATATGTTTTTAGTAAATATTATTTTTTCGTGAAGGAATGAAGCATGTTTTATTTTACAAAAAGTTTCTTTGTTTTAAATAATAGTTTAAGTCTGCAAAAATATTAAGTAATTTACAAAGTACTTTTAGTAGAAATTTCTTTATAGAATTGATATTTCATAAACAGATTCAAGAAATACAATGTACGCCTTTACGATGCTTATTGTGTTGCGCATATTACTAAATACTTTTCGAGGAAGAAATTATGTATTTTTCGTTACTTTTTTTAAAACTATGTGAAAAATCGATCCATGGATCAATGGAAATCCAATTTATTTTCATATTTATATTTATATTCCTAGCCTTTTATTATTTCTGTAAAAGAACGTGTTTCAAGCAAATGTCTTAAAGATTTGTAGAAAATGTATTGTCTGGATAAATATACTGCATGCAATAAGGATAAAAGAATCATGCAATAATATAGAAAATATAGTTACATTTAAATTAAAAACATACCAATGCAAAAATATGTTATATATGTATATATAAAATATTTTATAGAAAGAATCTTTCAGCAACATTCATTATAAAAACATCATAAATGTATATTATGCACGTTGTTAGAAAAACAATGAAAAAAAAAATGGAAAATAGCAAGACTTTTTTTATTTATAGTCATATGCAGTTTATATTTAGAAGTAAGAAAGGGAAAACTATGTAAATAAAAAAGAATATAGAATAGGTAATATAAATGAAACATGAGAGTGAATATGATGATTTCTTTTCAAAAAATATTAAATTAAAAAAAATTACATAGTATGTTTGCATGTGTCTTAAAAGTTACTGTTTAACTTCTTCACACCTTTTGCATATTATATGGACGTTAAATTAAAAAATATATAATTACTGTATAAAAAAGAACAAAGAATTAAAACAACTTATTTACTACAGAATTCCTCAGTAAAAAAAGGCTTGGCCGTATTAATTTACATTTATATATACATATATATATAAATGCATGAAATAATTTTTGTCAGTCTGTATTGTTGGATTAATTAAGCAAATCCTTAATATGAGATAAAAATCAATATCAAATACATAAAATTTATAAATTTTGGAAATTTTTAGAAATGTAAATAATAAATTTATTGTTGGTTTTTTTATTTTATAAGAAAATAGAACCCCCAGAAGGCAAGGGGTATAAGTGACAAAGATGAAAAAAATTAACTAAGTGCCCATGACTTATAAATATGCTTCTTTAATTTCAGGTAATGAAATATAAGTGATTTTCTAATTATGCACTGTGTTTTAGAGATCAACCACTTTTGCCGAATATTACTCAATATTTATTAAGTGTAAATTTAACTGAAATTGTACTCTACCTTATTTTTATATTTATTGAAATAAGAATTCAAAGACCAGAATAAAATAAGTGGCAGTTTCCTATTTCAGTTCAGTCAATTATTATTGATGTTTAAATTTAACATCAATTATCTTTAAACTCAACTGACTGCAAATCGAACTGCATATCACTTGTACTCTTTGGCTTCTGAAGTCGTCAAATCCATTAACACATAATTTATTATTAATGCTCAACCGTCACCGTAGATGTTAATTTCCTTTTTGTAACTTTATATTTTTTATATTGTTTATTATATTCCTAAACTACGAATACATAATAACTGTAATACGAATAAATCGCAAAAGAAAATATTAAGTAATTATTTCTTAGCATAATAAATCGTTCCTGGAGAGATTAAACGAAATATTTTGTATATTTCACATCATTTCTATATACCTATATTCAAATGAAATAAATAAATATATATATATATTGATTTAAAGAACATGCTTAAAATTCGAAGACTAATGTACGTTTTAAAATAGGAACTCTCTTCATACATTATAGAAAAAAAACGCTAGGAATATACCTAGATTAAAACTTAAATACTGGTATTTACCGGGTGTCCCAAAAATTACTGATGGATTTTAAAATTCAATAACTTGCAAGCGGTGACAGCTATTTAAAAAATTTTTGCAGGAGGGTTACATATAATGTAAGGAGTTTTTTTTGCTGTAATTTTTTATCTTAGATCGAATTTCAAACAATAGGTGGCGCTGACGGTGATTAAAGGCCAGGTGATCAGTGCTGAGTGAAGCGTCGATCTGGCCTCCAATCGCCGTCAGCGCCACCTATTTTTTGAAATTCGAACTAAAATAAAAAATTACGGTAAAAAAATTCCTGACATTATACATAACCCTCCTGCAAAAATTTTTTAAATAGCTGTCACCGTTGGCAAGTTATTGAATTTTAAAATCCATCAGCCATTTTGGGGACACCCGGTATATTCTTATCTTTGTATAGCTTTACGTCTTCTGAAGTTTGTGTGAAAAGACTATTAATATTAAATGTTCGAAAAAAAGTAATCTCAACGCGTTTATGGAATATTTTCAAGTTGTCAGTAATTCCAACTGGTTCTATCGACTATAAATATGTTATGTATAAAAAAAAACAACTACCACTTGCAAAGCTGACCGAGCTGTGCTCGGCAAAAATTAACTCAGTGTTTAACTTGTTATAATATTCCCTGTGTATCATGCTTTATGTATTATATTTATAAAGCATGTTGTTTATAAGAATGTTATTTACAAGAACAATCAGTGTGAAAACTATAAATGTTTTGTAATTTGACAATACATACATATTTACAGCGAAAGGACATCAATGCAAACCTCATTTTTAGCTTGACTCTGATTAGTTTAACCATGCGTCTCGATTACTATTAAGAATTCCTAAAAAAAATTCTTCACATAGTAAATGCATTTTTTTCCGAATACAGATAAATAAAATCCATCAGCCATTATACAGATAAATTTGGTGACATTCTTTCACGTGACGCACAAATATGTGTTTTGATATTCGTAATCTTAAAATGACATAATTCGGGAAATGTAGGAAATATTTTGTCAAATATCGCACTCATATACTCATATAGGCTGTTGCCAAATTCTCGGCTTCGTCACCCTCACCCGTAATTACCCAAACTCACCAACTAATCAAATATATGTGAATTTTATCAATGGTCTTCTGGCAATAAAAAAAATATAAAATACAAAATTATTAAAAATTGTTTAAGCCGTTTCTCAGATAATATTAGATAGACTCGCAGTGATCTCAAAAATGATCCACTAATAAAATTTTCTCGAACATGGGGCAGAGCCGAGTGGTATATTGAAGACGGAAAAAAATGAAATACTTAATTCAGTTAAAAATTGTTAGAGCCGTTACTTGTTATATAAAATTTGCTTGACTCGTAAGGATTTCCAAATGAACCACTAATTGAAAATTCTCGAACATGTGATCTAGCCCAATGTTTTTGTCGTGGGCGAAAACGGTATAATGCAAAGTTTAGTCAGTACCTTTTAAGCCGTTCTATAGATACAATTAGCCTTACCCGGACCCGATGTAAATAGACCCACACTGTAAAAAAAAATCTGTAAAGGTACTAAACATTTTCTAGGAAACTGGGATTCCAAGAAATTTTCCTGTAACGGTAACAGCAGAAATTCAAGTTTCGGAATCGATTACATGAATTTTTCCTGTTACCGTTACATGAAAAGTTCTTGGAATCATAGTTTCCTAGAAAATGTTTAGTACCTTTACAGATTTTTTTTTACAGTGCAGTAATCGGATATTCTCCAAATGCGACCCAACCCAATTATATTCTATACACTGTAAAAAATTTGACCCTTTTGCTGAATCATGACTCCCCCAATTTTATAGAATATCTCTCTCTTGACACATAAAAATGCTACATAATAGGGTAAAGTTATCGTTTCCTATAAAAGCGGTGGACTGACGATGCAGCAAAAGAGTCAAATGTTTAATAGTGTAGTTAGAAAACGATAGAATACAAATCTAGCCAAATTCTATGGTTTTCTAGATAAAATTAGTTAAGCTTTAGTTAATTAGCTTTTATAAGTAATGGCCCACAACGAACTCATTAATTGCAATTTCTCGGGCATCTGATAGGTTTTTAAACGTAGGTTAGTATAAAGTTTTTGATTAAATTTTCTAGCCGTCAGCGCTATGAAAATGATTTTTGTTTGATTTCTGGGATAAACACCGTGTATGAAAAAAAAAACCTACTGAATCATACAGTTGTACAATTTGGATTTCATTTGCATTTTTGTGTCATGCAATTTTTTTTTTCACATTGTTTTGACATATTGCATGTTATTTAGATTATATTTTTTTTTCATATCCACGCTCCTCCCCCTACAAATGTTTTGAAGCGTTTATTCACAAAAATCTTGAGCATAAATAGAAAACTAAACAACAGATCTTTAAGTATGTATTTTTACTAAAATACATAAATAATTAAAGTAACACTTATGAATTATTAACGTGCATACAACAAAAGAAAACTGTGTGATTGGCACTTTCAATTAGTTTCAACATACTGATTGACCGTTAGATTTTCTGTATTACTTCTGCTTTTAGTGCGTTTTTATTAAAACAAATAAGAAATAGTAAATAGAGATTTAAAATATATATATACATTCTAGATTCGATAAATATTGCATGCTTTTAATAGCCGTTGTTTTGAAAGTTCATTGACAGAAACAACGATAAAATGCATTGATTGAAACTAAAATGCTCACATTGACATATTGATTCACACATACATTCACATCTTCATCAGCTTCTGAACCGATAAGACTATATGAACTGAATTTTCAAGTAAAATATTTGGATCCATTATAAAATATTTTCAGAAGTTTTCATTTATTCTAGTAGCTTTCGTCTGTGATAAAGACGTTTTAAGTAAGTAATTTTCTGTTCATCTTCAAATCGAGAATTTCATAAGCGCGTACCTTAAAGAAAGACCTCGAAAGAAAGAAGAAGACCTCGCGTACCTTCATTCTAAATAAAAACACCAATAAAAGAAAATATTTTAAAGTAATTTTACAGATTTTGTATTTCACGGATATACTCTAGTAATGTAAGAAAAACATTTATTTATGATTAATATTATATTGTGTTTAATGCTGAATGTTTTTCAGAAGTATATGTTTACAAGAAAAGAAATTTTAAGAAAAATATTTTGTAAATTCAAAGTTACAAGATATTAATTAGTGTACCAATTTAAATTTATTTTTATGCTTTCTTTTGTGTTCCCAGTCTTTTATACCTTTAAAAAAATTATTGTAAATGTACACTGGCCTCCAAAAGTTAAGGTACAACCGGTTTTTTCCGTCTTATTTGGAAATGAATGAATATAGAAAAAAAAAAGAAAATATTTTTAAAGTAATTTTAGAGATTTTGTATTTCACGGATACAGTCTAGTAATGTAAGAAAAACATATATTTATGATTAATATTATATTGTGTTTAATGCTGAATGTTTTTCAGAAGTATATGTTTACAAGAAAAGAAATTTTAAGAAAACATTTGTAAATTAAAAATTACAAGATATCAATTAGTGTACCAATTTAAATTTATTTTTATGCTGTCTTTTGTGTTCCCAGTTTTTTGTACCTGTAACAAAATTATTGTAAGTGTCACTGGCCTTCAAAAGTTAAGGTACACCGTTTTTTTTCATCTTATTTGCAAATGAATGAATATAGAAATAACAAATTTGGAGGAAATGTGAGCTAAACTGTTATTTATTATATTAATTTGTCGGACACCAAAATAATCAGCGCTGACCAAACGTGGAGTAAGCCTTATTCTAGCTCATTGAATGATCTAGGAGGAGGTCTTTAAGCCGAGCCTGTCTTCCAAGATAATCCCGCAGATGTTATATCGGATGCAAGTACAGAGAGTAAACTGGTCATTCCATTTTCTCTAAACCGTGATCTTCAAGATAATCCTCAACAATCACAGCTTGGTGTGGTCTCGCATTATCATCCGTTAGAATGAAACCATTGCCAATAACATCGGCAATGGGTATCTCGCGATATCCTCATCCATCATCCTGATATCTCGCACCAGTCAGAGTTCCTGCATGAGACACATGCAGATCAGTGTGGCCTCCGAGTGAGATCCCTGCCCAAACCATGATTCTACCGTTTCTGTTCCTGTGTGTTTAGACAGTGTTTGACTTATGAATCTAGTGCATTGTGCTCTCCATATTAGAAGGCGTCCTGAATAGATCTCCAGTGTGAATCTGGACTCGTCTGTGAAGAGTACAGAAGCCCACTGATGTCTGGTCCAGGAAATATGTTCTCTTGCCCAACGTAAGCGGGTAATTCTCTATCGCTTTGCATGTACAACTGCGTTGTGAAGACGTTTTCGCACCTTAGTAGCTGATATTCTTCTCCCTGTATTGCAAAGTCGTCTACAATAAGTTGTGGTACAGTAATTCATCTTCTCCTTTCGAACTAAAGAGACTGAAACCGATATTCTGCAGATGTTGTAACACGTGGGCGGCCTGGAGCATATCTTCTAGCGACAGAGTCTTTGGACTCATACTGATCACAGAGTCGTTGGACTACAGTGCGAGACACATTGAGCCGTCTAGCAATATCGGCCTGTGACAACCCCATTTAAAACCATACTACCACCCATCACCTTAATGAATTAGGCAAACGACTTCTTTTAGACATTTCTAGACTCTACTCATATTTGTGAATAAAACTGACATCAGCAGTTCAAATACAACAAAACTTACACGTGAAATAATAAAAGCTTTACCTATACTTTTCTATAAAATGAAAATGGTAGCTGTAATTTGTGCGTAGGTTGTTTTAAAACTTATTATTGTCATTCATATAAACTATGAGCTTCGAAAAACATTTTGTACCTTAACTTTTGGAGAATAGTTTATTTCTTGGAACAATATTAAAGTATTTGCTGATGACACATAACTAAGGAAAATCTATTACGTAAAAAAATGAAAAAGTGTATACATAAAAAATTGTTCTGTTTAAAATAGTTATGTCATAAATAGCAATAAATAATTATTCATATACTTAGTTATAGCAATAAATAGTTCTGTCTTACACGTGCGTAAAAAGTAAAAAAAAAATCATGTATACATTTACGACTTATTAATAAAATAATAATTTAATAAAGAAAAAGTATCTTAAAAATGTAACTTTTTATTACAAAAGTGTTTATTTTAATGTTGGAAATAAATAGTTCAAATTACTTAAATAGACTGGCTGTTTTAGTAAAAGAGTTTTAAAACTAAAAAAGTTAAGTATGTGAGGAAATCAGAATATTTTTTGTCTAGATATTTGGAAATGCATAATAACTGATTGTATGTTTGAAGTCATTTTAATATGGTGTTTGATCGAGAATTGTTTTGGACTTCCTGTTTTTAAAAATTTTATTATGAAAGAAAAATAAATACTGTGTTACTTTGAACTTACTTAGATTCCAATATTTTAATCGAATAAAGAAAACATTCTATTCAGAATATCAATTATAAATTTAAAATTTCTGAATAAAAAACAGTCTAAACTGATTATCGGGATTCAGACTGAAGAATTTTTTAAGAAGATAAGCAATTGATTATTTAATTGATTAAAATATAAAACTTAAATCATTTAAGAGAGAAACAAAAACAAATATATAAATTTGCATTTTTATTATAATTTGTCACTCATATAAACAGTTATCAACATAATTATCAATATAAATGTTTATTGACTGGACAAATCTCAATACTACGTAACTGAAGAAATAGAACGACACAGGCTCAGATCCACAATTCTGTATTTATTACTTAGGAAATAATTAAATTACTTAAATTATTTATTTTTCATTTAACTAAGAGCATATTTTACTAAACATGTGATCAGTGACTATAAACTTTCAAGTTTAATTTAAATTCTTTCACTAGGAAACATTATATTGACTATGTTATGAAAAAAATTATATATGGATTGTACAAAAGTAAAAAATTAGACCGAGTCAGTAAAAGAAGGACCAAAAACTCTCTTTTACGCTAGTAATAGCAAAACTGCATTTTTATGGTCCGTTATAACCCAATACATAAAATAAATATTTTTCTTTTAATTATAAATGTAACATAATCATGAAAAAATAATATAAAGATTTCGAAAAATTCACGTACATCTCATGCTAGTATATCCTTATCTCGCATGAAAATGGATCTTTAGGAATCGACAAAAAGACAGATATAATCTAGTTCTACAGATAAAATAAATATACATGTATATAAAAAATTAAAATGAATGATAAATATGGATAAACTTAAAGGAATTTTTTACCGCATTTTATTTAATTGAAAAAAAGATTATTATTTCTTTTCTTTTTTTCTTTTTTTTAACAAAAGAAAGCATGTTTTTAAAATTTTAATCAGAATGCTGTCTTGAAACATAAAATGATGACCCTATTTAAATAATAAATTATTTTTGAAGCTAGTGACGATTTACATAAAGTAAATCTAAAAAAGATACTGTTTCATTAAATTTTCTTTCATTCGTTCCTAAAAAAATGTTCCTAATCTATTTTCAGCTATTGTCGGAATTTTGATATGGTTGCGGTAGAATGTTCGTGTAGCGTTTAGATTCAAGTACCAATTTTTAAAATGATAATATTCATCTTTTAATTGTTAATTTTTCATAAAATAAGGTAAAATTACAATTTCCGGCTATTGGTAGTAAAAAATAAATAAAATGTTGATTTAGGAAGAACGTTAAAAAAAACTTGAACGAGTTGAAGCGTTTATAAATAACAACATTAAAAAAATATTTTAGAGTACATTTATTAATGAAAATTTCAATGATGTAAGTTTATATACGTTTAAAGCTTTGTAATTTAACGTAATGTTAAAGAAAAAATGCTAAAATGTAATATTTGCGTTTTAGTCGATGACGTTTCCATGGACACTTTCACTGATGCTATTGGAGAAAAAATAGAAATTAAAGATTATATATATATATATATATATATATATATATTATCTTTCATTTCTTTTTTTTCTTTTCTTTCTTTTTTACAAAATAAATCATATCATAGGTATGTTATTTCGTCAAATATTATCGTCAATATGCCTAAAATTACGATATTTAGTTCCTTATAACATATTGAAAAAGCCCAAGCAATTGAAAAGGAGAATGGGGTTCAATGAAAAAAAATCGATGAATGTATAAATAAGATATATAAAACTTAAAAAATAGTATACACAACTAACCAGAAAATAAAATACGGTAAATATGTAGAATGATATAAATTTTTTAGTCATACGATAGAAAAATCAATAGATAAGAACCATGTTACAGCAAATTGTAAATAATAACAAAAAAATATTGCGCCATCTAGAGTTAAAGAAAAATATATTCATGAATAGATGGAATCGATGTTCAATAAAGGAATATGGAGACAAAAATATCATACTGAAGCATCATGCAGAATAAATTGACTTTTTATTTAAACATTTTGAAATAAACTATTACGGATTGTATGTTCACTATTTTCAGTATGTTGTTTGACTAAGAATATTTCTACTTTTCATAACACTTCAATTTTCAGATATTCAAATAGAAACAAAAATAAGAAATTTAGATTTAAAGGAAATACATATAGTTGATGAATTCGCATATTTTAAAATCATTGTAGTATGACATGATAGTTTATTCAACGAAGCATTAAGAAGTAAACATAAATGCACACATGGGGGCGTTTCCATTTAAATATATTTTCACATATTTTAAAACTGACTAAAAGGAAAGACTATTCATATTCAAGTTTTGGAATGAAATATGTACAATAATGAATCATTTTCAATACATGAGAAGTATTCTAATCGCTTTTCGCTTTGAAATTCTTGTTTTGCATCAACAGTTTTCTTTTATCCTTTAAATCAAGAATTGATTACAAAAACATTCGTTATATAAAATTGTAATTGATGACAATAAAAATTGAAAATAAATATTTTCTACAGTATGTTATTTTCGTTTTAATCTACTTTAGATAGATTTGCTAACATAGTGAAGTATAAACTTTGCAGTGTACCATATTGTTCCTTTAAAGAAATCTGGAACATATTTTAAAATAATTTTTACTTTCTGATTTAATTTTTTGATTTTTTAGATATGGTTAATCAAATTATTTGTAAACAAAATCACATGATAAAACTTCTCAAAAGTCTTTTTTTTATTTACATTTTAAATTTATTTAAAAAGTTGAATAACTTAAAATCGTTTTTACTCAAAACACTAATTGTAGAATTTTATTTTATTTTTTATATTTAAATAAACAAAATTATGATATATGTAATATTTTAAATTTGATTCAACATTTTTCAAAATATTAGTTAAATTTTTTTTTTTAAATAAAAATAAAATATATCTAAATATGTGACTTTTATTTTATAATCATAATTTCGCAGGTAAATATATATATATATATATATATATATTAATTTGCTGTATCAAACGTATAGTAAAATAATAAAAAAATACGTATTCAGAGATTGAAACAATTATCTTTTACGTTTTTGTCTTATAACAAATTAAATACTTCAAATGTGAATAAACCCATCATTAAAAAAATGTTTTTAAATGCATCTTCACAAGAAGTCATTTCTATGATAACGATTGATTGAAAGTTAGATATTGAAAGCCAAACAAAATGAATGAACAAATTTCCTGTTTTAATTACGATAGAAACATGAATTAACCATCATTTTTAAAGATAAAAAATATAAAAAATATTAATGGATTGCATTTTTCAGAAAATGTGAAGATTTTTTTGTGTCCCGGAATCTCTTAACACCTGGAAAGTTCTGGATACAATTAAAATTCTCAGAGTTTAACCTCAAATTGATGCTTTCATTTTTTTTTCTCAGTGCTAGGTTAAAGTAGGATCCACAGAGTTCTGTGATGCAAACTATGCTGTAAATTAAAGAAAAAAAAAGTGGAAAAAAGAGGAAAATGAATTTTCTCGATTTTTTTTTATCACTGATATACATGTGCAGATCAATTCTTAGAAAATTATTTTGTACATAGCACTGATAGGTTTTTTAGGAATAAACTGTATATTATACAGGGTGATTCATAATGAATGGCACAAAAAGAAAACATGATGAACGTTGTATTTAATACATTTAGAAAATTCAATTTACCTCTAAACTACATTTATTGAAGTTTCTACAGATGTTCAATATGTGCTCCTCCGGTGACACGAAAATATCCACACGGTAATCAATTTCATAACACACTCGTGATAGCAAATCCCTTGTGATGGAATTCAACACTGCAGTTATCCGCTGGTTCAGTTCCTCTAAGTCCCGAGGAAGTGGAGGCACAAACACCTTGTCTTTAACGAAACCCCCAGAGAAAAAAATCAGAGGGCTTTAGATCTCGTAATCTCGGCGGCCAATGAAGACATGTCAAATCCTTCACCCCAACTGCTTATTTTATGCGATGCTGTGGTTCTTTACAAAATTTCGTGCGAAAATGTTTTTGCACAACAGTTATTGAGCAGGTTTTGGCATATTTGAAAACCTAGTACGCTTTCTCCGGCATGGAGGATATTTTGTTGAAGAGTGCCTCTAGCGGCGAGTTCATCATTCGATGATTTTTCCCTGTTGCCAAATAAAACTTGTATAATTGTAGTTTCAGTGTAAATTTGTTTCAGCTGAATAAAACCATTACGGCAGTCACATTACCCTATTCGTTTTGGCACATCCATTATGAATCACCCTGTATTTTAATTCTTTTTTGAAACAATGTATGAAAAACTGATAGTTGGATTAATGGAAATTAAATTAAATTTCTTATTTGTATATATATTCCAAATAGTTTATTTTTACTACAAAAAAGTGTTTCACGCGAAAGTTTTGAATAATTTGTCACACATGGATTGCTAAGGAAAATGTTTTACGTAAAATATGAAGAATGCATCCAGCAATTTATATTCCCTACATGGCCAAAGGTGACCGGCCACTTGCGATTTTAGACATTTTCTTAAATATCTAGAAAAAATTTACGAGGAACTAACCTGAAACTCTAAGTGCGTAACCATAACAGTAGAGGTAATATATTTTTGTAAAGATTTTTTAACAAAACTCCACAGGGGACCGTCAACAAATTAAAAAAGAATGAATATTTTTAAAATAACCATGTCAAAAATTATGTAGTAAAATCAATCAAACTGTATAACAAGAACAAGTGTCCTTTTTTAATGAACTGTGTTCATTTTTATGCGGATACCATGTACACTCGTAAAAAAATTAAGGTTTTTATAAAAACAATCCCAAGTTTTTCCATGATTTTTGCTTATAATTTGCTGAGTTCTTAATATAAAATAATGTTCTTTTCTGAAAATGTGACAAAAAACATTATACACAATACCATGTAATCAAAGATTTAAAAAAAAATTAATGAAAAATGAACAGGTTTACTAAATACATTTTCACAGCGCATGCGTCAACGATATCAAAATTTCATTTTAATATTAAGTTAGCTAATTGTGTAGAGAGCTAATTGTGTAGTGAGCTTTCATTTTAATATTAACTTAGCTAATTGTGTTCGTCTATAGAATAAGCTCAAAATCCGTTGTTCCCAAAATGAAGCCAAGAAAAAAAAATTACGGGGTTTTATCCAAATATAGTAGAATGTGCCTTATTGTGTATTCTATATTCGCACTAATCAATGGATATATGGGTTACAATCCCTCATCATTTTGGTTCATTTTGGGAATAACGGATTTTCAGCTTGTTCAATCGACGATTATTATCAAAATTTTTAAGCTATGATTTTGAAAATTTTACAAAATTTACTCTATACATATTAGCTAACATAATATGTAAATGAAATTTTGATATCGTTGACGCATGCGCAATGAAAATTTATTTAGAAAACCTAACCATTTTTCATAAAATTTATTTTTTTAATTAACTTAAGTGAAGCGATTGAAAGAAAATTTCGATCTACATAATATCAAAAACGAAAAATTTATTTCTGCAATTTTTACCGGTATGGGTCTGAAACTATATGGTGTGTTGTGTGATTTATGCGTGTGCATTGTGGATCTCTAAAAAAAAAAGGTCAGGTGTTTCATATTTTGCTTAAAAACTTATGCAACGCCCCTAATAAATTTATTGAGCATAATAAAATTTTAAAATATTTTCAAAATGAAAATTAGTCTATACAAGATTTTTCTGCTAGATTAAAAAAAAAGAGAAAAAACATGACTTTTTGTTTATTTACAGGTGATAATCTAAAGGAAGCCTGCTTCAACATTTTCTGCACGGTCGGAAAAATGCAAGTATTCAGAATTAATTGATAACTCAATTGGATGATTTAAATTTTGATAAAGCTTTGGAGAAAGATTTGGCTTTATACAGTGTTGATTTTGAAATTTTATGGAAAATAAATGTTTTTCCATGGAAAACAAACCGGAAAAAAGATCCAAGTACAAATGAAAGAATTTGAAATTAAGAGAAAGTAACTGTAAGAACTTACAGCCCAGAAGCCAAGTGCAAAATTGTTCGAATTATAGAAAGAGAAGTAATGGTAAAATATAGAGTTCAGGTTGGTTCAAATAGTTTGAAAAGCCATGTTAATCAAATAATTAATGTCGATACAGACATTTTTTTTAATAACAATTCAAATTGTGAAGACAGTTGTACAGAAAATTTCAGAAGTGAAAATGCAATGCTGAAACAATGTAATTTTACGCCAGTACAGGGTAGTATCACAGGCCTGCAGCCATTTGATTCTCATAATCTAAATATTCCAGATCTTAAACCATCTGACTTTCTTCATCCTGATTCTTAAAGTCCTAAATAAATTCCTAGTTTACCCTGGTTAATGCTACTGAACTATAAAAAAATAATTCTTCTTTTATAAAGAAACGGAGAAGATCCTTTAGGTATAGAAGAGTTGCTGACATACTGAAGTAATAATTAGAGGTAGAGAGCTTTCATGTTTTATGTTTTTAGTTTTAAGTTACAATAATAGATGACAGTACGAAACATTTTCTGCAATGCAGCTTTGTAAAAAGTTAACATTGGGCGTGTTCAAGGGACGCTTTTTTGCGCGTGCGCTCTCAGAAGATTCTGCATGGAGTAGGTATAGTAGTAGGTCGAAGGTAGGAACTTTAAAGTTATTCAATTATTGCATTATTTTTATGGTTCAAAATTGGTAAATACAAATACTATAACCCTTTATGCTTCCAAAACATGATCCTCGTAACAGAAATACATACCTGTTGTCACTCAAATAGAACCTAAAATATTCCGGAAAAGTATCACGTGACCTATTTCGATTTAAAATATGACCCCCAACCCCGGTCAAAGATCACGGGCGCGACCCAAAAAAATTATGTGTGTGATTTGATCACGTGATTGTGGATTTCAAGAGTCTGTTTTATTGGTTATGCTTTAAATGGTAGCTTGATTGATACAATTTAACAACTCAATTAAGGATCTAAAAATATTAACTTTTTAACATTTTTTTTTACTTGTTTAAAAATGATTTATCAGTTGCTTTATAGTTTTCGCGATAAAAAAATGCTCTTATCAACAAAGATTGTAATAACAACATATTATAAGATTTATTTTTAATCTATTATACTGGATGTATTTCAATGGAATTTGCACTGTTAGTTAGACAGTTTTTAATAGAAGGTTTTATTATATATATTTCTTAATTAATAATTGCATATTTTAATACAGTGTGGATAACAGACTAAAATAAGATAGGAAAAACAAATGGCACTCAAAGTCATGTGAATATAATTCGTAATATAAGCAATGTACTTATATAATATTATCAGGAGAAAATTTATAAACATTCTAATCATACTTTATTCCTTACAAAACTAATATTTTTTAAAGAGATATCGCTTTAAAAAATATAGGTTTCAGATATTTTTAATTAAAAAAATTTACATTAATTACATTTTGCTTTTTATAATATTTTTATTGTGTATTTTAACACTATAAAATATCATTTGCATCTTAAACTTACTTCTAAAGTACTTAAAAAAAGAAAGAAAGAAATAATAAAAAAAAAAATCAAGAAATTATTTTACGCGTATACGGATTTTTTCGCACAATACCTATTTTATTTTTATTTTTTTCTTTAATTCATTTGTTTAATATGTATATGTAAATCACTTTCGAACGATACTTTAAATATTAAAAGGGGTTCAAATGTAAAACTTCTATTTTAAAATATCCAATTTTCTCGCACTTCAATAAGTATTTCATTATTATAATAGTATAAATACATGTGCTTCTGTATTATTAATATAAAAATTTATCTTTAATAAAAATGTCTTTTTTTTAATATAAAACATCCAATAATAACAATATAAAAACATAAACATAGTTTATAGACGCGAAGGATTCGAACCCACAATTGCTGATTTCAAACTCCGCTCTCTATCCATGCGACCATTATGTTCACCTTTGTTAGTAGCACATGATCTTTCTCATTAGCACCGTCCAATCGAATCCATGATCTGTTCTAAACCTATCAACAGTACCGAGTACTGTGCGCTTGGTTCGGTACTGAACAGTCGCAATAAGGATCCACTCCATGTCTCTGACTCCTGAGCGCTCGCACTCAGAGCGTGTAGCTGCTGAACACACCCATTCTGTTCTGTTCTTGTGATGCTTGTGAAACGTGATGGACGTTTATTTTTTTAATGTATAAATTAAATGTTGTTATTTTGTTAAGTATTCGTACTATAGTGTTAAGTATGTTGCATTATTAATTAATTCGTTACACAAAAAATGAGGCACGGCGACGCGACGTTGGGTTTAAATAAAGTACTTTTACCTGTAAAATTCGGCGAAAAATAATTAATCCGAGTTAAAATAATTCAGGTTCCGATTTAGTTGAGGCCACGAAAAATATTTCATATGAAAAGAGAAAAAAATTCCTCCGGTAATATGCAAAAATAAATTTAAATAAATATAAACATAAATGATTGAAAATCATTTACATTCGAAAAAATATAAATTAGTTAAAATAATTAGTGTGGAGAAAATGTAGAATCTTATACTTGCGTAAAAAAAATAATAATCAATGCTAATTATCATGAAAACTCAATATACGCATTCAGTAATCCTAAATATCATCTAGGCATATCGTTAAAAAATGAATTATTGTTAAATATATATTTATTTTATATTTAGGTATAATATTAGTTAAAAATTAGTTAAAGTTATGGACAGTTTAAATAAAAAATTATTCAGACTGAATGATTTAAATGAAGAATTAGACAGAAAAAACAGAATCTTTATCTTCAAATTTTGAAATTAATTATTTCCGATTTTATGTTTGAATTCTTTTCAAAACGTTGTTTAATTCAGAAGTTTACTACGATCCGTATCATTTCAACATATCGATAATCAAACGAAAGGGAAATCATAAATACTGATTTAAAGGAAGTACTTAAATTCGATGAATATTGCATATCTTGAGATAGCTGTACATCCTCATATTTTACTGACAAAATCGTCAGGAATATGCGTAAATTGAAGATTAAATAGTCACAATGACATTTTCATTTATTCATATGTTCACGTGTTCTAAAGCTGTCTTAAAGATAATAATATTCATATTGAAGTTTCAATATGAAATATTCACAATTTGTTTATAAAATATTTTCAATAGTTGACAGCTATTCACGTAGAAGCATTTACTTTTGATAAGCATATTTTGAAAAAACAGTTTTCTGTTCATCTTCAAATCAAGAATTGATCCAACTCTTATCTTACTAAAACATTCTTCATATTGAAAAAGAATAATTATTAGAAAATATTTTTAAATCGTTTTTAGAATTTTCACTTCATCGCCAGTGTTTAGAAATAAGCATTTGATGATACATATAACATTTTGTTATAGCGCAAAATATTTTTTGAGGTTTTTTTATATTACAATGCCTTTTGAGACTTCTTTTGTGATCCAAATAATATTTGAAATAACAATCAATAAATCAATGAGAAATTAATATTTTCATACTTTCTTCTACAATTCTGGCAATTTTATCCTGTTTCTAAATAATATGTTTCACTTAAACTTTGTATCCAGCTATTTATAAAGTAAAAAAAAAATAATCATTCTTAGACCTATGCTTTACGCATTTTTGCTATTGTTGTATGACACTGTAATTAAACCAGTCAGGAAGCAGAAAATAATATTTCTAAGTTCCACCGTTTTTCATTGAAAATCTTGATAAACATACTAAGAGCAGGCTTCATTTAATAAATTTATATATTCCTTATTTTCTTTCAAAATTCGCAATTTTTTGTTTTGTAGTTGAAGAAAACTTTGAATTTTATGTACTTAATGCCGTTTATAAAACTTCATTAATTTTTAAGGTTTTGAGAGGAGTGTCCATTAGTGGAATACTTAAGTAATCATTTTCCAGCAATGTACATCGAATATAGGCATTGGTAAAAATGCAATTTCAGTAATGTTTATAGTGCATAAAATATTTTGAATTAAATATATTAAGTTTATCAATCAGGTTTTAAAAGGTTATAAATTAATACTCTGCCCGGGAAGCCAGTGTTGGATTCCTTACTATTATGCAAAATAAGACATAATAATTATTCAGTAATTTATAAAGTAATGAAGTTAATATTTCTCTCACCCATACTTTATGCATTTTTACTATAGTTCTATGACACTATAAATTAATAGAAAACTAATGTTATTATTGATTAATCTATTAATCGAAATAAAAAGAGTTTTAAATAAATACTAACAAGGAAGAAATCCACACGGACATACACAGTTAAATATAAAAAAAAAAAAAAAAAAAAAAATGTTTTTCTGATGTATATGTATTTATTTATTCAGAAATTTTCGGTAGAACTTCGATAGAGCGTTCTTAGAAATATAACGAAAATTTCATTTATGTGTATATTTATAATCGGTTAGCGATGACGGTAAGACAGTGATAATTAAAACGCTTTTTCGTCGAATAATCTTTTAAAAGAAAACTTTTTTATTTTAAAACTGCTTAAGTATGTTTTATTTAAATAATTTTACTTTATGTTTTAAATATAGCTTTTTCGATTTTTATTTTTTTTTAAGTATAGTCTTGCAATATGAATTTATAGGTATTTATAATGAATTTTAACTATAGTATTTTAAAATAAAATTTATTATTTTTCTCTTTTTTATAGCTCAAAAATAAGTCTTACTGAGTATTTTCAACAACGACTTCTTAGATATTAAAATTTATAACGGCAGAATCCTTAATGTAGACGTCATTTTTGAACAGCCTTTGTTTATTTTGCATATTTTTATTAATTTTTATTAAATATGATTGTTATGATTAAATCATGGCTTAACCCTTTAACGATCATAGCATTTTCATTGTTAAGATGTCGAAATAAATGAATTACACCGGTAATTCAGAACAAATATTTTTTTAAATAAGAAAACGTGATTTTTCACATACATGATAAAAGGGAAATTTTTAGATAAAAATACCGGTGTCAGTGTTGCGTGTCGGAATTAAAATTTTGTGTGTTTCGTGGCGAAACCAATGAACGTTAAAGGGTTAAAGAAAATTTGGATGAAATGATTTTCTTTTCCGTATGTTAGTCGTCTGCAGTCAGTAGAAATCAAAAGTTAAAAAAAAATCTGTCATCTTCAACTCTGACATAAATTCCACAGGCGTAAAAAAACCTTGTTTACGGAAATATATATATATATATATATATATATGTATGTATGTATATACATATAAATTAGATTCTTTTCCTCGCCTTTATAAATTAAATGTGGAAAAATAATTTAAAATTCTTAAAAAAGAGAAAGAAAAAATTTAAATGAAAATGTGATATTTACGTGTAAAGTCAGATAATACGGGAAATTTATGTGTGTAAATACTTACATGTAGCTGTTAAAAAAGTAAGAAAAATTTCATTCCAAAAATGGTTTATGGCTATGAGCCTATTCTACCTCCAATTCATCTCTTTCTTGACCTTCCTCTTTCTCGTTTATACTTTGGATTTTAATTTTAAACTACTTTTGTTATGGGATTAGAATCAATTTTTTCCAGGTGGTCCTTCCGTTTCCTTCTGTTATTTTCTATTTCATTCAATATCGGCACGTTCTTGTCGAAAAAGTTGTAAGTAATAAAATGATTACTCGCTAAATGCATTTACAAGAGATAATTACATCATGTTTAAAATGTTCAAAGATTAAGAATTGCTATATTTAAAGTTCCTAAAATAATTAAATTAGTGCGCATACAAAACTTTTAATGATGAATTTGATGAATAGTATATATGAATGTTATATTTAAAAAGTTTAAATAATAATATTACAAACACTTTTAAAATAAATAATACATGCTCGATAAGAAAATTCTTCAAAGTTACTAAAGTTTTTCTACGAAGCTGAGATTTATCGAAAATTTTATGCAATAGTAACAACAAAAATTAATATAACAAATACATATTTATTCTTAAAAACCCAGGTTTCAAAAACAATTTTAGTAAGATTACCATAATTTTAGTACAATCTTTTGTAAAGCTACAGATTTATGTAGCTTTACAAAAACTAGTTTTCTAAATTTACATATTTTTTTTGTAATTCTTGTAGATAAAACTTTACTCATACAGTTATACTTTCTTTACATCTGTAGAATTACAGATTTTTTCTGCAGTGTAACTATGTACATCTTTTTACGTTGGGCAAAGATTTATTTTACTTCTACGGTAGCTTTAATGGAAAAATGAAGAAATAAAAACTCGATTTTGAAAAGATATACTTTTGACAGTCACTATTAAGGATCAAATAGGTATTTATGTACTGGGTGTGTCTAGTAAATGACACCGTGATTTCAAAATTAAATTTCTCAAAAACAAGGATTAATAGAATTACGCTATTTATCAGGTAATTAGTTTATTAGTTAACCCGTAAAAATGTTATACAGAAGTTATGAGTGACACATTTTTAAAAGGTTGTGTTCTGATTGCAAAAAATGCTTTATTTAAGATTTTTTTCTTGTTTCAGATTGATTTCAGAGAATGGGTTTTTCAGCGTACAGCGCTATATTTTTACGATTTTTCAATTTAAATTTATAAACTTTCCATATTTCATAAATTGTGTTCGAAAAATTATTAAAATATGTCACTGCGCGTCGAAAACTCGTTTTCTGCATGGAATTTAAAAAAGAAAAATGTCAAGTCAATTATTCTTTGCAATCAGGTCTCAATATTTTGAAAACATTCACCGATCGAAACTTCTATATAATTTTTATACAGCTTACTTAATAAACAATGATATACCGCATAATTTTATCGAACTTTGTTTTAGAGAAATTTAATTTTGTAATCGGGGTCTCATTCGCTCCATTGTAAATCCGTTTATTTAAATTCGAATGCAACGCAAAAGTCTCAAATTAATACACTTTTGTATTGCCCAAACAACCCGGGAAGTTCTACATAGTTTGATAATAGTTTTTTTCATTTTTATTTTTTATTAATAAGTAATAGATTAGTTTATTTTAAAAATAGTTACATTAATATCTATTTGTTATTGATTTACTTTCTGTCTAAATTCATTTACAACATACGTTAAAATAAACAAGATGCAAATAAATACTGAACAAAATTTATTTAGTTAATATCTTTATACGATTATGCTTATACTGATTTTTAATCAGAAATTGTAGGATTGCATAAACTGTAGGATGGCAGTATTTTTTTTAGTGTTCAAATAATTACATTTGCCCTTGAAGAAAGCAACTAAATAATGTATAAAATTATTTTTATGTAGGTTTTTTTAAACAAATTTTCAAGCTATTTTTATTTTCTAAATGATGAAATAAAGTAATCAATTCTTTATTATTCACTTTACAAGTGCGTTTTTTCCATCTAATTCTGTTTAAATAGCAATAATTCCTTAAGTAGATAATGTGCTTAACTAAGAGGAACAAAACTGATAAGAAAAACTGTTACATTTAACAATCAAATATCCACTTATTTCAGTTCTAATGTATTCCAGTAGGTAGCCCAAACTCTGTACAATTGTTTCGTCCCCAGGCAACCTGGAGAAAAATCTATACATCAAGATAATAGATGTGGAAAACAACAGATGTTGAAGCATTGTAGTAAAGTCTTTTCCCGTTTCCTCCCATCTTCTATTACAAGCCGCGGACAGTAATAAAACAATTTTCTGGACTTCTGTTCCTCGGGGTTAAGGAGTAGTTGGAAAAACAAATCTTATTTAGGGCCTTTAGTTCCTCCAATAATTCTTAATATTCAATAAAAGTATACTTCATTGAACGTAGGAAAGAACTTACTTATAATAGGATAAATTATCTTTAAAAAAGATGAATGGAATGTCAAATGGAGGATATTAATAATTAACTATTAATAATTATTAATTAGGATATAAATAATTATAAGTAACAGCAAAAGTTTGTCATAAAATATAATGTCATCTAAAAAGAACGAAAAATCCAATACCCGCAATTTTCTCAACACAAATAAGTCATCATTAATTAATTTCCTTTTATTTCATTCAATGAATTAAGATTTCTAAATTAAAAAAAGCATAAATGATTAAAAATCAATTTTTAAAAATAGCAGCTTATATCCGGTAACATGTATAAATTATTTTGAACAAACCTTATATTATGGGCGCAAAATTACAGTAGACAAAATCCATTTAGAAGGTACAAAAAGCTACTTTATCCACTCCCGCAATGAACGAAATCTGTTTTCAAATACTTTATCATAGTGGAAAAAGTCCATGTTGAAATAAAGGACATATTCCATTTAGAATTTAAGTAAAATCTATGTTATCTACTTACACAGCGAACCAAGTATATTTTCAAATACTGTATAATAGTAAACCAAGTCCAAGTTGAAAAAAAAAAACTTCTATTCTATTTAGAAGATATGTGAAATCTATTCTATCCGTTCCCTCAGTTAGTCAAATCTGTTTTCAAATGGTTAATGGTTAATGTCTGTTTTAAATGGTAATTAAATACTTTACACAGTAGACAACGTCCACGTGGAAGTAAAAGGAATTTTCTCATTTAGATGATACATAAAATCTTTTTCTTCCATTCCCACAGTGAACCAAGTCGGTTTTCGAATACTTTATCATAGTAAAAAAGTTCATGTTGAAAAAAAGAACTTATTCCATTTAGAAGATATATAAAATGTATATTATCCACTCCCACAGTGAACCAAGTCTGTTTTAAATATTTTATCGCAGTATATAAAATCCATGTTGAAAAAAAAAACTTATTCTATTTAGAAGGTATGTGAAATGTATTTTACCCGATCTCGCAGTGAACCAAGTCTGTTTTCGAATACTTTATAGTAGTAGACAATGTCCATGTGGAAAAAAAGAACTTATTCAATTTAAAAGATACATAACATCTATTTCATCCACTCCCACAGTGAACCAAGTCTGTTTTAATTACTTTATAATAGTAGACAAAGTGCATGATGAAAAAAATCCCTTAGTTCATTTAAAAGGTACATAAAATTCATTTTATCCGCTTCCACAGTGAAACAAGTATAATTTCACATACTTTTTCATAGTAGACCATGTCCATGTTGAAATAAAATGACTTATCTCGTATATAATGGATATAATTTTTTTTTTATTCACTCCCACAGTAAGCCAAGTTTGTTTTCGCAGGTTTTATCATATGTACCAGTTTTTTGCACACTGTGGAAATTAATAAAACATATTTATGCTCTGCATTTTTTTAAATGTACTTGATCTATTAGGGTTGTGATCCATACAATGATCCATACAATTTATACAAAGCACTTAATACTCTGACAGTGTTGCAATAAGGCAAAATTTTAATGCAATGCTGTTCTTTCTGTATTTTCTTATAAATGTTGGAAAAATGTCGTTTTCAAATTTATATTGAAAAATGATTATACAAATATGAGTGGAATCCTTGAGATTATTACTAAATTTTAAAAATATTACAAATTCATTAGTTCAATAATTAAATCAATATAATTATGTTACTTTAAATAATGCTTGTGTTACAGTAAAACATGGAGCTTAGTAAATGTATTAACATGGGCTTGTCTGTGAGTGGGTTAATGCATAAAAAAATAAATAATTGTAAAATTGTACACCACAGATAAAAATGTGCTTCGAGAAATTATCTATGAAGTCAATCCTGTAACTGAATTCTTTTACTAGTCTCTGTATATGAAGAAATGCTACGTACTCCATAAAATACTGAAAGCATAGTGCAATGCAAATTAGAGACTTTTTAAAAATTTCCTCAATAAATTTCTCTCCTAATTAAAAGTGTTTCAACTAAATTCAACGCTGATAATTTTTAGCCATAGATCATATTATTATAGAGTTATTTTGTGCACCCTTGTAACTGAAATATAATTGGTGTATTTTTGGAGAAGCATTTGGTCGTCCACGTCGCCGATTTATTATATTTGGAAAATCATAATGTCAATAAAATAAAAAGTTAATGATTTTTCCATAGAACGTGATGTTATGTAAGCTTTTATGATGCCCTATATATGAACTATAAATGTTACACCCTTAATTTAAAACTGAACTTTTGATTGTAAATTTAAATAAAAATATAAAATTTATAGGACTACCCGACAATATTTAAGGGAGTTAGAACACGAAAAAGTGAACAAACCAAATAAAATCAAAACTATTGCTACAATGCTCAAAAATGAAATCCTTGATGCAAATTAATGTTTAATGTTCATGAAAATTATAAAAGAGTATAATTTATGATAACTATTAAATACATAATTTATATACAGGGTTTTTGAAAAGTCTCTGACCCATTTTGGTGTTTAATAACTCATAAAATAATAAAAATGGATTAAAATTAATAACATAAATGGTTAGATAGACTCAAAAAGTTTCATGACCCTTGTCAATGAACTTCCACGTGTGCCCCCTTCGTCGCACGGAAAATATCAAGTCGATAGTCAATTTTACGCCAGGTAGCGGCAAGCATGTCGGCATCGACAGAGGCTAATATTTATTATTATAGCATTTTATAATATAGACACGTGGAAGTTCATTGACAAGGGTCATGAAACTTTTTGAGTCTATCTAACAATTTATGTTATTATTTTAATCTATTTTTATTATTTTATGAGTTATTAAACACCAAATGGGCCCGGGAATTTATAAACACCCTGTACATTTTTGTAATTTAAGTCACCATTTAAGCAAAAACATAAGCCATCTAAAAGTACGATTACACTTTCAGAGGATCAATAAATCCTTGATTCTCTATACTCTTTCATTGAAAAGACGTATATGCTCATGAGAGTTATTTTTTTAAAATACCATTCGCATCAAGTAAGCTCAATCTATTTTAATTCAAAATCATTTAAGCATTTCATATAAAAATTTTATATGAGTAACTTTGTTTAATAAAATTGATAACATTATCTCGAAATCTTTCATACGCTCACAGACATTCATTCTCATTAAAATTCTTCTCAAACATGAATGCAACTTCGAATAGGGAAAGAAAAATACTTTGTGGAATTTCTTTAATTTTATTTAGTAAAACAAAGACTGCAGGACTAAGATAAATTGCATAATTTTTCTTTTTGTATATTTTAGTAAAATTTGTACATTTTTTTTAAACAAACATTCTGCTGCAAAATTAATTATATGTATTAAAATCATTGTAAAAACTTGTATAAAATATTGGGACATGCAATCCTTAATTTAAGGGCTCTCACATTTGAATTTAAAAAGAATCCTTTCCCTTGTTATTTACTGTTTATACGAAGTTGAAAAGGGTTTATTTAAATATTGGATAATTTTTATATAAATGATAAATATATTTTAATCATATTTTTTAAATTGCGTTTTTCTCCACCAAATATAGCATTCCATACTGAAACTTATTGACTGTACAAAAAATAAAGATTATTTCAGATGATAGGCATTCACAAAATATAATTACGTGATTTTTTAACCATAAATCGTTATTAGCCTCGTATAAACGTAATGTTGTGTAAACATTTCCATCCTGTAAACGAACTACAAATAAAACACATCATTATTTTCAATATCGACTTTAACATAGTAAATTTAAATAAAAATATACCAAATATATGGCTCTCCAATTATATTTACGGGAATAAGAGCATGGACAAATGAAGAAAAAATATCCATTAAAAGGATTTCTACAATGTGGGAAAGTTAGAAATGGAGTTCTGGATGCAGATGAATGCTCAATGTTTATTAAAATTTTAAAATAGTATAATTAATTCATACCTATTAAAGCATCATATATGTATATATTTATATATATATACATATGATTGTAATTTATGAGCATAAACATAAGTCAATTAGAAGTACAAATAAACTTTCAGAGGATCAATAATTCCTTTCTGTACAGTCTTTCATTCAAAAGTCGCATATGTTAATGATAGTTGTTTTAAAAAAATACCATTCACGTAAAGCCATTTAGGCATTTTATATGAACATTTTATATAAGTAACTTTGTTTAATAAAATTGATAACATTATCTCGAAATCTTTCATACGCTCACAGACATTCATACTTATTAAAATTCTTCTCAAACATGAATGCTATTTTGAACAGGGAATGAAAAATACTTTATGGAATACTCTTTAATTTAATTTAGTAAAACAAATACTGTATGACTAGGATAAATTGTACAAAATTTTTCTTTTCGTTTATTTTAGTCAAAACTGTATATATTTTTTTTTTCAAGCAAACATTCTGCTGCATAATTAATTATATGTATTAAAACCATCGTAAAAACTAGTATAAAATATTCAAACATGCGATCTTTAATTTGAGGGCTCTCAAATTTGAATTTAAAAAAATCCTCCCTTGTGTTAGTTACGATTTATGCAATGTTGGTTAGAGTTTGTTTAAATTGGATAGAGTCTGTTTATTTTATATGAAAATTATATAAATGATAAACATCTTTAAATCATATATTTAAAAGGGCATACACACATTTATTTTTGTCACAAACAGATATAGCATTTGACACAGAAATATATTGACTATGTATACAATAAAGAATATTTCAGCAGGTATGCAATAATAAAATGTAATCGAGCGATTTTTTGACCATCTCTGTGGTTAATAACGCTCTTCAAACTAAACTTAAACTTGGTTAAAAAATGGCACGTAATATATACAATTGAGTTTGTATCTAAAGATACAAAATCTGCAGTCCTAGAAATTAACAAATTTCTCTTGTTTAATCATAATTGCAATATCAGTATGTAGTAATAATCATTAGATACTTTATTGTTCTGACATGAAAAAAAAATTGCAGCATTTAAAATATGGATTTTTTTTTTAATTATTATTTTTAGTTTTCTCTCTCTGGTACATAAAAAAAACCTTCTTTGTTTTTTTCCAGAGCTGTGAAAAATCAACTACAGAAATTATGGCGGTTAGTAATGAGAGGAATACGTTATTGCCACGGTATAAATATTGCACAGTATAGTTTAAACTACGAACTACCGAGCAAACACATCTAAAATCCCCAACAAAAATTTGAATGCTCAAAAATACAGTTTAATTTATGTAATAAAGAAAGCATTCCCTAATAAATGTATTTTTTTCTCAAATCACGGAACTTAAGTCGGAAATTTCAGATCGGGCGTTGACTCTTACGTACTTTTCCTTCAGTAAGTTTTATAAATGGGACAAATTAAGTTTCAGCTGTTATTTGTGATTAACATGGCACAGAGAATTTCTACGCATAAACCGCACATGTCATCTCCCATATACTTTCATAGTTATGCGTAATATTAGCATTTGGTATTATTAACTAAAGACATCTTGTGTATAGTTTTTGCAAGTATATATAAGATTTTTCTTATCTTCTTATGGATTTTTAAAATTTTATTGAAACTTTTTTTTACTTGTTTATTTTTCTTTGTTTTTTTCCTGTCAGATTTTGAATACGGATGCTTTAAAATGTAGATAGGTGTTCGAACGCAAAATAACGATTCTAGAAAATTTAATTATTAAATATTCCATGCTTTTTATTGTGACCTATTAAGTATGTTTTCGAAATATCTTTCCGTCGCTAATATGAAGCATGTTAACAATTTTGCACAACCCTTTTTGTTTGCAAAAGCATGACAATTGGTACACAATGAACTAATTTGCTAACCAAAGTTACTTTGAAGTTTTTAGGATAACTTTATTACATGTTGAGTCACAGTGCATTATGACTTAAAGAATTGATTTCTTACGATGACTTTGCGAAAGCTATTACGTGCAGAATATCGGCTCAAAATATCAGATTTAATAACTTTACTGAAATATATTCTATCCGTATTAAAGAATGAAATCTCTGTTAGATTTTTGTAACTTTTAAATAATAGCAGCTGTAAAGCTCGCGTTTTAAGTTTCAAAATGACTTACTAACTACTACGAATTTCAGAGCGACTTTTTGCAAGGAGCTGATAATCAATTTGCTACAAAGCTTTGTCGCCAGTACCATGTAATTAAATCAACCAATATGATACGTGGAGGCAATTTTGAGAGTTTTAAAACCTGAAATATGCTATTCGAGGTGAAATAATAAATTGCTCATTTATAAACAAGGTTTTAGCTTTGTTTAATCTTCTGTTTGTACGCTTAATTCTTTATCTACCGACGGTACTTTTAAGTACCATTGCGGAAAATTTAATATAAAACGTATTTAATCAGTCTATTAATAAAAGTTATTTGTCTTATTGGACAATATACTTTACAGGATCTAATTTATATAGAATAGAAAAATAGTCGAAGTTAAATATTTAAAAAAAGAAAATTTTCTTAATCTCCTTCATACGTATATCTTTTTTTTTTTTTTTTTTTTTTTTTTTTTGTGAAAAATTTTATATGAAATGTTTCCGACCGTAAAGGCCCTTCCATTTACAGAGAAGATCATGATACATTTAAATACATTGCTTTTATAAGAATTGTAATATTTCCATAAGAGTGTTTTTGGTTAATTAATTAGAATATTTTTGTAAATATTTTACAAAAAATTACAAAAAAATATAAATACCAATATATTTAATCAGTTTTAATGAAAAAAAAATTAAATTTCAATTTATTATTATTTAAAAATTCCAATATATATCTTCAGACATTAAAGAGGGCAATTACTGATGTGAAGCCATTTCTTGATAAATAATTCGATAGATAAAAGTTAATATGCACGATAGTAAGCATATATTTTAAACTAGCCGTTGGAGGCTACCGTAATGCATCCCATCAAGGATATGTATAATATAAAGACCTCAATATCGATAAATACCTCTATCAATCCGATCAATATTCAATCTCAAACAATAAATACTTCTATCTCAATTTTCTCAACCGTTAAAGTCTTTGAAATCGTGGCTCGATACCTTCATAAACGAGCAACGTCAGATTTATCACAGAATTCAGTAAAAGATACATAGTTATAACTTCTAAAATAATAATCATAGTAATTAACAATTTATTGCGTCAGATCAAGTGTCTCATTTCTAATTGAAATATACCCTTGAATTGAAATTTTAATGAAATACAGGGTCATAAAAAGTTGATGAGCGTGGAAAATACGATTACAATTATTTCGGCAGCTAGTTATCTGATGCACTTTATTCTTCATGCAAAATTACTGTTTATTCCTTAAAATAAATAATCACGAAATTTTTCTATTATTTGAACGAATATTCCAATAGCCTGAAAAAAATAGTTTCAGGTAATCAAGATTACTGAATTCTATAGGCTGCTTCTCGCTATTACGTAATATGTGTACATACGAAAATTCAAGTCTTTATCTCAATTTGTTTGAAAAAACCACCGTTTACAGACACACATTCACACACACAGGCAAATTTTGTTTTCTAAAAGCACGTTTTTTAGAATTTTCAATGTCTCTAAATGCGTTAATTTTATTTCCGATTTTTAAAACGGTTACAAGGCTTACCCTATACTACGTATGTTAAATAAGTAAAATGGAAGAAAAATAATTAATTGTGTGCAAAAATCGAATGCATCTTTTGAATGTGTTAATAGTTGTTTACAAGCTTGTAAAGTAGATTTTCTAAAAGTATGATTTTTTAAAAAGTAAATAAACACTGATATTTTCGGTATTTCATCTTTTTGAGATTCTCATTCTCACGGAAGCTTACATGAACAATCTAATCTTTGATTACAACATGTATGAAAATATGGTGTCTATTTTCTGTCGAGAACTTCTAATGACCTAATATATTCAGTTACACTGTCCACTCAATTTTAATACAGAAAACGGATTTTTAGTACAAATGGAAGGAAAAGACATAAAACGCTTCAAATGCGCAAATTCTTGATCTCGTTTATTTAAAAATCCTTGAAAACGTAAACTTACTTTTCTGGAACTTAAATTCATAATCATTATCCTTTACTATTACTTACTAAACCCTTGGAAACGTAAAGTTATTTTTTATATTCAAATATTTATTTTTTTATATCAAATATATTTTTTTTATATTTATCATCATCCAAATTTGATAAATTTTATATTAATAATTTTGCTAATAGTATTCTAACATTTTAGAATTATCCTTTATGCATACATAAATATATATATATATATATAGAAATCAAAAATCACATTACCAAAACCCATTAATAGAAATTAATATTTATAGTTATAATGGAGATAAATGATCATAAAAACAGCTTTGATCCTGCTTTTTCGGTTCTTAGAATTGAATTTAAATGCCATATATATCAATTTTGGAGAACAATTTTGATGGTTCTTTGGCAGCAGTTTAGGAAAAGTTTTACGAATATTTGACGAACAATTGATAATGGGTTTTTCTGTCATTCTTTATCCATTATTTCTTATATGCATTTTGTCTGACTATATGGAAGTTTTAAATTTCTTTAGAGGGAAAAACTTGCATTAAGTTTAACATTTTATTTCTCTTTTTATCTCTGAATTCGAAAACGCTGAAGTATCGAAATTCACTTTATACAGTTTTAAGAGGTCACGAGCGGAGATGTAGAAAAAAGTATTAAAATATTTTGAATATATTGGATATTTTTTTGATAAAAAAAAATCTAATATATTCCACTCAATCTTTCTGAGCTCTTTTTTTAAAACATCCCATTTTCTGTAATCGATGATAATCTTACGTAATAGATTTAATTTTTCGTGTATCTATTTTTTACTGAATTTGGTACATTTAACAAAATATTCAATCATTGGTTTAAAAATGAACTGAAATTAACCTATGAATAATATTTAATCAAAATATAACGTAGGAAATAACACAATTCGCTTTTATGTTTTATCTAATGTATATTCATATGTAACTTTTGAATGAAAGCTTCTATTTTATTAATGCTTTTTTTTTATTAGAAAAGGTTTAATTTTGGAGATGAACCTATTGTACATTTCATTGGAATCTAAATTTAATATACTTGTTCGCTTTCAGTTTTGTAGTTTTTTTATTAAGCTATACTATTGATAAAAATAGGCTACTCACGAAATTTCAATTCGTTCTAAAAAATTGAATTTGGATTTTTCAAATAATTAATTTAATACACTACTTGTTGGATTAAAATCCCGGATTTTTTTTTTTTTTTTTTTAAGAAAATTAACGTATAGAACTGCTAGTACTGTTTTATTCACATAAGCAATCCAATTAAAAGAAAACTCGCTACTTTTTTCTAAATAAATTAATTTTCGTAGTTCAAAGTCGGTAAATTAAGGGAAAAATTAGGTTTTTCTCCGCCATTTGGAATTGATGTTCTTAAGCTTAACAAAGATGGTAATAATGTCTCGTATATATTTATTTTACCATTAAACAGATTTTGATTTAATGCCAATTTAAAAAAAATGAAATAATGTCATATCTTTTGTCGTCTACCATAACCCCTATTGCATAAACTAAAACGATATATCTCTTATGAATAACTATTCGATATGGTTATCACCTCGTCGTCAAAAATATTAAATATTAAAATTTTCAAAAGGGTAATGTGATGTACATGACCACTACATGACCATAGATAACCATCCACTTGCGATTTTAGACATTTTGTTAAATATATAGAAAAATACATGAGGAATTATCCTGAAATTCTTAGTGTATAAATATAATAGTAACAATTATACATTTCCGTGAAGCTTTTTTCCCGAAACTCCATAGGGTACCTTCAACAAATTAAAAAGGAATGAATATCTTTTGGATAACTCTGTCAGAACTAATGTAGGAAAAGCGCTCAAAATTTAGATTTTGATTAAGTGGCGTATTGTAGTAAGCTGTGTTCATTTTTATGTCGATTGCATGTATACACGTAATAAAATTAAGGTTTTTATAAAAATAGTCCAAGATTTTTGCCTATAATTTGCAGAGTTCTTAATATAAAGTAACATTCTTTTCTGGAAGTATGACAAATAATATTGCACACAATTCCTGTAATCAGAATTAAAAAATAATAAAAATTTCATGAAAAATGAGTAGGTTTACTAAATAATTTTTTACTGCGCATGCGTCAACGATATCAAAATTTCATTTGCATATTATGTTAGCTAAATGTATAGAGCAGCTTTTGAGAAAGTCTCAAAATTCTGAAAATAATCGTCAAAAGAATAAGTTGAAAATCCGTTATTCTCAAAATGAAGCAAAAACAAGAGGGGTTGTATTCATATATTCGTTGATTAGGGTCAATATCGAATACAAAATATGGAACGTACTACTACATTTGGATAAAATCCCTTATTTTTTTGCTTCATTTTGCGTATAACAGATTTTCAACTTCTTCTTTTGGCGGTTATTTTCAGAATTTGTAAGCTGTGATTTTGAGATTTTCACAAAAGTTGCTCAATGCATTTAACTAACAGAATATATACATAAATTTTGATATTGTTGACGAATGCGCAGTGAATAATTATTTAGTAAACCTACTATCTTTTATCATTTTTTAGTTCTGATTACAGAGTAGTGTGTGTAATATTATTTGTCATATTTTCAATAAAGAATGCTTCTTTAAATTCAGAACTCAGCAAATTATAAGCAAAAAACGTGGAAAAATGTGAAACTGTTTTTATAAAAACCTTAATTTGTCTATGATTATACATGCTATCGACATAAAAATGAACACAGTATATTACAATAACGCACTTAATCATAATCTAGAGTTTCAGTTCTTTTGCTACATTAGTTTTGACAGGGTTATCTAAAAGATATTCATTGTTTTTTAATTTATTGACGGTCCCCTATGGAGTTTCGGGAAAAAAGCTTCACGGAAATTTGTACTATTATATTTATACACTAAGAGTTTCAGGATAATTCCTCATGTATTTTTTCTAGATATTTAACAAAATGTATAAAATCGCATATGGATGGTCATCTATGGCCATGTAGTGTATTATAAATGGTTTAAAGATAAAAGTGCGAAAATAAAATCAAGCATCAATAGAGAAAGTAACACTGAAGATAAAATGCCATCTAATGCAGCCAATAATTCCTTTAATTTTATGCATATATATTGCCAGCACTTTCTGTACTAAAAATTGGCTCAATATAATAATATTTTCAGTATAGTAAGTTTGATGATAGGAATTTTACACATAAAATTTCAAACATAAATGATGTTAGTGGCGTATTCCACAGCTCAGTGTTAAAAGAAATTGTTTAAATTAATCTGCAATAAAATACGCAGTAATGTTTACAGTAATGTACGCAGTAATATTTCTTATCAAATTGTTACTGAATCATTCAACGCTGCTAAAATGTATGCTTTTTTATCATTTTAAATCTGTTAAAATTATATTTTAAATCTATTAAAAATATAAAGATGCTATGTAATTTTAGAAAAACTTTCGTAAAGAGTATGGTATTAATATAGATCGGGGGGTGCTGCACAAACTATAACCTCATCGAAGTGACGGTAAAATTCCAGGATTAGTTAAAACGCGATTCGGATATTACAATACAATTTGTATTCGAAATCATATTTTGGTGGAAAATAACTCCAATCCTGAGAAGTGACTGGCTGTAGCATAAACCATTGTGTTTCCTTTCTACCAGTTCTCCATATTTCAAAACTTCGGTTGTGCGAAATCACAATGATAAACTTTCCCATTAACCACTGATATCTAATCCGAGGTAAGACTTGACAAACCATTTGCATTTTAAAATTTAATCCAGTTCTCTTTAGTTCTGAAGCTCCTGATGTCAACTCGATGGAATGATATCTGCATCTACCTCTCGGTCTAATAAGTAGCGGTTGGATTTTGATCAATAAATTTGCAACTACATTAACCAATTTCATAGAAAGTAACATTTGAATCATGACAAACCCTTGAATGAATTTTCACTATCGATATGTTTAAATTTTACCGAAAATTTCTCTAGAACTAAAAAGGTTAGAAAAGCAATTTCGATCGGCAGCATATATTCTAAAAACAAATATGTTGGGTACATAATTATCCCTTCAAATACATCTCATGTAAAAAGTAAGCCAAGTCCATTCGTTTGATCTTTAAAAGTTCTAAAATCATGTGTAGAGCCAAGTTTAGCTCTATTATTATCTTTGACATTTTCATTCGAAAATTATTTCTAGCCTCTACACTGTTCTGTAAACAATCAAAACTTATTTGGGTTCAAAAATCTTCTAAATATTCTTGAATTTTCTTTTTAAAAATTTTATTACATACTTAGAATTATAGAATAAAGAAATATTGAATTCAAATTATTTACATACTATGTACAAAATGTATAATATGTACAAAATATAAATGCTTTTACCTTGATAATTTTTGATCATCATACTAAAAACTGGAAAGATGATCCTTTATGCATTTCTGCGTGCCTTTTCATAAAATTAACATAATTCTTCAATAAAACTTAAGACACGCACGACAAACAAAAAATATAAACATTCTCTCTAAAAAAATTCTTTTACATTCCATCAAAAATTGATGCCAACTTTTTTATCTAAACTTTTAACTCATCTCGTAAGATAAAAAATATAAAAAGCAAAGCAGACGAAAAAACAGCTTCGCTTCCATAGCAACGAGTCGCGTCTTATAAATAAATTAAATATCACAATTGCAAATATGCAAACGATTTTCTGTGAATAAACTGGGATAACTTAATTTATCAATTCCTAACATACTCCCACCTTTAATTTAGGCGGAAGCCAAATTAAACTTAAGATCACTTTTGATCAAATTAAGCCCTAATTCAAAATAAAAAATATGCAAATAAATAAAGATAATAACTAAACAATAATAAAATAATAATGAAACATTTAGAGTTCTAGAAAAGTCAATTCAGGGTTTTAGAAAAGTCATTTCAGCGTTCTAGAAAAAGTCAGTTCAAAAGTCTCTTTACTACTCTGCCACTTCTAGATGTAGTACTGTTTCTCACCATCCACCCCACCAAGCTGCTGCTGAATGGATGACTAATAGGGCACAGTTCTTTCGAAGAAAGTATTGCCTTCCAATACAATGATTTTAAAAGGTTGTTGGTTCCTCTAAAATTTGAGCCATTATCAGAGTATATAGTAGTCGGCCTTCCTCTCCTGCATATAAATCCTCGAAGTGATTGAATGAATCCTTCTGTCGAGAGACTGGATACAAGTTCCAAATGTATTGCCCTATATACTGCACATGTAAGAAGTACAACCCAAACTTTAGATCTTTGCTTTACGAAAAGAGGGCCAAAAATATCAGCTCCAACAATTTCAAAAACTTTGGAATCTCTGATTCGATCTAGAGGTGGGTGAATTGGAGGTGTAGTATGTGGTTTTGCAGAGTATCTTTTGCATCTGTAACACTTAGACAATTGACTTCTAATGCTGCGTCTAGAAGAAATCATCCAATATTTTTCTCTCAAAATGGATCCAACTGTTTGAAGTCCAGCATGACAATTCTTTAAATGACATTCTTGAATCAGACAATTCACTACATGATGTTTCGATGGTAATAAAATTGGATATCTGAAAGAAAACTCGTCATCTCGCTCTAATATCTTTGTTTTTACTCTTAACAAACCTTCTTGATCTTTCATAACCTTTAATCCTTTTATTGCATCAGTAGTATTACCAAAACTTTCAGATTGTATTATTGACCAGAGCGACCTTTCCGCATCTTCCTTTTCTTCAATTGACAATTCTGATGGAAAACATATATTTCTGTTTCTGCACTTCATTATGAATCTCTTCACCCAACATACGACATTAATAAATCTACCAAATTTTGAAATTCTACTATATATCATAAATTCATGTGAATTAGAACATAAAAGAGTAGGTACTGAAGTTTTCTTCTTTTCCATCATTACTAATTCTTCGTTGGGGCTTGTTTCTGAATGTGGCCAATTTTCTTCTGATAACTTCAACCATTCTGGTCCCTCCCACCATCTCATCTTCAGCAGCTGTTTAGGACTACATCCGCGAGAAGGTAGATCAGCAGGGTTGAGATGACCAGGTACGAAGTTCCATTGTTGAGATTCGGAAAATTTACAAATTTCTCTAACTCTATTGCCTACAAACGTTCCCCATTGATCATTTCTTCGAATCCAAGCGAGAACGGTCGAAGAGTCGGTCCAATACTTTACTGGTATGGAAATACAATTAAAGGCTTTCAAAACAAATTTAGTCAACCTTATTCCTAAAATACAAGCAAGAAGCTCTAAACGTGGTATGGTTACATTTTTCTTTGGTGCAAGACGAGACTTAGCTCCTAAAAGTTGTACAAAGACTGCGTCTTTATCTTCACAACGTAAGAAAACTGCTGTTGCATAAGCTCTGGTACTTGCATCACAAAATGTATGAATAGACCATTTTTCTTTACAACCATAGCCTACACGTCTATTTATCTTCACGTCATTTAAATACTTGAGTTCGCTATACCATTTTTGAAAATTATTCCAGATTTCTTCTGGAAGTGGAGCATCCCAATCTAATTTCGTCGACCAGGCGTCTTGAATTATCAGTTTGGCTGGCAACAATGCTGGGGCTAAAAATCCTATTGGATCGAAGATCCCTTGGGTTACAGCTAATATCTTTCTTTTCGACAGATTTTCTATCTCATCACTAAATTTATAAGCGATCTTCAAACTATCTTCCATTGTGTCCCACTTCAACCCTAAAACCGGAACTATCGTTGTTACATTTTTGCTGAGCACCTTCTTTTCGTTAAGGAAACTGCTGTCTTCACTTTTAATTGGTCCGAATTCCCACATTCTTAATTCCATTTTCGCATCAGCCATGATTTCTGTAGATTTTGAAATAAAATTTTCTAGTTCAGGCACATTGTCGACTGAAGTAACGCAGTTATCTATATAGTATGATTTCATAAGCTTCTCAGCTATCTGTTTGTTTTCTTCATCAACATTACTCAAATGATATCTTATAACTGCACCTAGCAAAAATGGGCTACAAGTTGCTCCAAAAACTACTCTATTGTGTTGATAAACTTGAAATTCGTCAGGACTCTTCCACCATAAAAATCGCAAGAAATGCCGATCTGATTCTTTGACTTCAATTTGAAGAAATGCTCTTCTTATATCGGCTACTACCCCAATAGCTTTCTCACGAAATCTTATTAACACTGCAGGAATTTGTTCGATGAGGTTTGGTCCTTTAAAGAGGCAATCATTTAAAGAAGGAGACCTCCCTACCTTACACGATGCATCAAAAACTGGTCGAACACTTGTAGTAAGACTATCTGGTTTGATGACGGGATGATGAGGTAAAAAATGTCCTGGAATCTTGAGTGCTTCATCTGGTACTTTACTTATAACGCCTTCTTCTTCCCATTCATAGAAAACTTTAGCATATTCTTCAAACATTTTCATTGATTTTAATTTCTTTGTTGAATTTATCAATCTTCGTTCAGCTATGTGTCTATTTGAGGGAATCTCACGTTTGCCGTTAATCCAAGGAAGACCTACAATATAGCGACCTTCTATATTTCTATCAACTTCTTTTATAAAATTATCATGAGCGAGTTCTTCTTCTTCTGCTTTAGACAAAGTTTGACAGGGATCTGTTATACCAATTGTGTCTAACTTCCATAATTCTGGAATCTTCATATCTTTTAAAGCTAGGTTCGTGATAAACATATTTCCATAATTTAGGCAAGACTGTGATGTACTTTCTAAACAACCACAAAGTGTCCATCCAAACTTTGTCTCTATTGCTGTAAGACCGCTCTTTAACTGTTTTACTCGACCTGTAAGAAGTTGTCCGTAGTAATCGCTTCCAATCAAAATTTCAATTTTTGGACTTCCTGCTCCTAAATCTGTGATCCATAGTTTTTTTTGTTTAAGCTCTTTAATTACTGATTCTTTTGGTATCCGAGGAATATAGTTACAAATTATATCTTGATCCAAAAGTTCTAAGACTTCTTTCGTTTGTTTCTGTCTATCAGAAGAACTTAACTCAACTTGGAATTTATTGTGAGATTTAGCTTCTGTTTGCGTACCACCAAACAAAGTGTGTACAATAGCTTCAGAAGAAATGGGATGTAAACCTAACTCTTCAGCTGTACCTTTTAAAATATAGCTCTTTTGCGACCCACAATCAAGTAACGCTCGTACTTTCTTTGTTATTCGACCTTTAATAACTATTTCTAAAGTCATAAGGGCTACTTCAGCAGAACACTGCTTACTTGCTATGGTGCTTTGAATAACTTCTGGGGTCTTAACTGTATTTTCTGGTTCTTTACACATTGAAATTTCAGGGCATAATAACTCGGTATGGGGCTTAGAACAAACGTGGCAACGAATAAAAACTTTGCAAACTTTAGCGTGGTGACCAAAACGAAGACATTTTAAACAGCAATTTTTATTCTTAATTTTGGCCTTCCGTTCATTAAAGGAAAGAGATCTAGCCCTAACACAGTCCTTGCTTTCATGAGATTTACTGCAAAATAAACAAAGGCGTTCTTTTGCGCTAAATAGCCCTGCCGCAGTAGGTATTTTACTTTCTGCTTTTCTTAACTTTTCTTTAGGTTTGTCTTTAAAGCCCAGCTCTATAAAACTCGATTTGGCTAATTTGAATCTTTCCTCGTTTGCAACTTCTTGTTTCAGAAATTCCATCAAACTTACTATATTTGCTTTTGTTGACAATGCATTATTATTACTAACAGTGTTTGATGTGATTGAAATATTATATCGCTGCCATGCTTTTAATACATCTTCCGATAAGCTAGATTCTATCATGGGATAGAGCCACGCCGAATTGCTTTCTAAACTTAAACCCATTGATTCTAACGATCTTAAATATGCCTCGACTTTCGTGAATAAATCTGATAAGGGAAGTTTATCTTTGCCGTGCGCCTGTACATTAGCTACAATCAATTTTAGGAATTCTCTAACGTACACTTCTATTAGTAAATCTTTATTTCCAAAACGCTCTTGAAATGCCTCGACAGCTTTGGGGTAATTAACTGCGGTCATTGGATAGCTCTCTAACAAGCGCCTGGCACTGGTTCCAGGTTCTACCGATTGGATAAGATACTGAAATTTGTCACTATTATCCAAATCTATGTCTTCATGAATTTTCTGAAACTGGGACCAAAATGAAAGATAATTTATTAACTGCGAATCGAATGGCTTAATATTCAATTTAGGTAATTTATAATGCTTTGATTTGGAATAACCGTGATCTGTGCTTTTTTCACTATCATCTTGATTACGTTTATTTGTACCCAATGCTTCGCTAACTTTACGCTTAATGGTAATAAATTGATCTGAATAATTTTCATTTTCCACTACTTCATTTTCAATAGCCTCTTCATCGCATTTATCATCATCTAACATGAGTTCAATTATAGCTTCATCAATAGCTTTAATTTCATGAATCAAATTTTCTAATTTACTAAAACCGTCTAAAATTTTGTCCTTATCTAATGACTCGCTGTTAATTTCTTCATTCAAAACATTTAAAGTTCTGGTAAATGACGAACGTAGCGCGTACGCTTTTTCTTTAGCTTATTCATCATCGAAAAATTAAGTAGTAATGCACAGCTTATGAAAACACTATACGCTATAAAAACAATTCAATATCTCAACATTATTATTCAAATGTCCGTGCTCGGGGCGCCAGATTTGTTCTGTAAACAATCAAAACTTATTTGGGTTCAAAAATCTTCTAAATATTCTTGAATTTTCTTTTTTAAAAATTTTATTACATACTTAGAATTATAGAATAAAGAAATATTGAATTCAAATTATTTACATACTATGTACAAAATGTATAATATGTACAAAATATAAATGCTTTTACCTTGATAATTTTTGATCATCATACTAAAAACTGGAAAGATGATCCTTTATGCATTTCTGCGTGCCTTTTCATAAAATTAACATAATTCTTCAATAAAACTTAAGACACGCACGACAAACAAAAAATATAAACATTCTCTCTAAAAAAATTCTTTTACATTCCATCAAAAATTGATGCCAACTTTTTTATCTAAACTTTTAACTCATCTCGTAAGATAAAAAATATAAAAAGCAAAGCAGACGAAAAAACAGCTTCGCTTCCATAGCAACGAGTCGCGTCTTATAAATAAATTAAATATCACAATTGCAAATATGCAAACGATTTTCTGTGAATAAACTGGGATAACTTAATTTATCAATTCCTAACATACACTTTAAGCTAATGATCATTCTGTGACTTGGCAATTACATAACACAAGGAAGTTATTATTTTAACATTTTAAAAAGTTTTGTGTTGGGATGAAATTATTAGATTAAGACTGATTATGAATGCAAGGGATAGAAAGCTAAGGGAGATATAAATTAAACATATTGTTTGTCTTTATAAAAGTGGAGTCTGAGTAGTATTCGCGTTCCACAGGAAGAAAATCAACCAAAACTCCGGATATCAAGTTTGACCAGAAGACAGTTTTCGTACCTACGCTTATAATATTATGTAAAACTACATTCATGTGGCAAATACATATACGTTTGGTGGTCTTATAAATTATGGTTTATGGAATATTTTATAAATAAACAATAATATTAAAATGTAAACAATAGCTTTAATATATTCCTGCTGTTTGATTACCAAGTTACAAAAGAATTATTAACTGAATGTGTAAAGACTAGGAGTAATTTGTGAATTAATATGTCAAATTTAATAAGAGAGCTAAATTTGACCCTACACACATGATTTTTCAGCAATAAAAAGATTGCTAGTCATGGCTTATTGTTTTGTGTTTTTGATTGAATTTAACCTCTTTTTTAAGGAAAGCGCAAAACTTACCCAGTTGCATCGATTTCAATCCATCTTTAGTTTCGTAGACTTTAAAATTTTCACGTGCATGTATTGGCACTTGTTCCGCATTTCCTAGAAATGCTTCAAATTTTTCGTGTATGTAACTGAATGACTTTCATTTATTAAAAATTTCTAGTAGCTATAGAAGTTTTTGTTTCAATTTATAAGCTATTTTGTCAAAGTCCTCCAAAGTTAATTTCTGTTGCGCAAAGGCAATTTTATAACTTTGTTTTCAGCCAATCTTGCATTTTTTAATTGCAGCTCTAGAAATGCTTCCTAAAGTGTTTATTTAAAACTACAGTTTACTCACTTTTTTGCAATAAATGAATTGTTAATACTGTATTTGAAGTATTAATATGATTTATTAGGGTGAATATGACGTTTAACGTTAGTATGTAGAATTTCTTCCTTATTAGAGAGCTTATATATCTTATTTAATAAGACTGAGATTTACTAGAAAATGATGTGTAAAAACATCATCCTCCTTCAAGAGATCTATGATAATTTATCTCTGCTATATAGCATGACAAATTTCTCAAATATATCTCAAGACTTGCATCCTTGCCTCGTATAGTGTAATTCATAATCAAAGTCATAATAACATTAATTGATTGCTAGTTAGCTATCACTAATTCAATAAAATTCCAGTGCCCGAAACGTCTATGTCATTCGAGTTTTACAGTACGCCGCAGAAGTTCACAGACAATATTTCTTTTGGATTTAAGAGCTAAATAACGAGATAGAAAAACAAATAATTTATGCAAATATATAATAATGAAATAAAAATAATAAAATTTTTAAACTTTTTTTAACTGTTACAGATTTAATATAAACAAGAAAAAATTACATGCATCAAGCATAGATTATGAAACATCTTCCAAGGTATTGAAAACAATGTAACAAAACTGCAACGTTTGATAAGTTAAAATGTTATATCTAATTCTACAATATTGAAACGCATTTTCTATTACACAGGAAGTAACTTGTAGTAAACAAGAAAAGTAGATAAACGTATATCAAGTTTAATGTATTTTAAATAGTTTAACATAATTAAAAGACGCCGCAAATAATGTTCCTCCATATACCATTATGTAACGATATTATTTTGTGTAGAATATTCAACAAAATGTATACTTTAGTACCCTTAATAAATGCATATCATTAAATTTCGATGAGTGTAACATCATTAAAAAGCCCTTGAAATACTTTTATCCCTTCTACCGTAATGTAACAAAGTACTTTTGATTGACCCTATATTTGAACTATATGTACGAATTTTCTAAAATTTGAAATGCCTCAACAAACTTCTGCATTTAAAATTTCAAACGACTCGGCTAATTAGTTTTTTGCTGTTATAAGTGGGCAGAGAGACATATGGACGAATCAGACAATGATTTTGAATACTACGTAGTTATATAATTGTAAACGCACTTATAAAACAGTTAAAATTTAATGTAGAAATAGAAAACTAATTTACAGGAGTTATCAATCAAAGACAGTATTGTAAGCGATTCCTTTTGTGTGTCCGTGTAAATTGATTAAATATACTATAATTGTCCTGTTCTAATGTAATCGTAGTAAAATTTAATAACTAATAGCAGTTTATTTACGCTTGCAACAGCGTAATGCCATTATAATTCTCTACAAACGATATTTTCCGATAGACTATAATGTAATGGAATAGTTTTGGGTGGCCCTGTAAATCAACGCATCCTTCAAAGTTCATGTTCAATAACAAATATGTTAGTTAATCCTAAGTACGTTTTACCAATTGCATGAAAGTCCGTGCACATTTACGGGAGTTAGAGATTGAACAGATGGATTAACAAACTGAAATACTTTTCAGCGTTGTTGGAAAGTGATAAAAAGGGTTTGAAAATAATAATTTAAAAAATGCTGTTTCAAAATTATATAGAAAACCGACGTTAAAGGCTAATTTATGTACTGAGATCCTAATATTGCATTTTCCAAGGTCACGCACATAAGACGCAATAGTTTTCTCATATAAAATCTAATTGTACTTTTCATTTCCGACTGATTGCAAAGATGCTTTGCAATGTGCTTTAGATTTTTCTTCGGATGAAAAGTTGTGGAAATTGCAAGAAAAATTGGATGCATTAGGGCTGGCAGTTTATCGAATTATATTAATCCTTTGCTCTCGAGAGAGGATTCGCGCTGACCACTAGTGTCTCTCGGTAAATAGGTGCTTCAAATGCTCTGCACATAAACATTTTTAACTAATTTTTTACCCTTATCTATTACCCTTATCTAATTATCTGTGATAAATTTAAAAAATAAACTGTAAGATATCAGTAGTGTCCTAAGCATTTGGTGTCCCGATTTACGAGAGACACCTAAATGCCTATAATTTAAACACATTTTAGAGTACTTATATCAACAATTAATTTGATGCATATAGTGTTTTTTATGTTTGAAACAATGTAAATAAACAAAAATTGTGAGTGTAAAAAAATAAAAAAGTCAAAATGTAATATTCGCTATCCAGTCAAAGAGATTTTCATTAATGCATTTCGTGATAATGAAATTCGTGATATATTCCGTGATCAAAAAGGTAATAAAAAGAAAATAACATGTACACACACATACGTGTTTAAATATAATTTAAATCATTTGTCTAAGAACGTTTGCTTGAAAAGCATTGCTTTTAATTTTAGGAATGAATACATAACATAAAATCAACTACATGCTTAATAAAAAAATATGGAGATGAAAATATGTAACTGAAGTTTATAGAGAATAAACCTATTTTTAATTTAAACATTATAAAACAAATTATTATATATTACATGTTGGAATTCATTCCAATATGTTGCTTTACTGAGAATGTTTCTACATTTCATATTACTTCAATGCATAGATATTCATACGGAATTCTAAATCATAACTTTAGATGAAAAGGAAACAGTTATATTCAATGAATATTGCATATTTTGAAAGAGCAGCATATTCTGATAGAATATTGACAACATCAAGAAGTTGAAATTTAAATGACATTTGATATTTTTATTTGTGTATATCTTCCCGCGTTCTGAAACTTCGTACTAGATAAATCTATTCATATTGAAGTTTTGAAATGATATAGTCATAATATTTTTAGAAAAGTATTTTAAATAATTGTTGATTATTTCGGTAACTTTTACTTTTGTAAATCTATGTTGTATGTATATTTTTTTTTCGTCCGGAAATCAATAAATCAAGAAACGATCCATGGCTTAGTAAAAAAAAAAAAAAAATCTCTCTTTTAACAAATATTAATGTCAGTAAACATAAAAAGAAATGCATTAATAGACATTTTTGCGTAAATTTCTACATAGAAATTATTTTTTCGTTAGTAGATTAGAGAAACTTAATTTAAACATTTGCGGTGCTTGTTATATTGCACATAGTACTAAATACTATTCCAGAAAGAAAATAATGTTATTTTCTTTATTTCCGTTTTGAAACAGTGTATGAAAAATCGAACGGTGGATCAATGAAAATTCAATTTATTTTCGTACTTTTAATCATATTCCAAGTCTTTTCTTCTTCATACAAAATAACAAGTTTCACGCAAAGTTTTATATGATTTGTAGGAAATGTATTGCCAAGGTAAGTTTATTGCGTAACACAAGTAAAACAACCATGCAATAATGTACATAATGTAGTCGTTTTTAAATTTAATATAAAGGGATGCAAAGATATATATTTGAAACAATGTAAATTATTCAAATAATTTAAATGCAAAAATATGAAAAAATATAAGTATCTTATACTTGATTTTAGAACAAGGAAACTTTCAAAAACATATTTTGTAAATCTTTTTAGAAATACAACAATGAAAAAAATTAATATACAAGAAAAATGATTTTTGTTACAATAATATGCATTTTATATTTAGGAATAAGAAGGAGTAAATTATCTAAATAAACGTGTATGAAGAACCGATTAGATAAGTTAAACGTGAAAGTGAAAAATAAATTACTTATTAAACATATTAAGATGAAATATTTCACATTGTATATTTGTCTTAACTTTCAATTTAATTTCTTCACACTATTTGTCACTCATGTGGATCCTTAACTTTTTACACAATGAAACTGTATATTTTTTTATTCTTTTTTTTTACATCATATAAAAATCGATCATTGGATCAATAGATCAATTTATTTTCATTGTTATATTCATATTACAAGAATTTTATTATTTCTATAATAAACGTGTTTCACGCAAAATTTTTAAACGATTTGTAGAAAATGCATTGTCTGGATACATATAATGTGTGAAATAAAGATAAAAGAATCGTGCAATAAAGTAGAAATATAATTATATTTAAATTTTAAAAAAGAAGATGCAAAGTTATGTAAGGTACCCTGGGGTAATAACGCCAAGTTAAGGTTCTACCAATTTTCACGGCTCAAATTTAGATTGTATTTTTCAAACAGATATATGATTTGATACAACAACTCATTGACTATCTATATAAAAAAAATAATTTAACAGATATGTATTCATAAAATGTAATGGCGTGATTTCTTGACCAATGCTATTTGGCGTTATTACCCACCTATATGGGTAATAACGCCATGCAAACAAAACTATGAAATAAGATGAAATAATTGCATGTAGATTGCCCAATTCTAAAAATACAAACTCTTCAAACTTAGAAATTGACAAATTGCATTCTAAGCTGTTGAAAATGTTCAACTTTTTGTGAAAGTGTAAGGAAAATAAAGGTGTGGTGTGTGTGGGGGTGAGGGGATGATGAGGCAAAAGAATATCAGACCGTGAGCTTCTTTTTGCTTAAAAAGAACCGCTTAAATAGAATTATTAGAAACATTGCACAGTTTTAACTGTGTTTATTTGAATCAGTATTTAGGATGTAGCACGGCCACTGTAGGGAATCAACTGGGGTATTAATGCCAAGGATTGGCGTTATTACCCCGTTATAGTTATTGCACTGTACATTTTAAATTACAAATTATCTCTAAAAGATATCCAAAATCTTCAACAACATTTTGAAAGTCCCTGAAATGTACAACAAATTTATGTAATTAACAAAGTATTTCCGGATACAAAAATTAGTCTTCACATCACAAAACGTATCTCGCAAATTTTAGATCAAGCGTTAATTTTAGTTGCTTGTAAAAACAATAACACCTAAAAATGAAACAAATTAACTTGAAGCTGTTTTTTGCGATTTATATTACTCAAAACCCTTCGGCGCAGAGCACATGGGTGTCATTTACTAGATTATTTCATAATTATGCATAATATGAGCACTTGGCGTTATTACCCCGCCTGACGTTATTACCCCAGGGTACCTTATATTTGAAACAATAAAACGTAAAAAAATATAAGAATCTTCTACTTGATTTTAATTTTAAAAAAAAATTAGAAACATACCTTGTAAAAACATCATAAATATACATTGTGTATGTTATTAGAGGGAAAACTGAAAAAAATGAATATAGCAAAAATATATATATATATATTTATAGTCATGTATTTTATTACTATTTTGAAACATTATATGAAAAACGAGCAGTGGATCAATTTATTTTCATATATTCTCATTTCATATATCTTATATTCATATTCCAAGCCCTTTATACTTTCGATAAAAGAACATATTTCACGCGAAGGTTTTAAATGAATTGTAAAAAATAACAATAAGAAAAAAAAGCATATAATAATGTAGAAAATATAGTTATATTTGAATTAAAAATATACAAAGCAAAGTTAAGTATATTTGAAATAATGCAAATTATTTAAAATAAAATGTAGAAGAATGTAATAATTTTATTCTTGATTTTAAAGAAATAATCTTCTAGAAACACACCCTAAAAATATATTAAACATATCTTGTGTATGTTGTTAGAAAGATAATTGAAATAATTGAATTTAGTAAAAATTAGTATTTTTATTTACAGTCGTGTGCATTTTATATTTAGGAATGAGAAACAGAAAATGATGTAAACAAAAGAGAAAAAATAATAGATTAAATAGATAAAATATCAGAGTGAAAAAGAGCATTTCTTATTTAAACATATTCAAATAATTTTAGCATAGTATTATTATGCATGCGTTAAGTTACTTTTTAATCTCTTTACCTCTTTGATTACTCATGTGGACGTTAATTTTTTTATAATTATAATCACAGTAAACAATATAAAACACAAAAGTTTCGAAATAATGTATTCACTACAGATTCTTACAAAAGAAAAAAATAAAATTTTACGATTTGGCTTTTACGGTTATGGCGTTTTTTCGGCAAAAAGTTTTGTTCAATTATTTGAACAAATCGTTTGTATTTATTTTGTATAATATTTTGCATAATATATTGTAATACATTGTTGTTATATAATATTTTGTATAACATTTGCATAATATCAAATATTTTAAATTTATTAAGTTTAATAATTTGTAAAAATAAAAGAATGAAAATTATTGTAGTTTTCATTTCTTTGATGAACTGCCACTGTCTCTCAGAGACCACAGGCATCGATATTATTATTATTATTATGTACTTATAAACATTTATTATTTTTTCTCTTTGAAATTCCTATTAATATAAAATGAATAAATCATCAAAAAAATTAATTTTTTCTCAACATAAAAAATCTTATCCGATCTGGTAACGTAAATATTTTATACATTTTGTAGAATTTCAATACACCTATATTTAGAGGGGGAAAAGATAATAAATATTGATTATCAAGTTGAGTACCACTGTGACTGACACTGACTTTACCATTTTGGCTGCGTAAATCACTGGCATCAGACAGTGTAAAAACTAAAAATATACATATATTGTTCTAATTAGGGGAAAGTGGTGTGCCTGGAACCTATTTTCACTTTTTAATTTTTAATTTAAAAACCTGCCAAAACTAAAAAAAGAAAAGATTTTATAAAACTTTGTGATCTTATGCACTTCATACTTTTGTCTTAAATTTTTATATCAATAATTTCCATGACAAATTTTGAATTTAAAATATAACAAAAATAGGACAGAGGTACACCAGTGGTGGGGTACCTTGGTAGCATTACTAAGAATGGAAAAAAAATGTTTTTCGCAAATAAAATCAACATTTAATAATCAAGAAGCTTTATATATAAATGTTTGAAACATTTGATTGTTTATTAGGTTTTAAAAATAAGAAAGTCTAAATTGACATAAAACTTCAGAAAATTTACATTTATTATAATTACAAAATTTTTTAAAACTTATTTATATCAGTAGTTATATTTATGTTTAGCGAAGATTGTAAATAAATAATTTATTTCCAAATTTTAACTTCTTGAGCTGCCTTTCTGTCTATTAGACAATACCTAGTATGCCTTGGATCCAGTCCAAGGTACACCATTTGACACTTAAAAACAAAACTACAAATCATGGTGTTAAAGTTAGACCTAAGTTTATTTAAAGCACATGGTGTAGTAGCTAGAGCATTACTTCATTATGCATAATCCTCATTTAAATAATTAGATATGTTTTTGTATAAAAATATCATAGAAACATCTAAGAAAAATATATTTTTGAATGGTAAATTTCTTTTAAAAAAATGTAAAATAAGTTGAGCTTCTAAATAAATGCCAAGAACATAAATGACACCTTAGGTGGCAAATATTTAATATACAAATGTTCTTGTTTTATGATCTAAACAAATAAAGGTAGAAATAGCATAGGTATACATATGTCCAATGTACACCATTCTCCTCAAATTATTAAAAAGTATTATTATTAATAATTTCAATAATTACTTAAAAAATATAAATATTTCAGTCTTATATCATCTTTTAGACTGACAGTCAGACTTGACTGACACGGCCTAAACGGAAAGCTCAATGTCTGCCAACGGTATCTGATGTGCGACTCGATGTGTTAAAATATTATTTTTCGTATTTTAAGACATTTTAAGAATATTAAATGTTTTGAAATAATCATTGTCATCATACGTTATTGAAAAAAAATCAGGAATGTACATAGATTGAAGCTTAAGTACTGACAATGATATTTTGATTTATGCATAGCTTCACGTCTGTTGAAGTTTATCGAAAGATAAGAATATTTGTATTAAAGTTTCGAAATAAAACATTTACAGCGCTTTTGTGAAATATTTTCAAATGCTGTCAGTTATCCTAGCAGCTTCCTTTGATAATAAACATATTTAGTGAAAGTAATTTATTTCTCAGATCTATATCAATAAATGATCAGTCGTTTATTTTATTGAAAGTTTTTTCAATATAAATCAGAAATGTCATTTTCTTCTCCTATTTTATTCAGAACTTCTAACTTCTAAATTAAACCTGTAATAAAGAAAGAAAAAGTATTTTTTTCTCCATACAAAAACATCCTTGAAGAGGTAATAGAAATATTTTATGGATTTCATAGAATTTCAAACCAAAATTTAGCAATAATAGTAAATACTGATTGAAAGAGAATTTTTACATATTTTAAGATCATTAAATGTTTTTAAATATCCATTCTCATCATAAATGAGCAAAAAAGTCAGGAATACTCATAGAATGAAGCTTAAACACTAACACTGATATTTATTTATAGCTTCATGTCTGTTGAAGTTTATCAAAGATAAGATTATTCATATTAAAGTTTCGAAATAAAATATTTAAAGCGCATTTACACAACACTTTCAAATGCTGTCAGTTATTCGACCAGCTTCATTTGGTGATAAATATGCTTAGTGAAAGTCATTTATTTCTCAGATTAAATCAACAAATGATCAGTTGCTGTCTTATTGCAAGTTTCTTTTATCTAAAACCGAAAGGCTATTTTCTTTCCCTATTCTCCTATTTTTACAGAACTTCTAACTTCTAAATTAAACCTCTAAAGAAAAAAAATATTTTTTTTTCACCATACAAAAACATCCCAGAAGAGGTAATAGACATATTTTATGCATTTCATAGAAACAAAAATTCGGCAAAAATAGTAAATACTGATTGTAAGACAATTTTTACATATTTTAAGAACATTTAATGTTTTTAAATATTCACTGTCATCATACTTGAGAAATAAAATGAAGAATATTCATAGAATGAAGCTTAAACACTAATATTGATATTTATGATTATTTTCATGTCTGTTGAAGTTTATCAAAGGTAAGATTATTCATATTAAAGTTTCGAAATAAAATATTTAAAGCGCATTCATGCAACATTTCCAAATGCTATCAGTTTATCTAGCAGCTTCCTTTGATGATGAAAATGTTTGATGAAAGTAATTTGTTTCTCAGATTTAAATCAACAAATGATTCGTCACTTATTTTATTGAAAGTTTCTTAAATCTGTATCAGGAATGTAATTCACATCTCATATTTTATTCAGGACTTCAAACTTCTGCATTTGCAAAATAATACAAATAGTGCTTTTTGCTTTATTTCAATGCAAACAATTTATAGTTATGCAAAAAAAAAAGTTTTGTACAAAAGTTGCTGCACATATATTGTCAGGATCAAGGCCCCCTTATCATAATATCAAGGCCTCGCATTCAGGAGAAAATCTATTGTTGAAATTGTCCCTATAATTGCCAACTTATTATATGACTTTGTCTCGTATGTAACGCCACCTGGTACATACTACTGCTAATAATCCCATAGGAAATAATGGAAAACATTTCAGTTTCTAACATTAGATGGCGCTACCAACGTGAAAATCATGTAGTTCAGCGCCCCCTGTACTGCAGTCAAAGGAAACTTGGTGAATGACAAGCCTTTATATTATGATAAGTTAGCCTTGGTCAGGATAAGTTTATTGCACAGATCGAGTGACGAGAGCATCCAGCAACGTACAAAAACAAGAAATGTTTAAAATATTTTAAAATGTCAACGAATAAAACTTAATTGCGATATAAATGGTATAAATTTTTTATGCATTATAAATTTATACATTTAAAAAAAATGTATTTTTGTGCTAAATATCTAGCGTTAAAAAAAATGTAAGAATTCATGCATATAGGTAGAGGTAAATACTCATGGATTTACTTAAAAATCTAGATTGAATGGCAATTCAAAATATGTGTTGCATATATAAATATATATATATATATATATATATATATATATATATCATATGGTTCACTTTTTGTATTAATAGTTAACTTTTTGTCTTAAAAAATACTTGGAAATTAACATTTAAATAAAATGGTGTAGTGATAGAATTCATAAATGAGGCATCAGATAGAATATGGAGATTTCTTATCTATAATTTTTAAGTAAAATGTTGCATAATTTATTTTTGAAGATTATAAGAATATTGCTCCATTGAATTAGCTAAAAAAATCCTGCTGAGACATATAAATGTGCAATCTTAGTTTAGTTTATATTTTTGTAATACGCGAAACTTTTTCAGTTTGACTTGATATATGCCATGTTGGTTTGACATGTTCCTGCTTTTAGGTGCGCTCGTAAATATATAAATACGTAGCACCTGTAGTTGTCGTTCAATTCGTCCGTCTATCCGTCCAGCCGCAAATAACGACTGAAGAACTATCCATCCGAATTGTCGAATTTTGTCGATTCATTTCAAATTTTATGAAAATTGGATGCATATTTCAATTACAGAGACAATCAAAAGGATTTTGATACATTACGGTCAATGGGAAAAGATTTTTCAAATACATTCTAATAGTCTTACACTTTTTCGAACATAATAAAATTGATATGCATCTGTGATGTATATACTACAATATACATTCTGTACAATCTGTGGTGCAATGACTATTTGCTACTGATTTACAGGGCCACACAAAAGTCTCCCATTACATAATTATATATTGACCCATTGTTTGGTGCTCGTTTTAAATGTATTAATCTATTTAACATTGTATGAAATTCATTTACAATGCTGAGGATTACTACAAGTTATTTCCTGTATAATAGGAAGCAGATAGTATTTACAGGACACACAAAAGATTTCGGCTACTATACAGTGTCTGAAATACTCCATACTATTGCACCAAGATTTGAATATTTTTAGTAGCGTTTGTAATTATGTAAATACGTAGCACCTATAGTTGTCGTTCAATTCGCTCGTGTGTCCGTCTGTCTGTCTGTCCGCATATGAAAGAGCAAAAAATATCCAACCAAATCGTTTGAGATTTGAAATATATAATTTTTGCATAATTTTGTCGGGTTAATTCAAATTTTATGAAAATCGGATGTATATTTCAATTGCATGGAAAATCAAAAGTATTTCATCACACTGCGGTCAGTAGGAAAAAATAATTGAAAGCATATTTTAATGATTTTACACTCTTTCGAATATAATAGAATTGATATTAATCTATCAAGTAAGTACTAAAATATACATTTTGTACAATTGATGATACAAAATTTATTTATTATTAATTTACAGGGCTACTCAAAAGTATTACACTGCATTATAGTTTACGGGGAAATATTGTTTGGGGCGTGTTTTTGTTATATTCAATTATTTCATATTTTGGGAAATTAATACACGTTGTTGCGGTTTCATACAAGTTACTTTATGTATAATAGAAAGCAAATAGCAGAGTGGGGATACTTGAGCCATCCCTATTATCTCTACAGTTGGTTAATTTTTCTTTCTAAAACTGGCAATATGGTAACATACTTATAGTTCTGAATATGTAAAAAAGAAATCACATACCTTGGTACCATTTTGAAAGCATGGTGATTAATAGTTGTTTTTTCCCTATCTCAAGTAAATATTTAGGTCCATGTTTTTTTTATTTTTTTGTATTAAAAGTTTTGTTTAAAGTTGCAATCATATAGATAAATTTGATAAATATAATTTCAATTGTATTTTGATTCTCAACTAGTTCAAATAGCTCCATGCATTATTTAGTAAAACTCTGATAAACAAAAATGGTGGTAATGGGGATACTTGAGCCAGAGAGATTGGGGATACTTGAGCCATGGCTCAACCATCCCCACTGCAAAATTAGACATGGATGAAACAAACAAAACATAAAATTACATCCTTATATTCACTAATTGATTTTTTCTGGATAAAAGCGAGAATAATTCTTTATTTTATTTTTTTCTTTAAAAAATAGTGACTTAGAAAAAAATGTTTAAAAATGTATATTTTTTAATGAAAATATCCATTTTATTTTTCATTTTGACATTCATCATTTTAAAAATTGTTTTAGATGTCATAATCTCTAATACTTCAATTAGTCAGGTCCAGCATATTAAAATATTTATTTTTTTATATAATATATTAAGATTCATATTTTACATTGAAATTGTAACCTCTTCTGTTACTTTAAGTTTTTTTTCAATAAAAGAAATGACTATTGTCACCAACAGAGGGCACTACTTAGCTCTATGTATAGCTTTACGTCTTCTGAAGTTTGTGTGAAAATGAGACTATTAATATTAAATGTTCGAAAAAAATGCAATCTCAACGCGTTTATGGAACATTTTCAAAAGTTTTCAGTAATTCCAACGGCTTCTATCGACTATAAATATGTTATATATATAAAAAATAACTACCACTTGCAAAGCAGACCGAGTTATGCTCGGCAAAAATTAACTCAGTGTTTAACTTGATATAATATTCCCTGTGTATCTTGCTTTATGTATTATACAGTGGAGCACCGCTTATACGTTTCTGGTTTATACGATTTTATCATTTATGCGTTTTTTCTCAAAGTCCCGTCAAAATCCAATGGATATTAACGTTAAATAATTCCATTTACACGTTTTTCCTTAAATAGCAAATTTCCTTTATACGTTTTTTTTAACAAATCAAAAAGAAAGAAAATGCGGATTTCAACCTCAGATTCCGAAATCCCAGTCGTCAAGTCTAACAATAGATTTTGACCAACATCTGCCCAGTGTAAGCTTACCAGTTTATACTTTAAACAAGCTAATTTAAAAGCGTGAGATCATCGAGGAAAGCCATTATCAAAGTGGATGCAATTCTTCAAAAAAACTTAGACTCTAAAGCGGAAATTTTACTAATTTTGAAAAATTGTTTTTACAGTGATTTAATCAGTGTCGTAGTGTAAAAATTCACATCAGCGGTCCTTTGCTTAGGAAAAAGCACTAGAAATTTCGAAGAAGCTGGATGTGCAGTGCGAGGCATCATTTTCTTCAGGATGGCTTCACAAGTTTAAACTAAGACATGGTATAACAGTCAAAACTATAAGCGGAGAGTCTGGTGATGTTGACTTGCGAAAAAGTGGATGATTGTATTCAAAACCAATTGACAGATCTGATAAAAGGATATGAACAAAAAGTGATTTTCAGTACAGATGAAACCGGTTTATTTTATAATATTTTGCCATCTAAAACTTTTGCAATCAAATCAGATACGTGTCATGGTGGGGAAAAGAGTAAATTGCGATTAACCCTTTCTTGCGCAGTGTTACCGGGCCGGCAACACCTAATTTTAATTCCAAACTTGCAAACGGCACCATTAATATCTTAATATAAATTTGCTTTTACAATGAAAGCTTAAATTAAGTAATTCGTAATATCTAGACAAGTCCTTTATAAATTCCGGTGTCAATCGACAATTTCTCATTTTACTAATAGAATTTGCTTGGGCCGGAAAGGGTTAACAGTGTTATTATGTGGCAATGCAGATGGATCTGAAAAATTGTCTCCTTTGATTATTGACAAATCAAAAAAGCCCGGAATGTACCTGGCGAATAAAAAATCAAAGATGTGATGTGTTTCTTTACAGATTGGATAAAAGAATTAGATAATAAAACTCAAAAACAGAAACGGCAAATCATTTTATTCATTGATCCGTGTCCAGCTCATCCACCTGATATGGACGTTTTAAAAAACACAACTGTCAAATTCTTCCCTGCAATTTGTACCAGCAAATTGCAGCCACTAGATTTAGGAAACATAAAATCCCTAAAGCAACATTATCGAAAACTTTTGGTGAAAACAGCTATCGCCAGTTTACACCACGGAAATTTCGAAAATGTGAACATTAACATCATACAAGCTATAACTTTCATACTTATGGCTTGGCAAAATGTTTTACCCAAAACTATAAAAAAATGCTTTGCACTTGCCGGATTTTTAACTCCAGTGAATATAAATCCTATTAAAAACGCCGAACCTGATTGTTCCACCAGAAAATTGGTCAACTTTAAGTGATGTTGTTACGTTTGAGGATTATGTGCAAAGTGACTCGGAACTTACAACATGTTCTCTTCTAAAAATCGATGAAATGATCATAAATGAAGAAACTAGCAGTGAAGAAGAGGACAACTGCACTGAAAAGTCACTGCCAAGTTTTCAACAAGCTTTGGCGGATTGGCGCAACAATGAACTTTTTACTGTACATTCAAAAAATTCCGTGCAACCCAATATAACAAAATATTTTGTACATGGCGAATGATTATGAATAGTGTAAGTTGTAAATTTTTTCCGAAATAAGAAGTTTTGTATTCGATACCTCTTGTATTTTATTTGTTTTAATTTATATCTGATTTTTTTATTGTTGAAAGTTACGGATATGTTCCTACTTTTATGAATTTCGTTTATACGTTTTTTTTTCATTTATACGTTTTTTCCTTGGTCCCTTGAAAAGCGTATAAACGGTGAATATTAGTAAAATATTTTTTTTTAAAATATTAGTAAGATCAAGTATATCAGAGTCTTACAGTTATGAACTCAATAGTTGACCATATTCAATTTACCTACGAATTTGAAAATAACAATCAATTACAATCAATTACAAGCAGAATTAAACCATATCAAATCCATTGCCATTGATCGGGGTTTCCCGATCGAAATAGTTGATTTCATTCATAACAAATTAATAAAACGTACTCCTTCGAACTCCAACTCAGACTGTAATGTTAATTTAATTATTCTTCCTTATTTTCCAAAAATCAGTCATCAAATTTCTAAAAATTTGTCAAAATTTTTAAAATAACCTTTATTCCTTTCAATAAAATACAATTCTCAAATCTCAAAGATCCAATAGAAGATTTATCACATTGGGTTATTTATAAGATTTCTTGCGAATGCGATAAAATGTAAATCGGATAGACGAAGCGTACCTTGAAAAAACGCGTGGGAGAACACAGTGCTAACGTTAAAAATTGTGAAATAAAACGTTCTGCTATCGCCAACCATTGCTGGTCAAATAGTCACAATTTTAAATTTTCCGAAGCCTCAATAATACAATACTGTTCATCTGTTTATGATTTAGACTTTTGGGAAACTTTTCATATATGGAAAAACTTAAACTTCTCTAAATTTGTTATTTCTATATTCACTCATCTGTTTATGATTTAGACTTTTGGGAAACTTTTCATATATGGAAAAACTCTAGTAATTTGGTTAATGACATGTCCAGTACTCCAAGATTTTCTGATGTCTGGTTTCCATTCCTGTAATATCACTCCCTTTCTCCCCCTCCTTTTCCTCCTTGAATTGGACTCGTCCAGTGAGAAGTGACATATGATTGGTCTCCTCTGGGTGCGTGTGCCAGTTTACTTTTACTGTTGCTTTACGACGTTTCATGGTTAGTTCGCCTTAGCGGCGAGCTTAGATGCACGGTTTATTTTCTTTTATTTAACGATGTGATTTTCTTTAACGTTTTACACTATTTTAGCACTGATGATGGGATTTTAGAAGTGCCGGAACGGCTGTATGCTTTTAACATCTTTTATTTTATAATATTTGTGCTCTTTAACGTTGTTTATTTATTTAGTTATAGCTAAGCTTTAGTTAATTAGTTTTTATTAGTAATGGCCCAAAACGAACTCATTAATTGCAATTTCTCGGACATCTGATAGGGTTTTAAACGTAGGTTAGTATAAAGTTTTTGAGAAAAATTGCTAGAAGTTAACGCTTTAATAATGATTTTTGTTTGATTTCTGGGATAAACACTGTGTCTCAAAAAAAAAAATCATACTGAATTAAACAGTTGTACAATTTGGATTTCATTTGCATTTTTGTATCATGCATTTTTTTGTCACATTGTTTTGATATATTGAATGTTATTTAGATTATATCGCATTTTTTTTCATGCCCACGCTCCTCCCCCTACAAATGTTTTGAAGCGTTTATTCACTAAAATCTTGAGCATAAATAGAAAACTAAATAACACATCTTTAAGTATGTATTTTTACTAAAATACATAAATAATAAAAGTAACACTTTTGAATTATTAACGTATATACAATAAAAGAAAAATGTGGGATTGGCACTTTTAATCAGTTTCAACATACTGATTGACCGTTAGATTTTCTGCATTACTTCTGCTTTTAGTGCGCTTTTATTAAAACAAATAAGAAATAGTAAATAGAGATTTAAATAAATATATATATATATACATTCTAGATTCGATAAATATAGCATGCTTTTAATAGCCGTTGTTTTGAAAGTTCATTGACAGAAACAACAGTAAAATACATTGATTCAAACTAAAATGCTCACATTGACATATTGATTTACACATCTTCATCATTTTCTGAACCGATAAGACTATATGAACTGAATTTTAAAGTAAAATATTTGGATCCATTATAAAATATTTTCAGAAGTTTTCATTTATTTTAATAGTATTCATCTGTGATAAAGATGTTTTGAGTAAGTACTTTTCTGTTCATCTTCAAATCGAGAATTTCACAAGCGCGTACCTTAAAGAAACATTCATCATTCTAAATAAAAACACCAACAAAAGAAAATATTTTAAAGTAAACTTACAGTTTTTGTATTTCACGGATGTACACTAGTAATCTAAGAAAAACATATATTTATGATTAATACTATATTGTGTTTAATGCTGAATGTTTTTGAGAAGTATATGTTTACAAGAAAAGAAATTTTAAGAAAAAAATTGCAAATTAAAAATTATAAGATATCAATTAGTGTACCCATTTAAATTTGTTTTTATGCTTTCTTTTGTGTTCTCAGTCTTTTATACTTGTAACAAAATTATTATAAATATACACTGGCCTCCAAAAGTTAAGGTATAACCGTTTTTTTCCGTCTTATTTGCAAATGAATGAATATAGAAAAAAAAAGAAAATATTTTAAAGTAATTTTTCAGATTTCATATTTCACGGATACAGTCTAGTAAGGTAAGAAAAACATATATTTATGATCAATATTATATTGCGTTTAATGCTGAAGATTTTTCAGAAGTATATGTTTACAAGAAAAGATATTTTAAGAAAAAATTTGTTATTCAAAAATTACAAGATATCAATTAGAGTACCAATTGAAATTTATTTTTATGCTGTCTTTTGTGTTCCCAGTCTTTTATACCTGTAACAAAATTATTGTAAATGTACACTGGCCTCCAAAAGTTAAGGTACAACCGGTTTTTCCCGTCTTATTTGCAAATGAATGAATATAGAAATAACAAATTTAGAGAAAATGTGAGCTAATTTGTTATTTATTAAATGCGATATAGAAATGTACTTAATTTAAACGTATAAATGAAATTACAACAAAAAAGCACTCGTGGAGGAAAATTCCAGTCTTAGAGAAATCAGTATATCGCAGTATTATGCAGTAAAATGTTATAAAAACATTAAAAATCTGGTTCTAATGCGGAATATGTCTACCCCGGACTCGAATGCATTGGCGGTATCGACTTTTCATGCTCTCAATTAAATTGTCGGACACCAAAATAGGCAGCGCTGACCATATGTGGAATAAGCCTTACTCCAGCTCTTTGAAGGATCTTGGAGGAGGTCTTAAAGCCGCAGCCTGTCTTCCAAGATAGTCCCACAGATGTTATATCGGATTCAAGTTTAGAGAGTAAACTGGTCATTCCATTTTCTCTAAACCGTGATTTTCAAGATAAACATCAAAAATCACAGCTTGGTGTGGTCTGGCATTATCATCCGTTAGAATGAAACCATTGCCAATAACATCGGCAATGGTTATCGCACCAGTCAGAGTTCGTCCATGAAACACATGCAGATGAGTGTGGCCTCCGAGTGAGGTCCCTGCCCAAACCATGATTCTACTGTTTCTGTATCTGTGTGTTTAGACAGTGTTTGACTGATGGTATCTAGTGCATTGTGCTCTCCAAATTAGAAGACGTCCTGAATGGATCTCCAGTGTGAATCTGGACTCGTCTGTGAAGAGTACAGAAGACCACTGTTGTCTGGTCCAGGAAATATGTTCTTTGGCCCAACATAAGCGGGTAATTCTCTATCGCTTTGCATAGAGAACTGCGTTGTGAAGATGTTTTCGCACCTTAGTAACTGATATTCTTCTTCCTGTAGTGCAAAGTGGTCTGCAATAAGTTGCGGCACAGTAGTTCATCTTCTCCTTTCGGACTAAAGAGCTAGAAACCGGTATTCTGCAGACGTTGTAACATGTGGGCGGCCTGGAGCATATCGTCTGGGCACAGAATCTTCGGACTCATACTGATCACAGAGTCGTTGGACTACAGTGCGAGACACATTGAGCCGCCTAGCAATATCGGCCTGTGACAACCCCATTTAAATCCATACTACCACCCATCACCTTAATGAATCAGGCAAACGATTTATTCTAGACATTTCTAGACTCTACGCATATTTGTGAATAAAACTGACATCAGTAGCGGGTCATTCCATGTCAAATGAGCAAAAATGTAAAAAAAGCCGTGGTTGCATAGAATCCGATTTTCATAAAATTTGAGATACGTGTTCATTTCATATTCAAATGAAAGTCTGCACAATATTTTGACGAAAAATAAATTATTTTATCAGTTTTGGACATTTAAAAAACTTGTGATATAGAATGGCGTGCGGATAATCGTCGAAAGTTGCAAGTTTCAAGTTCTATATTTTGAAAACTATTTAACAAAAATGGAATTTTTTTATATTATTGAAATCTCTGGATATCAATCTTTATATTTATTGAGTAATAAGAATCTGGTAATATCATAATTAATCATAAATTTGTTGTAAATATTGAAATTTTGTAAATTTTTAAAATTTTTGAAATGTTATAAAAATCATAGGATTTAAAAAACATCAGTGAAATTGATGCAAGATGTAGTACTATGTATGAAGATCGAATTCTCAAAATTTCAAAGTTGTTATTTATTTCCCTCATCTTCAAAAAGACTTAGAAACTTTTAAAAAATGACAAAATCATAATTATTCCTCTTACGTTACCTCAAAAAAATAATTAAAGGAACGCTCCTACATGAACAATATTACACATACACAAGCATCAATAAGTCCATGACACACTAAAAAAGTTTCAATACTGCCCTTTTAATTTTTAACATAACAAAAATGGGTTGAAAAAACTAATATTCGTGAATTTCTAAAGACAATCTTTCTTTGAAAACACGCGCTTTTTTGCAAATTTCTTTGTAAAAAAAGATGGTGCTGCCATCTATGTTTGCTACTTGATTTTAATATTAAAATACAGTTATTTTTTGAATAAAATCGTTTTTCTTCCATACAAATTTAAAATATTTTTGTGGCAAAAATAAACTGGAAGCAAGAATAAAACTCCGTATACTTAAAATATACACTTTTATCTGTAATATCAAAGAGTTTAAAACTTTTGAAAGCTTTTATTCGTTACCAAAAAAATGATAAAAATGTTGAATTTTTAATCAGCAGTTTTCACTATTTATTTTTTTCTCATAAAGGAATGAAAAAGGCAAGAATTAAATTATATATGTATTAAATATAATCAATTAGCTATAATGGCAAACGAATTTGAGTTTGGAAAAAGTGTCCTTCATTTTAAAACATATAACTGAAATATTTTATTTTTTCCACGATTTTTTCATTATTTATTTATTTTTAAACTATGAAATAAAAGTACAAATACTAAATTATGCTAATCTGTTACTTATAGTTCATTCTTAAGCGTAAATAATTTTTATTGCAATCCATCCATCCCTAAAGCTAATAATCAAACTTGAAATTTCAAGCATGTACACAAGACCTTGATTTCGTATCAAGTTTAATGTAAATTTTTATACTGAAATAAACTAGTCTGAACTCTACTACTTTGCGTTTCCTCTTAAATGATAGTGATCTACTTATATGATGATTTTCAATAAAACCTGTGACATGTCAGCCACACCTGATTTGCTCATTTGGTGTGGAATGACCCTAGTTCAAATACAACCAAACTTACCCATGAAATTACAAAAGCTTCGTAATTGCATATTTTTCTCTCCTTCACAAATAATTTTCTTTTCTATAAAATGAAAATGGTAGCTGTAATTTGTGCGTAGGTTGTTTTAAAACTTATTATTGTCATTCATATAAACTATGAGCTTCAAAAAACATTTTGTACCTTAACTTTTAAAGGTCATTTTATTTCTTGGAGCAATATTAAAGTATTTGCTGATGACACATAACTAAGGAAAATCTGTTACGTAAAAAAATGAAAAAGTGTATACATAAAAAATGGTTCTGTTTAAAATAGTTCTGTTATAAATAGCAAAAAATAATTCTTCATATACTTAGTTATAGCAATAAATAGTTCTGTCGTACAATTATGTAAAAAGTAAAAAAAAAATCATGTATACATTTAGGAATTATTAATAAAATAATAATTTAAAAATAAAAACGTATCTTAAAAATATGAATTTTTATTTCAAAAGTGTTTATATTAATGTTGGAAATAAATAGTTCAAATTACTTAAATAGACTGGCTCTTTTAATAAAAGAGTTTTAAAATTATAAAAGTTAAGTATGTGAGGAAATCAGAATATTTTTTGTCTAGATATTTGGAAATACATAATAAATGATTGTATGTTTGAAGTCATTTTAATACGGTGTTTGATCGAGAATTGTTCTGACTTCATGTTTTAAAAAAATTAATTCTGAAAGAAAAATAAATACAATGTTACTTTGAACTTACTTAGTTTCCAATATTTTGATCGAATATAGAAAACATTCTATTCAGAATATCAATTATAAATTTCGAATTTCTGAATAAAGACGCAGTCTAAACTGATTATCGGGATTTAGACTGAAGAATGTTTCAAGAAGATAAGTAATTGATTATTTAATTGATTTAAATATAAAACTTAAATCACTTAAAAGAGAAACAATATATATATATATATATATATATATATATATATATATGTATATATATATTTGCATTTTTATTTTAATTTTTCACTCATAGAAACAGTTATCAATATAATTATCAATACTTTTTTTCAATATAAATGTTTATTGACTGGACAAATCTCAATACTATGTAACTCAAGAAATAGAATGATACAGGCTCAGACCAACAATTTTGTATTTATTACTTAAGTAATAATTAAATTAATTAAATTACTTATTTTTTAACTAAGAACATATTTTACTAAACATGTGATCAGTGACTATAAATTTTCAAGTTTAATTTAAATTCTTTCACTAGGAAACATTATATTTACTATGTTATGAAAAAAATTATGTATTGACTGTACAAAAGTCAATACTAAATAATTCAGAAATTAGACCGACTTAGTGAAAAAAGGACCAAAAACTTTCCTTTATGCTACTAATAGCAAAACGGCATTTTTTATAGTCCGTGCTAACCCAATACATAAAATAATTTTTTTTAATTAATAAATGTAAGATAATCATGAAAAAAAATATAAAGGTTTCACGTACATCTCATGCTAGTATATCCCTATCTCGGATGTAAATGAATCTTTAGGAATAAACAAAAAGACAGATGAAATCTAGTTCTACAGATAAAAATAATATACATGTATATAAAAAATAAAATGAATGATAAATATAGATAAACTTAAAGGAAATTTTTACCGCATTTTATTTAATTGAAAAAAGATTATTATTTCTTTTTTTTTTTCTTTAACAAGAGAAAGCAGCATGTTTTTTAAAATTTTAATCGGAATGCTGTCTTGAAACATAAAATGATGAACATGTTTAAATAATAATTTAATTTTGAAGTTAGTGACGATTTACATAAAATAAATCTAAAAATGTACGGTTTCAATAAATTTTCTTTCATTCGTTCCGAAAAAAGTTTCCTAATCTATTTTCAGCTATTGTCGGAATTTTGATACGGTTGCAGTAACATGTTCGTGTAGCTTTTAGATTTAAGTATCAATTTTTTAAAATGATAATGTTCATTTTTTAATTGTTAATTTTTTATAAAATGAGGTAAAACTAAAATTTCCGGCTAATAGCAGTAATAAAAAAAAATGTTGATTTAGGAAACACGTTAGAAAAAAAACTTTAACGAGTTGAAGCGTTTATAAATACACAACATAAAAAAATATTTTAGAGTACATTTATTAATGAAAATTCAATGATATAAATTTATATACGTTTGAAGCTTTGTAATTTAACCCAACGTTAATAAAAAAAATGCTAAAGTATAATATTTGCATTTTAGTCGATGACGTTTGCATGGATACTTTCACTGATGCTATTGAAAAAAAAAAGAAACTAAAGGTAATATATATATACATATATATATATATAATAGATATAAGAGTAAAATTCAAAAGACTAAAGAAACTATGATTAGCTTACAAATTCGTCAGAAGTGCTATACACACTAAATCATATTATAGGTATGTTATTTCATCAAATATTTTCGCCAATATGCCTAAAATGACGATATTTAGTTCCTTATAACATATTGAAAAAGCCCAAGCAATTGAAAAGGAGAATGGGGTTCAATGAAAGAAAAATAGATGAATGCATGAATGAGATATGTAAAACTTAAAAAAATAGCATACACAACTAACCAGAGAATAAAATTCGGTAAATATGTAGAATGATATAAATATTTTAGTCATACGATAGAAAAATCAATAGATAAAAACCGTGTTACAGCAAATTATAAATAATAACAAAAAATATTGCGCCATCTAGAGTTAAAGAAAAATATATTCATGAATAGATGGAATCGATGTTCAATAAAGGAATATGGAGACAAAAATATCATACTGAAGCATCATACAGAATAAATTGACTTTTTATTTAAACATTTTGAAATAAACTATTACGGATTGTATGTTCATTATTTTCAGTATGTTGTTTCACTAAGAATATTTCTACTTTTCATATCATTTTAGTTTACAGATATTCAAATAGAAACAAAAATAAGAAATTTAAATTTGAATGAAATATATATATTTGATGAATTCGCATATTTTAAAATAATTGTAGTATGACATGGTAATTTATTCAAAGAAGCATTAAAAAGTTTGAACATAAATGCACACATGGGGGCGTTTCCATTTAAATATATTTTCACATATTCTAAAACTGACTAAAAGATAAGACTATTCATATTCAAGTTTTGGAATGAAATATGTACAATAATAAATCATTTTCAATAGATGAGAAGTATTCTAATCGCTTTTCGTTTTGGCATTTTTGTTTTGCATCAACAATTTTCTTTTATCCTTTAAATCAATAATTGATTACAAAAACATTCATTAAATAAAATTGTAATTGATGACAATAAAAATAGAAAATAAATATTTTCTACAGTATGTTATTTTCGTTTTAGTCTACTTTATAGATAGATTTTCTAACACAGTGAAGAATTAAACTTTGTAGTGTACCATATTGTTCCTTTAAAGGAATCTGGAACATATTTTAAAATAATTTTTATTTACTCAATTAATTTTTTTTTATATTTTGGATATGGTTAATCATATCATTTGTAAAAAAAATCACATGATAAAACATTTTATAAGTCTTTTTTTAATTTAAATTTAAAATTTATTAAAAAAGTTGGCTAACTTAAAATCGTTTTTACTCAAAATAGTAATTATCGAATTTTATTTTATTTTTTATATTTAAATAAACAGAAATATAATACATGTAATATTTTAATTTTGATTCAACATATTTCAAAATATTAGTTTAAAAATATTTAAAATATAAATAAATAAATAAATATATATGACTTTTATTTTAAAATCATATTTTCAAAAGTAAATAAATATATACATATTAATTTGCTGTATCAAAATTATAGTAAAATAATAAAAAAAATATGTATTCCGAGATTGAAACAATTATATTTAACGTTTTTTTTGTCTTATAACAAATTAAATACTGTAAAATGTGAATAAACCCATCATTAAGAAAAGTCTCTAAATGCATCTTCACTAGAAGTCATTTCTATGATAACGATTGATTGAAAGTAGATATTGAAAGCCAAACAAAATAAATGAACTTACATTTCTTCTTTTAATTACGGTAGAAACATGAATTAATCGTCATTTTAAAGGACAAAAACAATAGAAATTTTTATTGCATTACATTTTTGAGAAAATATGAAGATTTTTTTGTGTCCCGGAATCTTTTGACACCTGGAAATTTCTGGATACAATTAAAATTTTCGGAGTTTAACCTCAAATTGATACTTTCATATTTGAGTGTTTTTTTTTCTATGTGCTAGGTTAAAGTAGGATCCACAGAGTTCTGTGTTGCAAACTCGTCTGTAAATTAAAGAAAAAAAAGTGGAAAAAAGAGGAAAATGTATTTTCTTTATTCTTTTATGATCACTGACACACCTGTGCAAATCAATTCTTAGAAAATTATTTTGTAGATAACACTGAAGGGTCTTTTAGGAATAAACTGCATATTATACAGGGTCATTCATAATGAATGGGACAAAAAGAAAACATGATTGTGAACGTCGTAATTAATGTATTCAGAAAATTCTAATTTACCTCTAAACTACATTTATTCAAGTTTCTACAGATGTTGAATATGTGCCCCATCCGGTGACACGACAAAAATCCACACGGTAATCAACAGCGAAAATGCCTTGCACAACAGTTATCGAGGAGGTTTTGGCATATTTGAAAACCTAGTACGCTTTCTCCTGCATGGACGATATTTTGTTGAACAACGCCTCTAGCGGCGAGTTCATAATTCGATTATTTTTCCCTGTTGCTAAATAAATTTGTTTCGGCTGAATAAATTCATTGCCCTATTCTTTTTGGCCCATTCATTATGAATCACCCTGTATTTTAATTCTTTTTTGAAACAATAAATGAAAAACTGATAGTTGGATTAATGGAAATTAAATTACATTTCTTATTTGTATATATATTCCAAATAGATCATTTTTACTACAAAAAAGTGTTTCACGCGAAAGTTTTGAATAATTTGTCACACATGGATTGCTAGGAAAAATGTTTTACATAAAATATGAAGAATGCATCCAGTAACTTATATTCACTACATGGCCAAAGGTGACCGGCCACATGCGATTTTAGACATTTTCTTAAACGAGGAATTAACCTGAAACTCTAAGTGCGTAACCATAACCATACAGGTCATATATTTTTGTAAAGATTTTTTAACGAAACTCCACAGGGGACCGTCAACAAATTAAAAAAAAGTGAATACTTTTTTAAATAACCATGTCAAAAGTTATGTAGTAAAATCAATTAAACTGTAGAAAAAGATCAAGTGTCCTTTTTTAATGAACTGAGTTCATTTTTATGCGGATAGCATGTATACTCGTAAAGAAATTAAGGTTTTTATAAAAACAATCCCAAGTTTTTCCACGATTTTTGCTTATAATTTGCTGAGTTCTTAATATAAAATAATGTTCTTTTCTGACAATGTGACAAAAAACATTGTACACAATACCATGTAATCAAAGATTTAAAAAAAATTAATAAAAAATTAGCAGGTTTACTAAATACATTTTCACAGCGCATGCGTCAACGATATCAAAATTTCATTTTCATATTAAGTTAGCTAATTGTGCATAGAAACTTTTGTAAAAGTCTTAAAATCATAGCTTGAAAATTGTGAAAGTGTTCGTCTATAGAATAAGTTCAAAATCCGTTGTTCCCAAACTGAAGCAAATAAATTAGGGGTTTTATCCAAATATAGTAGAATGTGCCCCATTGTGTATTCTATATTCACACTAATCAACGGCTATATGGGTTACAATCCCTCATCTTTTTGATTCATTTTGGGAATAAAGGATTTTCAGCTTGTTCAATCGACGATTATTATCAAAATTTTTAAGCTATGATTTTGAAAATTTTACAGAATTTACTCTATACATATTAGCTAATATGTATATTATCGTAGACGCATGCGCAATGAAAACTTATTTAGAAAACGTAACCATTTTTCATAAAATTTATTTTTTAATTAACTTAAGTGAAGCGATTGAAAGAAAATCTCGATCTACATGATATCAAAAACGAATTTTTTACTGCAATTTTTACCTGTATCGGTCTGAAACTATATGGTGTTTTGTGCGATTTATGCGTGTGGATTGTGAATCTCTAAAAAAAAAAAGGTCAGGTGTTTCATATTTTGCTTAAAAACTTATGCAAACACCCTAATAAATTTATTGAGTATATTAAAATTTAAAAATGTTTTCAAAATGAAAATTAGTCTATACAAGATTTTTCTGCTAGATTAAAAAAAAGAAAAAAAAACACATGACTTTTTGTTTATTTACAGGTGATGATCTAAAGGAAACCTGCTTCAACAGTTTCTGCGCGGACGGAAAAATACAAGTATTCAGAACTAATAACCCAATTGGATGATTTAAATTTTGGTAAAGCTTTTGAAAAAGATTTGGCTTTATACAGTGTTGATAATGAAATTTTATGGAAAATAAATGTCTTTTCATGGAAAACAAACCGGAAAAAAGATCCAAGTACGAATGAAAGAATTTGAAATTAACAGAAAGTAACTGTAAGAACTTACAGTCCAGAAGCCAAGTGGGAAATTATTCAAATTATAGAAAGAGAAGTAAAGTTAAAACATAGAGTTCAGGTTGGTTAAAATAGTTTGAAAAGCCATGTTGATCAAATAATTAAGGTCGATTCAGACATTTTTTTTTGAATAACGATTCAAATTGTGAAGACAGTTGTACAGAAAATTTCAGAAGTGAAAATGCAATGCTGAAACAATGTAATTTTACGCCAGTACAGGGTAGTATCATAGGCCTACAGCCATTTGATTCTCATGATCTAAATATTCCAGGTCTTAAATTATCTGACTTTCTTCATCCTGATTCTTAAAGTCCTAAATCAACTCCTGGTTTACCCTGGTTAATGCTGCTGAACTATAAAAAAATAATTCTTCTTTTATACTGAAACGGAGAAGATCCGTTAGGTACAGAAGAGTTGCTGACATACTGAAGTAATAATTAGGGGTAGAGAGCTTTCATGTTTTATGTTTTTAGTTTTAAGTTACAATGATAGATGATAATACGAAATATTTTCTGCAATGCAGCTTTGTAAAAAGTTAACATTGGGCGTGTTCAAAGGACGCTTTTTTGCGCGTGCGCTCTCAGAAGATTCTGCATGGAGTAGGTATAGTAGTAGGTCGAAGATAGGAACTTTAAAGTTATTCAATTATTGCATTATTTTTATGGTTCAAAATTGGTAAATAGAAATACTATAACCCTTTATCCTTCCAAAACATGATCCTCGTAACAGAAACACATACCTGTGGTCACTCAAATAGAACCTAAAGTATTCGGAAAAATATCGCGTGACCTATTTCGTCTAATTAAGCATAATCAGCATTTAAAATATGGCCCCCAATCCCGGTCTAAGATCACGCGCGCGACTCAAAAAAATTATGTGTGTGATTTGATCACCTGATTGTGGATTTCGAGAGTCTGATTATTGGTTATGCTTTAATTGGTAGCTCGATTGATACAATTTAACAAGTCAATTGAGGATCTAAAAATATGAACTTTTTAACATTTTTTTTTTTTTTTTTTTTACTTATTTAATAATGATTTACCAGTTGCTTTATATTTTTCGCGATATAAAATTGCTCTTATCAACAAAGATTGTGATAGCAACATATCATAAGATTTATTTTTAATCTAGTGTACTGGATGCATTTCAATGGAAATTGCACTGTTAGTTAGAAAATTTTTAATAGAAGGTTTTATTATATATATTTCTTATTTAATAATTGCATATTTTAATACAGTGTGGATAACAGACTATAATAAGATAAGAGAAACAATGGCACTCAAAGTCATGTGAATATATTTCGTAATATAAGCAATGTACTTATATAATATTACCAAGAGAAAATTTATAAACATTCTAATCATACTTTATTCCTTACAAAACTAATATTTTTTTAAGAGATATCGCTTTAAAAAATATAGGTGCAGATATTTTTAGTTTAAAAAAATTACATTAATTACATTTTGCTTTTTATAGTATTTTTATTGTGTATTTTAACACTATAAAATATCATTTGTATCTTAAACTTACTTCTAAAGTACTTAAAAATAGAAAGAAAGAAGTAATAAAAAAACATCAAGAAGTTATTTTACGCGTATGCGGATTTTTTCGCACTATACCTTTTTTTTTTTTTTTTTTTTTTTTGTTCATTTGTTTAATATGTATATGTAAATCACTTTGGAACGATAGTTTGAATATTAAAAGGGGTTCAAATGTAAAACTTTCATCTTAAAATATCCAATTTTCTCGCATTTCGATAAGTATTTCATTATTATAATAGTATAAATACATGTGCTTCTGTATTATTAATATAAAAAATTATCTTTAAAAAAATGTCCTTTCTTTAATATAAAACAACCAATAATAATAATAAAAAAACATAAACATAGTTTACAGACGCGAAGGATTCGAACCCACAATCGCTGATTTCAAAATCCGCTCTCTATCCATGCGGCCATTATGTTCACCTTTGTTAGTAACACATGATCTTTATCATTAGCACCGTCCAATCAAATCTATGATCTGTTCTAAACCTATCAACAGTACCGAGTACTGTGCGCTTGGTTCGGTACTGAACAGACGCAATAAGGATCCACTCCATGTCTTTGACTCCTGAGCGCTCGCGCTCATAGCGCGTAGCTGCTGAAGGCGCCCATTCTGTTCTGTTCTTGTGATGTTTGTGAAACGTGATGGACGTTTATTTTTTTATGTATAAATTAAATGTTGTTATTTTGTTAAGTATTCGTACTATCTTGTTAAGTATGTTGCATTATTAATTAATCCGTTACACAAAAAATGAGGCACGGCGACGCGACGTTGGGTTTAAATAAAGTACTTCTACCTGTAAAATTCGGCGAAAAATAATTAATCCGAGTTAAAATAATTCAGGTTCCAATTTAGTTGAGGCCACGAAAAATATTTCATATGAGAAGAGAAAAAAATTCATCCGGTAATATGCAAAAATAAATTTAAATATATATAAACATAAACGATTGAAAATCATTTGCATTCGAAAAAATATAAATTAATAAAAATAATCAGTGTGGAGAAAATGCAGAATCTTATACTTGCGTTAAAAAAAAATAAATACTAATTATAATGAAAACTCAATATACGCATTCAGTAATCCTAAATATCATCTAGGCATATCGTTAAAAAATGAATTATTGGTAAATATATACAGTAAAACCTCTAAATAACGGACACCTCGGGAACTCAGAAATTGTCCGCTATTGGGAAAACATCAGAGATTCAAAAATCGCTAAGAAATATTTAATGTTTCATTAATTGACTTTTATATGTCCTAAAACCTCTATTATGTAACTAATCAGAAAGTAAAATTATTTCTTAAGCAATTAAAATTGAATAAAATTGTGAACAGTTTTATCACTGTTCATTATATTCTTGTGAAAAAAATCTGTTACAAAAGTTTACTTTTGCTTTCGATCACATGCAATTTGTTTTTATATGTGACGTTATTGGACATTGTGGAGTTCCGGGCGGGGAGGGAGAATGTGCACTTTTTGACCTTTAAAAGCATAAAATCTCAAAATATTCTTGGGTGGCATTTCAGTGCTCTGGGCAATTCAATTTCTCCCGTACAACTCAATGAATTTAGCACTGAACGTGGGGAGGGGGGTCTGTTTTCCCCCCAACTCTTTATCAACATTTATCTGTTATAACAAAATTTGAGATACATTGTCCTGATAAATTCAGAGGCTTTTTTGCTTTTTTTTCATTTCTTTTCTTTAAAAAAATATATTTTTTCATCCTTTATCGCCGAATAAAGTGTCCGCTTTTCGGAATGTCCGTTATTCAGAGGTTAAACATACAAAAATTTAGGTTTTGGGAGTGGGGATTGGAAAACTGCCCGTTAAATAGAGGTGTCCGCTATTCGGGAGTGTCCGTTATGGAGGTTTTACTGTATTTATTTTATATTTAGGTATAATATTAGTTAAAAATTAGTTAACGTTATGGACAGATTAAATAAAAAATTATTCAGACTGAAAGATTTAAATGAAGAATTAGACAGAAAAAGCAGAATCTTTATCTTCAGATTTTGAAATTAATTATTCCCGATTCTATTTTTGAATTATTTTCAATACGTTGTTTGATTCAGAAGTTTACTACGATCCGTGTCATTTCAACATATCGATAATCAAACGAAAGGGAAATCATAAATACAGATTTAAAGGAAGTACTTAAATTCGATGAATATTGCATATCTTGAAATAGCTGTACATCCTCATATTTTACTGACAAAATCGTCAGGAATATGCGTAAATTGAAGATTAAATACTCACAATGACATTTTCATTTATTCATATGTTCACGTGTTCTAAAGCTGTCTTAAAGATAATACTCTTCATATTTAAGTTTCAAAATTAAATATTCACAATTTGTTCATAAAATATTTTCAGTAGTTGACAGCTATTCTCGTAGAAGCATTTACTTTTGATAAGCATATTTTGAATAAATAGTTTTCTGCTCATCTTCAAATCAAGAATTGAGCCAACTCTTATCTTACTAAAACATTCTTCATATTGAAAAAAATTATTATTAGAAAATATTTTTAAATCGTTTTTAGGAATTTTCGCTTCAACGCCAGTGTTTAGAAATAAGCATTTGATGATACATATTACATTTTGTAATAGCGCAAAATATTTTTTGAGGTGTTTTTTATATTACAATACCTTTTGAGACTTCTTTTGTGAACCAAATAATATTTGAAATAACAATCAATAAATCAATGAGAAATTAATATTTTCATACTTTCTTCTACAATTCTGGCAATTTTATCTTGTTTCTAAATAATATGTGTCACTTAAACTTTGTATCCTGCTATTTATAAAGTAAAAAAGTAAAAAATAATCATTCTTAGACCTATGCTGTACGCATTTTTGCTATAGTTCTATGACAATGTAATTAAACCAGTCAGGAAGCGGAAAATAATGTTTCTGAGTTCAACTGTTGTCCATTGAAAATCTTGATAAACATACAAAGAGCAGGCTTCATTTAATAAATTTATATATTCCTTATTTTCTTTCAAAAATCGCAATTTTTTGTTTTGTAGTTGAAGAAAACTTTGAATTTTATGTACTTAATGCCATTTATAAAACTTCATTAATTTTCAAGGTTTTGAGAGGAGTGTCTATTACTGGAATACTTAAGTAATCATTTGCCAGCAATGTACATCGAATATAGGCATTGGTAAAAATGCGATTTCGATAATTTTTATAGTGCATAAAATATTTTGAATTAAATATAACTAATAAGTTTATCAATCAGGTTTAAAAGGGTTATAAATTAATACTCTGCCCGGGAAGCCTGTGTTGGATTCCTTACTATTATGCAAAATAAGACATAATAATTATTCAGTAATTTATAAAGTAATGAAGTTAATATTTTTCTGACCTATACTTTATGCATTTTTACTGTAGTTCTATGACACTATAAATTAATAGAGAACTAATGTTATTATCGATTAATCTATTAATCGAAATAAAAAGAGTTATAAATTAATACTAACAAGGAAGAATCCACACGGACATACTCAGTAAAATCTTGTGTGTTCTGATTGCAAAAAATGCTTGATTTAGCATTTTTTTCTTGTTTTAGATTGATTTCAGAGAACGCGTTTTTCAGCGTACAGCGCTATATTTTTACGATTTTTCAAATTAAATTTATAAACTTTCTATATTTCATAAATTTAGTTCGAAAAATCATTAAAATATGTCACTGCGCGCCGGAAACCCGTTTTCTGCATGGAATTTAAAAAAGAAAAATGTCAAGTCAATTATTCTTTGCGATCAGGACTCAATATTCTCAAAACATTCACCGATCTAAACTTCTATATAAAATTTTTACAGCTTACTTAATAAATAAATTGTTTACCGCATAATTTTATCGAACTTTGTTTTAGAGAAATTTAATTTTGTAATCGGGGTCTCATTCGCTCCATTGTAAATCCGTTTATTTAAATTCGAACACAACGCAAATGGTGTCTCAACTTAATACAATTTTCTAATACCCAAACAACCTGGGAAGATCTACATAGTTTGATAATAGTTTTTTTCATATTTATTTTTTATTAATAAGTAATAGATTAGTTTATTTTAAAAATAGTTACATTAATATAAATTTGTTATTGATTTTCTTTCTGCTTAAATTCATTTACAACACATGTTAAAATAAACAACATGCAAACAAATACTAAAACAAATTTATTTGGTTAATGTCTTTATAACGTTTATGCTTATACTGATTTTTAATCAGAAATTGCAGGTTTGCATAAACTGTAGATTGCAGTATTTATTACAGTGTTCAAATAATTACATTTGCCTTTGAAAAAATCAACTAATTTATGTATGTATTATTTTTTTTAATGTAGTCTTTATAAATTTTCAAGTTATTTTTATTTTCTAAATGATGAAATAAAGTAATCAATCATTTATTATTCATTTTACAACTACGTTTTTTCCTTCTAATTCTGCTTAAATAGCAATAATTCTTTTAATAGATCATTTACTTAACTAAGAGGAAGAAAACGGATAAAATAAACAATTGTTACATTTAAGAACCAAATATCCACTTATTTCATTTCTAATGTATTCCAGTTGGTAGATCAAACTCTGTACAATTGTTTCGTCCCCAGGCAACCTGGAGAAAAATCTATATACCAGGATAATAGATGTTTAAACCAACAGATGTTGAGGCATTGTAAGAAACTATTTTCTCGTTGCCCTCCGTCATGTATTACAAGCTGCAATCAGTAATAAAATAATTTTCTGGACCTTTATACCCTCAGGCTAAAGAGAAGTTGGAAAAACAAATCTTATTTAGGGCCACTAATTCCTCCGATAATCATTTATATTCAATAAAAGTGTACTTTATGAACGTAGAAAGGAACCTATTTATAATAGAATAGGTTATCTTTTGTGAATGGAATGTCAGATGTTTATATTAATTATTAATTATTTGTTATTTTTCAGTAATAATAATAAAGTCAGTAGTGAGATATACGGAATTTGTTATGTTTTTTGTTAATTGTTTTGCTAAATTTTGTTCAAATTTCTGGAGGCATTTATATACTAAAACTTGTGCCAGTAGCACATGTGTACAACGGAAACATGTCTATAACCTGTCTATAAGTGTAGCGCAGACATGCGTGGTATCCCTTTTTTGGTACAATTATAACTGGTAAAAATTTATATAAAAGTAAACGCCCGACCACTATGTACAAATAATTACCTTCAACGTTCAAACAACTATCGGAATTCTGTATGACGTGCTTTTTATAAAAACGATATTTATGACTTTGTACATTCAATCTTTTTATAAATTTTCAAAGTATTTTTAATTTCAAATTCAATAAATAAATATAGAACATAATTTTCTCTCGCTTTGCAAATACGTTTTTTCCCTTTAATCCTGCTTAAAAAGCAATACTTCTTTAGGCAGATCATTTGCTTAACAATGAGGAACAAAACAGATAAAATAAGCAATTGTTACTTTTAACAATCAAATATCTACTATTTTCACTTCTAATGTACTCCGGTAGGCAGCCCACACTCTGTACAATTGTTTCGTCCTCAGGCAACCTGGAGAAAAATCTATCTACTAAGACAATAAATGTGGAAACCAACAGATGTTGAAGCGTTGTGAGAAAGAGTATTTCTCATTCCCCTCCATCATCTATTACAAGCCGCGGACAGTAATAAAAGTATTTACTTGTATTCGTGCGGGCTAAAGAGAATATGGAAAAACAAATCTTATTTACGAATTTTAATTCCGCCGATTATCATTAATATTCAATAAAAGTTTACTTTAATGAATGTAAAAAGGAACCTGTTTATAATAGGATAGATTATCTTTAAAAGAGGTGAATGGAATGTCAGATCGATGATATTAATTTCTAAATGCTTGTTATTTTTCAGTTATAATAATAACTAGATAATAAAAAAACAGAAATAATAAGAAATAATAAAAAACGAGTCTTTGACTAAATTTCTAAGCTATATTTACTTTCGAAATGAATAAATAAAGTATTTCATAATTTATTTCTCGCTTTGCAAATGCATTTGTTTTCCTTTATTGAGCTTAAATTGCAATAATTCCTTAAGCAGATCATTTGCTTAACAAGCAAGAACAAAACAAAACAAAAAAAAACACTGTTACATTCAACAATCAAATATCTACTTATATCACTTCTAATGCAAACCAGTAGGTAACCCAATTTAGACATCCATACTTCTTTCGTTTTTAACACATTTCAGTAGGTGGCACAAACTCTGTACAATTGTTTCGTCCCCAGGCAAACTGGAGAAAAATCTATATAGCAAGATAATAGATGTGGAAACCAACAGATGTTGAAGCGTTGTGGGAAAGACTTTTTCTCGTTCACCTCCAAATTTTATTACAAGCCGCGGACAGTTTTCTTTAATACTGCTTAAATTGCAATATTTCCTTAAGCAGATAATTTGCTTAACAAAGAGGAAAAAACATAGTTACATTTAATAGACAAACATCTACTTATTTCACTTCCAATGTATACCAGCCCAAACTTTAGCCAATTGTTTTGTCCCCAGGCAACCTGGAGAAAAATCTATATACCAAGATAATAGATGTGGAAACCAACAGATGTTGAAACACTGTGGGAAAGGCATTTTCTAGTTCCCCTCCAACATTTATTACAAGCCGCGGACAGAACTAAAAGAATTTTCTGGACTTGTATTCGTCCGGGCTAGAGAGATGTTTGAAAAACGAATCTTGTTTAGGAAATATAAATCCTCCGATAATCGTTGATATTCAATAAAAGTGTAATTCAGTAAACGCAGAAAGGAACTTATTTACAATAGAATAGATTATCTTTAAAAGAGATAAATGGAATGTCAGATCGATGTAATAAATTAGTAACAACTTGTTATTTTTCAGTACTAATAATAACTAGATAATGAAAAAAAAGCCATAATAATAATAACTAGATAGTAAAATAAAATACAGTCTTTTTCAAAATTTCCAAGCAATTTTTATTTTCGAAATGATTTAACAAGGCATTTCATAATTTATTTTTCACTTTTCAAAACCATTTTTACCCCTTAATACTGCTTAAATTGCAACATTTCATAAGCGCATCATTTGCTTTACAAAAGGAGCAAAACAGGTAAAAAAAAATGTTACATTTACAATCAAACGTCCACATATCACTTCTAATGCATTCTAGTAGGTAGCTCAAACTCTGTACAATTGTTTCGTCCCCAGGAAACCTGGCGAAATATCTATATATCAAGATAATAGATGTGGAAACCAACAGATGTTGAAGTATTGTGGGAAAGTATTTTTCTCATTTTCTTCAGTCATCTATTAGAAGCCACGGACAGTAAAAAAGAATTCTGTAGACTCGTATTCCTCCAGGCTACAGAAAAGTTGGAAATACAAATCTTATTTTTAGCCTTCAATTCCTCTGATAATCGTTAATACGTTCACTAAAATGTACTTTATTGAACATAGAAAGGAACTTATTTCTAATAGGATAGATTATATTTAAAAGAAGAAAATTTAATGTCAGTTTGATAATATTAATTATTAAATGCTTATTATTTTTCAGTACCAATAATAGAGTCAGTGGTGAGATATACGGAGCAATTTGCTAACTGTCACCCTATTTTTTCGTATAATGAATGCCTGATAAAAATACGTATAAAAGTAATCCTATAACCAAGATGTACAAATAATTACATTTGCCATTTAAAAAAAACTAACTAAGTTGTGTATAATATTATTTAAATAAAAAAAACAGTTATTTTATAAACTTCGAAGCTATTTTTATTTTCTAAATGAAGAAAAAATGCATCCATAATTTATTTTTTCTATAGAAATACGTTTTATCCCCTTTAATGCTGCATAAGTTGCAATATTTCTTTAAACAGATTATTTGCTTAAAACGGATAAAAAACAACAATTGTTACATTTAACAATCAAATATCCACCTATTTAACTTCTAACTCATTCTGGTAGGTAGCCCAAACTCTGTAATTTTTTTTTTCGTCCCCAGGCAACCTGGAGAAAAATCTATATACCAAGATAATAGAAGTGGAAACCAACAGATGTTGAAGCGTTGTGGGAAAGTATTTTCCCGTTCCCCCTCCATCATCTATTACAAGTCGCGGACAGCAATAAAATAATTTTCTGGACTTGTATTCCTCCGGGCTAAAATAAAGTTCGAAAAACAAATTATATTTAGGCCTTTAATTCCATCGATAATCGTTAATATTCAATAAAAGTGCACTTTAGTGAACGAAGAAAGGAACTTATTTATAACAGGATAGATTATCTTTAAAAGAACTCAATGCAATGTCAGATCAGTGATATTAATTATTAAGTACATGTTATTTTTCAGTAATAATATTTGAGTCAGTAATGAGATTTACGGAATTTGTCCGAGTTTTTTGATAAATATTTTGCTATATTTTTTACACTCTCTTGGAGCAAAAGCCTTTATAAGTATAAACTGTGTCAGTAGAACATGTCTATAACAAAATTTCTGTCTTAGATTTAAAAAAAAAATGTCTTGCTGGCTTTGAAAAATGAACAAAAAAAATTATTTTTTAAGTTACTTACCATTAATATTACTAAAACAAGAAGTATTATATATTAATCGCATCAACTCAGACGGAAATGATGAAATGACTAAAACGTAATTTTAAATTGGTCATTTTCGTTCAATCGCAAAAGCATCTACTATAATTTCTCTTTTCATATTAAATAAAGTGTTAATTTAGTGTTTGATAAGAGAAAACATAGAAAAACGACCTTATGCATAATGAAATCCAACCTTAAAATTTAATAATTCTAACAAAAGCATTAGTGTAAAATTTTATAACATACATGAAAACTTGTATAAAGGAAAAATTTCGTGGTTTCTTATGTCCCGTGATTGAAGGTTTTATTGAATTTTGCTTACATACGTATGCATGTGTATTAAAAAAAGCTATTCTTTTTATATTCTAAATGAATAAATAAAGTATTCCATAATTTATTTTTCACTTTACAATAGCATTCTTTTACCTTTAATACTGCTTCAATCACAATAATTCCTTAAGCAGAACATTTGCTTAACAAACAGGTACAAAACGGATAAAAAAAAGGCAGCAGTTACATTTAACAATCCATTTATTTCAATTCTAATGCACAGTAGGTAGCCCAATTTCAGTACAATTGTTTCGTACCCAGGCAACCACGAGAAAAATCTTTGTACCAAGATAATAGATGTGGAAAACAACAATTGTCTGTTGAAGCATTGTGGTAAAGTCTTTTCTTGTTCCCCTCCATCATCTATTACAAGCGGCGGACAGCAATAAAAGATTTTTGTGGTCTTGTATTCCTCCGCGCTAAAGAGAAGTTGAAAAAACACATCTTACTTTCGGCGTTTATATCCTCCGATAATCGTTAATATTCAATAAAAGTGCACTTTAGTGAACGTAGAATGTAATTTTTTTTTATAATAGGATAAGTTATCTTTAAAAGAAGTGAATGGAATGTCAGACATACGATATTAATTATTAACTACATATTATTTTTCAGTAGTGATAGTATCTTGTTAATGAAAAAAAGTAGAAAATTATATAAAAAAAAACAAGATTTTTCCTTTTTTATTTTCTAAATTAACGAATAATTGTATTCCATAATTTATTTGAAACGATTTCCCCCCCCTTTAATACTGCTTAAATTGCAATAATTCCTTCAGTCGGTCATTTGCTTGATAAAGAGGGACAAAACGGATAAAACAAACTGTTGTATTTAACAACGAAATATCCACTTTTTCATTTCTAATCCATTCCAGTAGGTAGCCCAGTCTCTGTACAATTGTTTTGTCCCCAGGCGTCCTGGATAAAAATCTATATACCAAAATAATAAAGATGAAAGCCAACAGATGTTGAGGCATTGTGGGAAAGTTCTTTCTCATTCGTCCCGTGGACAGTAATGAAAGAATTTTCTGGACTTCTGTTCCTCCGGGCTAAGAAGAAGTTGGAAAAAAGAATCTTATTTAGGGCCTTTAATACCTCCGATAATCGTTAATATTCAATAAATGTTGTCTTCAGTGAACGTAGAAAGGAACTTATTTATAATAGGATAGATTATTTTTAAAAAAGGTGAATGGAATACCAGATCGATGATATTAATTATTAAATACTTGTTATTTTTCAGTAATAGTAATATAGTCAGTAGTGAAATTTACGGAATCTCTCGGAATATGGCTTTTTTGCTATTTTATTTACTGATTTTTGTTCCATTTTTTGGAGCAAAAGCCTTTATGTAAAGTAATTTATACCAGTAGAGCATGTCTATGAAGAAATCCTGTCTTAGATGAAAAAATATTACAGGCCTCGGATAAAGAACAATTAAAATTGCGTTTTTAAGTTAATTATCATTAACATTAGTATAAGAAGTGATATATATCAATCACACCACCTAAGACGAAGTCTCAAACGTCTAAAAGTTAATTTTAATTTGGTCAATTCCATTCAATCACACAAGCGTTTATTATAATTTATCTTTTTATAAAAAATAAATTTTTAAGTTACAGTTTCATGCAATGAGAACTAAGAAAAACGATCTTGCCAATAATAAAGTCCAAAATTAAATTATAATAATTTTAACAAAGGGATTACTGTAAAGTTTTAACTGCATTGACGAAAACTTGTATAATGTAAAAATTAAGTGGTTTCTTACGTCCAAGATTTTATTGAATTTTGCTTATATACATGTGTTTGTTTGTGTCTTAAAAAACAAAAAAAATCTGTTTTTTATAAACTTTTAGGCTATATTTATTTTATGAATCAATAAATAAAAGTATTTCAAAATTTATTTTTCTCTTTAGAAATGTGTTTTTTCACCTTTAATATTGCTTGAATTGCAATAATTCCTTTAGAAGATCATTTGCTTAACTAACAGGAAAATAACGGATAATGAAAAAAAAAACTGTTACATTTAACAATTAATTATCTACTTATTCCACTACTACTACATTTTAGTATGTAGTCCAAACTCAGTATAATTGTTTCGTCCCCAGGCAACCTGGAGAAAAATCTATACACCAAGATAATAGATGTTTAAACCAAAACATGTTGAAGCATTGAGGGAAATACTTTTCTTGTTCCCCTCCATCATCTATTATAAGCTGCGGACAGTAATAAAAGGATTTTTCTGGACTTGTATTCCTCCGAACTATAAAGAAGTTGGAAAAACAAATCTTATTTAGGTCCTTAAATTAATTCGATAATCGTTAATATTCAACAAAAGCGTAATTTAGGGAACGTAGAAAGGAAGTTATTTGTAATACGATAGATTATCTTTAAAAGAAGTGAATGGAATGTCAGATCGATGATATTAATTATTAAATACATGTTAGTTTTCAGTAATAATAATTGCTAAATAATAAAAATAAAGTAAAATAACAAAAAAAAAAAAAAAACTTTAGTGTTCTTTAAATTTCCAAACTATTTTTATTTTCTAAATGAACAAATAAAATTAATCCATAAGTTATTTCAAATGTGTTTATCCCCTTTGATACTGCTTAAATTGAAATAGTTCTTCAATTTTTTCTATTATATGTTTGAAGCCGCGGACATTAATAAAAAAATTTCTGTATTGTATTGCTACGGGCTAAAAAAAATTTGGAAAAACAATCTTATTTAGGACCTTTAATTCCACCGATCATCTTTAATATTCTATAAAAGAGTACTTTAGTGAACGTAGAAAGGGACTTATTTGTAACACGATAGATTATCTTTAAAAGAGGTAAATGGAATGTCAGATCGATTATATTAATTATTTAATACTTGTTATGTTTCAGTAATAATAGTAGAGTCAGTAGTGAGATATACGGTATTTGTTGAGCTTTTTGATAAATATTTTACTAATTTTTGTTCGATTTTCTGGAGCAAAAGACTTTATATAGTAAAATGTGTGCCAGTTAGAGCATGTCAATAACTAATTAAATTGTGTATAACATTTCTTTTTTAAACTAGTCTTTTTTATGAAATTCCAACCTATTTTTTCTAAATGAATAAATAAAGAATTACATAACTTTTTCACTGTACAGATGCGTTTCTTTCCTTTAGTGCTGATTAAACTGCAGTAAATTCTTAAGCAGCATTTGCTCCACAAAAGGAACAAAACGGATTAGAGAAAACAGACAAACAAACAAACAAAAAAAGAAATATTACATTTAACAATTAGACATCCATACTTCTTTCATTTTTAACACATTTCAGTAGGTGCCACAAACTCTGTACAATTGTTTCGTCCCCAGGCAACCTGGAGAAAAATCTATATACCAAGATAATAGATGTGGAAACCAACAGATGTTGAAGCATTGTGGAAAGTCTATTCCCGTTCTACTCCATCATCTATTACAAGCAGCGGACAGCAATAAAAGAATTTTCTGGAGTTGTATTCCTCCTGGCTAGAGAGAAGTTGGAAAACAAATATTATTTATCATTTTTAATTCCTCTGATAAAAGTGTTTTTTTTCTAAATTTCTAAATGAATTAGTAAACATATTTCATAATTTATTCACCGCTTTACAAATACGTTTTTCTATTTCCCCTTTATAACTGTTTAGATTGCAATAATCCTTTAAGCAGATCATTTGCTTAACAAAGAGGAACATAACGAAAAAAAAACTGTAAGGTTTAACAATCAAATATTCACTTATTTCCTTTCTAATGCATACCAGTAGGTAGCCCAAAGTTTGTACAATTCTTTATTTTAATTCACCTTTGTCTGGTTTAACCCTTTTGAGGTCTGGTGTACTATGAATAGTACATGTCTTTTAATGGAATATTATTTTGTTTAAAAAATACTTTTGCTATTATTTGCATGCAGTAATATTAGTATATATCTATGGATTTATTATATGAATTCATCAACATTTTCGCATTAAGTAATAATAATAATTATTATTATTTGCTCAATTCTCTTTGCGCCGTTTGCGATTCTTTTATTTTAAACATATATTTTACTCTTTAAATGTAAAATAAAATTTACTTTTCGGAAAGAATCGTGTTTAATAAAGCGCAAAAAAGTATTACAAAGTTTTAATATCAATTTAATATTATTCTAATACATTATTTTCTAAGTATCTCCGAAAATTCTTTTTTATTTTTTTGTCATAAGAATATAAATTGGATAATACACAAAACAATATTCGCATTCTTTCAGAAAACGAAATATCCGTAAACACTAATTATTCTATATAGATAATGTAAAAATTCTTAACATAAAACTATTTTTTTCTAAAAATTGAAAAAAAAAAACATTTTGATCTGAAAGTGTTGAGTTGATCATTTGTTTAAGAAACAGGAAAAGAACAGATAAAAAACAAAAACAAAAAGAAAAAAACCTACTACATTTATCAATAAAATATGCACTTATTTTTATTTCTAATGCATTTTAGTAGATAGCCTAAACTCCGTACAATTGTTTCGTCCTAGGGCAACCTGGAATAAAATCTATATACCAAGATAATAGATATGGAAAACAAGAGAAGTTGAAGCACTGAGGGATGCTCTTTTCCAGTTCCCCCCATAATCTATTACAAGCAGCGGTCAGTAATAAAATAATTTTCTGGACTTGTATTCCTCAAGGTTAGAAAGAAGATGGAGAAAAAAATCTTATTTAGGGCCTTTCATATCTCCAATAATCGTTAATGTTCAATAAAAGTGTACGTAAGTGAACGTAGAAAGGAACTTTTTTATAATAGGTTAGATTACCTTTAAAAGTGATGAATGGATTGTCAGATTGATGATATTAGTTATTGAATCTTGTAATTTTTCAGCAATAGTAATAACTAGATAAATATAAAAAAAATAGTAAAAGAGAAAAGAAAAAACTAGCCAATTCCTACATTTCCACGCTATTTTTATTTTCGAAATGAATAAATGAAAGAATCCCATAATTTATTTTTCACTTTACCAATGCGTTTTTTCCGTATTTAATACTGCTTTAATTGCAATTCTTTAAGCAGATAGTTTGCATAATAAAGAGAGACAAAACGGAAAGAAAATCTACTGATTTTTAACAATCAAATATCCATATGTTTCACTTCTAATGCATTCCAGCAGGTAGCTCAAACTCTGTACAATTGTTTCGTCCCAAGGCAACCTGAAGAAAAATCTGTATAATCTGTATATAGATGTGAGGACCAAAAGATGTTGAAGCATTACAAAGAATTCTTTTATCGTTCCCCTCCACCATCTCTTATAAGACACGGACAGTAATAAAAGAATTTTCTGGGCTTTTATTCCTCCCGGCTAAAGAAGAGTTGGAAAAACAAATCTTATTTGGGTGTTTTAATTCCTCCGATAACCTTTAATTCCTCCGATTAATATTCAATAAAAGTGTACTTTATTAAATATAGAAAAAAACTTAATTAGAAAAGGTTAAATTCACGGATTTAACTGCTAGCAGTGATGTTGCCCGAATTTTTTTCGTAAAACTTCCAGAAAGCTGAGATGTAAATTTGTTTACTACATCTCATTTTACTGTTGATTTAATTGTAGATTAAACGGATTTTTTTTCATTACATTTATAATAGGGTAGATTGTCTTTAAAAGAGGTGAATAGAATATCAAACCAAGGATATTAATTATTAACTGCTTGTGATTTTTCTTTAATATTAATAACTAAATTATAAAAAAAACTAGTAAAATAACTTAGTCTTTTTCTTGATCGCCAAGTTATTTTAATTTTCTAAATGAATAAAAAAAAAGTATTTTAGAATTTATTCTAAAAGATATTAGAATAATATTCTAAAATAATTCTAAATATTCTAAAATATTCTAAAATAATTTAGAATTTATTATAGAATTCTCTCGCTTTACAAGAGTTTTTTTTTCTTTCTTCAATACTGCTTAAATTGCAATCATTAACTAAGCATATCATGCGCTTAACAAAAAAGAACCAAACGGATTAATAAGACAACTGTTATATTTAACAATCAAATATCCACTTACTTAACTTCTAATGCGATTCAGTATGTAGCCCAAACTCTGGACAATTGTTTCGTCCCCAGGCAACCTTCAGAAAAATCTATGTACCAAGATAATAGACTTGCAAACTAACAGATATCGATGCATTGTGGGAAAGTCTTTTCCTCGTTCCCCTCCATCATCTATTACAAGCCGCGAACAGTAAAGAAATAATTTTCTGTACTTGTATTCCTCCGATCTGAAGAGAAGTTGGACCGAAAAATCTGATTTAGAGCCCTTAATTCCTCCAGTAAAAGTTAATAATAAATAAAAGTGTATGTTAGTGCACTTAGAAAGGAACTCATTTATAATAGGATAGATACTCTTTAAAATAGGTGAATGGAATGTCAGATCTAGGGTATTGATTAGTAACTACTTCTGTAATAATAATAATTCAGTAATAATAATAACTAGATAATAATAAAAACTAATAAAATAATAAAAAAAAAACTAGTCACATTCTAAATTTCCAAGCTTTTTTTTTAAATGAAATAAAAAAATTACTCAAATTTTATTTTTCACTATACAAATGCATTTTTCCCCTTTAATACTGCTTAAATTCAACATTTACTTAAGCAGATCATTTGGTTAAAAAAGAAGAACAAAACACTGTAAAACATTTGTGTAACGTTACTCCATAAAACTGGTGGCAGCCTTGCTGCCTCCAATTTGGTGGAGTAATTTAACCGATATAATCGGTGTAACATTGCAATGTTACACCAGTAATGCATGTTTTTATTACACCATTATGTAAGTGAAAAATTACTCAATGAAGTGTAAATCGTAGCTGCCACCAATTTTATGGAGTAACGTTACCATAAATGTTTTACAATGAACGGATAAAAACAAAATTAACAACAAAAGAGTGTTACATTTAACAATAAAATATCCACTTACTTAACTTCTAATGCGATTCAGTATGTAGCCGAAATTCTGTGCAATTATTTCGTCCCCAGGTAACGTGGAGAAAAATCTATGTACAAAGATAATAAATGTGGAAATCAACAGATGTTGAGGCATTGTGATAAAGTCTCTTCTTGTCCTCTCCATCATTTATTACAAGCCGCGGACAGTAAAAAAAGAATTTTTTGGACTTGCATTTGTCCAGGCTAAAGAGAAGTTGAAAAAAATGATATTTAGGCCTTTAATTCCATCGATAATCGTTAATATTCAATAAAAGTGCACTTTAGTGAACGGAGAAAGGAACTTATTTAAAACACTATAGATTATCTTTAAAAGAAGTCAGTGCAATATCAGATCAGTGATATTAATTATTAAATACATGTTATTTTTCAGTAATAATAATTGAGTCAGTAGTGAGATTTACGGAATTTGCTCGAGTTTTTTGATAAATATTTTGCTATTTTTTTTCACTTTCCTGCAGTAAAAGCCTTTATAAGTATAAATTGTGTCAGTAGAATATGTCTATAACAAAATTTCTGTCTTAGATAAGAAAAAAATCCTTACAGGTTTTTAAAAAAGAACAAAAAAATACATTTTTTAAGTTCCTTACTATTAATATTATTATAACAAGAAGTTTTATATATTAAGCATATCACCTAAGACGGAAATTATCAAATGTCTAAAACGTAATTTTAATTTGGTTATTTTCGTTCAATCACAAATGCATCAACTATATTTTCTCTTTTCAAAATAAATAATTATTAATTTAGAGTTTGATACAATAAAAACAGTGAAATATGACTTTTCGCATAAGGAAATCCAACGTAAAATGGTAATAATTCTAACAAAAGCATTAGTATAAAGTTTTAACTGCATAGACGAAAACTTGTATGAACTAAAGTTGCGTGGATTCTTATGTCCCGTGATAAAAAGTTTTGTTGAATTTTGCTTACATATGTATGCTTGTGTATTAAAAAAAACTAGTCTTTTTATAAATTTTCAGGCTATTTTTATTTTCTAAATGAATAAATAATGTATTCCATAATTTATTTTTCACTTTACAAATGCATTCTTTTACCTTTAATACTGTTTAAATCACAATAATTCCTTAAGAAGATCATTTGCTTAACAAACAAGAACAAAACGGATAAAAAAGGGAGCTGTTATCTATAACAATCCACTTATTTCACTTCTAATGCATTTCAGTAGTTAGCCCAAACTCTGGACTGTTGTTTCGTCACCAGGCAACCTGCAGAAAAATCTATATACCAAGGTAATAGATGTGGAAACTAACAGATATCGATGCATTGTGGGAAAGTCTTTTCCTCGTTCCCCTCCATCATTTATTACAAGCCGCGGGCAGTAAACAAATTATTTGTATTCCTGCTATCTGAAGAGAAATTGGACCGAAAAATCTGATTTAGAGCCTTTAATTCCTCCAATAACCGTTAATAGTAAATAAAAATGTGCGATAGTGCATGTAGGTAGGAACTCATTTATAATTGGATAGATATTCTTTCAAATAGGTGAATGGAATGTCAGATCTAGGGTATTGATTAGTAACTATTTCTTATTTTTCAGAAATAATAATAACTAGATTTAAAAAAAAACTAGTCATTTTTTTAAATTTTTAAGCTTTTTGTTTAAATGTAAAAATAAATTACTCAAATTTTATTTTTCACTTTACAAATGCGTTTTTTTTCTTTAATGCTGCTTAAATTGCAACATTTACCTAAGCAGATCATTTCGCTAAAAAAGAGGAACAAAACGGATTAAAATAAAATCAACAACAAAAAAGTGTCACATTTAACAATAAAATATCCACTTATTTCATTTCGAATGCCCTCCAGTAGGTGGCCCAAACTCTGTGCAATTGTTTCGTCCCCAGGCAACGTGGAATATAATCTATATATCAAGATAATAGATGTGTAAACCAACAGATGTTGAGGCATTCTGATAAAGTCTTTTCTCGTTCCTCTTCATCCTCTATTACAAGCCACGGACAGTAAAAAAAAACAAAAAGAATTTTCTGGAGTTGTATTTGTCCAGGCTAAAGAGAAGTTGGAAAAACATGATATTTAGGACTTTAATTCCATTGATAATTGTTAATATTCAATAAAAGTTCACTTTAGTAAACTAAGAAAGGAACTTATTTATAACTGGATAGATTATATTTAAAAGAAGTCAATGCAACGTCAGATCACTGATATTAATTATTAAATACATGTTATTTTTCAGTAATAATAATTGAGTCAGTATTGAGATTTACGGAATTCGTCCGAGTTTTTTGATAAATATTTTGCTATTTTTTTTCACTCTCCTGGAGCAAAAGCCTTCATAAGTATAAATTGTGTCAGTAGAACATGTCTATAACAAAAATTCTGTCTTAGATTAAGAAAAAAAATCCTTACAGGTTTTGAAAAAAGAACAAAAAAATATACAAGTTTAAGTTACTTACTATTAATATTATTATAACAAGAAGTTTTACATATTAATCATATCACCTAAGACGGAAATTATTAAATGTCTAAAACGTAATTATAGTCTGGTCATTTTCGTTCAATCACAAAAACATCAACTATAATTTTTCTTTTCATAATAAATAATTATTAATTTAGAGTTTGATACAATAAAAACAGTGAAATATGACTCTACGCATAAGGAAATCCAACGTAAAATGGTAATAATTCTAAACAAAAGCATTAGTATAAAGTTTTAACTGCATAGACAACAACTTGTGGGAACTAAAATTGCGTGGATTCGTATGTCCCGTGATAGAAAGTTTTATTGAATTTTGCTTACATATGAATTCCTATGTATTAAAAAAACTAGCCTTTTTATAAATTTTCGGGCTATTTTTATTTTCTAAATGAATAAATAATGTATTCCATAATTTATTTTTCACTTTACAAATGCATTCTTTTACCTTTAATACTGCTTAAATCACAATAATTCCTTAAGCAGATCATTTGTTTAACCAACCTTAACAAAAGGATAAAAAAAGGCAGTCCATCGAATAAATTAGTTTTCTCTAGACCAAAGCGGTTTATCCTAACGTCCAAAGGATAAGAAAGTTTTTTCTAGGCTAAACTAGTCTGTCCTAACGCCCATGGGATAAAGTAGTTTTTCCTGAGCCAAAATACTCTATCCTATAGCCCATAGGACAATCTAGATTTTCCTAGGCCAAATTAGTTTAGTCAAACGCTCATAGGATAAACTAGTTTAGCCTGCTACTCTTTGGTGAGAACTAGTTTATCCTAAACCGATCTAATTCTTTCATTCAAATTTTAAGGCTAAAAATTGAGTAGAATTCTTATATTTTTACAGTTTGTAACATAATTATAAACAATTTTAAATCATTTGTTTTTTAAACAAAAGAAAAAGAAGTTATTTCTTTTAAAATGAATATATAATTAGAAAATAAGTTGAATTAACTTATGCAAAATTTATTATAATTATTACTTTTTTACGATAAATTTTATAATGATCAATAATTTTAATGAACGTTTAAAATAAATGTTTTTTTGCTGATTTAAATAATTCAAAGTCCTTTTTTAAACGAATCAAAGAAAATAAATAAATAAATATTGGTTACTTTTGAAAAATTTTCTGATTATGTCTGTCAACATTTTGTATGAAATACATGAAATTTAGATATGTTGCCAAAACTCAAACAAAATTTAGAAAAAGAAAAAAAAATAAATGTCGGCTATGACAAAGAATTCTGAATTCGGATTGAAATTGGCAAATATAATCGGGCCACTATCAGAAATTACGTATCGATCCTGCTTCACTTACCGGTATAGGTCGCTTGCCGATATAAAATCACAAAAGGACCGATTACGATAACCGGCAGCTGCAAAAGCAGATTTTTATATTTGAGTTGTCGACATGCTGCAGACACTTCACAGAAACCACTGTGTTCATTACCATTCTGTACTATTAAAATTAATTTTTGAATCGAATTTACAGTAGCGACATCATGGGAAAGAAAGATTTGATGCCGTGACTAGAATATCTTATATAACGACAGGTAAATAATTTATGAGACATGGAAAACGCTTTTTGATTCCAAATTCCTTTAATAGTCAGGATTGTCCTCGTTACAGTTAGTGAGAAAGTATTTCAATCTTTTGAGTTCAGAGCATAATGCTTGCTCGTCACATCCCAAGAACAATTATGTTCAGTTCCAATCGGTCTCAAAAAATAAATAAATAAATAAATAAAAATAAATAAATAAAATGCAAGTTTGACATGAGCACGGTACGAGTCTGCTGAAAATAAAAGTAAGCAGGCATCATTTACGATGCATCATGTATGTACGTTGGACATGTTACATTTTTGTATTTAAGTTATAAGCATTAGCTCGTGGCACGCACTTAATCTCGCGAAAGAGATGTTGGATACCGGCCAAACCCGATTTCGAGCCAAACTTGTTTATCTAAACGCTCATAGGATGTAAGAGTTTTTCCTTTGTAAGGGGGTAATTCTTCATTCTTCCCTTTATACTTCACCATTAAACCCCCGAGCTATTCAGGGATTTGCCTTATCAGAAAGAATCTATATGCAAAGTTTGAAGCAAATCCATAAATTCTGCATTAAAAACCCCTTTATCTAAATTATGGGGGTTTATTTCCATTGTCCCTCTTTTTATACATAAACAATAGACATCCAAATATAATGACGGAGGCGTCATGTCGGAATGATCCTATATCTAAAATTTTAATGATAATTCTGCATGAAAAACATATATATCTAAATTAACGGGGCGGATTAGCCTCTCGTCCCCCCCTTCTTATTCTTATCCATTGAACTCCCAAAACGAATCAGGAAAGCGTCAATAAATCTATATCCAAAAAAATTTATCTAAAAAATCCAAACTATATCCAAAAAAATTGAAGCAAATCGAATTTTTCTATGAAGCGTTATCACTTTAATTGCGTACGGATATTTATATTTATATACATACAGAACCTGAGGGCCCATTAATTCTCAGGCTTTGATGCATGTGAGCTAAAAACACATAAAATTACATTGGCCTAGGATAAACTACATCAGCCTAGGATAAACAAGAATGTTAGTGCTGAGTCGGTCATTGGATTCAATAAAATTACGCCAGATTGAATTCGCCTAGGATAAACTAGTTCAGACCAATGAATAGCAAGCTAAACTATTTTATTCTATGAGCTTTAGGCCAAACTAGCTTGCCCTAGGAAAATCTAGTTTGTCCTATGTGCCTTAGGATAGACTAGTTTATCCTATAGGCGTTAGGATAGACTAGTTTGGCCTAGGGAAAACTAGTTTATCCAACGGGTTTTGGATAAAGCGGTTTGACCTAGAAGAAAAACTAGTTTATCTGATGGGCGTTCGGATAAACCAGTTTGGCCAAAAATCGGGTTTGACCGGTAACATATATATATGTGTGTGTGCGTCTTTAAAAAAAAAAAAAAAAAAAAAAAAAAAAAAACGTAATTTTTTAAAAACATTTTTTATTTTATTTAGTAAATGAATAAATAAAAGCATTCCACATTTTTCACTTAAAAATGCGTTTTTCCACTTTATTACTGCTTAAACTGCAACAATTTCTTAAACAGATAATTTGTTTAAAGAAGAGGGACAAAAAGGAATTAAAAAAACTCTTACATTTAATGACCAAATATCCACTTTTTTCCCTTCTAATGCATTCCGGTAGGTAGCCCAAACTCTGTACAATTGTTTCGTCCCCAGGCGACCTGAAGAAAAATCTATATACCAAAATAATAAAGGTGGAAACCAACAGATGTTGAGGCATTGTAAGAAAGTTTTTTCTCATTCCCCTCCATCATCTATTACAAGCCGCGGACAGTAATAAAAGAATTTTCTGGACTTCTGTTCCTCTGGGCTAAGGAGAAATAAATCTTATTTAGGGACTTTAATTCCTCCGATAATCGTTAATATTCAACAAAGGTGTACTTTAGTGAACGTAGAAAGGAAGTTATTTATAATAGGATAGATTATTTTTAAAAGAGGTGAATGGAAAGCCAGATCGATGATATTAATTATTAAATACTTATTTTTCAGTAATAATAACAGAGTCAGTAGTGACTCATACAAAATTTGGTGAGTTTTTTGCTAATTATTTTACTAATTTTTGTTTACTTTTCAGGATCAAAGGTCTTTATATATTATAATCCGTGCTAGAAAAACATGTCTATGAAGAAATCCTATCTTAGATGAAAAAAACTTTTAAATTTCACAAAAAGAACAATTAAAATTACATTTTAAATTTAATTAGCATTAACGTTAGTATAACAAGTATTATTATATATTGATGATATCACTTAAGACAGAAATTATCAAACATCTAAAACTGAATTTTAATTTGGTCATTTTTGTTCCATCATAAAAAGGCTTAATGTGATTTATTTTTTCCCAAAAAATAAATTTTTAAATTAAAGTTTGATACAATGAAACCAGTGAAAACAGATATTGACAATAATAAATTCCAACATTAAATTATAATGGCTCTAATATAATGATTACTGTAACATAACTACTTCAAATTGGGAAAATTATTTGTAATATGTTATTGCATGTAAAAATATTTTTAAAATGATAAATACGCATATAAAAGGGTGCATATGCAAATTTTGAGAATGTGAAAAGGAAGTAAGAATTAGATTTCACTCAGAAAAAATTCTTATGACCGTTTAATGCTAACTTTTGCTCCCTATTTCATATCATAAGAGCTCCCATTAATCATTTTTTTATCATAATTAGTTATCTTGAGTAGGTTTTGCTAATTGCGCAGTTGAATAAGGAAATGGGATTTTGGTAGCGTTAGATTAAAGTACTATTGGTTTTAGGAATCAGAATACGTAATATTGAATGCATTTTTTACTGTAACTATCTTTTTAGGTTTATTAAGGAATTCATAAAACAGTTCCTTCTTAAATGTTTTTATTCGTTGAAGCTCAACAGGTTACATCTCATATATTTTAAAATAAATTTAAAATCTGGTAATCATGCTCAACGCTGTTATTAATTTCCATCCTTATGGTCTATCATTGTTATTTGAGCGTATTTATATATACTGTTACGAATTTTGTAAATAGTTAGTGTTTGTACTGTAAAATAATGTAAATAATCTTATTAAGCTCCATTCCTTTACTAATATTAGTTTTTGTTACATTGTCTCTGTTATCAAGCAAACTTGTCTATTATTTTCAGTGTATGTCTACGGCAGATTGGCGAAATATTAAAGATATCGCCAAGTTGGCGTCACTTTTGACGACTAATTTTGGTCGCCAAATTTGGCGATATATCGCCAAGTTGGCGACAAACTTGGCGATTGTTGGCGATTGTAACCCTTCCCTCTCTATGGTAACCCCCCTTAGACGTGCTGATACATTGAATGTTATTCCGTGGTTTTCTGGAGTACTCGAGATGCCTGTGGAAATTTCTAGCACATGCTGCGAGCCTATATAAGGAGAGCAATACGAGCTGCTGTGGTTATTATTTATCAGTCAGTCATTGAATGAGCTGCGTTTGTTTAAGCAAGTTTGCTTGAGTTTATCTACGTTGTTTTGAATGTTATTTAGTGTTGAGACGTTGTATAAAGAGTCTCTGGGACCTATATGTGTACTTGTACGATATATTTGAGCAGTTATTTTTGAATATCTAGTAATATTTGTGAGTTTGGAAGATTCTGTTGTTCTGAAGTTCTGTAAATAAATTATTTTCTACTTTTCTGACAAGAGTTTGAAGTTGTCTAACCATAAGATCAAAAGAACCCCATATACGCTGCAACAATACAAAGGGAAAACTTCTTTATAATAAGATGATGGTTAAAAACGGGTGGATTTAAAATTGCGCTTGTTAATCAAGCATTCTGACAGTGATCCTAATCGCTTTGCTTTGCTTTGCTTCAGTAGAATTTCTGATGACTTAAACTCAAAATTAGCAAAAAGAGCTTTTTGTTTAAAACTTCAATGGAGAAAACGACCTTTTATGTAGAATTTAGTTTCTTTACAGTACTAAGACTAGAGACTCTCTGTTTAAAGAAATGCATTGTTCTTCTTGAATATGACATATTTATGATACAACAAGTTTAAAAGGCTCTTTCAGCTCTTTCAGACTCTTTCAGTATTTTGTGCTTAGTAATTTTATTTTACTATAGCATGTGAATGAAGATATTTTATACACTGTATGAGAAATCAGTAAATTTACTAAACATTTTCAAGGAAACTGAGATTCCTAGAATTTTCCATGGAACGATAATTGCAAAAAATCATGTAGCATATTGTGATACATGAATCTTTGCTATTATCGTTATATAAAAAGCTCTAGAAATACAAGTTACCTAGAAAATGTTTAATAACTTTACAGGGTTTTTTTCACAGTGTAGAAGAAGCAAATATAAAATTTATATATTTATATTGCGTTAAAATATGCGCAATTTCTTCTAAATCTTAACTTGTTATTAGGGTTATTCTTTTTACAAAGGTTGTAGTCTTCAAGATCAAAAAATCATGTAGCATATTGTGATACATGAATCTTTGCTATTATCGTTATATAAAAAGCTCTAGAAATACAAGTTACCTAGAAAATGTTTAATAACTTTACAGGGTTTTTTTCACAGTGTAGAAGAAGCAGATATAAAATTTATATATTTATATTGCGTTAAAATATGCGCAATTTCTTCTAAATCTTAACTTGTTATTAGGGTTATTCTTTTTACAAAGGTTGTAGTCTTCAAGATTTTTGAAAATGTAATCTCAGGGGTGTAATATAAAATTTAAAAAAAAAGGTTCCGCTGTTTTTTTTAATACACACACAGCAAAATGCAATAAAAGCAAAATTCAATAAAACTTTTTATGGCAGGCCAAAAGAAACCAGACAATTTTCACTTTATACAAGTTTTCATCTATGAAAATATGAAGTAGTTATGTTACGGTAATAATATTGTTAGAATCATTATAATTTATAATTTTAAGTCACATTAATCATCTACACTGTAAAAACCGTTCTATAATGTTACAAAACTTTTTCTAGGAAACTGGGATTTCTAGAAATTTTCACGTAACAGAAACCGGAAAAAAATCTGTAATCTGTTTTTTTAAACGATTTTTTGCTTTTACAGTTACATGAAAGTTATAAAAATTTCACTTCCTTAGATTTTTTTTACAGTGTACAATTTTGTATTTAAACATTCACATTCTTAACTTGAGGTTTTAATCAGGGTACCGACGAATAAAAATTCCAGAAATTCATGCCTTTCATTTGCATTTCTTATAAAAAATTTAGTTATGTTAAAGAATTTAGTTTTCTTTTAAATATGTCTTTTTCTCTCATATTGTTCTCATTTCAAGGAAGCATTTTGCCTCGCATCTTATCAGTGTAAACGGAATGAAAATGCATTTGAATGAAATGTGACAGTTTTATATGGTAAATACTTTTTTTTTAAAGTATAACGGTATTTTCTATTCAAATTAAAAAAAGTGTTTTTAAATTATAATAAAAAAATGGCACCAATAAGGATATAAACAATAAAAATAAACAAATTCCGTTTTCTATTTTGTCTGCAACACTGGAAGTAAATTACACACATAATTTTAAAGAAACTTTAGAAAAAAAAAACTTTTAAAATTAAAAATAAAATATATAAACGAAAAAAAAAACAGCTGAAATAGGCACATGTATAAATGAACAGCTTACATTAAAAATATATACATGTATTATTTTAGTAGAAAGCTTAGTGATCATAACTAAAAAAAAAACAACCTGGTCTTATATAAATATTTAGATGATATCCACTGAGTTTGGAAAGAAAAATAATTTTTTTCAAATGTGATCTAATTACAATGTTGTGAAATGTAACTTTGGTCAAAAGAGAAGACATCCAAGTTATTAAGTTTTTCTTAAGATCTCAGTCATTATTTTAGAGATTTAAAAAAGCGATTTTACTTTCAAACCATATTTTTAATGAAATATAAAGATTATAATATTTGAACATTTTCTAAGAAAATGAAGATCAAAATTCAAGATATCGTAGTGTATATGGTGGAATGAATTCATATAATTTTCTTTTAGTATTTTAAAATAATTATATTTCAAAGTTTCATGGTATTCTGAATAAATATTTGGGATGCTTTAAAAAGAATTTAATACATTTCAGTCAAGATTCAATTCAGTATTAAGCCTGCGTATGATTGGATCATCCGTTCTTACTTTCTAGTCTTTATTAGTAATAGTAAAGTTACCAATAAGGTTTTATGTAATTACACCTGAATGTGTTGTCAGTGCTCACAGTCACACAATGCATCGATTAACAGGCCACCATTATGTAACACCTTACGTCCTAACGATATGAATAAAACATATTTGTGTCGTTATTATTTATTCAGACATTAATCTAAAGTATGCCATAAAAGGGGTCTAAAACACAAAAATCTTCGATTTTTCTTTAAAAAAATTTGCATTAAAATTTATTTTGTTTTTTTATGTTTTAAATGACGTCTAAATCATGCCTCTATCTTAATTAGAGGAGTAAATATTTTTTTTTAATTTATATTTTTTTATATAAAATCCAGCTTTCAAGAAACGGTTGTCATTGCATAGACTTCTTGCAAAAATGCGCTATTATTCATTGTTTTTTTTTTTTCAAAATTTCTCGGATTCATATTGTTATAACTCAAGAACCATTAAAGATCAATATTTCATACTTTTATTCTTATTTTGATTCAGCAAATTGGAAAAAAATTGGAAATATTAGTGTTTTTAATAACAATTACACAGTTTTTTTAAAATTTTTATAGATATTATTTATTTTTTAAATTACTATATTAAAAAATGATGAATTAATTTTTAAATTTTGATACTTCTGTTTATGTAAATGTAAAAAAAAATGAAATTTCTGTTAATAATATTTTGAGTTATAACGATTTTAAATCACCCCAACTTTTTAGTATATTTTAAATTTTTAAAAAATCTGAGACCATTTATCATGTGATTTTTTGTAAAAATAATATGGATAACCATACCAAAAAAATTCAAAATTTTATTTGGATAATAAAAATCATTCAAAATGTGTCCCGGAATCCAATGTAATGTATTGCGGTTCTAAATATTTTATAACATTTTTAATCAGATATTTTAATTATTACTTTAAAAAGTGTCATAAATATTTGAAATCCCAATTCATAGACAATTCCTGAATTTTAGACTTATAACACCGAAAAAAACCTCAAAGCATGCATATAGATGCACGAATTTATATCTACGTTTTGTTTTCAGCATACAATGAAACAGTAAAACAACATTTTTCCCTCCGAATTGATTCCTTTTATGCATATTCTTTTATCTCTTTTGTAGATCTGAAAATGAATTACAAAGAGCAAAATGAAAAATCCTACCACACGCCAAAAGAAATTTATCTTTATATTTCCCATTCTCCTTCCACGGGAAGAAAATGTAAAGATATAAAATATGATGAGAAATATGAAGATAAAAATGCTGATTTATGCCGAATAGATTGAAATTTTTATTTGTAACTTTTGATATTTTTACTAGGAAATCAACAATTTAAAATGGTGTGCAAAAGGTTGATTCTTTTGTGCACATCTTAGGTTGATTTTTGAATCCTCAAATGAAAGAGAAATGTTGTAAGACTAAATAACGAATGAAATGTAAGGGATTATTGGAAAAAGGAAATCAATTTAATTATCTGTAAACTCTATCATCTCTTATTTCAGTTTTAAATTAATTTTATAAACGTTCGCTCTGTAGAGATTTGTGAATTCTAGTGGAAATAATTTTGACATTTTTATGTAACTTTAGTTTTGCTTGGAGGTAGGATTCAGCGTATGAATAGATAAGCGCTATAAATAGTCATGTTTTGTCTTTTAAAAGTGTTGTCTGCATGCAGATTTTCACACTTAGATTGTATTACATAAAAAAATCGATGATTTGAAAATTTCCTATTATAGTAACTAAACCAGTTACATTATGAAACATTAACATCTAAAATTTACAGAAACAATTTTGTTTCCTTTTTTTCTTTGTTACTTTTTGGTATTTATTGATATTTTATTGATACGTCGAATTGATTCTTTTTACATGCTTTGAGAAAGCAAATATATTCCCAGAATTTTTATCATCTAAAGTTTTCCATAATTAAGCTTAAGTTATTATGCATATACTTAATTAAGTATTTACAGATAGATTTGTAATTATATAAAAAATCAGCAAAAAACATGAAATACTGGTTGTATTTCACAGTGAAATTAACTCAATAAATAACATTTATTTTAAAATGTGTTCCGGTGCCCTTAATGTAATGTATTACTGTTCTTAATATTTTATAATGTTTCTAATCAAATATTTCAATAAATTTTTAAAAACACAAGATATAAATATTTGAAATCTCAATATATAGACATTTTCTGAAATTCAGACTTTTAACGTTGGAAAAATTTCAATACTTGCATACAGATATACATAGAAACACGCATTTATGTCTACGTTTTGTTTCCAGCATAAAATGAATAGTAAAACAACATTTTTCCTTGCAAATTTATTCCTTTTATGCATATTCTTTTTATCTCTTTTGTAGATCTGAAAATGAATTACAAAGAGCAAAATGAAAAATTCCTACCGCACGTCAAAAGAAATTTATCTTTACATTTCCCATTCTCCTTCCGCGGAAAGAAAATGTAAAGATATAAAATATGATGAGAAATATGAAGATAAAAATGCTGATTTGTGCCGAATAGATTGAAATTTTTATTTGTAACTTTTTATTTCTTTACTAGGAAATCAACAATTTAAAAAGGTAGGCAAAAGGTTGATTCTTTTGTGCACATCTTAGGTTGATTTTTGAATTCTCAAATAGAAGAGAAATGTTGTAAGATTAAATAACGAATGAAATGTAAGGGATTATTGGAAAAAGAAAATCAATTTAATTATCTGTAAACTCCATCATATCTTATTTCAGTTTTAAATTATTTTATAAAAGTTCGCTCTGTAGAGATTTGTGAATTTTATGGGAAATTATTTTGACTTTTTTTATGTAACTTGAGTTTCGCTTGATGGTGCGAGGAAGGGTATGAAGAAACAAGCTTTATAAATTGTCGATTCTTTCTTTTAAATGTGCTGTCTGTATATAGCTTTTCATAGTTATATTAAAGTATTTTAAAATTTGAGATGATTTGATAATTTTCAGTCACACTAACTAAAATCGGTTACATTCTAAAACATTAACTTCTAGAATGTGCGGTAACTTGTTATCTTTTTATTTATTTATTTATTGATTAATTGATTTTTTCAGTTACATATTTCCAAATACTTCAGACAGATTCTTCTCATGCGCTTTTAAAGGCAAATTTTTTCCCATAATGTTTTGAAAAAACATATTAACCACATATCAGTTCGATATTTTTAGAATAAATCAAATAAAATTTGTTGATACTTTTAATACGCCTAATTGAGAATATTTAAATGTAAAACATGTTTGTTAAACAATATAATGTTTTGAGAAAATTGATTAACCCCTTACAAATTTAATATTTTTTAAATAAAAAAGTGCTTTTTTTATTGCAAAAATTATATTTTTATGTCATTTATAATCAAAATGTATTAAACAGTAATTACAAATCAAAAATAAAGCGGATTCATTAATTCATGCAAAAATAAAGAACTATAGATAACATTAAACACAAATCAGAAACTATAAATTATCTGGGTGCCACTTTCTAAAATATAATTACTTAATTTAAAAATAAAAAAAATAAATGTTAGTTATGTGTGTGAATTTCTTGTGAAATTCTATTTTCGTAAAAGTTTTAGTGTGAAAAGTATTTTGAGATTATGTGCTTTTAGTTAAAAAGCTTCTTAATCACATTAGACTTAAATTTGATTATGCTGCATGTATGAAAAAGTAAAGAAATCAATATTATTGATAATCTGGATGCTAGTAAACCAAAATATTTAACTGTAAAATATGTTCATTGAACATGAATATCTTTTGAGAAAAATGATTAACTTTTTGCAAGCTATATTTTTTTAAGCCTTTCGGATCTGGTGTACTATTAATAGTGCATGTCTTTTAATGGAGTATTATTTTGTTTTAAAAAAATACTTTTGCTGTTATTTACATGGAGTAACATCAGTATATGTCTATGCATTTACTACATGACGTCAATTATATTTAGGCATTTAATAATAATACTAATAAATATTATTAGTTTAATTCTCTTTGCGTTGCTTATAATTCTTTTACTTTAATCATATGTTTCACTTATTAAGTTTGAAATAAAAGTTACTTGTCTGAAAGAATCACGTGTTATAAAGCTAAAAAATATTAAAAAATTGTATTGCAAGTTAAATCCTTATTGTTACACAATATTTTCTAAACATCTCCAATCACTATTCCTCAGCCTATTGTCATATGAATAAAAACTGAATAGTAAGCAAAACAACAACATTCCTTCTCTTTCAGACAATAAAATATTATTTAAACACTTATTAATATAAATGGATATCTAGTGTTAATGTTATAAACGTAAAAGTAATTTTTTCTAAAAATTGAAAAAAATTCAGACACTAAAGGGTTAAATGCCCATTTTTAGGGTTCTTTACTTATAAAGTGAAAGAGGAACCATTATAAGATCACTACTATAATGTTAGTTATGTGTGTCACTTTCATTTGCAATTATATTTCCATCGCTGTTTACGGTGAAAAGTATGTATAAATTATGTACTTTTAATTAAAAAGTTTCTGAAACACATTCGACGTAGAACTAATTATGTAAAATATATGAAAAATTAAATCAAATAAATTTTATTGACAACCTGAATTCTGTTAATTCAGAATATTTAACAGTAAAAAAATGTTCATTTAACATGCAAATGTTTTTAAGTAAACTGATTAACATTCATCAGTTCAATATTGTTTTGAGGAAACTGATTAATCATTTTTCAATTTAATATTTAAAAAAATATGTTTTTTTAATTGCAAAAATTATATTTTCATGTCACAAAATTCATTAAAAATAATAATTACAAATCAAAAATAAAGATGATTTATGAAAGAATACACCCAGGCGAAGATATTCAAATTTATATGGATTCACAAAATGCACTTATATATGCATTGTGTAAAATATCCAGTAAAAATAACAGCTATTATTTATTTACAGGGCCACTCAAAATAATTTCATTGTACAATAACAAAGAGGGGAATTGTTTGCGCCAGATTTTAACTATGTTAAACGATTTAAAGTATAATAAAGTTTGTATACCTATAGACACCATCCATATATAAAAGAAAAGAAAAGAAAGAAAGAAAGAAAAAAGAAAAGACAAAATTATAATTTTCTAGGTACAGTTTTTGGAAAAACTAATTGCCGAAACGTCAGTGAAGGCTTACTTTGGAGACACGAAATTTTTTGGTTTCTGTCTGCCTGTCTGTCAGTCAGTCTGTCAGTCTGTCTGTTCCGCGATAACTAACGCAAAAACATCCGATTGGCTTGAAATTAAGTGGGTATGTTAGTGAGGCACTGGGATTAAGCTGTATAGTTTTTTGTTAGATTTTATTCATTCGTTCGGAAAATATAGTATATTTTATTTTGCGCAATAATGCTTTCTATGGCAAATCCAATGATTTTCAATTTTTTTTCCTTGAGAGAAAATGACACATTTCATTAATGGAATTCAATAATAAATGGACACTGAAATTTACCAGTTAAATTATTCGTATTGTTTTAAAATTTTGTCTATGCATTTGTCATATTTTTAAAGTTATTCGTGTAAATTTTGGAGATTTTTTATAAATGTGTTCCAATAATATAAACTAATTTGTTTTAGAGATTTATTTATTTAAAATGTATTTATTTCATTTTCTTTATTTTCTCTTGATGGTTGCTAAGCAACCATTCATCCTAATCCTTATTATATTTTAATGCTATAAATTTGAAAGCATGTACGAAAATTTAAATGAAGTCAACGTCAAAATTGATGAATTAAATAATGTCTTTGTAGCTTTGTGGATAAGTATAACATTAGCCCAGAAAAGAGTATAGGCTATTATAGGCTAGTATTATAGGTTTATTAGTTTTATTCAAATATTTTCCTTAATAATTCAAAATTTCCTTCTTTTTTATACAGAATCAAGAGCGATTTTTTAGATAAAATTTAGACAATTTCCTTTGTCGTTGCCAAAAAAATCGGGAATAATTTTTCAACGGCAATAAGTTTCAACTGAGCAATTTCCATTCGAAAAATTAAACTAAGAAAAAATAAATATGACGTCAGAATTAAAATAAAAATAAAAATAGAATTTGTTAAATATTAAACACGGAAATTTGTTTCGTTAAAAAAAAATTTTCTGACAAAAATGGGGGCATAATTAGAAGTAAAAGAAATAAAAAATAATTACATTTTTAACAAATATTTCAATTGGTAAAATTTGACGTCATAATTGAAATAAAACAGGTATTTTATAGTTGTCGTTAAAAATACAAGAAACATGGACAGCAATAACTCATGAATAATGACGTCATTGCCAAAACTTCAGTGATGGCTTATTTTGGCGTCGCAAAATTTATTGTTTTCCATCTCTCAGTCTCTCCTTCTGTCTATCTGTCAGTCCCCGATAACTGCCACAAAATGCAATCAAAACTTCTTTTTTTCGTAAACAAAAATTGTAAAAACCTAGATTACTGAGTTTACACTTTCAAAAGTTCCTGATACATCAGATTTATGTGTTTTTGGTGGGCAGTTATCTAGAAGTATGAGGATAATGAAAAATGCTTATCAAAACTGTCACTTATCCTTATAAATCAAAATGTAGAAAGAAACACAAGATATACGATAACCATTAGCAAATTGATAGAAAGTTAGAAATTTAAATTTAATGAGACTACGGGGGGTTCAGGGGGGCTCCGCCCCCCTGAAGTAATCTACTGTGGTATAGTAAAAAACAAAAATAATAGATCATGAATTTTTCAGAATATCCTAACATAACTAAATCTTCAATTTAACGGCTTTTGATGGCTTCAAATTTCTTATTCTTTTTTTATTCTTATAAATAATTACGTAATTCGAAAATTTTAAATTACAGTTTTCAGGAAGTTGAATATTACGCTAAGTGTGTTTTAAAAAAAGATGTGAAAAGCTGACGTTGAGGCTCTTGATCTGCAGATTTACTAGTTATTTGATTTTTAAAATAACGTTAGTTATTCAGAAAACTTAACTTTACAACATGATCTTTGAACATGAAAAACTTTTGATAAAGCCGATTAATCGCTTGCCAGTTCAATTTTTACCAAAAAATGCCCATTTTTAATGCAAAAACTTGTTATTTCGTGTATTTATAAACGAGAAATATTTAAAATAGTAATTAAAAATAAAAAACTAGTTGGATGTGCCAATCCTAATACGTACATTTTAATATTTAAAAAAGTAGTTACTCATGTTAATGTTTTAATAATTTTAATTCAATACTATACCAACTTTGATTTTTATATTAAATTTCTGCTTCAATCAATTAATCGGAATAAAATCGAGTTTTCCGTCTCTGCGCGAGCCGATGGACAATAGAATGATAGGCAGATTTTTTTTCAAATTCAAGGACCTACTTGCCATATCCAAAAATAATCATACACAAAAATTTTAGTTCAGTTCTAGCATAACTTCATATACTTTTAGGTGGTGCAATATTGAAAATGGTACAAAAATTAGTATTACAGCCAACCCTTCCGGCAGATTTTTTTCAAATTCAGGGAGCACTAACTATCTATAGACTGAAATTTACAGAAAAAATTTGGTTCAATTCCATGCATAACTTCATACTTTTTTAGGTGGCACAATATTCAAAATGGCACAAAAATTGCTAATGCATCGCCCCTTCCGGTGGATTTTTCTCAAATGCAAGGAGAACTAACTAGCCATAGCCATACACTTACACAAAAAAATTGGTTCAATTCAATGCATAACTTCATACACTTTTGGTCGGTACAATATCGAAAATTGCACAAAAACTCTGATTGCAGCGCCCCCTTCGGGCGGAATATTTCAAAATTTGAGGAGGATCTACTTGCTATAGCCGAAAACATACACAAAAAAATTTGGTTCAATTCTATGCATATCGTCATACACTTTTTATGGTAGAATGGCGACAAACGGACACAGAGACACACGGACACACCGACATTTTGTAAAAACATATTTTTTGGAATCTCTGGCCCATAAAACGTGTAAATTCGTTGAAAACCGAAAGTTGAAAAAAGTTTCGATTACAATACTTTCTTCTATTGAAGATAGAAGAAAGTAATAATGATGATTCAAGCAAAAATTTTTAACAATATATAAAATCCATTAAAAAAAATATATTGGAATATTATAATTTCATTGGTGACATTTGGAAGGAATAGTTATTTCATTTTTTAAATAATTTTAGTTATGTGTGTCAATCTCACTTGCAATTATATTTTCATATCAGTTTTAAAGTGAAAAGTATGTATAAATTATGCACGTTTAGTTGAAATGTTTCGCAAACACATTCAACATAGATCTAACTAAACAAAATGTATGCAAAAATTAAAAAAAAAAAAAATTTGTTGACAAACTTAGATATGATAATTGTGAATATTAAACAGCAAACCATATTTGTCGAACATGCAAATTATTTTGAGTAAATTGATTAACCACGTACCAGTTCAATCGTTTTTAACACTGTCCAACAAAATTGAAATTTGCTTATGCATTCGGTGTATCTGAACGTCTGGACGTCTGTCCGCGCACTAACTCCCGTAAATATGCTCGAATTGCTATGAATTTTTTATATGCTTTTCGCATTTACCCTAGCACGAAACCTATTGAAAAAGAAGTTTCTACCATGGTTAGCTTATTTACAGGGAAAGTCAAATTTTTTTCGATACATTACGGCCTTTGGGAAAAATAATTTTAAATGAATTTTAAAGGTGTTACACCCGGTCAAAGGTATTCAAATTTATATGGATTCGCAAAATGCACTAAAATATGCATTTTGTGAAATATCCAGTGCAAATAATAGCTATTATTCATGTACAGTGCCACTCAAAAGAATTCCATTACACAACAATAAAGAGGAGAATTGTTTGCGATACATTTTAACTATGTTAAACATTTTCAAGTATCATAAAATTTGCATACACCGTAAATATCAATATTTATCACATAATATATTGTGCATGGCATTTACAGGGACACGAAAAATACTTCAAATCGTATATTCTATCCAAAGTACTGTACATTATCGATGATAGCTGATGGATAGATGAAACGCATTTTCAATTCTGATATTCGCTTTTAAGTTTTAATAAATATCTGCATACTATATGGTGTGTATAAATGCTATAGTTGATATACAGGGTTACATAAAAGAACTCACAAATCTTACTGAATATGAGAGTAATTTACTTAGGGGAGAAGGGGGATGAATGGGACAATTTTTACGTTTTTACTAATAACTTAAGTTATATACAGTTATTAAATTTGAAAAATATTATTTAAAGAAAACTTCAGCATTTAGCAACTTATTGACATACTAATTTTATTAAACAATTGTTTTTCAAATTTTTTATATTTTTCTCTAAACATGCATGCATATTGTCCCATTCGCCCCATAGTGTGGATGAATGGGACAACTTTGGGGATAAATGGGACAGGTAAAAAAAAAATCCAAACATATTTTATTTGAAAACTGAGTAATACATTTTGTTTTACTACATATTGACTGAAGCCAATATCAAATGATAACAGTCTTTTGGTTCTGGGAGTTCCCTGAGGTCTAGGCTTTGATAGTTTTATAACACTATTCTCCAGATTAACAAAATAAATTTGTGGTGGATCGGTATATTAAAATAAGGAATTATTATTCTTTTTTCTCATCATAAGTTTTGCGTCATAAGTATAACAAGAGATTATATCATTTTAACATTAAAAAAATTATAAGGTTTTGAGAAAGTCAACTATCAATTAAATACTAAAAAGATTAAACAGATAAATTTACTTTGGTTCTTGAAAAATACACTTTGTACAATAGCTAATCTTCTGTTATGGATATTACTTTGAAACTGTGTCTGTTGATTGACATCAGTACTACCATCTATCAGATAAATTATGAAATTATTTGTGCTTGTGGGACATATATAAATTTCTATTGTCCCATTCATCCCTACTCTCCCCTAAAGGTGGTTAAGCATAAAAATAAGTTATGCATTTTGACGTTGAACTGCTTTCAGTTTATTAAGAAATGTTTGCAGAATATAAATAAAATGATTTACAATGTCGCGCAAAGAATTATCTACATGGTCACCCATAGATGATAATTTTTGGGAATGTGACTTAAGTAGTTTTAAAAAACGTTTTTGTTTGAACTAAATTTTAACAAAATATTGGCGTGTAATAAAGGTACTAGGTAAACTACATGGCTGAACAAAAGTATTGAAGTATTTTTCCATACAATTGCTGGAAGAGTAATTTCAACCTGTTAGGTGTTTTTGTGCTAAACTAAACTTCTGAAGTATACAGTATGTATATAAACCGACAGATCATATAGAGGTATGTTCAAAAGTATCGAGATACATATTTGGCTATGGACAGAAATATCTTATTTACCTAAATAACGAAATTTTGTTAAAGATTTCAGGAAGTGTTGGAAAGTGTTTCATAATCTATGCTCAATGCATGATTTTTCTTACTTTTTTTAAAAAAAGCCTATTTTTTATTTCAAAAATTATGTTTTTATGCCACTAATAAACGAAATGTCTTAAAAATAGTAATTAAACATAAAAAAGATTATTCCTTCATGTATAAATTTATGCATTTCCGTTTTAAAATTGACTATTTGTATGCATGTCAAAATGAGAAAATAGCTTTTATTTTTTATTCAGTCTGATACCTTGCATTTCCTATTCAGTCGAATTTTGAAAAATGGGTTAATGTTTCACCCTTTGGCTCTTTAAAAACTTTGAGAATCTGCACCTTTATACCATGCGTGTATGTTGTCAGAATTTGGAGGTGCAGGACGAAATCTTTACTACATAGCTGACAGAAATGATAATATTGAAATTCTAACACACAGGATCCTCCAAAATAACCAACAACACATTCAGATGGTATCTGGTGTTTAAACAAAAAGAATGTTTGGATGCTGCCTGTATGACTCAGGAGGGATATATAGAACGTTCATAATCTGTGTAAGCAAATTTTGAACTTCTTTTTATATCATGTGTAATACACAATAATAAATATCTGTTTGATTAAATAGTTGTAGCCATTTGTAATCACTATATTCATTTTGAATTAATCCCTGTATTAGGGGGACCCGGACGCATTAAAAAAATATATATTATTATTTAAAGAGTTAAAATTATGATTTTTTTGGGTTGGTTAACCATATCATTTAGAATGAAACAAAATAACATGATAAAACTTCTCAGATTTTATTTGTATTAAAATTTAAAAAAAAAAAAGTTTATGAAAAAAGTGGCGTTTTTTTATGAAAAAGTCATCCTTATAATTAAAAATATTGTTTGTTGAAATTAAATTTTTATCATTACAATAAAACAAAAATATAATAATTTAGATTTTTAATCAACCTTTTTAAATATGTAAATTTGAATGAAAGTTTAAAATATTTAAAGAAAAAAATTAAGAAAAAAAATGATGAAACTTTTTTCTAAAAACTCTATTACATTTTTAAAAGTAAATATATTTTTTCAAATTTACTCAATCAAAAGAGAGTAAAACAATTGAAAAATACATGGCAAAAGTTAGAAGATTTTATCTTTCACGATTCTTGACTTATAACAATTTAAATATGAAAAACGGTGAAAAAACTCATCAAAAAGAAAAACGCATTTCCCCAAGAAGTTGTTTTCTTGACAACCGTCGCTTTTAAAGATAGATTTCTATATCAAACCATTACGAAAATATTAATTTTTCCCATTCCATCATATTTAGATAGAAATATGATGTAAACGCGGTTTTAAGCAGAAAAAATGACTTTAATAAAATACTTATTATTATTTATTTTTCAAAATTCAAAGATTTGTTTTTCTGTATCTCTTTAATCCGACATATTTCATATATAAATACAAACATGCCTTTAGGACTCTAAATAACGTTTGCATGAAATTAAAAATATTTATGGATGTTAGAGCGCGGGCAGGGGTCCATTTAGGCAGACAGTCAGACAAACCAAATGAATAAAAGAAGCATTTCGATGCTGTTGCAATATAAAAAGCTTCGATGATTTTTTTTTTCTTTTAATGAAGCTTTTATATAAATTTTGTCATTACCTTTATATTTTATTGGAAAGTGTTAGAAATATAAATATGTTGCTTAAAAATATAAATTAAATGCTTTTGTTAATTTTCCTGTTGAATATATAAGCAGGTTCAACGAATGTCCATAAACAAAACTTTCTTTTGTTCATATATTAGGTATAGCATTCCAAACTGTGATTTTAATAAATTGAATTATTTTGCAGGTTAAATACATTGAATTATTTTAGCTAAAAACTGCTTTATAAACTACCATCTTCTCTGTACATTCATTAAACTTATTATTAGCATTATTATAGATAATATGTACGCAATTTAAAAATAAAGTAGAATAATTTTTTCAAATAATGAAAAACAAAACGACAAAGAAAATTCATTTTCAAATCTGACTACTGTACAAATGCTCCTTGAGAAAGATCGCATCATCAGAATAAAAAAGGCATTTGTAAACAGAAAATAAATGCATGAATAACATGCTTTTATTTCTTCATTGGGTAAGGAAAAAATTTAAGGAAAAAATTTCAATACGTTTGAAAATTTTTACGAAAGATATATCTAAAGCCAAAATTTATGTATGGTATTTTATATTTCAACTAAATGATATCCTGTGTGTGCTTGTATCTTTTAACCAGTTAAGCAGACAATTATTTACATTTTTTAAACATTCATTTCTAGTTTTGACTAAAGTTTTAATAACGAACAAAAACTTAAAAAAATATTTTTTAGAGAAAAAATAGTTACATTTTAACTATTAAATATTAGCTTGTAAAATAATAGATGTATTTTTATTAGATTTTTTTTCTTATGATAAGTGAATTATTACCATAACAAATATTTTTGCGATGATGAACGCAGAATTTCTGATAAGTTTAACAATTCGGAAATTGCACGTCAAACGTAGCAAATGAGGTAAGTTCGTAATATAACGAATTTTTAAAAATATACAGTACTTCGGATGCAATACCGTAACCGAAATTTTTTGTGTGCCCCTATAAGTATCATATATTTTCAATTATACAGGAATTAACTTGTAGTATACCTCGGCAACATATATCGATTTCATAAAATGTGAAATAGTTTAACATAATTAAAAAGCACCCCAAACAATGTTTTTACCTATACCATTATGTAATAGAATACAATTGTGTGTTCCTTTAATTTAATAAGTAATATTATTTGCATCGCAGATTGAACGAAATGCATATTTCAGTATGTATTTCGTAGATAAATATGAATTTTATTATGTTTGAAAGACAATAATATCAATAAAATTTATTTAAATTTATGTTTGTCTCGATGACCATAATGTAACGGAATACTATCCCTATAATTAAACTATGCATCTGATTTTCATAAAATTCGAAATGACTGTACAAAATTATGTATTAAGTATATATTTTAAATTTAACACGAATTTGTAGGGTAGTTTTTGCGTTGTTATATGGGAACAGATGGACGGACGTACGACGACTATAGGTGCAACGTATTTACTAATCACGAACGCACTACAAAAAAGGGAAACATGGTGTGAAAAAAAGGCTTATTTTGAATATAAAGGACACGTCTTTTATTCTTAGGGATACATTTACTTTTAAAAAGCATGCTTTAGAGGGTTAAAAATACTATTAGCATTTAATAGTTAGGGAACTCTTTTAAATACAGAGATGAATAACTTTTTCTTGTGCTAGTTTTTTAATATACAAAAGAATTAAGAAACTTGTTTTCTATTAGAGAAGAAGGCTCCTACTTTAATATCTAAAGTGAAGCAGGGTGCATCTTAATTCAGACATTATCTGGGGGATTTGAACGAAGGATTGACTAATGCTTTAACTGTTTACACGCCGAATTAATATCGCAATGTAATTATAATTTTGTTTTACTGTATTACAACTTCAAATGTTTTAATTTATGGATACAAATTAAAAAACATAACGAAAAAAAATAATTCTGCAGTTTTTTTGGCTTTTTTCCCTTGAGTGTTCTTACTTTGGAACATGATTGTTGATTGACAACCTACGCAAAAGTAAAAAATTATTTTCTTTCTATGCTACTGTATATTGTTCTTGAATATTTTATTGAATTTCAAAAACATTTAGGATCCTGGCGGTAAATTGCAAGTAATATAGAGAAAACGATAAAAACAAATAATATATTTTTATGCAAATTATTGAATTTACATGATTCTCATGCCTGTAAGGAATATTTAAACATATTTTTTTTTACTTCAAAAGTTAAAATCAACCTTATATTTTATAAAAAAAAATAAGGGCATCGTTATTGTGTTCGAAAACATATATTTTGTATTACAATTAGTGCAATGTTTTCATTTGGGAACATTGGCGTTTTAACGGTTAAAATGGAATGCATTGGTAAAACAAGAAATTAAGCATTGAATAGCACGTTCCTTCATACAAAGAATTATAAATTGAAATTAAACGTACTGATATTTACAATAATTTAATAATTTATAACTTTTATTTAACTTAAAACCATTAAGAAATTAATTATAGACACATCTGTTTTCAATTTTATGAAAATATATCTTTATTTGAGATGTTAACAAAACTCATGTCGTTTTGCTGCAGAATAAGGAGCTTTCAAAAAGTATACTTTCTTTCTCTGAACAACTTTTATCAATAAACAATTCAATATTAGCAGAAAAATTAGATTAAATTTTCAAGCTAAAATAATTTATAAAGAAATAATTAATTTAAAAGAAATAATTAAATTGACACATCTTTTATCAATTTTCAGGTTTTTTTTTCTTGAGTTATTGTGAAGAGTAAACATTATTAAGAAAATAATACAAAGCTACGTTCATAAATAAAAAGTTAAATTTCATTAATAAAAAAGTAATATTTTATTTCCTTAACTTCTATTATTAATTTTTGTCCGCTATCATTTTATTATTTCTTTCTCCTTTGGAATTTTATATGTTCAGCAAGTTTCCGGTCTTTTATACGGAGCAAGATAATTCCACTCTTTTCAAAAGATAAGTAATTAAAATTATTTTTATGCTAAATTTCTTGAAATAGCTATTCATTTCTTTTGTAAGAAGTTAGTGAAATTCCGTCTCTCTAAAATTTCTTAATGAAAGTGCTATTTAAAGAAATGATTATTTAAATGAAGCACTTTTGTAAAAGAAGTATTTCGGAGCTGTTTCTGTAATGTAAAAAGTTTCGTTGCAATTGTTTTCTTTTATTGAAGTTATTATATAAATAAAAAAAAATACATTAACTTATCAAATAATTAGGTTAATATATTTCTTAAAGGAATATAATTATTTTTTCTTTTATTCACCACGTCAACCAATATATACAGTTCATAAGCTAAAGTCCGTTATCATTCGAATAATTCCTGAACACCAAGAGCTATAGTCATAAATGTGGGGTCCATGTATTAAAGTACCCATTTTCTATAAAATGAAATCACCTACATCCCCGTCTGGTGTAAAAACTTTGGAGTTACCATTTCTACCAAGAAAACGTAAAGATAAATGAAAAATAACTGATTTATAAAATTGTAGAGCATCATCGAATTTTTATGAAAATATAACATTTGGACATTAATGCAAAAAATAAAACAGTTTTAATTGAGCATATTTTTTTGTCTTTCGAAGCGACAAAGCGATCTTAGAAAGAAAAAAAAAGTTATGACAATGTATTTTTGTTTCGAAATGTTGAAAATGCGCACATTTGTTTATAATTTTCTACACTGTGACGTGACAAAATGATCTTAAAAAGAAAAAAAGTAGTTATGAAAATATATCTTTATTTGAGATGTTAACAAAACTCGTGTAGTTTTGCTGCAGAGTAAGAAGCTTTCGAAAAAAACATTATCTTTCCGTGAACAACTTTTATCAATAAAGAATTCAATATAAGAAGAAAATTTAGCTTAAAGTTTTATCTACCGACGGTACTGATGAGTGCCATTAAAAATATTTATTATAAAACACTTTTAATGCGTCAGTTAGTTGTAATAGTGTTTAGACTGAGTTACATATACATTACTTTATTTTGTTCAGAAAGCATTATTGGTTACATAAAAAAAAAATATTTTTCAAAGGATGTCTCTTTTGTCTTTGTACCTTTTCAGTTGTATTGGCACTGAGGGAGGGGGATGGGGATTTTTGAATTCGGAAATATTTCTATATTTATATTGTAAGAACGTCATATTTATACATGTTATAATTCTACAAAATGCTAAGAAACCAATAAAAAAAAGAATAGAGCGGGGTTATAAATATTGCACAAAACCCCTGTAAATTCAAATAGGTTGGTTGGTTGGTTGATTTTTGTCGTCCGATTATCTACGCTAATGGGATATAGGACCAGGGGGAGTGCCCTCCGTGGGGGTCTTTCTAAGGGAACCTAACCCGTATTTACGCAAGGTTCGAAGAAAACCACGGAAAACTCCGAACGGTTAGGCCGACAGCCGCGATTGGGTTCGAACCCAGCACCTGCCGTCTACCAGTTGAGAGGTCCGAACCTCTCGGCCACTGGTGGGGCAATAAATTCAAATATAATTAATAATTTTAAATCCTTTAATCCTTCTAAAATATTTTAAAAATTTATTATATAATTATATCAATCTTTTAATTTAGTTTCAACAATTTACATAAAATGCTTTAGAATGTAAAATTTTCATGAATTCACAATTCGGTAAATAAACGGTTAATTTTCAAGCTAAAATAATTTATAAAGAAATATTTAATTTAAAAAAAGTAATTAAATTTGAACATCTTTTATCAGTTTTCACGTTTTGTTTTCAGCCATTTTTGTTCATGAAGAGAATATTAAGAAATTAATATAAAGATTCTTTCATAAATAATAAACTACATTTCATTGATAAAAAAATTATATTTTATTCCCTTAACTTATATTACTACTGTTTTGCCTGTTATCACTATATTATTTCTTTCTCCTTCGAAATTTTATATGTTCAGCAAGTTTCTGGCCTTTTATACGAAGCAAGATAATTCCACTCTTTTCAAAAGATAAGTAATTAAAATTATTTTTAAGCTAAATTTCTTGAAATAGTTATTCATTTCTTTTGTAAGAAGTTAGTGAAATTCCGTCTCTCTAAAATTTCTTAATGAAAGTGCTATTTGAAGAAATGATTATTTAAATGAAGCACTTTTGTAAAAGAAGTATTTCGGCACTGTTGCAATGTAAAAAGTTTCGTTGAAATTATTTTCTTTTATTGAAGCAATTATATAAATTAAAAAAAATACATTAATTTATCAAATAATCAGGTTAATATATTTCTTAAAGGAATAGATTTTTTTTCTTTCATTCACCACGTCAACCAATATCTACAATGAGTCCGCTGAAGTCCGTTATCATTCCAATAATTCCTGAAGAGAATGAGATATAGTGATAAAAGTGTCCATGATATGCAAAATAAAAACCCCTACGGCACCGTCTGGTGAAAAAACTTTGGAGTTAGCATTTCTATCACTGAAAGTAATAGATATATGGAAAAATTTACAAAGTTGTAGAGCATCATCGATTTAGTACGAAAATATACTTTTTTGACATTAATGCGAAGAATGGAAATTAAAATGAGAATATTTTTTTGTGTTTTGGAATGACAAAACGATCTAAGAAAGGAAAAAATAGTTATGGCAATATACTTGTATTCGAGATGTTAAAAATGCGCATATTTGTTTATAATTTGCTTCGCTGTGACGTGACAAAACGGTCTTTGAAGGACAAAACAAAAGTAGTTATGAAACTATATCTTTATTTGATATGTTAACAAAACTCATGTAGTTTTGCTGCAGGATCAGGAGCTTGCAATTTTTTTTTTCTTTCTGTGAACGACTTTTATCAAAGAACACTTCAACATTGCGAGAAAAATTAACTTAAATTTTTAAGCTAAAATAATTTACAAAGAAATAATTATTTTAAAAGAAGTAATTAAATTTACACTTCTTTTATCAATTTTCACGTTTTGTTTTGAGCCTTTGTGAAGAGTAAACAATATTAAGAAATTAATATAATGCTACTTTAATAAATAATAAGTTAAATTTCATTAATAAAAACTTAATATTTTATTTCCTGAACTTCTATTACTACTTTTTTGTTCTCTATCGTTTTATTATTTCTTTCTCCTTTGAAATTCTATATATTCAGCAAGTTTCCGGTCTTTTCTACGGAACAAGATAATTCCTCTCTTTTCAAAAGATAAGTAATTAAAATTATTTTTAAGCTAAATTTCATGAAGTAGCTGTTCATTTCTTTTGTAAGAATTTAGTAAAATTCCGTTTCTCTAAAATTTCTAATGAAAGTGCTATTTGAAGAAATCATTATTTAAATGAAGCACTTATGTAAAAGAAGCATTTTTATGCTGTTGCAATGTAAAAAGTTTCGTTGAAATAATTTTCTTTTATTGAAGCTATTATATAAATAGCTTCAATAAAAGAAAATTATTTCAGCATTATTAAGCAGTATCTTACAATAAGTAACTGAACTCCCGTGATCAGAAGTAAAACAACATTTATATGCGTTTTAATAGTTATTAAAGGCTACATTAGAAGTGAATACGACTGAGATTTGTTAATAGAAATTGATTAACTAATTCATAATAATAATTAATTAATAGTAGTTTTTCTATGTACATTCTGAAGATGGCTCAATGACAATGAGTTGGAACATGCCAATTTTTAATTTATTTTAAATGTTTTCTTAATAAAGTAACGCCCTATATGCAAAAGAATTATTGATAATGTAATTTCTTAACTTTTCATTGTAGAAAATATATTACTAATATTACGATATACATCTTGCCGTTTGAAAAATAATGTAATAACAACCAACTTTTGCTGGCATACTGTAAATAGTGGTTGACATGATCACTAAAAAAAAAAAAAAAGAAAAGAAATCTGCTTCTTTAAGAAATATATTTACCTGGTTATTTTATAAATTAATGTATTTTTTAAAATTATATAAATTTTAAAAAATACATTAATTTATAAAATAACCAGGTAAATATATTTCTTAAAGAAGCAGATTTCTTCTTTTTTTTTTTTTTTTAGTGATCATGTCAACCACTATTTACAGTATGCCAGCAAAAGTTGGTTGTTATTACATTATTTTTCAAACGGCAAGATGTATATCGTAATATTAGTAATATATTTTCTACAATGAAAAGTTAAGAAATTACATTATCAATAATTCTTTTGCATATAGGGCGTTACTTTATTAAGAAAACATTTAAAATAAATTAAAAATTGGCATGTTCCAACTCATTGTCATTGAGCCATCTTCAGAATGTACATAGAAAAACTACTTTTAATTAATTATTATTATGAATTAGTTAATCAATTTCTATTAACAAATCTCAGTCGTATTCACTTCCAATGTAGCCTTTAATAACTATTAAAACGCATATAAATGTTGTTTTACTTCTGATCACGGGAGTTCAGTTACTTATTGTAAGATACTGCTTAATAGCACAATAGTGTTCGCGTTCGTACCACTTTCTGAAATATAGACATTTATTTAAAAAATGTATAAATTTATTTAAAAAATTTATATATATACGACTTCAAAATGCACGTATGACATTGCCGATTACTTCGTGTGATTAAGAGTGAAATCCACCAGCTTAGCTGGCGAAACCTGCTCGTTTTTGGTAAAATCTTCCAATAGTAATTAAAAAAAATGTTGTTACATATTGTAGGATAATTAATTTTTAATGCACTTCTAGATGCTTTTCCACGAAAAAATAATGAAACGTTACCGAAGTTACCATCATCCTATAATATTTACCATGTTTTACTTGAATCATTATTACGGAAGATTTATTGAACACTATTAACTTCACTATAAAAATAACACTTTAAATTCTGTGTAAATCAATGATTTCTTTTTTTATGAACCTTTTACTTTCAAAACTGTTTATTAAAAACTTTAAATTCTGAAATAAATTAATCATACTACCTCTGACAAAAATGTTCGGTGAATGAATTCAGAACGACCGATCTGGCACCACTGGAGAAACAAAACGCTACACCTGCAATGAGGCAAGTCTTGACCATCTTCCCCCACCGTTGTTCAGTTGAGCGTCGTTTTTATTCTGTGTAAGACGTGCTTTACTAAGTGATTGTTAAGTGTGTTGGTTCTTAACTGAGAACAGGAAAATGAACGAACAAAATATCAGTTTAAAGTTTGGTTTTAAGTTTTACAAGATACCGAAAGAAATTCATGAAGGGTGGTGCAAATTGAACATATACCATACTCGCCAGATCTCAACCCTCCAGACTTATTCCTATTTTCACGACTCAAACTCTCTTTGAAAGATATTTGAACATATTGCTGACATTCAACGAAACGTGACGAAGCTTTTGAACTCCATCCCAAAAGAAGACTACTTGCGAATTTCCCAGGGCATGGATAGCAGATCTGAGATAATGTTACAGGACTATTCATTGAACTTTATTGTCAGAGGTTCTATAATTTTATATTCTATGTTTATGAACGAAATGCTTCTTTCAATATCATTTTGTACCATGAAATGAAGTGACCTATATTTTTATCATGTTCGGAAGAATACTTACAGTAATTTATTTGCAGAAGCGTAGATTTTATACCTGAGCCTTTGAAATCGAAATATGCATGAAATCGGAAAAGAAAAACTTCAAGGTGGAAATTTACGACCATCAATAGTATATAAATACAAACTTTATGCATAATCATGAATAAGCGTCAAGAATGTCAGGTGCGTATATTTGAGTATGTTCATGTTTTCCAAAATGAATACATGCATGTTTCGAACTAGAGTAATTTTTATTTGGAATCATTTTAACTGTGTGATATCACACAGATTTGAGTATTTTGAAAAATTTGAAAATGTCATTTTTAGAGTGTTATGTTATTGTAAAATTGTTTTCATAGCATATGCATTTTATAAGATATTTATAAATACTGAGATATATTTATGTATCCAATTTAGACTTTAAAGGGGTGCTATTGACCCAGGATTGTTGCTAATGAGAGACAATGCTCAGCCCCCTCGCGCGTATGTAGAGTGAAAATATTTGCAAACAGAAGATATCACTCGAATGAATTGGCCATATTGCCTAACCGGTTAGGCATGTGCAGGATGCGTTAGAGTGGTATCTTTCAGCGCACCAAATCTCAAACTCCAGACTTCAGGAACTGAAAAGGACATTTTTAGAAGAATGGCATGTAGCTCATCAAGACCTGATCAGCACTTTGGTAAAGTTATTGAAATCAAGATGTGAGATATTCGTATCTGCCAAGTTTGGCATTACATCGTATTAATAAAAAAATGTTTTTGCACATGAGTTGACTTAATTTTTACATCATTTTTAAATTTCTAGTTAAGTTCAAATTTCCAATAAATTTTAGTTTCAAATTTTGATAATAATCAACTGCCAAAATTATAATTTATGTAAACTAATGATATTGTCGAAAGTTCTAATTATAATTTTTATTCAGTGTCAGTTACGTTATATTTCGTTTATTATTCTTTAATATTGGTGAAAAATGTACAAAAGCTTTTTTGTACATGATATGCACATATATTCTGAAAACAGATTCAGTCGATTAAAAATTGTATTTAATGAAAAATAAATTTAAAAACATATCAGCAAGTAATTTCAAATATCTAAGTGAAAGGCTCGCACTGATATATGGATTATTTAACTGTAATCATAAATGAATTTGTGAAAAGTTGTTACCTTCAAAATTATTAACGTACAATATTAACGTTATCTTTATGAAATTGAAATATTAAGTGCAAAGATCTATTCCAAATACTTAAAATATGGTTTGAATACGAATGGAATTATTTTTAAACGTTTTTTCCTATTTCCTAAGAATTAGCCTGCGCAAAAAACGTTGCAAAATGTACTTGGTGTGTATAGCATGACTAGAGAAAAGGAATAATTTTGTCATATAATATGGGAACAATAAATGTGTTTATCGAAAAAAATTACTAATTTTACTAATGTTACTTTTACTTTTGTTACTAATTTTTTTAAAAAACATCCCTTTAAAATAATGAACAGAAAACATTGATATTAAATGGGAAATTACAAACGGTTGAATCATGATAAGAAATTGACAACAAAAGCTTATCCTTATCACTAGAAATGATTTGTTCAAAAAATAATAATAGTAAACTCTTTTTCAAATCGTAATTAAACTAGTTGGATGTGTCAATCCCAAAACTTTCTTCTATCTCATAAGTACATTTTAATTAAAAAAAAAAAAAAAAAAAAAAAAAAAAAAAAAAAAAAAAAAACGTGGTGACCCCAAATTTACCCATTATCGAATTTCCTCGAACATTTAACCTAGCCTAATGAGATTCTGGTATCCGAAAAGCCTAAAACGCAAAATTTAATTAATATTCTGAGAAAATGAGCTTAGTAGTGCCTCATGTTGGGTAATTTATACTAAAACCTAATAAGCATCTATTTATGTCAAGACCTAACAGAATCTGAAATTTGATGGAATTTCGTCCATTAGTTCTTGAGATATAGTTGTAACAAAAAATTTGCAAAACATAGCACAGCAACACCATATCTTGGATAATTTAAGCCAAAACGTAAAAAAGCGTCTAATTATGTTATGGTGTAAAAGAATCTGAAGTTTGATGAAATTCTGCGCATTAGTTCTTGAGATATAGCTAGTTTTAAAAAACCGTATAAAATATAGCACAGCAGCACCATCAGTTGAAGGATTTATAGCAAACCGTAATCATAGTAAAATTATGTTATATGTTATTTTGTAACAAAATCTGAAGTTTGATGAAATTCTGTGCATTGGTTGTTGAGATATAGCTATCGGAAAAATCGTGCAAAATGCAGCATAGCTGCACCACCTGTTGCAAGTTTAATACAAAAATGTAATCAGCGTCAAATTATGTTATATATTCTAGTGTAACAGAATCTAAAATTTGATGAAGTTCTCTGCATTAGTTCTTGAGATATAGCTATTGCAAAAATCGTGCAAAATGTAGCATAGCAGCGCCACCTATAGGGCAGTTCACACCAAAACCTTATCAGCGGCTATGTATCTCAAGGTATCGCAGAATCTGAAATTTGGTGAAATTCTGTTCATTAGTTCTTGAGATATAGCTATCATGAAAATCATGAAAAACGAGGCATAGCAGCGCCACCTGCTGGCCAATTTACACCAAAACTTAATCAGCGTCTATGTATATCAAGGGGTCACAGAATCTGAAGTTTGGTGGAATTCTGTGCATTAGTTCTTGAGATATAGCAATCTTGAAAATCATGAAAAACGTAGTATAGCAGCGCCACCTGCAGGCCAATTTTCACCAAAAACCAATAGGCACTAATTCATATCAAGGTCTAACTGAATATAAAATTTTATTAAATTTGGAGCATTAGTTCTTGAGATAGAGCGCCCACAAATTTTTTGTCACATACAGACAGACAGACAGACAGACAGACAGACAGACAGACAGACAGACAGACGGACAGACTCACAGACAGACATTTTCTAAAAATAGTCAAAACGTGTTCAGGATCTTCTAAAACGTATAAATCCGTCGAAAACCGGAAGTCGAAAATTTTCATGAATCCAATACTTTCTTCTTGTAAAGATAGAAGAAAGTAAAAAGGGACATTCTGCCGTATGAATTCGTAATAAATTAATTTAGATAAATAATGTAGTGCGATTGATTTGCGCTGTTTTTGGACTTTACATGTATTTTATATATGAAAGAAAAGCGTATCATTTGCAATTTGCCTATGCTGTGAATGTAGTAACATAATTTCTTAGCTTTAGAAATGATTGAAGTATTCATAACAAATGTTCTTTATTCAAAATTTTTACGGTAGACTTTAGCCGCTCATTTAGTATTAGTTTTCTCAGTCGTTCGTAACATTTTTGGTTTAATTGATTTACTGGAGTCCAAGTAAAGTATTTTTTAAAGAGTATTTTAGAGAGCGTATTACTAGAGTGTATTATTAGAGTGCATTATTTCACCATGTTCACATATGATGACAATGTGCACAGCCTGTCAAAATTTTGTATTCAGTTTCTGTATTCCGATTGGAAGCTTAATAATTTACTTCTGCTGTTGACTTTTGTGTTCAAAATATGTCACATAAAACAAATTATATATTTTAATTATTTTTATAGTGTGTTATAGATTCGCTTATTTTTAACAAATATTATCATTTGATAGCGTATTTCATATAAAATATTTTTTCATTAAAATTTCTTATATTAGTTTAATGCTTTTATTATCCTATACCTAAAACGGTGAGTCTATGGCGCATGTCTCACTTTTGCCACAACTAATTATAATTTTCGCATTTAGTTCATTGAATTTTAAATCAAGTTAGTGTGAGGATATACAAATTAGATTGCATGATCTTGTCTAAATTTGATGGATTAGAAACTAAAGAGTTTTAATTGCGGCTTATTAAACTCCAATCTAGTTCAGAATGAGATATGATACTTATCAAACAAAGGCAATATTTCAAAACTATTATAAAAGTGAAAAAATTTTCCTATCATAATTATGGTTTTAATATTAAAACTAATTATAATCATATTAATTATATTATATTTATTTTTATAAAAATTACAAAACCTAAACTTTTCTACGGTCTCCCAATCTCTACAGCCATATTTAATAAAAGTTTACACTCATCATAACAGATATAACAGAAAAAAAGTTGACTTCTGTACTTCAAAAATCGACAGAATTATTAAATTTCAAAGCTTGAGATTTTTGTACATGGTTTCGCCTTTCAAAGAAGAATCAGTTAAATAAAATGATTTAAATGAATTTGAGTTTAATATCAATGTCTCTTTTACGACGAAACGACCTTTTTGCAATACTGCCAAATTGGGGTATTATCAAAGAGAGTTTTTTAATCTAAAAATGTGAGCTGACTTTTAGGGATTGTATACAGAGCAAAAAATGTAATATTGAAATTATACCGGGAAATCGATTTAAATTCATTATCATATCAGAAAACGAAGTTCTATAAAAAATGAATACATCAAACGCCAGACTCTATTAGAGACACAGCTCAATGTGTTCTGTATTGGTGACAATGATCATATTGCGTGACAGTACTAAGTTTTGGATCATTGAAGCACAGCAGGTTGAACAAACTAGGAAAGTCCCCATACTGGCACACTCAGAAAAATCTGAAAAAAGACAGAATGCTCTTCTCATGTGGATATACATGTTTAGAAAAATAATTTCGTCGAAACCTTCATAGTAGACATCCGTATAAAAATAACGAACATTTTCTTTATTTGGCAATTTATCATCTGTTGGCGGCGAAATAAAATTTCAAAAAATACTTTCTTATGTCAAATACTTTTTACGGTAAAGATGCTTCATATTGAATTTGAAACTTATAACTAACTTTTATAACTTACAAATAACTTTTAATTTTGTTAGTTTATGTTTATTTTAACTATATTTTTCATATATATATATATATATATATATATATATATATATATGTTAATAAAAGTTAACTATGACATTTTCTGAATCAAACCAAAAATTTTATGAATTAAAATTGTTTCAATCTCAAAATTCAGTCCATTTGAGCACTGCCAATTCAACTTTGTTGCTATGCGCCCCCCCCCCCCCAAAAAAAAAAAATGACGACATTTAAATGTACACCCGCAACTCTCTTCATCTGGCCTTTATTTTGGAATATGCTTAAATATATGAAAATATTTATTACATATGAAATTATTTTTAAAGTAATAAAATAAAATAACTCAAGTAACAAGCAATACAAATATGTTATAAAAAAATAAATGCGTTAAACTCTTTCATTGTTTAAATTCACTAAATACTACTTATGAATTCTAAATATTAATTTACAAGCAATTTTCTTGTGCATTAAAATCGTTTGCTTTTGGCGAGGAAAAGTACTCATGGTTGATATCAATTTCAATGCACTTGAAATAGCGTAATGTGGTTAAAATGCACTTAAAACGATTTTTTAGTGTCCCTGTAAATGAACTGTTAATGCTGCACACTCCATATTCAGCACTGAATAAACCTTGATAAACATAAACATATATTTCATTACATGAAGACCGCATAATATTTAAGCGAGTTAGAGCTTGGACAGGCACAGACGGCCATTAAAACCGAATTTATAAGTATTTTTAAAATAAGTTGGAAAATGTTAATTAAATAAAGTTTACATAACTATAAAGTAACAGCTAAAAATATTTAAAGTTTATCTTTGCTTTTTTTCTTCAATCTCTGCTGCTCTACTTTTAGTTAATGAGTAAAAAAATCGACAAATACTATGTAACATACAGAAAATTAACTTAGACAGTAAATAAGAAGCGCGCAGGATTTACTTAAAAATAAAGCATTACATTCCACCACATCAATAGCAATCTACTTGCTTTTCTAAATGAAAATAAAATATAATACTTCTGATAATTATAACAAAAATTATAAATCTAGTAATGACTTACATCTTCAAAAGAAAATTGACTACGAGAAATTATATTTTAATCATCAATTTATTAGTTCATCTTTAGAAACTTCTAAAAAATTCATTAATAAATGTAATCACAAAGAAAATATCAGAAAGAACAACTAATTACAAGCACGTGAAATTTCTTAATACATCAGTTTTTTAAAGAAATAAGCTTAGAAACAAAAATGTTTCCACATTTGGTTGATTTTTAATTAAAAAACTACTGTCAATAACTACAACAAAAATAAAAGCAAAACTCTAGTAATAATCAGTTCTATCTCTAAAAGAATTCTCCATTACACAATCCATACTTTTTTTCTAGCTTATCAGTTCATCCTCAGAAACATATAAAAAACTAATTTAAATAACTTTAAGGACAACGATAATATTGGAGAGAAAAATTAATTACAAACTTCTCAAATTTCTGAATAGATCATTAAAAGAAATGCCTAGAAATAATGATCTTTCAACAATCGTTCTTAAAGGAACTCCAAAATTGTATCTCCTTCAGTGCAAAACTTCAGGAAATTTGGCCCGTAATCCAATTAAGGAAAGGATTAATTATTTCTCCTCTCCTCCTCGCATCTTAATCTAATCATTTCCCTTTAGGGAAAGAGTCAGTAGAAAAGTAATACGACCCCAACAATAGTCCTTTTGTATCGCGTCGTTGAGTGGCGATTGAATAGTTTAATTAAACTCCCTTCTCATCAGTCATTCGAATATTAATGTGGCCTTATTAATCTCGACCGGCTAAGAGCTTTGTCCTTCATCATCAGTGGGATGACACTTTGGAAGATTGATTTTCAGAATTTGAAACATTTCGAGAAATTTGAGGCATTCCACTTCATTGATTTAATTTTTTAAGTTTTTAAAGAATTTTTTAATGTTCTAGATGTCAAATTTAATACTGATTTTTTTCTTTTTACTTCTTCATTGAAAAAAGCGAAGATTAGCGATTGAAAACTTTTATGTTAGTATTAATATATGTATATATATATATATATATATATATATATATATATAGAAATGTATATCGTTCACAAAAAAATTAAAATATTACAGAGAAATGATTTTTTTTTTCTATTGAAATGCATTTCTTTTTTTTAAATACGAAAATCTCTGGAAGAACAGACACCGAAGTGGTGCTATTATTGTTTATGTAAAAATGTAAAAAACAATAGGGACGTACAAAATGTACAAAATTCTGGGAAAAGTTCCTCCCTATTTTTAATTGAAACAGTCAGAATTTGCAATATTCCAATAAAAAATTAAAAGATCGGTTTAAATTTGCTGATTCGGAATATAAAAATACACATCTTGTAAACAAAGAACTGTTGTTTTGTGTTTTTACTTTTTGAGATTTTTTCATATCTATATGGGGGTAAATGAAAGCTATTTCTTTTATACTTATTACAGCGAAAAAAAAATACATGACATAAGTTAGCAATAATATAGTTTTTTTTTTTTTTTTTTTTTTTTTTTGTAAAAAAAATTATTATTAAACGGAGGCTGTTGATTAGTTTAATTTAACTTCCTTCTCATCAGTCATTCGAATATTAATATGGCCTTATTAATCTCGACCGGCTAAGAGCTTTGTACTTCATCATCAGTGGGATGACACTCTGGGAGATTGATTTTGAGAATTTGAAATATTTCGAGAAATCCGAGGCATTCCATTTCATTGATTTTAATTCTTAAGTTTTAAAAAGTTTTTTTTTTCTTTTTAACATATAAGAAGTCGAATTTAATACTGATTTATTTTTCTTCTTCTACTTTTGTAGCTTATACATTAAAGAAACGTTTTTCAAAAATTTCGAAGATATTTTGTTTACACAGAACTTTTGTTTTGTTGTTTTGCTTTTCAAAATTTTGTTTCATATATAGAATGAGAATAAATGAAAGCTATTTATTTTGCATTAAAAGGGAAAAAACATGACTTGATTCAGCAATAGTATTACAATTATTTAAACACAATCAAACTTATTGGTATATTTATAATACGAATTGAATATGTCCAACTGAGCAAAAAATTCTCCAGGCTGGGAATTGATCACAGACCCTTGGTTTACAAGACCAATGCTTTACCGTTTAAGTTACGACCTGGGCAATTTTTCGTTCAATTGGAAATATTCAATTTGAATAACAATAATATGTTTTTCGGTTTTTTAATAACATTTATTAACATTTATTATTAAACAGAGAGTATTGAATAGTTTAATTAAACTCTCTTCTCATCAAGCATTCGAATATTAATGTGGTCTTATTAACCTCGGCCGGATAAAAGCTTTGTCCTTCATCATCATTCGGATGACACTCTCGTCTCTCTGACACTCTAGAGAAATCTAAGGTATTCTACTTCATTCATTTTAATTCTGAAGTTTTAAAAGTTTTAATACTCAAGATGTCGAACTTAAAGCTACTTTATTTTCTTCGTTTAAAATAAAAAGGTTTTGTAGAAACTGAAAGAATAGCGATTGTATACTTTTTGTTATTATACAAAATTAAAATAAATGTTTAAAAATTTACATCGTTCACGTAAAAAATTAAAATATTATATTGAATTTTTGAATTTATGAATTAAACATTTTTTTCTTATTCAATTTATTTATTTTCAAATACGAATATCTCTGAAATAGCAGACAGCTTCGTAAAGCTAATATTGTTTTTGTATATTTATGGAAAATGTTCAAAACTTTTTCAATTGAAACTGCCAGTATTTACAATATATTGATTCAGTTTTGAGGATTTTTGTTTCAATTCTACACTGGGAGTAAATGAAACCTATTTCTATTAAGAATGTATTTATTAAAAATACAACACATTTCTCAATGGTGCACAATACAAGAACTTTAATATGAACTTGTATAATTAAAATAAAAATATCAACGTTATTCTTAGTAGTTAAATTTTATGGTGCAATTGTCCAGTATATGTTTTTAAAAGCTAATTCTTTTGTACCACAGTGAAAAAAAAAACACGCCCTAAACTAAAAATAGCATTTTTTGTGTTAAGATTTATTATTAAACTGAGACTATTGATTAATTTAATTAAACGCCTTTCTCATCAGTCATTCGAATACTAATGTGGCCTTATTAATCTCGACCGGCTAAGAGCTTTGTCCTTCATCACCAGTAGAATGACATTCTGGAAGATTGATTTGAGAATTTGAAATATTTCAAGAAATCTGAGGTATTCCACATCACTGATTTTAATTCTTAAATTTTAATTTTTGTTTTTATAATTAAGATGTCGAATTTAATATTTTTTATTTTTTATTTTTTTTACTTGCTTATTTATTGAAAAAAAAATTTCGAGGAAATTTATAGAATAGCGACTGAAAACATTTATATTAGCATTAAAATTTTAAGTAAATGTATAGAAATGTACATCGTTCAGAAAAAAGTTATAATAGTATATTAAAATGCATTTTTACTTATTAAAATGCATTTATTTATTTTTTTTTTCAATTCTGAAAATCTCTTAAAGAACAGACAGCGTCGTGATGCTATTATTGCTTTTATACAAAGGTACGAAACAATAGGGAAGTACAAAATGTACAAAATGCTGGGAAAAGTTTACTCTTATAATTAGTTGAAATAGTCAGAATTTACAATATTCTGGATAAAAGCAAAAAGATCGGTTCATACGGGCTGATTTGAATTACAAAAGTAGACATCTTGTTTACAAAGAACTGTTCTTTTGTTGTTTTACTTTTTCGGATTTTGTTTCATACCTAACTTTGGGAGTAGAAGGCTATTTCTTTTGTTTTTTAGATAGAAAAAAATACATGACTCAAGTTGTGACGTGTTGGTCTAATGAAGCCATTTCTGAGTAGAATTCAAAACGCAAAACTTTTATTTACTGTAATTGGGGAACGGGGAGTGGAGCAAAGTTCGGTATTTTGGACAATTAAACACACTACTATGAGAATGAACTTTAGCTTGTACTCATATTACAACTAAGTCCGGCTCAAATCACTTATTCGGCTCTTCTTTTCAGTTCGTGGACTATTTTTACAAACGTGTAAATAAACAGCCCGTGGCTGCACAAATCTCTTTATTTTAAACAACCACAGTGAAAAATTACTCTGAAATAACTCTTACCGAATTCCTGTACTGAGGTTCTCTACTTTCATTAGTCACACGTCAGCTCTACTACTCGTCGCTGGAGGCTCATCCCAACTCACCACACCAAACACGCACACCCTCCAACCCACAACTTACAGCTTTTATATTTTGCAAACTGAAGACGGAGCAAGAAATTTGCATAATTAACACAAAAAACCGCAGTTAACTGTAGATCGAGGGCGCCACACGTGTTAGAACATTGGAGTGCCATTATTTGGGACACTCCCTTACAATGTTAGCAATAGTTTTTTTAATAACATTTATTATTAATCGGAGACTATTGATCAGTTTAATTAAACGCCCTTCTCACCAGTCATTCGAATATTAATGTGGCCTCTTTAATCTCGACCGGCTAAGAGCTTTGCCCTTCATCATCATTGGAATGACACTCTGGAAGTTTGATTTGAGAATTTGATGTATTTCGAGAAATCTGAGGCATTCCACTTCATTGATTTTTTAAAATTCTTAATTTTATTATTATTTTTTTAATACTCAATTCTCTTTTACTACTATTTTTATTCTCATTTCTTTAATATTGATTTATTTAGCTTTTTGCTTTTTAGTTTTACATTTTAAAAAGAGTTTTTTAAGAAATTTGAAGAATAGCAATTAAAAAATTTTATGTTAGTTTAAAAAACTAAATATATGTATTGATATGTGCATCGTTCCCATAAAAATTAAAATATTATATTGAATTTTTTTAATTGAAATATATATATTTCAAATACAAAAGTATATGAAACAACAAACAGCGTCGTGATGCAATTATTGCCTTTTGTACAAATGTACAAAGCAATAGCGACATACAAAAGTTCACCCCTGTATTCAGTTGAAACTGTCATAATTTACAATATTCCGGATAAAAGTTAAAAGATCGGTTCAAACTGGCTAATTTTGATTACAAAAATATACATCTTATTTACAAAGAACTATATTTTTTGGGGGGCGGGGTGAAAAAAAAACCTGACTTAAGTTAGCAATAGTAATTTTTTTGCAATAACATTTACTATAAAACTGAGGCTATTGATTAGTTTAATTAAATGCCTTTCTCATTAGTTATTCGAGTGTTAATGTGGCCTTATTAATTTAAACCGGCTAAAAGCTCTGTCCTTTATCATTAGTCGTATGACACTCTTAAAGATTGATACAAGAATTTTGAATATTTTGTGAAAACTGAGGTATTCTACTTCATGGATTTTAATTCTTAAATTTAAAAGTTTTTTTTTTTTTATATTCAAGATGATTTCAAATTTAATACTCGATTTTTTCCTTTTCGCTTCTTAATTAAGAAAAAAAAATCATAGAAATTGAAAGAATACCAACTGTATATATTTTATTAACAGAAAAAAAAATTAATGTTAAAAATGCACATTGTTCAAATGAGAAATTAAAATACTCCGTAAAAAAATCTGTAAAGTTACTAATTTTTTTTTTCAAAGAAACTAAGGTTTCAAAGAATTCTTTATGTAACGGGAACAGCAAAAATTCTTGTAATCGTTTCTATTTCGTGAAATTTTGCTATTACTGTTATATAATAAGTTGTAGAAATCCCACTTTACTAGAAAAAGTTTGCCGCATAACAATTTTTTTAACCTTGTATTCTATTGAAATACCTTTTTTCTTGTTGAAATGTGCTTATTTTTTGTCAAATGCGAAAATCTCTAATAAAAGAGATAGCTTGTTGTTGCTAATATTGTTTTTGTAAATTTATCATCTATCTTAATTTGAAATTGCCAGAATCTAGAATATTCTAGATAAAATCAAAAAAGTTCGGTATAAACTAGCAGATTTGGATTACAAAAAATGACTCATTGTTTATAAAGAACTGTTGTTTTCTTGTTTTACTTTTTACGGTTTTGTTTCATACATATACGGAGAAAACATGAAAGCTGTCTCTTTTGCAATTCAGAGAAAATAAAACAACAAGGCTTTGGTTAGCAATAGTATGTAAATAGTTTTTTATTTCGTAATAACATTTATTATAAAACTGAGGCTATTGAATAATTTAATTCAACACCCTTCTCATCAGTCTTCTGAATATTAATGTTGCCTTATTAATCTCGACCGGCTAAAGGCTTTGTCTTTCATCATTAGTCGGTTAACACTCTAAAAGACTGATTTGAGAATTTGAAAAATTTCAATAAATCCAAGACATTCATCTTCATTGATTTTATTTCATTAGTTTGAAAAAGGAAAAAAGTTCTCCAGATCAAATTTAATACTATACATATATATATTTATATATATTGCGTTTTAATTAAAAAAAACCTTTTTGTAGAAAGTCAAAAGATAGATGCCGAAAATAAGAATACTCTTTATTTGTATAAAAATTAATGTTTAAAAATATCTGTTGTTCTTTTAAAAGCATAAAACTATTCCATTTTTGTAGAAAATGATAAAGTAGATGCCGTATTATAAGAGATATCTTTCTTGGTATAAAAATAAATTTTCAGAAATGTGTGTTGTTCGTTTAAAAGCATAAAACATTTAAATGATATCTATTTTTTTATTCTAATATATGTGTTTATTTTCTTTAAATCTAAAAATCTCGAAGAAACAGGCAATTGGTGACACTATGATGACTTCAGTAACACAGGTATATGATATATTTTAAACAGAAGTGTTGTATTGTTTCACTTTTTGAGATTATGTTTCAAATTATACATGGAATACAATAATATTTACTATGAAACAGAGACTATTGTTTAGTTTAATTAAAGTCAATTCTCATCAATCATTAGAATTTTAATGTAACTTTGTTATTCTCGATTGTCTAGAGCTTTGTTAAATAACATGAGTGTGACAATCGTAAAGATTGATTTGAGCATTTAAAATATTTTATAGAAATGTGAGACATTCTATTTCATTTATTTTAATTCTTTAATTTTTAATAAAAAAATACTCCAGATGATAAAAGTATTGCTATTTTATTTCTATTCACCCCTACATAAAAATTCTAGAATTTGAAACAGTCGCTAAATCAAATACTCAAATATACATGGAATACAATAATATTTACTATCAAACAGAGACTATTGATTAGTTTAATTAAAGTCAATTCTCATCAATCATTCAAATTTTAATGTAACTTTGTTATTCTCGATTGTCTAGAACTTTGTTAAATAACATGAGTGTGATGACAATCGTAAGGATTCATTTGAGAATTTAAAATATCTTACAGAAATGTGAGACATTCTACTTCATTTATTTTAATTATTTAGTTTTTAATTAAAAAAAATACTCAAGATGATAAATTTAATGCTAATTTTTTTTTATTCGCCCCTACATAAAAATTCTAGAATTTGAAACAGTCACTAAATCAAGTCAAAAATACATTCCATTAATAATAAAAAAGAAAGAAAGAAAGAAATGTTCATAACTCGCGTAAAAACATTTCAGCATTTTGTTCTTATTCAAATATGTTTATTTATTTTATTTTATTTTTTTCAAATCTGAAAATCTCTTAAGAAACCGACATTTTGATTATGCTAATACAGTTTTTGTACACATGGAATAAACTCACCACTTGCTTCATTTGAAACTGTCAGCATCTATAATATCTATATAATAAAGGCCAAACGTATCTGTGCGTAACGCATACGTCATGTTTTGAATGGCAACACTTTCCGATGAAATTTCGGTTTTGCAATTTTCGCTATTGCAAATTTTTAAACTTCTGGACATCGCACGTTTTCAATTTTTATACCATCGTATAGAGAAAAAAATGCACTTTTAAATGCAGTTTGTTAGAAAACTGTATCTCAATTTGTTTTAGAGTTATTGATTTTTTTGTAGTTTTTAGTTCTACTTTTCTAATGGTGGCAACTTGAGTATCGCATTTAGGTGGGAAATAAAGGAAAAATAGCCATAGAGTTAAAAAAAAAATAGAATAGAGATGCAGTTTGGTGGCTGGAAGTGACACCAAAAATGCAATCCTGAAATTCTCTTCATTGCATCAAACACAACCGCGTGCTTTCGTAAAAAAGGAAAACTTTTAGCGATACAATTTTAATTCATAAATACAGTGAAATGCTATTTTAAAATGCTAAAATATATTCAGATCTTTTTTACATTTAGAGAAAAAATGATGTTAAAGAATTCGGTCTCTGTTCTACGTGGTTGTTTCGTTTGGGCCGAATAAGAGACTTACATTGGAAGAATAACGCCCATTCAAGTCGTGTTAATCGCATACTGCACCTCTATTTATCTCTTTTCTCCATGGAAAATAACAGATAACTGTATATTTTAGTTACCATTAGCAACTGAAAAAAATAGCATTAAAAACCTGTTATGACAAAATATTGTCTGTTATAAAACCCGTGAATGTTGTTGGTTTTATTTCGTTTTTATCTATCAATTTATTGGGACTTAGTTCGTTGTAAACTTACTTTACAAAAGATACATCAATTAATCTTAAAAATGTATTTTAAAGAATATCTGTGTGCCATATTTTCTTAGTTGGTTTATAAAAAATGAACGAATGCAATTTTATTTTTTGGCAAAATCTTTGATTATTAACTTCTATCTTACGTCTAATACGGAAGTACCGATAATTTACAAAGCTTTCTATAGTTACATAATAATTATGTTTCATATAAAATTGCTGTTTGGAATTAGTTCGCAGTTTAAAAATCATATTACGTAGGAAATTTTTTATTAGACTTTTTAATTTTAAATTTAAAAAAAAATTCACTTTTACACTGTGACCCAGGAACCCTGGGTTCGATGTACTAGTTCTAGATAAAAGCAAAAAGTTAGCTGATTTGACTTGTGATTATAAATGGATTAACTTGTAAAAAAAAAGTGTGTCTTTGTTTTGTTATTTGGTATTATATTTCAAGTCTTTATTGGAAAAAATATTCATTTAAAATTACAGTGTGAAAAAAAAAAAAAAAAAAACATGTTTTTTTTACCAACATTGTGTTTCTTTGTTAAGTTACAAATATATATATACATATTTACTATGAAACTGATGTTATTGAACTTACTTTAAGATCTTTGGTTCTTCAACATCAGTTGAATGATATTCTTAATGATTGATTTGAGTTGAAAAATTTCGACAAATCTTAGACATTCTGCTTATTTTATTTATTTATTTATTTATTATTTTAAATATCTAAAAGGTAATCAAGACGAAGAATTTGATACTGATTTTGTTTTATTTTTATTTAACACTAAAGAAAAGCTTTTGTAGAAAATGAAAGATTATGTACAGGGTGATTCAAAATAACGTGGACAAAATGATATGACAAATCAAGCATACAACAAGGATAAAAAATCACATAGGAACATAGGGTCGCAAACTACTTATTGAGTCAAAAATACAGGGTGTTTCATGTTTGCGGTCCTATGTTCCTTTGTGATTTTTTATCCTTGTCGTATGCTTGGTTTGTGATATCAATTTGTCCACGTTATTTTGAATCACCTTGTATAGTATGTAAGAAAAAAATAGTTAGCAATGTACATCGCTCACAAGAAAACATAAAAATGTTTTATTGAAATCTACATGTTACCCACCGTCAACCTTTAATTGCTCTAGGTAGTTCGAATCTGTGTCGGATATTCGTACAGAACATATTTCCCCCTTGAGTATTGGTTATTTCCGAATAATAATATCTCTAAATTTCTTAAATTCTTATATCATTTTCCCACTCTCTAGATTAATATGGCTATCAACGAATAACTTTGACTACGGTATACCATGTCCGTGAGAGGAAAAAAAATAAACCCTTTAACTGACAAAAAATGCAGTTTTTTATTACTAAGCCCATCTTGTACGATTTTTTCAAGTTACAGTACCTGGATTCGAACTAAAAACATTATGTTTACCAGCGAGACACTTTACCTCAAAGCTATGATGTTTATACGGTAAAATGTTGAGATTCAGGTTATCTTTTAATATTTAAATTGTAAATATAGACGAATGATATTGATGAAATATGTTTAATTAAAATAAAAGATTTTTCATGAAAATCTTATGATTTGTTTTGTGACAAGAGGTATTAAGCTGTAAGTATACAAAATTTGAAATATCTTATTTCAAGCGTTTTTGTGCACGAGCTCTGTCACAGACAGACAGACAGAAAGGTGAGACGAATAGGGTTTCGTCCAGATGCACAAAGCCATAAAAATCATGATCGCCTTTAAAAGAAATGGTGCAATGAATTGTGATCGATGAATTGTTCAGCGATGTGAATTGCGTGTTGTGAGTAGACGTGACACGAATTGGCGTTGATCTATATTTTTTTATTATTTACTTGTTTATTTTTTTATTTTACAAATCCAAATCACCAGAGTAAAACGTAACAGGTTTTCTTAATTAAGCCATAAAATGTTAATGATTTTATGAATATTAACATTTTATCTCGGTAAAAACTTAATCAACATAATTAAAATTGATGCGTTTGTAGAATGTGTTTTAAAATTGGTAAATTACGTGACAGTCCACCAGTAGAGCTACAAGTACAAAAGCACCTATTAACAGAAAAGTTTTATCAAACATACATAATTTGTTGATGGCAGATGTTTATTCCAAAAATCAGAGTAAAAGTCGTGAGTCATGAATTTTTGTTTGAGTATTTATGTAATTTCGCATTAGCGAAAAAACAACTATCATGAATATATGTTATTTTAAAAAAAATCATGCATAACATGGTACTTAAAGGAAAAATCTATTATGGGATAATGTTTATTAAAACATGAATGTGACTTTACTTTCTAAATTATGGCTATGATTTTAATTTAGTTCATTTTTAACCCTAAAAGTTACACTAAAACTAGCTTCAACTAGCAAAGATTTGGCTGATTTCAAATTTGAACGGTTAATAAATATATTTAGTACTATAGAATAATTAGATTATAATTCAATAATAATTTAATTACATGTTACTTTGTTCTGCTAACGGAATGTCATAATCAAGCAATTATGTTAGAAATATATCAATATTGGAAAGATAAACAAGTTCTATTGAAAAATATAACAAAAAATAACTATAGGTTCTAACAATTCTTCTCGGTAACTGATGAAAACACGGTGTGGAATTAAGCTCTGTTCCTTATCTAATTTTGCCTTTAATTTCATTTTTTGTTTGCAGATAATAATTGAATCAATTTACCATGCAAAGCACACTTATTATTAAGTTATTAGATCAATCAACCTGAAAACAAAGTTTTCAAGTACTTGTTTCGAACTCTGGATAATATGAGTACATAAAATACAAAATTTTAATGGAATGCCTCTCTATTTCTTTATTTATGTTTATCTTATGAATTATTAAATGGCTATAGTAAACAATACAACTTTGTTTGATTAAGTAATAGAATTTTCAATTATATGATACTATTCAAATTTCATAATACAAATTTTAATTAGTACACAACTATTTTTATACCCATTTGTTTGCATACAGTTTATTAGCTTAAGTTTTGTCTGGAGAAATAAAAAATAAATTGAAAAAAATCTGGATTTGCATAGCTAAAAAGTCACATTTTTTGTAAGTTTAAAATATAAATATTTTTTAGTATTATTATTGTAATGAAATTTAATGACCTTTTTCCAATTCATAATGTACACCTATTGTTTTTAAACACAAATTTTATATTCTGCAATTCTAAATTTACTTTATACATATTTTTATTTATTCATATTAGATTATAAATAATCCAAATACTATTTATAATTTAAGATATATATATATATATATATATATATATATATATATATATGTATATACATATATCGTCTCTCTCTATATATAATCATAATGAAACGATTTTATGAAACGACTGACTCTATTTTAAAGCGATTTCTCCAAGAACATTGAATATTATATTAACAAACATATTTAGTACTATTGAGTAATCATATTATATCAATAATAATTTAATTACACGTTGCTTTATTCTGTTAATCAAGTAATTATTTTAGAAATATGTCAATATTCAGACGTTAAACAAGTTCTATTGAAAAATGTAACCAAAAATAATTATCGGTACTAATAATTTCACTGGATATCTGATGGAAACATGGTGTGGAATAAAGCTCTGTTCCTTATCTAATTTTGCCTTTATTTTTTTTTTTGTTTGCAGATAGTAATTGAAACATTTTTCCATGTAAAGTACACATATTTTAAGTTATTAGATTTCTCAATCTAAAAATAAATATTTCAGGCTCTTGTTTTCTGCTTTGGATAACATGATTACGTAAAATACATAATTCTAATATAATAAATCTGGAATAATAAAATATCTTTATTAATTTTTATCTTAGGAATTACTGATTATAGAGATAGCAAACAATTGTGTTTAATTAAGTAATAGAATTTTCAATCATACATGATAATATTCAGATTTCGTAATAAAAATTTTAATTAGTACACACATAGATGTATATGTTACAGGCCAAACCCGATTTTAGGCCAAACTAGATTGGCCTAGGCCAAACTAGTTTATCCTAACGCCCATCGGATAGACTAGTTTTTCCTAGGCCAAACCGGTCTATCCTAACGCCCATCGGATAAACTAGTTTTTCCTAGGCCAAACCGGTCTATCCTAACGCCCATCGGATAAACTAGTTTTTCCTAGGCAAAACTAGTCTATCCTAAAGCCCGTAGGACAATCTAGTATTTCCTAGGCCAAACTAGTTTGGCCTAAATCTTATAGGATAAACTAGTTTAGCCTGCTGTTTATTGGTCTGAACTAGTTTCTCCTAGGCCGATCTAGTTTATCCTAGGCCAAATCAATTTGGCGCGATTTTATTGAATTCAATGACCGCCACAGCGCCAACATTCTAGTTTGTCCTAGGCTGATCTAGTTTGTCCTAAGCCAATTTAATTTTACGTGTTTTTAGCTCGCAGGCGTCAAAGCCTGAGAAATAATGGGCTTGCAGGTTCTGTATGTATGAATGTACGTATGTATGTACGAACGTACGTACGTGTGTACGTGCGTATGTACGTAACGCGATAACTCGTGATAGAAATATCCGATTTGCTTCAAATTTTGGATGCACGTTCATTGATATAAGGTACTTTTCTGATTAATTTTGGGAATTCATTGGATAACAATAAAGGTGAGCGAGCGGGAGGCTAGTCCCCCGCCGTTAATTTAGAGAAATGGATTTTTGATGCAGAATTATCAGTTTTCATTTAAAATTTTAGTTATAGGATCATTCTGACTAGGCACCTCCATGAATTAGTTGTGGATGTTTATTGTTTAAGTGTAAATAAAGGGCAATGTAGGTTACCCCCCCATAATTTATATAAATGGTTTTTGACGCAGAATTTACAGATATGCTTCATATTTGTATATAGGTTCTTTCTGATAAAGCGATTCCCTGAATAGTTTTGGGGGTTTAATAGTTAAGTATGAAGGGAAAAATGAAAAATTACCTTCTTACATAGAAAAAACTAGTTTATCCTATGAGCATTTAGATAAACAAGTTTGGGGTAGAAAAACTAATTTATCCAATTGGCATAAGGATAAAATAGTTTGGCCGAGGCTAATCTAATTTAGCTCGAAAACGGGTTTAACATTAAAAAACATATCTTTCACTAGAAAAAGTATAAATGTGTGTCAAGAGTCATTGCTTATAACACCAATACAGAAATTTAACATGTTCACCTTAGAGACATGATGCATTGGACATGGTGTTTGCTTATTCAACAAATTATTATTATTTACTTTAATGTTATTTACTGTTGCACAGGCAGAGCTCTGTCTGTACAAAAATCAATGAAAAAAGACTCAGTCCGGGTCGATCTGGCACTACTCAATTTCTGCAAAAAAATTCAGGTTGTACTTCACATACAATTAAGATTCCTTTAAAAAATACTGCTTATACACTATCTACCAAAAAGTATTTGTACACTTTCAGTTTTTGACATTTTGTCAAATATTTAAAAATATTCTGGTCGGATTCTTCTGGAACTTCAGAAATATAAAGATTATGTTTCACTTTATATTTATTTACTTTCATTTGTTAAGCGGGTAATTAGGGGGCCGGCAAAAAAACAAAGAATAATAGAAATATTTGGGATCGCCCTGTACATGAAAATGCACGAAACGACTTATCGCTTTAGAATACAAATATATGAATACAGTAGAATGTGTACACTAATTTTTGTGAGAATAGCATGTATGTTTATGGCGATAGAGCGATTTTTTTGAAAAATTCAAAAAATTCTGGTATGTTTTTTGTTTATATCATGCTGGGTTTTTGACCAAATTTAACGTAAATTTCAGAAAAATTGGCAAAATGCAGTAGAAAAAATGTAGCTAAATTGGAATATATATATATTAAATATTTTATGAAATATGAGTAGTTGTATAAAATAATTTTTATCTGCGCATGCGCGAACTAGAAAAACATTTTTTTTTACATCATTTAATAGTCAATTCTATGGAGTGACATATAAAAAAAATCCAATCAAATAAAAAAATATAAAATATCAAATATCAAATATAAAATATTAAATATCAAATAAAATATAAAATATAAAATAAAATATATAAAATATATAAAATATGATATAATGACCTTTTCCAATTCATAATATACATCTATTGTTTTTAAACACAAATTTTATATTCTAAATTTATTTTATACATATTTTTATTTATTCATATTAGATTATAAATAATCCAAACACTATTTATAGTTTAAGATATATATATATTTGCATATACATATATCCTTTCTCTCTATATATAATCATAATAAAATGATTTTATTAAATGACTGGCTCTGTTTTAGGGCGATTTCTCCAAAAATATTGAATATTATATTAATAAATACATATAGTACTATTGAGTAATCATATTATTTTAATAATAATTTAACTACACGTTGCTTTGTTTTGTTAATCAAGTAATTATCTTAGAAATATGTAAATATTGAGAGGATAAACAAGTTCTATTGAAAAATATAACAAAAAATAATTATCGGTACTAATAATTTCACTGGATATCTGATGGAAACATGGTGTGAAATTAAGCTCCGTTCCTTATCTAATTTTACCTTTAATTTTAATTTTTTGTTTGCAGGTAGTAATTGAACCATTTTCTCATGTAAAGTACACATATTTTAAGTTATTAGTTCTCTCAATCTCAAAATAAATATTTCAGGCTCTTGTTTTCAGCTTTGGATAATATGATTACGTAAAATACAGAATTCTAATAGAATAAATCTTGAAAAATAGAATATCTTTATTTATCTTTATCTTGGGAATTACTGATTATAAAAAAAGCAAACAATTTTGTTTATATAAGTAATAGAATTTTCAATCACATGATAATATTCAGATTTCGTAATAAAAATTTTAATTAGTACACACATAGATGTATACATTATACGTATACATTTATTTACATTGAATTTATTAGCTGAAGTTTTATGTTTAGCAATATAAAATGAATTAAAACAAATATTTTTTTTTTTACATAGCAAAAATCCCATTTTTGTTTTGTAATTAGAAAAATATTAATGTTTATTAGTATATGTATCGTAATTCAAATCTCTGTCCTTTTTTCAATTCAGACAGAAAAATGCATTTTGTTTTAACAAAAATTTTATGTTATGCGATTCCAGATTTATGTTTTATATATTTTTATTTATTCATATGAAATTTTATATAATCCAAAAAGTTGACATAATTTAAGATATATGCATATACACGATCTAACCAATAAGTGTTTGAAAATTTTCGATTTTTGACATTTTCTCAAATATTTAAAAATAAACTGTCGGATTCTTCTGAAACTTCAGGATTATGAAGATTAAGTCTGACCTCATATTTATCAAAATCCATTTGATAAGCAGGGCAATTAGAGGGCCGACAAAAAATTAAAGAATAACAGAAATATTTGGGATCACCCTGTACATGAAAATGCACGAAAAGATTTATAGCTGCAGAATACAAATATGTGGATACTGCGCAACATGTACTCTGATTTTTGTAAGAATAGCATGTATATTCATGGAGAAAGAGTGATTTGTAGTATTTCTCTAATTTATTCTCGCACGCATGTTTCGTTTCTAATTATCACTCCATTGATGAAGGAAACGCTATTTTGAAAGAAAAGAATTTATACCAGCCGCATAGCAACAACAACTGCTTAGCAACAAACGATGTTATCTTTACCTTTTCATTATTCTTTTTCTTGATGCATTATTTTTTGTGAGTGTTGTGAAATGTATTATTAAATGTTTATGTGGTTGTTTTAAACGCGTTAATTATACAATAATACGCAAACACCACTAAAATGGTGACCTGTGGACTAACGCAAATTAAAAGAATCCCGTAATGAGTGAGTAATATTTCATTTTATTTTTTAAAAAAATGTCAGAGGTTAACGCAGTTCGTATACCACCATATAACTTTAACGATGTTAGTTTGTGGTTCGCCATGTGTGAACATTCATTTGAATTAGCGAATCCTAAGCCAATAACAGAAAGTCGCACAAAATTTAATTATATTTCGGCTAATTTACCTCCAGATGCCGCATCTATTGTACGAGATTTAATTATCAAACCATCAGATACTACCCCATATGAGGATTTAAAAACTGAATTAATTAAACGAACAAGCGATTCTTCACAATCTGAAATATGAAAATTATTGTTGAGGGAACAACTTGGTGATCGTAAACCTAGTGATCTTTTAAGAGTTATGCAAAGAAGAGTAGAATCCCACAATGTATCTGACGAGTTGATGTTGGAATTATTTCTTTCGCATTTACCGTCATATGTACAAAGCATTTTAGCCGCTATTTCGCCATTGACACTTGATAAAGCATCCGAAGTTGCGGATCGAATATTAGAATATAATCCCACTGCAGTAAATGCTGTTTGAATAGAACCAAATATTAATTCTAAAATTTTAAATGAAATTAAAAAGCTTAATGATCGAATTAATCAGCTAGAGTTACGCAGGTCACGCAGCCCTTTTCGTCGACGTTCATTTGGAAGAAAACGTAGCGTTTCAAAAGATTCCGAAGGACAATGTTGGTACCACGAAAAATTTGGTGAAAATGCCAAGAAATGCTCTGAACATTGTTCATTTTCAAAAAACACAGACGGCGAGGTGTAACGGCGACAACCACCTTGCATAAAATATCTCGTCGCCTCTTTTTAAAAGATAAAAAGACAAATATAAATTATTTATGCGACACAGGTTCGGACATAAGCATTATTCCAGCATCATTTGCCCAGAAGAAAAAAACCCCTTTTATGACTCTTTCTGCAGCGAATACTTCAAAAATCAATGTATATGGAGAAAAGCTTCTGACGCTTGATTTGAATCTACGAAAAACTTTTCGCTTCCCTTTTTTAATAGGTGACGTCAGCACTCCAATTATTGGTGCAGATTTCCTATATCATTTTAATCAAATTCCAGATCTTCGAAATAAAAAGCTGGTGGATAATGTTACAAATTTAGCCACTCCAGGTCATCTATATACAGCATCTGTCCATTCCATCAAAACGGTTTCGGGAAACAGTATTTATCATAAATTACTACTTCAATTCCCTGATATATCCAAACCTCCTCGTGCTGATCAACCAATAAAGCATTCTGTATACCACCACATAGAAACTACCGGATCTCCTGTACATGCCAAACCAAGAAGATTATCTCCAGATAGATTAAAAATAGCCAAATCTGAATTTCAACAAATGCTTGATCTTGGTCACATACGGCCATCGAAAAGTAATTACGCCTCACCACTTCATATGGTTAAAAAAAAAGTTACTACTGATTGGAGACCTGTCGGTGATTACAGAGCACTTAATGCACAAACAATAAAAGATAATTATTCTATTCCAAATATTTTGGATTTTACTTCAAATCTTCACGGTACCAAAATATATTCCCATCTTGATCTCATAAAGGCTTATCATCAAATACCAATTCATCCAGATGATGTACATAAAAGTGCCATTATCACACCCTTCGGTTTATTTGAAAGTACCAGAATGCAATTTGGACTTTGCAATGCAGCTGCTACATTTCAAAGATTCATGGATCAAATTACACGAGATATTCCATTTGTTTATGTATTTGTTGATGACATCCTGATAGCATCTCGTACAGAAAAAGAACATCTTGAGCATCTAAGAATAATATTTCAACGATTACAAGAATACGGATTAAGCTTAAAACCTTCAAAATGCACTTTCGGCGTATCATCAATAGAATTTCTAGGTTTTAAGGTATCTGAATTTGGCATTGAGCCCCTACCAGATCGTGTAGATTGCATTTTAAAATTTCCCCAACCTACTACCCTTACACAATTAAGACGTTTTTTAGAGTTATTTAATTATTACCGTCGATGTATCCCAAAAGCTGCTCACATATTGGCTCCATTAAATAAATTTTTGGAAGGAATAAAAAATTCTAAAAAGTCTAAAAGACGCTCTGAAAACAATTCACATGACTCAATTCAATGGACAGAGGAGGCTGAACATGCTTTTAATGACGCCAAACAAGCTTTAGCTAATTCAACTCTCCTACGACATCCTGTTCCTGGAGCAAAATTAAGTCTTTGGGTTGATGCAAGCGACAAAGCCGTTGGCGGTTCTCTTATGCAGCTTAATGAAAAGCATTGGGAACCCATTGCCTTTTTATCAGTCAAGCTTTCAAAAAGTCAGCAAAAATGGTCTACATATGACAGAGAGCTACTGGCAATATATAAATCAGTAAAGCGCTTTCGACACATGCTCGAAGGAAGGTGCTTTATCATATACACAGATCAAAAGCCTCTCATATACGCCTTCAAGCAAAATCCAGATAAATGTAGTCCTCGCCAATGGCGACATTTAGATTACATTTCTCAGTTTAGTACAGATATACGTCACGTAAGCGGCAACGACAACACGGTTGCTGATGCACTATCTCGAATTGAAGTAGATCAAATCTCCAGCTCATTTTTAGACTTTGAAGAGTTTGCAAAAGCTCAAGAAGATGATATAGATCTACGCAACTTGCAAAATGATAGCAAATCTTCTCTCGTATTTAAAAGCATGCCATCTCCAATGTCTGCCACAGAATTGATTTGTGATGTATCAACAGGTTCACCGAGGCCATTCGTACCAGCTACTTTTCGAAGAACGGTATTTGAACATTTCCATAATTTAGCTCATCCAGGAGTTACAGCATCCTTAAATCTTATTGCATCACGATATGTATGGCCCAATATGCAGCAAAATGTAAAAGAATGGGTCAAAAGTTGTAGTGCCTGCCAACGATCAAAAATACACAGACACACCAAAACGCCTCTAGGTACTTTCGCATTACCCGATGCTAGATTTTCACACATTCACATTGATTTGATAGGTCCATTACCTCCATCAGATGGAAATGTATACTGTTTAACAATGATAGATCGATTTACAAGATGGCCAGAAGTGGTACCTTTAAAAGATATAACTGCAGAATCAGTTTGTCGTGCCATTTTTGATGGATGGATATCTAGATTCGGTTGTCCACTCATAATTACAACCGACCAAGGTAGACAATTTGAATCAAATCTGTTCAAAGAAATGACAAAATTTTTGGGTACAAATCGCATACGAACGACATCATTTCATCCTCAAGCAAATGGTTTAGTTGAGCGGTTTCACAGAGTATTAAAGAGCGCCTTAAAAGCTCACGAACATAATAAGTGGACCGAGAGTTTGCCTGCAGTTCGCATACGAACGACATCATTTCATCCTCAAGCAAATGGTTTAGTTGAGCTGTTTCACAGAGTATTAAAGAGCGCCTTAAAAGCTCACGAACATAATAAGTGGACCGAGAGTTTGCCTGCAGTTCTACTTGGGATAAGAGCTGCTGTAAAACCTGATATAAAAGTTTCAATTGCTGAATTAGCTTATGGAATTCCACTCACACTACCGGCCGAAATGTGCTCAGAAATCCTATCTTTGGTATCCTGTGACAATAATTTCATTCAACAATTGAAAGAAAGAATGAATAGTTTAAAACCTACATTTACATCTACTCACGGGCATTCAAAAATTTTTGTTCATCCTAAATTGAAAGATTGCACGCATGTGTTTCTCCGATTAGATAAAATCCTTCCATCCTTATCTGAACCTTATTCTGGCCCTCATGAAGTTATATCAAGAAATGATAAGAACATAACCATAATTGTAAATGGAAAGAAAAGTTGTGTCTCAATTGACAGAGTTAAACCTGCATTTTTGTTCAATGATTTACCAAATAACGCAGATAATTTTGAAACTAAAAGTGTTCCAGCAGATAGCCAGCCAATAAAATCAGGACCACTATCTACCAGATCAGGTAGACAAGTAAGATTTCCTAAAAGACTAATAACCGAAATAAACTATATTTCAGATAATTGACTTCTCTCTCTCTCTTCATCTCATCCTCTATGAGATCGAATATGTAGTGTATATGGCGCGAAGCGCCATTTATACTAACATGATCTTTATTTTTCCCAGTTAATGCCAGATCCTTCAGTTGCTATATAATTGACTTTCCTTCATAAATATATTGTATTATTTATATATGTATTATACTTCACATTGTTTTTTGTTGTATCGTTCCTTCGTCACTGGGGGGATACTCATGTAGTATTTCTCTTATTTATTCTCGCGCGCGTGTTTCGTTTCTAATTATCACTCCATTGATGAAGGAAACGCTATTTTGAAAGAAAATAATTTATACCAGCCGCATAGCAACAACAACTGCTTAGCAACAAACGATGTTATCTTTACCTTTTCATTATTCTTTTTCTTGATGCATTATTTTTTGTGAGTGTTGTGAAATGTATTATTAAATGTTTATGTGGTTGTTTTAAACGCGTTAATTATTCAATAATACGCAAACACCACTAAAGATTTAAAAAAAAAATAAAAAATTCTGGTAAGTTTTTTGTTTGTATCATGAAGGGTTTTTGACCAAATTTAACGGAAATTTCAGAAATATTGGCAAAATCTATTAGAAAAAATACAGCGCAATTGGAATATTAATATATTAAATATTTCATGAAATATGAGTAGTTTTATGAAATAATTTTTATTTGCGCATGCGCGAACAATAAAAACGATTCTTTTACATCATTTAATAGTCAATTCTATAAAGTAACTTATAAAAAAATCCAATCAAATATCATGAAAATTCAAAAAGATATCATTATTATAAGTAAGCTGTTTTTACATTGCTCTCTAAAAACGGCTGAATTATAAGGGATTCTCCATAAATTGACATTTTTTATTAACTGACTTTTAGGAAAAAATTGGTACTATTTAATGAATACAATATCTAATACAATATTGCTGCTAATAGGTATCTTGACACCTGCGATAAAAAAGGAAAAGAGCTTTTATTCTTATATAATATCTAATAAAAATAAAGAAATTCTACAATTTATTAAAAATAAAACATAATAAAAATTTTCAATTCGAATAGCTGAAATACATTAGTCATCGAAACACAAAAAAACAAAGAAGCATTACTTAAATCAGCCATAATTTCAATTTAAAGTATAACAAAACGGATATTCTACGGATATTCAAATAAAAATGAGCATGCAAACCCAAATGCCTCCGCTTAAAACGCTTAAATTTATATCATAGTTTCTCCAAATTGTAGCCATTAAAAAACAAAAATTGTAAAAATAGATATAATCATATAGATAAAAGTCATTATAATATAATTTTTCGCAATGTTTAAATGTATTGTTGCGGCGTATATAGGGTTCTTTTGATCTTATGGTTAGACAACTTCAAACTCTTGCTCTTAGAAAAGTAGAAAATAATTTATTTACAGACTTCAGAACAACAGAGTCTTCGAAACTCACAAATATTACTGGATATTTAAAAGTAACTGCTCAAATCTATCGTACAATTACAGCTTTAGACCCCAGAGACTCTTTATACAACGTCTCAACACTTAATAACATTCAAAACAACATAGATGAAACTCAAGCAAACTTGCTTACGCCTTGTTCACTCAATGACTGACTGGTAAATAATAACAACAGCAGCTCGTATCGCTCTCCTTATATAGGTTCGCAGCATGCGGCGAAGTTTCTACAACCTTCTAGAAAAAACCGGAAAACCACGGAACAACATTCAATGTATCAGTAGACCTAAGGGGGGGGGGTTACCATAAACAGGGAAGGGTTACCATCGCCAACAATCGCCAAGTTTGTCGCCAACTTGGCGATATATCGCCAAATTTGGCGACCAAAATTAGTTGACAAAAGTGACGCCAACTTGGCGATATCTCTAATATTTCGCAAAGCTGCCATAGACATTCACTGAAAATAATAGACAAGTTTGCTTGATAACAGAGACAATGCAACAAAAACTAATATTAGAAAAGGAATGGAGCTTAATAAGATTATTTACATTATTTTACAGTACAAACACTAACTATTTACAAAATTCGTAACAGTATGTTTAATGAAAAATATATATTATAGCAAATTCTTTCATAGTGATCACTTTTCACGGATGCTCCGGCCTCGGACTAAGCACTTCCCAACGCGCGTTACGCAGATTGACCCCCAGAAAAAGAGCAGACCGGGTGATTTCAACAGCTACGTCAATAAGTACGAGAAAGAGCCAAGTGATCTTTAAATATTATTTTAAAAAATGACTCGGGATATTAGAAAAAAAGTTTTCAAAATTTCTGATGCCGATAAATTTGTGGATCCATTTTTAAATCTGCTTAAAACAATCATTTAATTTCATAGTTATTGTTTTTCTTGAAACTTTTCTCACACACGAACAAGTCCGTGTAAAATTTAAAAGTTCGTTATAAAAATAGTAATTGATGATCGGAAAAAAATTGTTTGCAAGAATATGATAAGAGAGATATTGTAAAAATTTTTCGATGCATAAAAAAAAGAATAAATATAACCGAAGAGCGAAAAGTAAAAGAGGGTACTCACACGTCACACTGAGACATTTTCTGCAAACCAGTGAAACACAAACAGCAATGAATCAAATCACAGCATCATAACTTTATACATTTATTTTAATGCAGCAGATGCTCATTATGACCATCAACGCCAGATATTAGAGAAATGAGGAGCTTTTACGTCAGAACATTATGCTTGCATTGTAAAAAACACATGTGTTACCTGTTATCAACATCATCCGTGATGGGTCTCTGTCCTCTTTGCACGTGGAGTCAAGTCCTTCTTGTAGGACACTTTTATGTAGGACACTACACATGATCAGATGTTATTTAAACATATTTTTCTCGAAACATGACATTTCAGATAAATTCATTAAAACATTTACCAATCAGAAAATTCGTCTTATCTTAAAGATATTGATACAAAACAGAAAACTTTTCAGTTACATACCATGCTGTGCTATAGTATATTCCTATTTCTAAATAATAATATTTGCTTTATATTAGAAAATTCTACTATTAAATAAATTAAAAACTGATACTGGGAAAAGTTGTATTTAAAACATTAGAGACTTGACAGTTAGTTATGTTTGTAAATTTAAAATTAATATTTAATCAAAAGCTTCGGCATGTGTTTTATATGAATCATACATGCATCATACATACATGAGTACATGTATTTTATACAAACACTTTTCATGAATCTGGGGAAAAAAGCGGATATAAAGTCTTAATAAATGAAGTAAAATATTTAAAGGAGAAAACAAAGATATAATAAATGCAGACTTACGTGTTGTTCAAAGTTGGTTGCGATATAATCAAAGGAAATTTTGTTAACAAGTTAATGCGTCGAGGTTAACCGAAGCAAATCGTGAGGCTCATAATGAAAGCGATTAGTACTGATGAGATGTGGACATCTTTACCTTGTGACAATTATTTCGTGTATTTTTCCCATGCGGAAAACGTATTTTTAGTTTTCTATTTAAAACATAATAAAAATTCCAAACTCCTTTAAATTAAAAATTATTATACATTACAAAAAAAAGCCTCTTTTAATGTAAGGCCTACATTGCCTTATTTATTTCATTTTGTATACAGAGAAAATGTAAAAAAATATTAGTAAATATATATATATATATATTTCATAGTTGAAATAATGTAAATGAGAAAGTTTTTTTTTTTTATAGCCTGAAGAAACTTTAGGAAATTATTTATTACATCTTACTTATAAGAAAAAAAAAATTTCTTAAAATTTTTTCTAGAATTTATTTAAAAAAATGAATTCTGTTTTTGCAATATAAATTCTAAATACGATACAAATAGCGCTAACAATTATGTTGATATAAGACCGTGTAGTTTAAATTCCATTTATAACGGAAAATTTACTTCGGTATTGTCTTATACCTGACAAAACTTGTGAATAATAAAGTAAAGAATAAGCAAAAGTAAAAATACCAGTTATTCGATTAAATAAGATTGAAATTGCAATTCGGAAATTTGGTAGATAAAATATTGAAAACTTTACAAATAGTCATTCAATGTTTAATTATATCTCTTAATTTTAATTTGAAATTTGGAAAATTTTCTTCATATGTTTAAGAAGTACTTTTTACCCATTATATTTCAAATATGAGTTACGAAATATTTTCACTTCTGAACCATTTTATGTCAGTTTTTAGAATTGCATTTGAATATTTTATACAATCATTTAAATTTTAATAAATTTTATTAATTGAATTTGCATATATAAGAATTTTGTGCAATATATGCAACTTCGTTCAAATCTTTTATTTAAAATATTGTTAATACTTTATTGAATTAAGAAATATACAAATATAATGCTCTTAAAAGCAGTAATATAGAAATATTATTAAAGTTAAATATTTCAAACTGAGCGAGAAATTGGTCAGTTCGGGATTCGAACCCAGATACTTGGCTTACAAGGGCAATGCTTTACCCTTTAAGCGAACTGAGCACGACAGTGAGAATTTTTCGCTCAGATAACCTTGTACGTCATAACGTCTCACATTTAGACAGCTCAACAGAATTGACTGCAGGTAAAGGTTCAATTCCCGGCTTGGGCAATTTTTCGTTCAGTTGGAAATATTTAATTCATATGATAACTTTCCAATCAGTTTGATTGTGTATAGGATGCAAGTTAACTACGTACCCATCGTTCTATGTAAACTCTTTACCTGCGGTCAATTCTGTTGAGCTGTCTAAATGACAGACCACATGTTATGACCTGCAAGGTTATCTGAACGAAAAATGCTCGCCGGTTGTCGTACCTAGTTAGCTTAAACGGTTAAAGCATTGGTTTTGTAATACAAGTATCTGGGTTCGATAACCCTTCCTGGGCAGTTTTTCGCTCAAATGGAAATATTTAATTCGTATGGTAACTTACCAGTCAGTTTGATTGTGTAAAAAGTGAAAAAAAAAATACCGAAATGCAACGTTTCATTCACAATCTTCCAATGTCAAAAAGAGCTAAAAAGCTGCAAATAATTAATGTATAATTTTTTTTCTTTTAATTCAGTGTAATTACTAATGATTGTGGAGCAAGATAAATTAATGTACTTAAAACTCATTTTAAACTGTTTTACTACTAATCAATATATTAAATGAATTCTATATTAAGATTTTAAAAGGTTCTTAAAAATAGCGCTTGGGAATAAAGAGTTTATAACTGCAGGATAAAAACAGTATTTTTTTAATTACATATGTAAACAAATGTAAACAAATTTGCGAGAAAAATGAGATTTCTTTTAAACCTTAATCACATGTCTTGCAGAATCCGCATAAAATGGTGCAACTATAATTCTTTATTAATATAAATTAAGTTATGGTTTTTAAAGAAAATATCTAGACTCATAAGGAAAAAAAATGTACCTACAGTGTTAAAAATATATATATCTGTGAGTTTACGGTAAAACTACTGGCAGCAAAGTTGCCAGACATTTACCGTTTCGTTAGTAGATTTTCCGTTTTCGGAAATAAAAGAAAGTCAAACTCCATTTGAACAAGCGTAACTTTCTGTTACAATGTTTGATTTTTAATGATAGTAATTACATTTAATTTTTAAAATTAATGAATGTATCAATCGTCAAAGAATTCAATCTATCCGAGTGATTTTCAGCACCTGCATCAGGTAACTTTCTTTATTTAATTTATTTGTATAATTTACTTCAAGCCATCCTGAGGATCGAACTCGAAAACTTTTGACAACGGTCCTTAGTGACTAAACCAAAGCTGCTGACTCCAGTTAGTACAAAGTATGTCTTTTATGAGTTAGTGGGAAACCTATTGTGCTTTTCAAAGATCATCTTTCAAAGATATCCGTTAGAATATTCGTAAACGGTTTATTTTACTTTATTTTAGACCGATGCATATTACTTATTATTTTTTAAAATCAATTTTAATGTTTCACTAGTTTTATTTTTTAAAAAATCACTGTTTAAAACACAGTTTTTTTGAATGAGTGAAAAAAAAAATATTCATTTTTTTTTTTTTTTTTTTTTTTTTTTTTTTTGCAAAAATAATGTTATACACGATATTTTTTTAATTGTCGCAGGCTTAAATAACTTTTTTTTTGGGGGGGAGGGGCTAATTTTCGTATCTGATTTACTGAATATTCAATTTGAGGAATTTCAAACAGTTGTATATCTTAAACCTGTGCATCCGGAGCAGTTTCGTTTAATTTTACATCAATTTATTAATTAGGTTTTACATATTAAAGAATCTGTAAGACTTAAAGTAGATCAAGTCAATTTTTCACACTTTCGAGATGCCAAGTGTTAAATTTCTTCTTCATTTTAAATTAACAATTTTTTTTGTCTTGAAGCAGTTATAGAAATTGCAACTAAAATATTACTGATAGCTCAACAAATTATAATAACAAAAAAATCTATTTGACTCTAAATTTAAAATTTTAGACTTCATCTTCTACAATTCTGAATATCTCAAATAAAATCTTATACTAGGGATGCACAACCTGTTCCCCGAAAGCCTCAAATGTACCATTACTTTTATGCAGAATAATTTCCCGTATAATAATGACAGAAATTTTGCTGTTAAATAAAAAAACGGCACTTTTAAAATATTCTGTTGTTAAAAAAATTTCTGGCAAAAAGGTTGTGCATCACTATCTTTGAAAAAGTAAAGTTTATATTTATTTAAACTTTAATCCAAAAAATTAAAAAAAATTCGCCAATAGCTAACAAATTAACAAATAGTACAGTGGACCTTTATTTGAGCAAAATCGTCTATAGCGAAAAAGATCTCAGAAAAGGTCTATTTCTGTGGTATAATAGTACCAAACCAGTTTTTTCTTATTAAAATATCATTTATGAAGGTTTTAAGAAGTAAATAAGAAAGGTAAGTGTATATGTATACTTTAAATCTGTTTTTCTCGCAACTAATTTTTCAGCGTTTTTAGATTTTTGGAATGGTTTTTGCAAACTGATTTTTGATCAATATTTATGAAATGGATAAGGAAGTATCCTGATATTGTTAAAAAAAAATGTGTAAGCTTTTTAAAATTCGTCTCCATTATGATAATAAAATTTGATTTTTTACTTATTAAAAGGCAAAATTTGTATGAAAATCGAAATGGAATTTAGAAAAAAAAAATCTGCAAAATATTAACTATTCAAGAGATTAAAAAATTCTTACTCAAATTCGTTTATATTAATTTTAAGTGATAAAAATGCAAAAGCAAGAAAATATCTCAAAAATTAAGACACGAGGAGTATTTTGAAATTTCGTTTAAAAATTAAAAAAAAATTAAAAATTTAGTAAGACTGGATTTTTTTTTTAAATGTTCTATATGTTTTTGATGAAATGTACATATGCACAAAATTTCATATTGCTATAATGAAAATTAAAAAAAATAATAATAACGTCCATCGTCCCTTTAATAGAATATCAGAAACAATCTGCACGAAAGCACAGATGCAGGATATTTGTCTGATGAACTAATTAGCGAATAGATCAATCGAATTCTTTTTCGGCCGTAGCCCACTCTTTTCTTTCCAAGAATTGGAAGAGACGCAACAATTTCTAATATGTAGAATATTATAGAAATGCGATAAATTGGTTTTATCATCATATGTCATTCAGGATTTTATTATGATAGAGTTGTTTCCCATATTCCAGCGAAGAAAAAATTTCCATATAATTTACATCGTGGAGTATTGCAGAAATCTGTAATATTAAAAAGAGAAGTTTGTGAGTGTGTCAGTGCTGTTCTGGTGAGACCACTGCACGTAGAGTTCAAAATTTAGGGAGAAGGTACCTCTGTATATGAAGTTTTGCACCTCGAAGCCCAATTTTTGATTTTTTCATTCGATTTTTTTTTATTTAATGTTTTAGGTGATTTTTAGCACTTTTTTATGTTTCCAGGCAATTTTTTCACATTTAGTGAAAGGAATACGGTTTCATTCTTTTAACCCAACATAGTAAATTCAATTTTCTTTTTGATAAAGATTATTTGGAGTTCATACAGCAATTTTTAAATTTTTAATAATTTTTTAATGCGATTTTTAGTATTTTTTCGCATTTTACGGATATTTTTTGATATTGATAAAAAGAAAATTAATTCAAACTTTTAGCCTAATTTACTAAATTTTTTTACAACGATTTTTGAATTTCATCGATTATTACTGCGATTTTGATGCAATTTATGAAGTAATTTTTAACAATTCTACGAGTTTTTGTGCATTTATAGTCGATTTTTCTCATTATTTTCATTATTATAGGTTTTAAAGGCATCAAGGTTGTCACGGACCCGAGCGACGCCGGGCGGGTCAGCTAGGAAATAACAAAATGTTTTGCTATGAATGCTGGAATTTAACTATTATAAGTTTCTCGATCATCTTAAAACAAGAAATAAAAAAAGGTCTAATAAAAGATTAAAAAAATGCACTATTGGTAACAAATTAACAATTGAAATCTGAGACTTAACAGAATATCAGAATACACGTTTGAACAAAAGCAAAACTGCAGGACATTCATCTAATAATCTAATTAGCAAATAGATCAATTTAATTCCATTTCTGATGTAGACAATTCTTTTCTTTTTTGAGAATAAGAGAAGACGCAACAGTTTCTGATATGTAGAACATCATAGTAATGCGATAAATTGGTTTTATCACCATATGTCATTCAAGATTTTATTATGATTAAGTTGTTTCCCTTATTCCAGCGAAGATAAAATTTCCATATAATTACATCGTGGAGTATTGCAGAAATAAATAATAAAATGCTTTGCTATGAATGCTGGAAATTAACTGTTATAAGTTTCTCTATCAAGGTAAAACACAGTCTAATACAAGAAAAAAATTATGCAATCTTGATATCAAAATAACAATAAAAACCTGATTTTTTAATAGAGCATAAGAAGCTGTTTGCACGAAAACAAAACTGCAGGACATTCAATGATTAATAATCTAATTAGGAAACACATCAATTGAATTCGATTTCTGCAGCAGCCATTTTTTTTCTTTTCCGAGAATAAGATATATTAAATTTCTGATATTAAAAATTTTCTGCTGAGCTAAAATACTTTACCAATCAGTTTGATTGTGTTAAAAATGCAACTTCTGATATGTTGAACATCATAAAAATGAGGTAAATTGATTTTATAATCATATGTCGCTCACTATTTTATTATGATAGACTTGTTTCCCTTATTCCAGCGAAGATAAAATTTCCATATAATTACATCGTGGAGTATTGCAGAAATAAATAATAAAATGTTTTGCTATGAATGCTGGAATTTAAGTGTTATAAGTTTTTCTATCAACTTATAACAAGATTTAAAAAAAAGGTCTAATAAAAGATATAAAAATGCACTATTGTTAACAAATTAACAATAAAAATCTGAGATTAAACAGAATATCAGAACACATGTTTGAACAAAAGCAAAAATGCAGGACATTCATCTAATAATCTAATTAGCAAATATATCAGTTGAATTTGATTCTTGCTGTAGACAATTCTTTTCTTTTTTGAGAATAAGAGAAGACGCAACAATTTCTGATATGTAGAACATCATAGAAATGCGGAAAATTGGTTTTAAAATAATATGTCATTCAAGACTTTACTAAGATAGAGTTGTATTCCTTATTCCAGCGAAGATAAAATTTCCATATAATTACATCGTGGAGCATTGCAGAGATAAATAGTGAAATGTTTTCCTATGAATGCTGGAATCTAACTGTTATAAGTTTCTCTATCAACTTAAAACAAGATTTAAAAAAAGAGTCTAAAAAAGATTTAAAAAATGCACTATTGCTAATAAATTAACAATATAAATCTGAGATTTAACAGAACATCAGAAGCTGTTTGCACAAAAAAAAACTGCAGGACATTCAATGACTGATAATTTAATTAGAAAAAAGATTGATTGAATTCGATTTCTGATGTAGCCAATTCTTTTCATTTCCATGAATAGCAGAAGATGCAGCAATTTCTGATATTAAATATTTCCTACTGAGCAAAAAATCTTTACTAATCAGTTTCATTGTGCTAAAAGTACAATTTCTGATTTGTTGAGCATCATACAAATGCTTTAAATTGGTTTTATAATCATATGACAGTCAAGAAATTTTTTGATATATTTATTTCCCTTAAACTAACGAAGGTACAATTTTCATATAATTATACCGTGGGGTATAGCAGAAATAAATAATAAAATAATTCGTTATGAATGCTGAAATTAAATTATTATAAGTTCCGCTATAAACTTAAAACAGATAGAGATATGTGTAACAAAAGAAAAAAAAGTTATGTGCAATTCCTATCAATTTAACAAGAAGCATCTGAGATTTAATAGAACATCAGACGCTCTCTGCGAAAAAGCACAAATGCAGGGTATTTGTTCCATATTCTAATTAGCGAATAGATCAATCGAATTCTCTATCTGGTTTAGTCCACTCTTTTCTTTTCTGCGAATAGGATGAGACGCAACAATTTATGATATGTAGAATATAATACAAATGCAGTAAATTGGTTTTATAATCAAATGACAGTGAAGAATTTATTATGATAGATTTATTTCCCGATAGCTTTAATTCCCGTAATCTAGCAAAGGTAAATTTCCATATAATAACACCGTGGGGTATTGAAGAAATAAATAATAAAATGTTTTGTTATGAATGCTGAAATTTAACTCTTATAAGCTTCGCTATCATCTTAAAACAAGATAATGAAAAGACTAATAAAGGGAAAAAATATGTAGTATTCCTATCAAATTAACAAGAATTATCTGGGATTTATTAGAACATGAGACACTAACTGCACAAACATTAACAGTACGGTATTAGTTTGAAAAAATCAATTGAATTATCCATCTGCCTTAGTCCACACTTTTTTTTCTGAGAACAGGGAAGTAGCAACAATTTCTGATATGCACACTGTAAAAAAATCCACTAAATTTGCGGCAAAAACTGCAGGTAGCAATTTTGCAGTAGTTTTTGCCGTAAAAATTGCAGTAAAATTAGATGTAAATTTTTTATTAATTCTAGTTTTACTGCAATTTTTACGTCAAAAACAGCTGGCAACATTGCTGCCTGCATTTTTGCCGTAAATGTAGCGGTCTTTTTTACAGTGTAGAACATTATACAAAAGCGATAAATTGGTTCTATCATCATATGTAACTCAGGAATCTATTATGATAGAGATATTTTCGTAAAACTAACAAAGGTAACATTTTCATATAATTATATCGTGGAATATTGGAGAAAGTAACAACAAAATGTTTTGTTATGAATCCTAAAATTAAAATGGTATAAATTCTTCTATTAACTTAAAAAAAGATAAATAATATTCTAAGAAAATGAAAAAAAAATGTGCACCATTCCTATTAACATAAGATATCTAAAATTTAATAGGACATCAGACACTAACTGCACAAAAACACAACTGCCGGGCATTAGTCTGATAATCTAATCAGCAAGCACATCAGTCAAACTCTCCTGGCTTACTCCACTCTTTTTTTTCTGATAATAGGAAGAAACACTGCAATTTCTGATATGTAGGACACTATAGAAATGCGATAAATTGGTCTTATTATCATATGTCGCTCACGGATCTATTATTATAGAGTTCTTTAACATAATCCAGCGAAGATAAACACTTTCATATCATTATATCATAAAATATTACAAAAGTAAAGATTAAAATGATTTGTTACGAATGCTGAAATTAAAATATTATAAATTCCTGTAACAACTTAAATCAAGATAAATGCCATTCTAAGAAAAGAAAAAATATGCACTATTCTTATCAGATTAACAAGAGACAGCTGAGATTTAAGAGAATATCTGACACTAACTGCACAAAAGCACAGCTGCAGGGCATACGTGTGATAATCTAATTAGCAAACACATCAATCGAATTCTCCTTCTGGCTTAGTCCACTCTTTTCTTTTCTGGTAATAGGAATAGACGCAACACTTTATGAAATATAGAGCATCAAAGAAATGCGATAAGTTGGTTTTATTATCATACACTGTAAAAAAATTGACCCTTATGCTGCATCATCACTCCACGGCTTTTATAGAATATCTCTCTTTTGACCAATAAGAATGCCCCGTAATAGGATGAAGTAATCGTCTTCCATGCAGTGACGATGCAGCAAAAGGGTCGAATATTTAAAAGTGTATGCCATTCAAGAATCTATTATGATAGAGTTTCCATTATTCTAACAAAGAAAAAAAACTTTCATATATTTATATCGTTGGGCATTGCAGAAGTAAAGAGTGAAGTGTTTTGTTATGAATTCTGAAATTAAAATGTTATAAACTCTCTTATCAAATTAACAAGGGACATATGACATTTAAAAGAGTATCATACACTATCTGCACAAACGCACAGCTGCAGGACGTTCGTCTGATAATCTAATTAACGACTAAATCAATCGAATCTTCTGTCGTAATACAATCTTTTCTTTTCTCAGAATGGGAAGATATACAATTTCCGATCTGTAGAACATCATAGAAATGCGATAAATTGGTTTTATTATCAAATGTCACTCAAGGGTTTATTATGACAGAGTTATTTCTCTTACTCTAACAACGATAAATTTTTCATATAATTATATCGTGTAATATTGCTGAAAAAAAAATTGTTATGAATGCTGAAATTCAAATGTCAAAAGTTTCTTTACCAAGTTGAAATAAGTAAAAACATAAAGCCTTATAAAAGAAAAAAATATGCTCAAATCCTATCAAATTAACAAGAGAGACCTGAGATTTAGTAGAACATCAGAACTATTTGCAGAAAAGCACAACTGCAGGTAATTCGATTGATATTGTAATTAGCAAATAGATCAATTGAATTCTCTGTCTATACTAGCCCAGTCTTTTCTGAGAAAATAAGATGCAACTTTTTTTAATGTGTAGAAGAAATGCGATAAGTTGGTTTTATGATATACCTCTCATGAATTTTTATGATAGAGTTGTAACCATTAATCTAATGAAAATAACATTTTCACATAACCCCAACAGGAAGAGACATCGGCTAAAATTCGGCCTCTTACAATAATTGTCGGTAAATGCGCGGTAGTCATATAGAGAGACTGATTCGTTATCATCCCGACAATAGCCAGCGATCTCTACCTTTTTAAACCTACATATGTCACATGCAAAGATCGGCTGACAATCGAAAAAATGTTAAAAATAAATTACTTGGCATATAGTCGAAGTATTCCGTCGGCCGATTATCCAATTGGACGGAAATTGAACCATCTTACTTGGTAGAAGCATCCCCCCCCCAATACCCCTGTAATATTCTCATTTGGCCTTGCCGGTAATTCTACCCCCTTCAGTGAAATGTACCACGTGAGATAAATACACCAATATGCTTCTAGATCTTTATCTCTTATCCCTTCTAACTACAGTTTGCACGTTTCAAGGACAGCGCATACCCCACTTTTAAACGAGCAGACGAAGGAACTAGGAGTGAAAATTTACATCCGGAAAATTGTTTCTTGGTGAGATTAAATTCGTTTTGCGTAAATCAATAAACCTTAATCTGTTAAAAGTGTGCAGATTCTCTACAATAAAGTGATAAAAGACTGTGATAGAAATGTAATACTTTCTAAAAACAATCTTATTTTTATTCTTTCTTTTCTTTTTCTTCTCGTTAAGTAGAGCATGAAATAGTGATTGAATTAGATAAACTAATCTGATATATTTGTTAAACAAAAAGACTTAGATTTAAAAAAAAAAATACACAAATATGAAAGAATATCTAGAATACAAAACTACAAACCATGTAATATAATTATATGTTTTTGATTAAAAATAAGTGCTTTTGAAATTTTTGAGATTTTTTAAATTTTATTATTGAAATTGAATTACACAGAAATAAATCATTTTTTTCTCCAAAATACTAAAAACTGTAATTTTAAACTTTTTTTTTCAAGAAAAAATATTGAACAAGTATTTATTAAATTAATTATTTAGTTAAATATATATATATATAGATTCAAATTCATCAATTTAGCAAGAACCAGCACACCCCCCTCACAAAAAAAAAAAAAATCCCTTAAAATTGAAAATTCAACAATCAAAATACAAAAACAATAGGCTGCCAGCCTCATCAGCGATGGGTTTTATTAGACAAACGCAGCCGGATACTCGAGTTTACAAAAACAAAATATATTTAAGTGGCAGTGGGTTTCGGCCAGAGCGGTGAATAGCAAAAAATCAGATGTTAAACACCCGATGGCTATAATTCACGCACTCCCCCACCGGACCCTACGCCATATTAGTAAACGAATGTCTCAGCTGTAACATTGTAAACGATGTAAAAATATGTTCTCTGAATAAAAACCACATCCCCAACTTAGCTGCAATGCCACAACTCAAAACAAATTAAACAGAACAAAGTATAAACCGTATTCAAAACCAGACTTCGAGTCGATTACAGACGACTGTAATCGATTAAGATTACGATTATTTCCAATTTCAAAAAACAGATTACGATTATGTCTCTATTTATGCAAGTCTGATTACGATTAAATAATTGATTATCCATTTTTTTATTTGTAGATTACGATTACGTTTGGATTACGATTAATATTTTTTTTGTTGGATTACGATTACCGAACTAGTCGATTACGATTACAGTTCGCTTACACTAACTCCGTAGTCTGCATGTTACAAACTAGAGTCCGGTACCGTGTCCTGTTAATTGATTTTATCCAAACCTAAGCTGATACTAAGTTCATGTCGGGTTAAAGCTAATTTCAATAAAATAGGATATCTATATATATAAATCTTTTATGAAAAATATAAAAATTGATATTAAAGATATGATTAAAACTAATATTCATTAAATGCATTACAATAAGGACTAATTTTCATAATTTTCGGGTTTAGGTTGGAGTACATCGGGTTCGAGCCGCATTTCGGGTTTACTAAATTTTAAGATTAAGATTTAGTATAACCAACTTCTGCAGGACTCTATTATGAATCCCTCTTACTTTGGAATTTGGATTCGTTATTTTGCTATATATATGCAATACTTTTCTCGTTTTACAATTTTTTAATTGTGCTCACAATTCGAAAGCAATTAAACTATTCTGGAAAAAAAAAAAAAAAAAAAAAAAAAAAAAAAATCTTCCGAATTTAATTCTTCTTGTTCTCTTGAATTTTTATCATTTACCTTTTGAAATTCTCAATAACTAAGAAAATAACATTTCGTCATATACATATATATGACATTGTATTATTGAGCCTGATATTTTTAGACCGAAAAAACTAAGTTTATTTTAAAAAAAAACTGTTGATGCCGATACTTTATTTCTTTGTTATTAGAATTTAGTTATAAATATATATTCTACAGTTGATGGCACAAAAATAAATTGAGTTTAATAGATTTTTAAAGTGCATTAAAATGGTACACCAATTACCGAAAAGACAAATATGATAAATAAAAACGAAAGGTATCAATTTTCTGAAAATATTCATTGTAAACTGATTTATATTCTATGATTTACAAATAAAAAATTAAATAGCTCTCAATTATTTTGTAATATTTGCAGTATTTTGATTTTTAACCAAGACTATACAGTACAACAAAATCCATTCTTACATTAATAAATGTTTATGGAACTTGCAAGAACAAGAGTAACCTGTAAATACGGAAACTTACCTAAAATGAATTATATACATATATATATTGTTGGTAGCCCCAAATTCGTATTATTTTTCTTTTTCATGCAAATACGAAGATGAAACCACACACTTCATTTGTAATTCCAAAGTGTTTGGGGACCGAAGATTCTGCTTTGGTTCTACAAACTCCATTTGTATTCTTTTTAATTATTTATTTTTTCGCTCTGTGTTTAATGTGGTATAAGTTATTAAATTCAATTGTTCATATATTGTGATACAAATAATGGTTATATATATATACATATATATCAATTAATTGAAAAATAATACATAAACCATTAAATTTAATATTAAATTATCATACTGAAAAGTGGAAAAAATAAATCAAAATGTATATATATGTATATATATACTTGTTTATTTATTTTTGCTACTTTGAAATTCCGTTTTAACACATTTCACTGTACCAGGCACATTATAAGAAAATATAATTTTGTTATTTTCAAAAGACACATAAAAAGTTACGAAAAATATATTAAACATTAATTAAAGTTAGTTCAAAGCATTTTTTCATCTTATTTCAAATCTTCAGCTTTGAGAAGAACAAACAAAAGTGTAACAGAAAAAAAAATCTTGCTCGCTCGTATAACACTTTTTGCAAAACATACAATTTGAGTTGAAATAAAAGTAAAAACAGATTAGGTAGAATGGCTATATCAGTAAGGCCGAAAAAAGGTAATGTTACGTTTCGATATAAAACTGTTAAAATTTGAGATGTTAAAAATAATTGTAATGACAATGATAAAAACTAATATTAGGTATAACAAATGTAATATAATTCACAAAATGCATAATTTTGTATATTATTTTATTATTAATATGACATATTTATTTTAAAAGGCAATTTTAAAACACGAAGCGCATACATGGAATAAAAATAAAATATTTGAGAGAGGGGGGGGGGAATTACGTCAATGAGCGATGAATTAATAAAATCATTGACTTCAGTAAATAAAATTAATTTCATTTCATTGGTAAAAAAAATGATAAATAATAATAAAGTTGTAAAAAATTGTACTTATGTCTTTTGTGATAGACAACTTGGTAAACATATACATTTCTACACATATAAAGTAAAAACTATCAAAACAACATGTGTCTGTAACAAAAAAATTTCAAAATTGAGATGAATAGAATGTAGAAAAATTATAACAGACAATGAACCTGTTAAAACGGAAAATGAAACATAATTGAAAATTTCTGAATCATTTAGCGGTTCGGCATCAGCATATAGTGCTTCATTAATTTTTTATTAGCCGAATAATTAATAATTTTTTTTTTTTTGAGAATATAGCAAAAAATATATTTATTAAAATACAGTAAAACCTAGTATTACGGAAATACAAGGGGCAGCGGAAATTTTCCTTTTGAGCAAGTGTACTGTCTATTCTTACTGTATTGTATTATTTTCACCGAGATATTTTACAAAAAATATTTTGTTTTAGGCAGGATTTTAGAAATGATCACGTTTCGTTTTAACAGGTTTTATTGTATTTTTTTTTAAATGGACTTAAAAAACAGTTACAAATTTACAAAATATGTGTTTCCTTTTATTTATTTATTTTTAAAGGAAAAATAAATCATTTATATTTAAAGAGCTATTCTTTTCTATATAAATAATATATGTTTTCCTTTTCAATATTTTAGAACTGATTTCATTGTTATAAATTCATTTTGAAATTATGAGCATTTCTAAGGATGTTTGATTGATAGAATAGGTATGTGTAACATACGAAACTCTGATTTGAAATTCACGAATACTAGTGTACGCAGAATGAAACTCCCTCCCCTTACACACACACTAAAATTTGGGGGGGGGGGGAGAGACCTGTGTTTCACAACCTTTTTTTTTTTTTTTTTTTTTTTTTTTTAACCGAAAATTTAAACATGAAATGAGTTTAACTAAGATTATTTTTCCTTAGAACTTTCGTTGCAACAAACCTTTCTGGGAAAAAAATAACTACCTTTTTTATCCTATTATTTATTTATAACTCATTTAGAGAGTTTTTGGTAATTTTTTTTTTTTTTTTTTTTTTTAAATAATCCGAGATAAAGAAAATTTGGTGGCTACATTTCCAAAATTCAGGGGTTCGTCATTGAATTTGCCGGCACATAAGCTAAAGAAATTTACTAACAACTAGGTATCATTAACGTCTTTCACCCTTAAAGAAATCTTACTTACACCCGTATATTTATTGATAAACCTCTGTCTTACTTTCTGTTTTTTTTTTTTTTAAGGATTCTGATAAAATAAACGTATTTAAAATAAATAAATCCTTCTATAGTAAAAAAAAACTAGCCTTAAAAGGAATGAATCCTGGAATGATGCTGATGTGGAAGATTTCCGGAACTAACGAATCCGGGTTGTCCACTCCTTCCATGAGTCGAATAGACCAATAAGGAAAGGGCTCCGTCTATGCATCGCCATATGGGTTACCATAAAGAGAAGAAAGGTTACCATCGCCAACAATCGCCAAGTTTGTCGCCAACTTGGCGATATATCGCCAAATTTGGCGACCAAAATTAGTTGTCAAAAGTGATGCCAACTTGGCGATAACTGTAATATTTCGCCAAATTTTTTAATTTCTTTACAACATCAGTCGTTTGATACATCATTTGAGAAGTTTGCAACTGCTTATTCATTTAAAGGATGTCTTGTGTGTTATCACCCATTCTGCTCCCCAGGGGGACACATTTTTAATTTCTTTACATCCTTACATCATCTTTCTTTTTCTTACATCCCAGATTGTACAGAATGTATATTTTAGTACATACTTCATAGATTCATGTCAATTCTATTAATTCAAATGAGTGTAACACCATTAAAATGCATTTGAAACTTTTTTTCCCATTGATTCGTAATGTAACGGAATACTTTTGATTGTCCCTGTAATTGATCTATGCAACCGATTTTCATAACATTTGAAATGACTCGAAAATATTATGTAATAATTATACGTTTTAAATTTCAAACGATTAAAATGCATTTGAAACTTTTTTCTGCATTGACTGTAATGTAACGGAATACTTTTGATTGTCGCTGTAATTGATTTATCCATCCGATTTTCATAAAATTTGAAATGACTCGACAAAATTATGTAATAATTGTGTATTTTAAATATCAAACGATTCGGTTGGGTAGTTTTTGCGTTGTTATAGGCGGACAGACGGACAGAAGGACGGACTGAGCGACAACAATAGGTGCTACGTATTTACATAATTACGAAAGCACCTAAAAACGCACTCAGTAATACTGAAGATCTATGAAACATTTTGAAAATTAATCAAGCAGGAAAATAAATCCGTTACTGTTTTTAAAAAACTTTGATTTTGAGCTTTTGTAGTAATCTTTCAACAGCATTTTTTAATCGCTAAAAGAATTTTTTATACTTCGCGTGTGAAAATTAAAAACAATTACGTGTTTTAATAAAATATTGCTTTTTATGACATCATTTTCTTTTTTTATTTATTTTTATTGCACGCTTCGTTTTAACTTATATTTTGTTTGTGTGTGGAAGTCATTTCTTGTCACTTATTTTTCGGCACGTTTGTCATAGGTGCACCAGATTTGGCGCAATATTTTCTAAAGCCTATTTGGCGAAAATGTCTTTGTGGTATAACGCTTGCATATACATTTTTAATTATTTTCTATTGTTTTCAAAAGGAACTTACAGTAAATAAAAAATATGTAATTAATTACTATAGAAAAATAACTTATGTAAGTAAAAAAATGAATATAAATAAACATTTTATTACTAAAAAAACAATATTAGCTAGGTTGCTATTTCGGACAAAATAATGCTATTTTCACGCCAGTTATGTGACATTTGTGCTCATTTTTCACCAAATTTCCTGTTGTAGATCTTTGAAATTTGGAATACGTATGAATACCTGAGAGCAATACAAGAATTGGACATTGATTTTTTTTTTTTTTAATTCGACAGCTAATTGGTACAATGGTGGTTATTTTTTAAAGATTTATACAACTTTTTCTGCGCAAGAAAGACACCTATTTGGTACTTCTAGGTTTTCCGGTCGACTAATTTCGCCAAATTATAAAAATCGTCAAACTAATTGCCAAATTATACATGTTGACATAATTTTTATTTTAAAGAACGAAAAAACAAATAGTTTAGTAGAATAATAAATTAGTAGAATATTAATAAAAATATTAATAAAAAGTCAAAATAAAAATCACTTAGTGACATTTTAAACACGTGAATCGCATTTAATGTCATTGAATGTGACATTTACGATCATCCATTATTGGCATTTAATCTTATAGTTTGGCGATAATTTTTTGGTCGACGGGATAACCTAGAAGTACCACCTATTTACATATACAAGAAGAAGTAAATGGTATAAAAAATAATGATATTATCCATACATAAAATGCTCAAAGCGGTATAAGCACTGTGTTTGGCAAGATTTTTTTATGTCAGTTTGGCGAAAATATCAAACAGGACATTGGTTATCATTGAATCCCGGTTATTCTTGTTCTTCCTCACAATGCATTCATTGTATATAAGCTTTTTTTTCCATTATACATTTCAGCTAATTATTATTATCTTCTGTATTTAAAATGGATGAAACAGAGATTCAAAGAAAAAGAAAGTTATGCAATGAACGTCAAAAGAGATGCATGGAAACACAAATTTCAAAATAAAACAATTGAAAGTATTAAAATCAATGATCATATTGAACCTTCGGAAGATGCAAAGGTTCAAGTACCTGTAAATAAGAAAGAAAACAAAACAGGAAACTTATTTCATGTTTTGAATTTAGAAATAGCTGGTGTAACATCCACAGATGAAACAAATACTTTTCCAGTTTTTAATGAAACTGTTTCTTCTGAGGAAATAACAAAAGAAATGAAGATTCAACAAAAAAGAATATTAAACAATGAATATCAAAAAACATGGAGAGCAAAACTAACTGACAAATCTAAAGAAACAATATGTTCAAGTAGAAGAGTTCAGAACATATCTCAGAATATTTTAGAAAAAAAAAACAAGCTCAAGGTAGCACAGGCTCGGTATGCTGCCAAAAAGAAAACATATCTTTCAATCATTCTATCGAAAATCAAAGGGGGGAGGGGGATTATGTTATGCTTCGACCAATGAGAAGAGGGATTGTTATATTTGGTGAGCGTAATTTTTCACCGGCTAGATATTTTCGTAGACAACCTAATTAGAGTACATAGAGTAATTCTTCTACAGTAAAAAAAAAAAAAAAAATAGCCTTAAAACGAATGACTCCTGGAATGATGCTGATGTGTAAGATTTCCGGAAAAAACGAATCCGGGTGGTCTACTCCTTCCACGTGTCGAATAGACCAATCAGAAAATGGCTCCATCTATGCATCGCCAAGCGATTCCAACCAGGTTTGCAAAGTAATACCGAATGGAATCACGAAGCGATTACGCAGGGAGTTGGCGAGCGTAGCGAGCAGGGGGCGGAGTCCACATATAGTTTAAAAGAATTGTAACTGCTCATTCCAGTTATGCATGTTCGGGGCGCCGCATCCCACTTTGCCCCCCAAAAGGGGAAGGGAAGGGTCTGCAAAGGGGGGGGGGATTTAAAAAGTTTCTCCAAAGGGGAACTTTTTAAATTTTTATCCACAGCACTCGTGTTGCATATCTTTAGAAAGGTCTGAAAATGCCTTATCCTATTATGGATGTCTTGTGTGTCCCCCTCTGCTCTGTCCTCCAGGGGGGGCACATTTTTAATTTCTTTACAACAAAAGTCGTGTGACACATCATTTGAAAGGTCTGCAACTGCTTATTCATATTATGGATGTCTTGTGTGTCACTCCCCACCACTCTGCCCTGCCCAGGGGGGCACATTTTAAATTTCTGTACAACACCAGTCGTGTGACACATCATTTGAAAGATCTGCAACTGCTTATTCATATTATGGATGTCTTGTGTGTCAACCCCCTCTGCACCCCAGGGGGGGCACATTTTTAATTTCTTTACAATACCAGTCATGTGACATATCATTTGAAATGTCTGCAACTGCTTATTCATATTATGGCTGTCTTGTGTGTCACTCCCCACTCTGCTCCCGCCAGGTGGGGCACATTTTTAATTTCTTTTCAACACCAGTCGTGTGACACATCATTTGAAAGGACTGCAACTGCTTATTCATATTATGGATGTCTTGTGTGTCACCCCCCACCACTCTGCCCCGCCCAGGGGGGCACATTTTTAATTTCTGTACAACACCAGTCGTGTGACACATCATTTGAAAGATCTGCAACTGCTTATTCATATTATGGATGTCTTGTGTGTCAACCCCCTCTGCACCCCAGGGGGGGCACATTTTTAATTTCTTTACAATACCAGTCATGTGACATATCATTTGAAATGTCTGCAACTGCTTATTCATATTATGGCTGTCTTGTGTGTCACTCCCCACTCTGCTCCCGCCAGGTGGGGCACATTTTTAATTTCTTTTCAACACCAGTCGTGTGACACATCATTTGAAAGGTCTGCAACTGCTTATTCATATTATGGATGTCTTGTGTGTCACCCCCCCACACTCTGCTCCCACCAGGGGGGGGCACATTTTTAATTCCTTTACAACACCAGTCGTGTGACACATCGTTTGAAAGGTCCGCAACTGCTTATTCATATTATGGATGTCTTGTGTGTCAACCCGCCACTCCCCCCCCAAGGAGGGGCACATTTTTAATTTCTTTACAACACCAGTCGTGTGACACATCATTTGAAAGGTCTGCAGCTGCTTATTCATATTATGGATGTCTTTTGTGTAGCCTCCCCCTCTGCCCCCCAGGGGGCACATTTTTAATTTCTTTACAACACCAGTCGTGTGACACATCATTTGAAAGGTCTGCAACTGCTTATTCATACCATGGAATATTGGCGAGCGCAGCAAGCAGGGGTAGCCAATAATTTGGAATCGCGAAGCGATTATGCGGGGGGTTGGCGAGCATAGCGAGCAGGGGGGCGGGGCCCCCCTACTAAATAAAAATAAAAACAATCTTTTATTATAAAAAATTTTGTAAGAAAACTGATCTATATGTTTAACTTATCCAGATATATTAAAATACAAATTTTGAATAAACAGACTTTATGATTAAAAACACTATATAGTTAATTTAATATAAAAAATTCCTTTGACTACAATTTTAAAGAAAAAGACAAGATATAACTATACAATATTTCTAAAATAAATTTATACAATATGTATATATCTACTAAAAAATTACCTGCATGTGGGTGTTCAAATTGGACTTGGTTTGTACGGAGACCCTGACATCTGAAGAGCACAATTTACATTTATATTTTAAAAATTCCACGCCTTTTTCATTTAAATCTGATACAGATTCCGTGAAACAATCTTCGACTTTTTGTTATTTCTCTTAGCCATCTCTAATCTTGTAAACAACTACTTAGATATAACCAACCACTAAGAAATCCAAAATGCGAATGAGCTGTTAGATGAATTGTCACATGTAATTAAAGCATCTTTTTTTTCTTTTTTTCCCATTCCCACATTTGAAAGAAGGTGATGTCTGTCCAATTGCTAAGTGCCCATAATAAAACCATAAATAAAATTTTTTTCTTTTTTTCTTTTCTATCCTTATCACTCCCACTCAAAAACCCGCGAAACAAGACCCCTCGAATGGTGACCATTTCTGTGTTTTTATACTATATACCAGGGACGCAGGGACAGCCCTTTATAGCGTTGACTACATACAGTGTAAAGTATGCATTCTGTTTCACCCCGAACGGTTCCCTCACCTATGACCTCTTCTCACTTTTAACTAGGGGCGATTTAACGAGCTCCACACGTCGACCTACTCTTTCCTTGGTGTAATGTTTAACTGTTTAACTCACCGACCGAGTATTTTACGGATATGGCAAAACGAAGAACGGAGGGAAAAACGGTGTAATCGAAGAACGTAATCGTACTTTTATGCTCGATTACGATTATATAGCGTTTTGATGCAGATTACATTGCGATTATCTGCATTGCGATTACGATTAGATTATGATTGTAATCAAAGTGAAATCTTTTGATTATGATTATATCGTGATTATTTTGAAATTAAAATTTGCGATTACGATTACAATGCGATTACGCAGTTTTTGTAGTCGATTATAATCGATTACGATTACACGATTACGATTACTCGAAGTCTGTTCAAAACCAATCCAAAAACAATCCGAGTCTGTTGCCACTCAATGCAGCTCATCATCATAAAACCGTCCTTAAGCAGGCTTTAGGTAATACAAGTCATTTAGCTGTCACTGAGTAGCAAACGATCAAAAATGTAGAGAATCTGCAAAATCAGAGTACTTTTTTATGAACTTGAGAGGAATGTTGTTTTTATAGTGAAGTTTACTTTTAAATTGAAAAAGCTCACTTTGAAATAGATATTTTTCTGAACATATTCTATAAAATCGGAAAATTTGGCTGGTTATAATGTTAATGTAGATTCGTTTTGAAATATTGGAGGACCAGTGTACGAGCTGATTAACTGTAAAAGAAAAGCTTTTACGCTTATCATAAATAGAAATTTGTATTTTGTTATCTATTAAAATTTTTATTTTTAAATCTAGATAATCAGCCTCTGAACTATTTTCATTATTTTTTTAACGTTAAGGAGTCAGGATAAATTTCTTGAGAAATTTCATTAAAATCAGAATTAATATTCAAAACGATCAAATCATCAATGTATCGGTAAGCAAAAAATTTTAGATCAGCTTTATTTATACTATATTGAAATTCGTAAAAAAATAAAAATAAGTTAGCTGCAGTGGATGAGTAACTAGTACCCATACCAATCCCATTAATTTGTAGGTATATTTTAGAACCAGTATAAACATAATTATTATAAAGGCAAAACCGGCATAATTTATAAAACAAGTTTCAATTAAAATCAGTACCATCCAAAACCAATTCAGCTGTTTTTAAAAGTGCATCCTTTAAACTACTAATAGGAATGGTGGTAAATAAATTTTCGAAATCAAATGTATGGATAGAATGAATTTTATTGTTTTTTAATTTTTCAACAATTTCAAAACTATTAGAAATAATCCAAAAACAGTTACTGTCTTTATATTTCAACATGTTCAAAATTTTTTTTAAGGAAATTCTCAAATTTCCTATTAAAATTATTACCAATAGTATTAACATTACTGCAAATAAATTTGTATTTAGTCGGTACTTTATGAAATTTTGGAGTAAGAAATAAAAACGGAAATGACGGATTTTTATTACGTGAGAATGGAATATTGGTTTGTTTAGAGAAAGCCAGATGTTTATTGATAATTTCTTGTACAGAAGATTTACAAATTTTACAGGTTATACTATTATTTAACTCTGCATTAAGCATTTCTGCATAAAACTTTTTTCAAATAACTGCAAAGTTACCGGCAGCCTTATCAACTTGACAAAAAACAAAATCTTGTTTTAATTTGGCTATTTCGTTTCTAAAATCCTTATTGAAATAATGATAATCATAAGAGAAAACAATCCTGGAAAGATTTAAAATAATTTAAAATATGTAATTTCCAATCTGTAAAGAGGGGGATGGGTGTATTGTATCTGTAACTTAAATTTAATATAAAAGCATTTAAATCAGATTTAAAAGTATTGAATGACTTTATTGGATTTAATTTATTGGTAATACGAAATGTAGTACCTGAGTTCAAAAGATTACGTATATTAACATTTTCTATAATATTTAGATCTCCAGTCACAATATGCTGATTGGTTTCATAAAAAAGTTGAATTTTTAAAATTTTCGCAATTGCATTCCAAATCAGTATATGAATCAACGTTTTGGGAAACTTCTCTATAATTAAATAGAATACTTCCTAGTGTTTTGGTATATTTATAAGTGGGTATTACTATAATATCTTTGACAGGAAATAAACTTTTATGACGTAAAATCAAAGAACTTACACGTAGATTATCAAAACTTTTTTGTTGAAAAGTGCATACAAAGTAAACTTTTTCCAAATCTTGAGGCCTGTGTTTTCCGACTTTATATAACAAAATATCACTAATCAGATCTTTAAACTGAGAGTTTGCAGAGTTAAAACTTTCAATTTTTTGTTGCAATCTTTTAAGTATTTTAAATTTTAAACCAAATAAAATTGTTTTAATTTGTTTAATTTTAAAACTATTACAAAATAAATTGTAAAGGTCCTGCAGAACAACAGATGGGCTTATGTCAGAATATTTATTTTGCTTTAGCTTATCTGTGTGTTTACCACGTTTACCTCTTTTATATTGAAATGAGGGAATATATACAGACGAAAAAAGACTGTATATACATGTAGAATTTTCAGTACGAAAATTTAGTTTAGTGTTCAATCCATAAGGATACAGAGTTTTTAAACGAAGTATATAGAAGCTTTCACTTCTTAACCGGAAAGGATCATCAATAATCTGTTCTAATATTTGGATTTTTACATTATGAAAACCGTGTATAAAAAAGTGTTTTATTTCAAATGTGGAATTATTGTCATCTTTACTAGATAAATGTCTGTGATTATTGATTCTCATGTGTAACTCACCCGAAGTTTCCCCGACATATTTTTGATCACATATGGTACAAGTTAGTAAATAGATAACATGTGTAATTTTACATATATGGAAATTCAGGTTAACCGTGCTGTTGGTGTAAGGACTTGCAGACAACTCTACAATAGGTCAAGTTTTACATCGTTTGTTACTACATTTTGTTAATCTCATTTTTTATTATTCATTTTTATCGTAACATTTTTATGTATAGAATTTTTGAAGCTTTTAGCTTATTGCACAAATAAAAAATATATATGAGGAAACTGAGCCAGTCCCAAGCCAAATCAAAAAATAAAAACCATAGCTGTATTCCAATATTGCGCTAAAGCAGCAGGCTATTAAAACACAGTAATTTATCCAATATGTAAAACAATCAACAATAAACAATAGAAATTGTTTATTGTTGATAGTTTTACATTATTTCTAATTTTAATAGGAAGCGTTTTTAACAGCCATATTTAAACTTTAAACAAAGCGATTTTTTTAAAACTTTTTAATCAGTTATATAACCGACATGTAAATATTTTTGCATTTTATTTGAAAAAATAATTCCAATTAGCAATATTTATTTTTTGAACTAAAATCAACTTTCTTGCTTATAATTACTATTTTTACACGATTTGTGGTACAAAATAATTCATTGAAAAACCCTTAAACATGATATCACTGGGTAGTCGGCAAAACGTCATATAATGTCGCAACATACTCGGCACGTTATCGGTGGATAAAAAAAATAGTGGAAGAAAGCTACGCGCGGGATTAAAAAAGTAGCCGCGATACGAGGATCTAAGGTGATCAGCCGAGCGGACAAAAAGCCCATACTGCCGACGCAAAAAAAAAAAAAAAAAAAAAAAAAAAGATTGGCTGGACGAAAAGTAGTCGAATGAAGTGCTTTTGGCAGATGTTTGGCCGGGGATTATTTGCTGCTTGGGAATAATATGTTGGGGTATTGATGAAATTAAAATAAGAAATGTTATTAATAATGCTGCAATTTAACACTTATAAGTTTGTCTATCAAGTTAAATTAAGATAAAAAAAAACAAGATAATAAGAGAAAAAAATATGTACCATTCCTTTCAAATTAACAAGCGACATCTGAGATTTAATAGAACATTAGCCACTGCTCAAAAGCACAACTGCAAGGCATTAATCTCATAATGTAATTATCGAAAAGATCAATCGAATTGTCCTTCTGGCTTAGTCCACCATTTTCGTTTCTGCGAAAATGAATAGACGCAATGTGTTTATTGATGTGTTATTGATATATAAGGGGCGCAATGTCTGATATGCAGAACATCATAGAATTGCGATAAATTTATTTTTTTTTATCATATGGTACTCATGATTTTATTATGATAGTGTTGTTTCCCTTATTCTAACAAAGATAAAACTATCATATAATTACATCATAGAGTTTTGCAGAAAAATGGGATAATCTGTTTTGTTATTTATGCTGAAGTTTAACAATTATAAGTCTGTATCAAATATTAAAACAAGGTAAAAAAAGCAGTCGAATAGAGGAAAAAAATTATACACTATTGTTGAGGTTTAATAGAATATCAGAAAGTTTAGGTACAAAAATACCGGGTGCTTTATAAATTCGTGCAAACTTTAAATATTCATTATAAAAAATTAATGACTGAAAACAATTTCGGTTTGTGCGAGTATGCCCAGAAGGTTTTTAGATTTATTTTTCGATAATAAAATAGGATTCCAAAAGTAACCGATAGAGAGCACTCAAACGTCATACTGAGGCGTTTTATGCAAAATAGGCTAGCAGTATAACACCTAGCTGGAGATGGATTCGTCATTCAATATCGGCAGCATGCTATCGTTAGCAGATTCAGCGCTGGTGGTTAAAATTTTGTACAAGAAAGATAAATCCATAATTATTACATCGTGAAAGTTTCGCTTGTTGAACATATTTTACTACTTTATAATAAATGCACAATGTCATATTATTGTGATTTGTTTTAATTTTTATTTGTGTTCACTTGATTTGCATAAAACGTCTCAGTATTGTGTGGGAGCGCTCTCTATTGGTTATTTTTGGAATCATTTTTTATTATACATGTTAAAAAAATCCAAAATCCATCTGATCATACTCGTGCAAACCAAAAAATTTTCTGAGCGTCAAATCTTTTATTATAGATTTTTAAAGTTTACACGAATTTATAACGTATCCTGTACAACAATAGGACATTCGTCTAATAACCTTATTAGCGAATAAGTCAATTAAATTTTACTTCTGCCGTTTCCCACTGTTTTCTTTTCAAAGAATATGAGAAGACGCAACATTTTATTATATGTATGTCACTATAAAATTCCGATAAAATGGTTTTATCATTATCTGACACTCATTAATTTTTTTTATGATAGAGTTGTTTCCCTTCATCTAACGAAGATAAAATTATCATATAATTATATCATGGGATATTGCCAAAATATAAATAAAATGATTTGTTATGAATAATGAAATTAAAGTATTATTAATTCCTCTATCAACTTAAAACAATATAGAGAAATCTCTAATAAATGATAAAAAGTTATGTAAAAATACAAAAGTTAAAAAACTACAACGTTTTAACGCACCAATTTCATAAAAACACAAACCCCACAAAGAATTTCATACGACGCTTCAAGGATGCCTTGATCCCCTTCCTGAGTGAGAAAAAAAATTAAATGGGTTCAAAAAACCCGGCTCGGATATAGCCCCGAGTACTGGCTGTGGAATGTTTGAAAATGTGACAGCGAAGATTTTAAATAGAAAAAAGAAATCACGTAACTGACCGGAAATAGTTAGAAGTCAGAGCCACTACGCAGGATCTCTCCACAATTTTGAATGAAAAGGGGTACTAGCCATATCGTTTACTACAGTGGAAGTATTTTTAAGAATATTATAAGCTTCGTAAAAGTTTAATTCCAAAGTTGAACTACATTTCTGAATTAATTTTGCATCTTTATAATTAAAGTGATGGTTATGAAATTTGTACGTTATAACGTTGTAGTTTTTTAACTTTTGTATTGAAATTCGCACAAAGGTTACAATTTCACGTATAAAAAGTTATGTACATTTCCTATCTAATTTACAAGAGCATTTATATTCAATGGAGAATCAGACACTATAAGGCACTAAAGCACAACTGCAGGATATTCATCTAATAATCTAATTAGCGAATAGATCAATCGAATTCTCCTTCTGGCTTAGTCCACTCTTTCTTTTTCTGTGAATAGGAAGAGACTCGATAATTTCTTATATATAGAACATAATAGAAATGCAATAAATTGGTTTTATTATCATATGTAAAGATATACACTCAAGATTTACACTCAAGACTATTATAGAGTTGTTTCTCATAATTCTGCGGAATTAAAATTTTCATAGAATTATTTCAGAAATAATTTCAGAAAAAAGTTTAAAAAAAATGTTTTGTTATTAAGCTAAAATTTTTCTGTTATATTTATTCTATCAAATTAAATGAAGATAATAAAAAACAGTCGAATAAAGGAAAAATAAATTGTGCAATATTGCTATCAAATTAACAAGAGGCATCTGAGGTGTAATAGAATATCAGAAACTATCTGCCCCAAAATACAACTGCAGGACAATCGTCTAATAATCTAATTAGCGAGTAGATCAATTAGGTTCTTTTTTACCGTACACCACTGTTTTCTTTCCACAGAATAAGAGGAGACGCAACATTTTATAGTATGTAGAACACTATAAAAATGCCATAAAATAATTTTCCCATTATATGTCACTCAAACTGTATTATGATACAGTTTTTTCCTTTCATCTAACGAAGATATAATTATCCTATAATTATATCATGGGTCATATTGTCAAAATAATTAATAAAATGATTCGTTATGAATATTAAAATTAAACTATTATAAGTTCCAATGTTAACAAGAGAGAGATATGTGTAATAAAAAAAAGTTATGTGCAATTCCTATCAGATTAACCTTCTGACCACCGAGCAAAAAGGCAAAATTGTAATGTTGTTTTCTCTAAATTTATTTTAAATGCTAATAAAAGAGGGATTTTTTAGCATGGTATATTTTTTTTTGTTACACATATGCTTATAGGCCTTGATAGTATCAAACATAACTTAATTCCTTAAAACTGGATTACATTTGTAGAGTTATATTAATTAAAATAAACCTTCAATTGCAGTTAAACCTGCAATCTACAGAACGGATTTATATGAGTTTGCGACAGTGGAAAGGTTAACAAGAAACATCTGAGATTTAATAGAACATCAAACATTATCTGCACAAAAACATAACTGCAGGGCATCCGTCTGATAATCTAATTAGCGAATAGACCAAACAAATTCTCCTTTTTGCGAAGTCCATTATTTTTGTTTCTGCGAATAAGAATAGACGCAACAATTTCTGATCTGTATAACATCAAAGAAATGCGATTATTTGGTTTTATTATCATATGTCACTCAAGATTTTATTATGACACAGTTGTTTATCTTAATCCAGCAAATATAAAATTTTCATATAATCATGTCATAGAGCATTGCAGAAAAAAGAGATGCAATGTTTTGTTATTAATGCTAAAATGTAAAAGTTATAAGTTTCTCTATCAAGTTAAAACCGGGTTAAAAATACAGCCAGATAAAGGAAAAAAATATGCTTTATTGTTATCAAGTTAAAAGGACACATTGAGGTTTAATAGAATATTAGAAACTATCTGGCCAAAAATACAACTGCAAGACATTCGTCTAGTAATCAAATTAGCGAATAGACCAAATAAATTCTCCTTGTACTGTAGCTCGCTGTTATCTGTTCTCAGAATTTGAGGACCCGGAACATTTTATAATATGTTGAACATCGTAAATATGACTTAAAATTGTTTTATCGTTACATATGTCATTCAAATATATATTATGATAGAGTTGTTTCCCTTCATCTAAAGAAGATAATATTATCCTATAATTATATTATGGGATATTGTTAAAATAATTAATTAAATTATTCGTTATGACTGTTAAAATGAAACTATTATAAGTTCCGCTATTAATTTAAAACGAGATAGAGATACGTGTAATAAAAGATAAAAAGGTATTTGCAATTCCTATCAAATTAACAAGAAACATCTGAGATTTAATAGAACATCAAACACTATCTGCACAATAGCACAACTGCAGGGCATTTGTATGATAATCTAATTAGCAAATAGATCAATCGAAATCTCTTTTTCGTCAAGTCCATTATTTTTTTTCTGCGAATAGGAAGAGACGCAACAGTTTTTGATATGTAGAGCACAATAGAAATGCGATAAATTGCTTTTATTTTCATATGTCACTCACTATTTTATTATGATAGAGTTGTTTCTCTTAACCCAGCGAAAATAATGTTTTCATATAATTAAATCATAGAGTATTGCAGATAAAAAGGTATAAAATATTTTGTTTGTAATGCAAAAATTTAACTGTTATAAATTTTTGTATCAAGTTAAAAAAAAACACTCGAATAAAGAGGGAAAATATGCACTATTGCTATCAAATTAACAAGAGAAATTTAAAGTTTAATAAAATATCAGAAAATGTCTGCACAAAAATACAACTGCAGGACATTCGTGTAGTAATCAAATTAACGAGTAGATCAATTAAACTCTCCTTCTCCCGTAGCCTACCGTTTTCTTTTCTCAGAATAAAATATGACGAAACATTTTTTAATATGTAGAACACCATAAAAATGCGATAATTTTTATGAAAATGTGTTACTGAAAAATTTAATAGGATAGAGTTATTTTTCTTCATCTAACGAAGATTAAATTGTCATGAAATTTTATCTTAGGGTATTGCCAAAATATAGAATAAAGTGATTCGTTATGAATGTTGAAATTAAACTAGTATAAGTTCCTCTATCAACTTAAAGCAAAATAGGGAAATGTCTAGTAAAGGGCATCTGTTTGATTATCTAATTAACAAATAGATCAATCGAAATCTCCTTCTGGCTTAGTTCATTTTTTTCTTTTCTGCGAATAGACGCAACAGTTTTTGATATGTAGAGCATAATCGAAACGTGATAAATTGCTTTTATTATCATATATCACTCACTATTTTATTATGATAGAGTTTTTAACGCTGTACTCTTAACGCTGTAAAAATAATATTTTCATAAAATTATATCATAGAGAGTATTGCAGATAAAAAGGAATATGTTTTGTTTTTAGTGTTAAAGTGTCATTTTTATAAGTTTCTCTCTCAAGTTAAAACAAGATAAAAAAAAAATAGACGAATAAAGGAAAAAAAATATGCACCATTGCTACCAACTTAACAAAAAAAATCTGAGGTTTAATAAATCATCACAAACTGTCCGTACAAGAATACAACCGCAAGATATTCGTCTAATAATCCTATTAGCAAACACATCAATTAAATTATCCTTCTGCCTTAGCCCACTGTTTTCTTTTCTCAGAAGATGAGGAGACGTAAAATTTTCCTGAATATTTCCTGAGATATGTCTAATAATTGAAAATATATATATATATACCGGGTAAGTCATAAATTTGTGCAAATTTTAAAAATCCATAATAAAAGAAGTAATGCACGGTTTTGGATTTTTTTCTATGTCTAATAAAAAAAGATTCCAAAAGTGACCAATAAAGGGCACTCACAAGTCGTATTGAAGCGTTTTATATAAACCAGGATACCAAAAAAACACCATGTTGGAAATGAATTCGTTATTCGATCTCGGCAGCATACTATCTTTACCAGATCGAGCGCTGGTGAATAAACTTTTCTACACAATGGTGAATTCACAACTATTGCATGGTGAAAGTTTCGCACGGAGAAAGTTTTTAAGGCACAAAAAAGCTCTATTTCTTTGAATGGGATACACAATTTAGTAGGATGTTTGGAAGAAATGGGTTTGTTTGTTTACGTTTGCCGGATTTGCATAAAATGTTTCAATGTGACGTGTGAGAGCCCTCTATTGGTAATTTTTTGATATTTTATATATATGGAAAAAAAAAATTCAAAACCCATCCGATCATCTTCGCGCAAACGGAAAAATTTTCCGAGCAATGCTTTTTTAATTACGGATGTTTAAACTTTGCACGAATTTATGAGGCACTCTGTACTATACCTATCAAATTAACAAGAGACATCTGAGATTTTAAAGAACATCAGACATTATTTGCACAAAAGTTCAACTGCAGGGCTTTCGTCTGATAATATAATTAGCAAATATAATGAATCGAATTCTTTTTCTGGCTTAGTCCACTTTTTTCTTTTCTGGGAATAGCAAGAGACGCAACAATTTCTGATATGTAGAACATCATAGAAATGCGATAAATTGGTTTTATTATAATATGGTCACTCAAGATTTTACTATGATAAAGTTGATTATCTTAACCCAACTTCATTTTCATATTATAATATAATATAGTGTTACAGAAAAAAGTGATAAAATGCTTTGTTATTAATGCTAAATTTTAACTGTTATAACTTTCTCTAGCAAGTTTTTTTTTTTTTAAAGACGAATAAAGGAAAAAAATTATGCATTATTGCTATCAAATTAAAAAGAGAAATCTGCGGTTTAATAGAATATCAGAAACCGTTTATACAAAAATACAACTGCAGTGTGTTTATGTGATAATCTAATTAGCTAAGATCAAATAAATTCTCCTTCCGCCTTAGCCCGCTGTTTTCTTTTCTGAGAAGATGAGGAAACGCAACATCTTATGATATTTCCTGAAATATGCCTAATAGAAGAAAAAAAAAATATATACTATACCGATCAAATTAACAAGAGACAGCTGAGATTTTATAGAACATCAGACACTGCCTGCACAAAGCACAACTGCAGGACATTCGTCTGATAATCTAATTAGCAAATAGATCAATCGAAGTCTCCTTTTCGCTTAGTCCTTTCTTTTCTTTCTGGGAATAGGAAGAGACGCAACAAATTCTGATATGTAGAACATCACAGAAATGCGATAAATTGCTTCTATTATCATATGTCATTCACTTTTTCATTATGATAGAGTTGTTTCTCTTAACCCAGCGAAAATAATACTTTCATATAAATATATCATAGAGTATTGCAGATATAAGGGGATAAAATGTTTTGTTTTTAATTCTAAACTGTAACTGTTATAAGTTTCTCTCTCGAGTTAAAACAAGATTTAAAAAAAACCTCAGTCGAATAAAGGGAAAAAAATATGCACCATTGCTATCAATATAACAAGAGAAATCTATGTTTTAGTATAATATCAGAAACTGCTTGCACAAAAATACAACTGCAGGGCATTCGTGTAATAATCTAATTAGCGAACAGGTCAATTAAATTCTCCTTTTGACGTAGCCTACTGTTCCCTTTTCACAGAATATGAGGAGACCCAACATTTTATGATATTTCCTGAGATATGTCTAATAGAAGAAATAAAAGTTATATACAAATTAAAAAGAGATATCTAAGATTTTATAGAACATCAGAGAATATCTGCACAAAAGCCTAACTGCAGGACATTCATCTAACATTATGCTCGATTGCTTACAAACTAAAACGAGACATTTGAGGTTTAACCCCTTCGGGACGAGCGACAGGTATACGTGCCGGCGTCGTTTGCACTCGCATCACGCGCGACCAGTATACGAGACGAGGAATTTGGCACTCAGATCCCGAGCGAATGGTTTTCGTCCCACTGGACTGGAACGAATTTTATAATGTACAATTGAAATTGGATAACCTACAAAATATTTATATTGATCGTATTCAAATTTATATTAGGGTAGAACACATTTCATTCTATTTAGGAAATAAAATGAAAACAATAAGATTTTTTTTCATATATTTTAATTTAGTTTAAAAATAAATACTTTAATGGAAAGAAAATGTGTTTATGGTTAATGTTCAATTCATTTTTATTTCTCATTAATGGGACTCTGAAAAGTGATCTATTTTCGATCATAAATCGTTTACCTCTTTAATAAAACTTTTTTTTTTATTTATCACAAAATTTTCTGCCGTACTTAGCCAAAAGAAAGTGTGGGTGAGCTGAAACGTATAATAAATATGTCAACTATTACGAGTGCGTATGAGTAAGAGTACAATTAATGCGTGTTTTCTTTCTCTCTCTCTTTTTTTTTTTTACTTTTATCTGAATTGGAGAAATTTTATTCGTAAATCAACAGCTGTGCATTATATATAAGATGTTATTTCTTTTATTCCGGTTTGAAATTGATGATTCGTATTATGTCTATCGTTGTGATTACTAGATGCGGCGATTTGTTAAGAATAAAACAGTGACTCCATTTTATACTTTATTTCTTTGCCGCAAATTATGTTGAGCAATAATAAAAAAAAAAAAAAAGAAAAAGAAAAGAAAGTTTTCGATTGTTGAACTGTGGACTACTCTTGTTTCATTTTTTTTATTTTTACCTTCAAGAATGTTATATTTTGTTTTCATTTAATTCATTTAAAATTGAATTTTCTTCATAGTATGCTGTTTCTCAAACTCATTGAAATGTCAAAAAATGCAGTCTTCAGAAATTACAATCACCGAGTGTTAGTGACTCTAACACAGTCATTGAATTCTGACTATTTTGATAAATATTTGCATACAATAGACATTAGCATGCATATTTCGAATTAATAGTCCTTGCACCCGTTAAATTTGAATAGATTAAAATTCGATGTATTTAATTATGTATATCTTTTTAATTTCAAAAATACTTTTAACATTAATGACATTTTTTATCAGTAGATTTAAAATTGTTATTGAGTTTAATTCCTTATTATTAATTATTATTAAATACCTTCAATTTCCAATTTTAACTATAGTTTGAAATATGTTTTAACACATAAGATATAAATAAAGATATTTTCACATGAATAAATTCTTTGATGAATGTATTAAAAGTTATCATTCAAGTTTACTCATTATTATCAAATAATTCTTATTTAATATTTCGTTTTAGCATACATTACAATATATAAATATTAAATTATTAAATTTATTAACTTTATAAAAATACATATTTTAAAGAATAGTTTTATTTGCTTTTTACTTATTAATATTCTACACTTTTTATTTGATAAATATTTTATGATTGATTGTATATTTACATGTAATTTCTGAATTTTTATAATTTTTTTTCCTTAAACATTTTCAAACTATTTTACATGTATGTTTGTATAATAAGCATTAAAAAGTAACATGCAGAAGTTGCTTGCATGTTTTATTTAATTAGCCTTATTTGTTAATATATAAGCTTCAGTAAAACGTTTATTTTGTTTTAGGAATGTATTAAGAATTATTTACATACAAAACTATTACTGTTTTAACAATATTATTCTTTATTTAAGCAAAATTTTTCATATAATCCTGTATTAAAGGTATGTAAGTGTTTTCTGATCATATTGTATTTTTTTTATCTAAAAAAGTAGTTAAAATATTCATGTTAATATTTAAAAAGTCAATTAAAAAAAATATTAGTGAAAAGAACTCAATTTTTTGCGCGGATATACATAATAATAACTTATTTCATTCATGTGTATTTCAAAAGGTTCCATAGAAAAAGGATTTTTATATAATTTTTTAAAGAGCATTTTACAAGAGTTAGGCTTAGCTTCGCAAAATCCTTCGGCCCTGTAGAGGACATCGAATTCTCAAGCTTCGTCCTCAGATGCGCACTTCAAAATGCAAGCGCCGTCGCGAACGGGTTAATAAAATATCAGAAACTATTTGGCCCAAAATACAACTGCAGGACATTCGTCTAATAATCTAATTAGTGAGATTGAATCAATTGAATTCTTCTTCTGCCGTAGCCTATTGTTTTCTTTTCTCAAAACAAAAGAAGACGCAATATTTTATAATTTGTAGAACACCATAATAATTGGATAATTTTTTTATGACCATATGTTACTAAAAAATTTATTATGGTGCAGTTGTTTCCATTCATCTAACGAATATTAAATTGTTATGAAATTATATCTTGGGGTATTGCCAAAATAAAGAATAAAATGATTTGTTATTAATGTTGAAATTAAACTACGATATGTTCCTATATCAACTTAAAACAATATAGAGAAATGTCTAATAAAAGAAAAAAAATATGTAGTATTCCTATCAAATTAACTAGAAAAATCTGAGAATTAATTGAATATCAGACACTATCTGCACAAAAGCAAAACTGCAAGGCATCCGTTGATAATCTAATTAGGGAATAGATCAATCGAATTCTTCTTCTGGCTAAGTCCATTCTTTTCTTTTCTGTGAATAGGCGTAGACTCAACAGTTTTTGATATGTAGAGCATAATCGAAATGTGATAAATTGCTTTTATTATCATATGTCACTCACTTTTTTATTATGATAGATTTTTTTCTTAACTCGGTGACAATAATATTTCCATATATTTATATCATAGATATTTGCAAACAAAAAGGGATATAGTGTTTTGTTTTTAATGTAAAATTGTAACTGTTATAAGTTTCTCTCTTAAGTTAAAACAAGATTTAAAAAAATATCCAGTCGAATAAAGGAAAAAAAAAATATGTACCATTGTTATCAACTTAACAAGAGAAATCTGAGGTTTAATAGAATATCAGCAACTGTCTCTAGAAAAATATAACTGCAATATATTCGTCTAATAATCTAATTAGCTATTAATTAGCTAATAATCTATTCAATAGAACATCAGACACTATCAGCACAAATGCAGGGCATTCGTCTGATAATCTAATTAGCAAATATATCAATCGAAATCTCCTTTTGGCTTAGTCCTTTCTTTTCTTTTCTGGGAATAGGAAGAGACGCAACAATTTCTGATATGTGGAAAATCATATAAATGCGATATTTTTTTTTAGGATCATAAGTCATATCATATCAAGATTTTATTATGATAGTGCTGCTTCCCTTATTCTATTGAAGATTCAATTCAAGCTAAAATATTTCTGTTATAACTTTTTCTATCAAGTTAAATCGATTGATATTGTAATTAGCAAATAGATCGATCGGATTATCTGTCTGTACTAACCCAGTCTTTTCTTTTCTGGGAATACGAAGAGATGCAACAAATTATAATATGTAGAGCATCATATAAATGCGATAAATTGGTTTTTATCATATATCTCTCATGAATTTTTATGATAGAGTTATTTCCATTAATCTAATGAAAATAAAACTTTTACATAATTATATGATGGGGTATTGATGAAATAAAAATAAAATATGTTATTTATAATGCTGCAATATAACTTTTATAAGTTTGTCAATCAAATAAGATTAAAAGAAAAAAATTAATATAATAAAAGAAAAAACTTTTCTGGCTTAATCTACTTTTTTCTTTTCAGAGAATGATAAGAATCGCAACAATTTCTGATATGTAGAATATTATAGAAATGTGATAAATTCTTTTTCTTATCATATGCCACTCACTACATTTTATTATGATAGAGTTCGTGTCCCGTAATGCAAAAAAAGAAAAAAATCTCCATATAATTATATCATTGTGCTTTGCAGAAAAAAAGGGCTAAATGTTTTGTTATTAATGCTAAATTTTAGCTATTATAATTTGCTATATTAAGTTAAAACAACATAAGAATAAAAGTAAAAATAAAAGACAGCATTTATGGACTTAGTTATACGTGTAATATTTCGTCAAAATAATTAAAGTTTGAAGAATCATAAAGGAAAATAAAGAAATTTTCAATTAAATCGAAAACACTGAAAAAACATGTGTTCGAAAACATCACGTCTGCTAGGTAGATATATCTACTTGATCTCTCAATAATTAAAATTCATATAAAAAACACAAATATATGTACTACAATGCACAAATGTACTAATTTCATGTGCACTCATGTAATACAAATTTACTTAAAATACATAAAAATTACCTTCAAATACAATAAAAACGCGCAAATTTCAAAACGTTTTCAAATTTTCATGGCCGTTCTACGTGAAGATTTAAATGTTTTATATATATATATATATATATATATATATATATATATATATATATATATATATATATATATATATATTTGCACTTACTTCAGAATTACCTAGAAAAAAAATAGCAAGTTGCATGTTCGATAGCAATAATTAATTCATAATAATTTCTTCTTAGACATTTCTCGCATAGACGCAAACAAAAATAATAACAACATTTAAATCCCCACTAATGATGGTCATGGAATAGGTGAATATGTTTTGCATTTAATAGACTTTAATATAATTCAAGACATTTGTTAAATATTCTAGACAAATCTATATTATATGTATACAGCTAAAAGTAATATTAATACATTTAGTTGTGCTTTTTATATGAGCTTTAATTATTTAATTTAACTTGCATTTAGCATTAGAATGTAAACATTTATTTATTGATATTTTAAGAACATTCTTTTCGACCCATAAACTGTCACTTGTTTATTTATTTATTTATCTCATGCTTACAAAAATTACATTTTATAAATATGTGTTGTCAAAGAATTTTAACTTGCTTAGCTTGTAAAGAAAGTTGTTGAACCAGATGGTATAATATTTGGTACATAAGGGAATTTTTTGGACTAATGTCTATATTTTAAAGCATCTTTATATGCATCTCTATGTAGAGCAAGTTGAATAGGAAATAGAAATCTACCAACAGTCTTCCGTTATAATTTGTATCCACGCGTTTTCCAAACACTTAAATGTACCCACGGAGTTTTAAAACGAAAAAACAATAATTCATTTCACATTTAAATTTTAAGAAAAATCTGTTTAACATTTCTTTAAATGTAAAGATTTTCCCTCTTTTTTCATTAGCAAGTTTTTGTAAATTTATGGACAAACCATAAAAAGAAACACACTTTATTTTATTAAACATGAAGATATAAGAAATAGTGCACAAATTACATGTTTTATTCAGCGCGTTTTTTTCATTTGGACAAAAATACATAAATGTGTAACATTAAAAAAATAATAATATTATTTCATTTGGACATTTTTAAATTGTAAACGAAAACTTTTAATCCATTTAAAAGTAAATGTTACGTAATTGATTAATACATATGTCTTTCATACAATTATTTTACGAAGAACATCTAGTAGGCTAAAAACTTTAATTTTATTATTTGCATGATTTTCAATTTTTACTTCACATTTCCAACAAATTCAGCACTCTTCTTTTTTTCTTTTGACAAGTTTATTAAATAAATTTTTAATACATTTATTTTAAAAATGTAACTTTTTTTAAAATTTCTGACGTAGAATTATTCTTGCAGAAATACCTCTGAATATATATTTCCCTCATTATGGTAGTTACATGGTACATTTGAAGGAACAAGAAAAGCTTTCCTCCTCGAAGGCGTTCCAACTCAATCAGGTATATTTGGATCTATTAAGTTAATTGGCTTGTAGGGCGTTAATGCTTTTGTTGGATTCCTCTTTCTGGACGCGAAGTTGTAACGATTTTTTGTACAACAAGGTGTTTATGATTAAGGATTAATTAATGTACAGGATTAATTAATGATATACATCGAAGCATCTTTTGGGCTGTTTATTATGTTCCGATAATAATCTTTTTCGCTGATATAAATAAAGTTGTGCCCTATTATAAACCTTTTAAACTAATTGATGTTGCTTTTCAGCGATTTTTTGTGATAATAGTAAAAGAACGTATTTTGAAATTTTCAATTATCTCTCAAACCTTCAAAAAATGTTATCTTTTCTGCTGCCATTCGTAATATTTATGCTAGTACTGTGTACATTATCTTTATATTATAATTTAGTTTATAGCGTAAAAATGCGATAGAAGAAAATGTACAGCTATTTTTATGTAATTCTATGCATTTTCTATTGATTTAAGAGCGACAAACTTTAAAAAAATAAATGCATTAATGAACACATTAAAAAATGTTGGTGATATAACTGATATGTCTATACATGTCCATAAGTGTATCAATTGCCAAACACTCATCCAAATCTGTCAATTTCAAAATGCACATTTTCCTCTGTATTAAGCTGCTTAAGTGCGTACAGATAACTCACAAATATAAGAATTTAATGTGTATATTGTTCAAGACTACACATATATATTTATAATATGCAACAAAGATGCCTTTTTTTTCATACAGGACATAACATTGTATTTGGGGATGTAAATTCAGAACTAGATATTTTTATGATGAAAAAGATGTATAAAAGCAAACATATGTGCTTTGTGTGTTTGTTTTCTTTCCAGAAGAATAGTTTTTAGAGCATGAATAGTGCTACATTAATTTACATAATATGGATCATCTCAAAATTATTTTTATTGCATCTAATTCTGTGTTAGAATTGCGTTGAAGGCCTAAAATAGTACAGACATAATTATTGAATATATTTTTTATAATATCAATAAGCATACTGTAAAATTAAATATACATATGTATGGAAATAATGACGCTGATAATATTTTGGCATTTTGTCGATTTTGTTTTATCAATTCCAGTCACAAGTTTTGTTCCAGTCACAAGTTAGTAACTTACATCCACATTAAGAGGCGAAATTCACTATTCTAATTTTCAGCAATCTAATTTTCACTATTTAATTTTCAGCAAAATGGACCGAAATAGGATACGAACTGAAACACTGCTATTTTATAAAGCAACCGCTAGACTACTGAGTTCCAATTTTCAAATCAATATTTATTGCGTTCACATAAGTACACATATTTCTGTGTAAAATTCTGTGCTTATGCATATAAATACGCAACATTGTTACATATTAGCCTCTGTAATATTATGTTCTTACACATATAGCTGTGTATATTTTGCAGGAATACGTCTGTGTGATAATTTGTTCTTACGAATGTATCTGTGTAAAACTCTTAGAAAATTTTTAGTGAAATGTGCAGAAAATACATATATTTGTATGATATACAAAATTTTAAAATTTAACATTGCCAATTCGGTTAAGTCTATTGCATTTCCTACCACTTACACTCTTGTTTAAGTGTTTGACAGGACCATAAATCACACATTTCAGACAATAAATCTATATAAATGTAGTATGTAAATTTAATGAAAGGTACGTAAATTAGAAGAAAATGGAGTAATTTTTTAAATGTACACATATATATCTGTAAAAGTGACTAATTTAATCATTTGTGTTTTAGATTGTAGTAATAACATTCCACAACTCGAAAATTATTTTGTTAAACTTCGTCATTTTAAATTACATTATAATTCTCCGTAACTGTGATATTTTATATCTCAGGCTGAAATGAATAATACTCTTTAAATTATTTTGTCGAATAGTGTTCGAATCTTGCATTTTATTATTTTATAATCATTACTTAATTTTATCTCAGACAAACTAGGAATCTCGCAGTCTACTTATGTAATTTTCGACATGAGAAATGACACACGTTTTTTATTTATTATTTTCATGTGTTTATTCTTTATATTGCACCACATATCAATTGAAATTTATATTTTTAGTCCATTTACTTTTAAAAAATAATAAAACATCTTGCGGATTTTTTGTATCTATTTATTCTTTTCTAAGAGATTACTTTTGGGAATCACTCTGTAAGGAATAAATGAGTAAATTTACACATTAAAAAAGATATGGTGATGATGTAAAAAAATTAGTCTGTATGTGTAAAAGACGCATAAATTGCCAAATACATGTCCTGGAGTATTACTTTCAAAACACACATTTTCCTGTGTAGCCCATTAAGCATATTCAGAGTATAAAGTGTTATCAGATAACTCGGAAATGTCCAGGTTAACGTGCAAAAATTGCACACAAAGACACATATCTATTTAATGTACATAAAACATAGATTAGCACATAAACTTGTAGTTAGGGATGTAAATTTTAAAAACTACTATTCGTATGGTTGCAAACCAAATTTGCAAGAAAAACAAGCAAGTATACTTAATGTGTTTGTTTTCTTTCCTCAAGATCTGTTTTTAAGCTAAAAAAAGTGTAACCTTAATTAAAAAAAAGAAAAAAATGAATTATATGTATTACATAAATTTAAATTAAAAGACTACATAAAAAAATAAAAAGACTATATAATCTATATAAATAAAATAAATATGCCGTGAAGTAAAATTTTGAAAAGTACGGTTTTATTTTCTATTTTTTTCTTTTCAATTTTAGTCACAAGTTTTAAGAGAAACATATACATAAATGGAAGAAATCTACATAAAACAGCTGTATAAATTTTTAATTTAAGACTATTTAATTCAATCTATAATTAACAAACAATAGTTTCCGCAGTGGAATTTGAACTTCTGACGATCAAAGCCATCACTATCATAGTTCAGATAAGATTACAAATGCCAAGTTATCGAAAATCGCTGTTTATTGTGCTCACATCAGTACAAATACTTCTGTGTTACACACTAACGGACAAAAAATCCCAATACCATTAAAAAATTATTGTAGTAATGAAATTTGGAAATTGTATTTACCTAGTTAACATGTTTAATTGATTAGAGTTTCAAGATCACAGATTAATTTAAGCTCAATAAAATGCATTCCAAATGTGAAATGTTGTTTTATTAATATCCGTCATAAACTCCAGAATTTTGTTGCAAGCCTGTAAACGTACATGCATTGTGTCTTTCAGGTGCCGCATATCGATTTACTTGATGTACTTGTTTTGTGAATATTGTGAAGGTCAGTGCTAGCTGTAGATTGTACTGGAGTTGTCGTCCAGTTACATCCCATACCTGCACAAGATTGAACACTATGTAGAGCATGTTGCGTTACAACAGCAGTTTCAGAGTGAGTTTTATCCTGTTGGAAAACTTCCCTGAATGCTATTCACGAATGGCAGCACAACAGGTTGAATTGTGCAGGGTCCGTGTGTTTGGGAAAACTACGAGAGTACTCCTGTTGTCATAAGAAATGTTTCCCCAGACTATCACTCCAGATATAGGGCCAGTGTGTCTAGGCAACATATCACAGACAACTTCATTAGAGGCCACAGAAGCTTTTGCTTGTTAAGGTAGAGCTTAGGACGGACTTCAGGACGTCAGATCATGTAATCTCCGCTGACCCAATCCCGCAAGAAAGCTGCCTTAGCAAGAGGCGTTACAAACAAGAGCTGCCTCTGCCGATTGGATCATCATGATATGTCATAAATTCCGTCCTAATATCCGAGAGCTTCCTAGATCTCTAATGAAGTTGGCAGTGAACAAAATGGGTTTAGGCGTTCACCAAGCCGTCTTCTGACCAACACACTGCCATTACTGGCACCTAGGCAGAATCAGTTTTCATCAAAAAACACAACAGATCTCAACGCCGTCTTTTAATGTGATCCGGCTTGACACCATTACATCGCAATCGGCAATGGCTTGGAGTCAGTAGAATGCACGCTGAGGACGCGTGGCCCAGAGTTTTCCATGAAGTAACAGATCATTTGTGTCACTATATTACCAACTGCAACTTTAATTTCTGTTGCAGACGCAATACGATGAGCACATCCGTACGCCGAATACAACTCTCTTTCGTCTCAGTATTGTAAAGTGGTCGCACAAAACTAGGCCTTCTTGAGGCAGCACAATCTCTTGATCACTGCTCCCAACATTTATGTACAGTGGATAAATTCCGTCCACGTCTTCTAAAATCCACTTTCTCGAAGCCTTATTTATTACTCGACCTCGTACCAACTCGGTGAGCTGTTGATAATGGGTTCTTCGTCTTCTTAAAGCTATTCTTGACTAAGATCAAGTGTCAGTTCATCACGAAGAGAAATAGTACGTATGAACTTTACAGAACGCATTTAAAGCAAACCTGATTTGAATTTGCTAGTGGTGACACCAGAATCATACTTATGCGCGAAGCGCGAATTTTGAATCTATGTCTCTTTCAGATGTATAAATATGCCTACAAAATTTAGCTTGTCGGACACAAGTCTTTCTTGATGTTAGGATTATTTCCGTCAGTGTATACTGTATTTACACCCACTACTTCGTAATACTGCTACACATAGATTTGTGTAAAACTGTCTTCTTACACATACAACTGTGTAAAATTTTGTTCTTATGCAAATATGTGTGAAATATTCTTACCCATCGTTCAGTGTAACATGCAAAATACAACGATATAAGAGTAATCTTAATTTTTTAGGTCTTTCCAACAAAGTTGAAAAGTGCTTATGCATTCGGCTTGTCTGGCCGTCTGGCCGGATGTCCGGATGTCCGTCTGGCCGCGCTGTAACTCCCGTAAATATACTCGGATCGCAATGAAATTTTTATATGTTATTGATGTTTATCCCAGCACGAACCCTATTGAAAATAAAGTTTCTACCATGATTAATTTATCTACAAAGAGAATCAAAAGTTTCCCATTACATTACGGCCTATGGGGAAAAATCGTTAATATCTCGGATTGCCATGAAATTTTAGGACGTTATTAAGATTTACCCTAGCACGAACCCTATTGAAAATGAAGTTTCTACCATGATTAGTTTATCAACAGAGTGAATCAAAAGTTTTCCATTACATTACGACCCATGGGGAAAAATTGTTAATATACTCGTATTGCCATGAAATTTCAGAACGTTCTTGACGTTTACTCTAGCACAAGTCCTATCGAAAGTGAAGTTTCTACCATGATTAGTTTATCTACAGGGCGAATCAAAAGTTTCACATTACATTACGGCCTATGGGGAAAAATCGTTTCAAAGGAACTTTAAAGAGGTTATATCCTGTAAAACATATTAAAATATGCATTCTATAAAATATAAGGTGAAAATGTAGCTATTATTCATTTGCAGGGCCATACAAAAGAATTCCATTAGATAATGGTAAAAGGGGGAATTGTGTGTGACATATTTTAAATATATTAAGCTGTTTCAAGTATAATAAAATTGATATATGTCACTGAAGCTTAATATAAATTATACGCTACTGTCTTGCATAATATGAAGTACATAGCTTTTACAGGGCCACACAAAAGATTTCAAATATTATATTCTTTCCGAAGTACCGTATATGTGTCCGATGATGGCTGATGGAGGAATGAAATGCATTTTAATTATGATATGCGCGTTTATATTTCGCTAAATATATGCACATTATATGGTGTGTATAAATGTTATAGTTGATGTACAGGGCTACCCAAAAGAGCTCACCAAAGTTACTGAATATGAGCGTAAATTATTTAAATGTGGTTCTTAAATAAGCTATGCATTTTTACGCTGAGCTTCACTCAATTTACTGAGAAATGTTTGCAGAATATAGATAAAAGGATATACAGGGACACGCAAAGAATTCGGTACATGGACGCTTATGAATGATGATTTATGATAATGTGATTTCAGTTGTTTTAAAATTGTTTTAGTTTACAATAAATTTTAGCCTAATGCTGACGTGTAATAAAGGTACAATGTAAACTACAGGGCTGAACAAATGTATTCAAGTATGTTTCCACCTAATAGTATGAATTGCTGAAAAAGAAATTTCCAGCTACTGGGTATTTTCTTGCTAAACTAAATTTTCCCATTATATCAACTGACATATTAAATACAGAGCTGTTCAAAAGTACTGGAATACATATTTGGGTACATTTGGTTATACACTATTATTTCCCTAAATAACAAAGTTTTGTTAAAGATTTCATTAAGTGTTGGAAAGTGCTTCATAATCTATGCTTAACGCATAATTTTTCTTACTTATTTTAATTACATCAACACACATATTTGGATAGAACAGCACCATTTTCTGCGATTTACACATTTGTTTGTGGTTTTTGAAGAGATAACAATCTACACACTCCCACTAAGCCAATAAACACAAAAAATACAGGTAAATTTTAAGTAAAAGTGTGCAAATTTCATGACGAGCGTGTAATTTCTCGATTTTACTCATATAAACATGTGAAAGTGACTAATTTATAAATTTATTTTTAAGAATGCATAATGTAATTCATGTAATTTTAAATTATCAATTCTTAATTTATTTATTCTTTATAATTTCACGCTAATGGCTTGTTTTATGTATATAGTGTAGTTTAATACAAATTGCTTGATTCCTTTATCAGATTGTCATTTTTTAGCACTTTCCAGTAAAGTTGAAAAGTGGTTATATGTTTGGTTTGTCTGTCCGACTGTTCGTCCTTTCTACGCTCCAATTCACGTAAATAAACTTGTAATAATATTGTCATGCATTTGATAAAGCTTATTTTAGGGTCACCAAAGCATAGTTGGTATTGAATATGAAGTAAATACGATTAATGGTTCGTTTACAGGAAACTCAAAAGAATTCGATTGCAATATGGTATATGGGGAAAAGTCGTTTGAAGAGTATTTTAATGACATTATGCTATTTCAAATGAAATCGAAACTGATTTCACTACGCTCAGAATATTCATAGCATTTTTATTAATATACAGGAACATACAAAAGAAATCGGTTTCTCGTAAAATGTGCTGAAGAGTACGTTTTAAAATTCGGTAGGCGCTTTAAAATTTAATTGTTTGTTATTTTCATTTTAGTCTTTATATATTAGTTCTATATTTCATATACAGGGCTGCACAAAAGTATTCGTATACCATTCCCCTTATTAGAGGAAATTGCTGAGGGGAATTTTCAACTGAAATATGTGTGTCTCTTAAATGTGTAACAAAATTTTGGAATGTATGCTAAAGATATATACAAAACTTTATATCATATACAATGCTCCTAAAAAAATCAGATAATTTTCCGATTGTATATGGGAATAGTTGAAAATCGGGTTTGACATGCGTTATGGTGAAATGAGACGTTATATTTCAATTTTATTAAACGGTGCAGTTTTGTGACATTATTTTCAATGCATTGGAAATTGTTTCATAATCTATGCTTGATGCATGCTTCTTTCTTTCTTGTTAAATATATATGAGGGAAACTCAGATAAAATTTGACGGAGAACATGTGCTAGTATCACACTATGTACATACAGCATAAATATAGCAGTATCTGCTTTTAATTCTATCCGGCATACCGTTGATGATACCTAATTTTAATTTCCTACTTGCAAATGGCACCAATAATATTTTAACAAAATTTTCCTTTTACAGTGAAAGCTTGAATTAAGAGGAGGGGTGGGGGATTTCTAAAAATGTTATTTCTAAATTCCGGTGTCAGTCTATAATTTCTCATTTTAATATCAGAATTTTCCCGTGCCGGAAAGGGTTAAAAAAGAATTTTATTCTTACCAAACATTATGAAATATGCATATTCGATTATCTCATTTTTAAAAGAATTCGAGGGAAATGTCTAATGAAATAGGTATAAATTTGAATTATTAACTAATAAGCAAAGAAAAGTTGGAAAATAATACTTATAAGTTTTTAATTATCTTATTTATCAATGAATATCCTCGAATTGTAATATGGGTGTTCAATTTTTGAGGATTTCTCAGAAAGTTCTATATTAACATCCAGACTAATATTTCAAATATTAACATCAGTTTCATACATTAACAGCATATATTAAATCTCTGATAATGAGACGAAGATCGATAATAAACGTATGGAAATATGCATATGAGTATTGAATATCGATGTAAATTTCCAAATACTTTCACACTCGATTAAACTATAAGGTGCAGTATTGTAATCATTATGCTTTATTTGCAAATATATCGATAATAAATGCGACAAGTTGACTGGAAAATTATTTTACTTGTTTTATAATGTCAACGTAATATTTTCCATTATGCAACAGCGACATTCTAGAAAATAAAATAGCGAATTTTTTTCTCAATAATATTCCGAAAAAACATGGAAAAGTCTTGAATTGTTTAAAAAGATTAATTTTATTTCTGATATTTTGAAAATAGCATAATACTATCACTTAATAAATGTTAATTTTATCCTCCTCATATTAAAAGCAATTCTAATTTATTTTCGACTCTTTTCATTAGTTAAATGTCTCCATGCTTATATTTCTTTTTATTTTCGTTCTTCTTACATTTTCGGAGCAACGAATTAATGTCACAAGAAAGCACTTTTATTTAATGTAGAGCAATTTTTTTTTTAAAAACAATAAAACGGCTACTTCTTGTAGGAGTTTTGAATAATTTTAAAAATTTATTTTTAACCCGGCTAATATTTGAATCCACAGTAGAATCCTTAGAAAAGAAAATAAGCCTTGTCAAGTCATAACTGAGAACTTAAGTGGATTTGAAATACTTTTGAAATTATTCCATATTTTTAGTACTATGCAATATCGATTTCATTTTCTTTTAGTTGAATTTTTTTCACAATTTAAAAAATACACATAATTATATTAATATACTAAATATATCAAAAAGCTACCATGGGAACGTAATCATTAATGCCCATGGTAGCAAATCTTTTACTTTGATTTTAAATGTTCATATTACTATAAAAAAACAAATTTGCATTGAACTTTTTTACACAGAGAATAGAAGTAATTTCTTTTAAATCTGTACGTTCTACTGATTTAGTTTTATTTTAATCAAGTATTAAAAAAATTGATCATGAACTAACCATTGTAATTGGCACTTTGAATTTTTTTGTGATACATGTTGCTACATTTTTTTTTTTAATTTATTCCATTACTAGCTGTTACCCGTGACTTCGTTCACTTAGCATTAAAAAAAGATAAACGCATTACTGAACAAAACGTTTTATTCACGATAATTTAAAAGATATATAATTAACACACATTTTTCCCCATTTTATAGGAGGCAATATAGTGGTTATTACTTATAGGGGATTTGGAAAATGATATACTGTGCTAGATAATATGAATATTGAACAACTACTGTAACGCACTCCATGTTCTACAGAAATCATGTTATAGTACATTTAAGAATTTCATATCAAAGAAAGAAAATTAATGCTTTAAACCTAGATAATAAAAAAATATTCAACCCTTTCAAAATACGCAATTTTGCCAGCCCATTCTTCTGTGCATCTATTAATGACCTATATGTGTATAAATATTCTAAATAGAATACTAAAATTTAGTTTAGTCAGAAAAAATACAACGAAGATTAAAATTCACCTTTAGCAATTTCTAATAATAGTCAGAAACGTATTTAATTCTTTTGTACAGCCCTGTATATTACTTGCAGATTTTTATACGGACCACAAAATTAGCTTAAATTATTCAAGCAAAAGCCCGATTAAAATTATGAAATCCACATTTTTGGGAATTCCTGTTTCACAAATGACCATGCATCTAATTTTTTGTACAGTCCGATATATGATTTTATTTAAATTCTAGATATATCTCTCATTATAATGATTGAAGGTAAACTTAAAAATGTATAACTCTAATGAAAACCATCTTAATCAATTCACGCTCATTCTCAGTACTGTTTGCGAATTCTTTAGTCCTTTTTATAATTTAAACACACTACAAGTTATACAAAAAAATTAGTTAACCTTAAATTTCATACCATAATTTAAAATGCTCTTCAGCAATCTTTTTTTAATAGACCATACTTCGGATACAATATGGTATCCGAAGTATTTAATCTGTCCCTGTAAATGAGCAATAAATGTGTCGCAAACCATACTCAACTGCAAGCATGTTGTAGTAAATCTTAATAATGTGTATGAATTTCATCTTGTTTGAAATAGTGCAAAACAATTAAAATAAGCTGAAAATGTTTTTTCCTCGTAGACTATTATATTACCGACCTCTTTTCTGTAACCATGTAAATGGATGTTATATGCTTTGATCTCATTTTCTGCAGAAATCCTGTTTTAGTGCATTTCAGAAATTGATATAAATTTCAAACTGAAAATTGATATCAATTTATTGTTTTTTAATCAGAGTAGCATCATTAAAATACCCCCCTTCATAGACCATAATATAGAGAAATACTTTTGAGTTCTCTGTACGCATACTACAAATACTACACTTAAAATATTCGATAGTATTCATGTTCTTATGCACCTTAAAAATTTATAAAAGTGTCATTATGTTTAAGATATATGTAACACTACTACAATACATCGTAAATATTTTTTCTCTTAGTAAATAATACTTCTTCTTTTGAGTGCTTATGTGATTGAGCTATGATTGTTACATGCTTCATTTTAAATGCCGAACATGCTATGATAAATCGCAATAACATCTATTAATTTCGTGGGAATCCGGCTATATTTACTCAAGTGAAAGAATGGACAGACCGACGGCATCGGGAATACAGACATATCGAAGTCATAAACATTTTTCAACCAAGTTAGAAAGTTTCAAAAAGGAGGATATAATAAGATTATAATAATCAAGGAATATATCTTCGTTAAAAAAAAAAAAAATTTTAGGAAAATTTTATTACAAAACTGTGTTTTACAGGTTAAAAACTCGCAACTTTGGTTGTGTGTATGAAAAAAATATTTTTAAAAGTGACAACATATTTTTACTTTTTAAGCTAAAAGAAATGTGGAGATAAAATCCGGATGCAAATCACCATTTACAAACGTGCTTCCATTGCACTTCGAGCTAACGATGCTTAAATTGAGATTTTCTCGCATTCATGTTAAATCTTTAGATTTTAAACCAGAAAGTGCATTTTTGAAGTTTTCTTTTATTAATATATTTTGTACTGAACAGCTTTAAGAATTAACATTTCCCAAAAAAAATTTTGGTTGTCGTTGGTTAAGCTATTTTTAACCTTTTTAAGAATGATAAAGTTGTTTTTCATTAATCATTACGTCATTTACAACTTAGATAATTTTCCGCCATAAATTATTGATATTTTCTTTTTTAACTTATTTCATTTCAAATTAAAAATTAAATATTTAAATTTAAAGTGCTCAGACGATAAACATAATTTTCTTTAAATAATAATAAGGTACCCTGGGGTAATAACGCCAGGCGGGGTAATAACGCCAAGTGCTTATATTTTGCATAATTATGAAATAATCAGGTAAATGACATCCACGTGCTCTGCGCAGAAGGGTTTTGAGACATATAAATCGCAAAAAACAGCTTCAAGTTAATTTGTTTCATTTTTAGGTCTTATTGTTTTTACAAGTAATTAAAATTAACATTTGATCTAAATTTTGCGAGATAAGGTTTTTGATCTGAAGACTGTATTTTTTATCCAGAAATACTTTGTTTATTACATAAATTTGTAGTGTATTTCATGTACTTTCAATTTGTTGTAGAAGATTTTGGATATCTTCTCGAGATAATTTGTAGTTTAGGATTTACTGCGCAATAAGTATCCCGGGGTAATAACGCCAGGAATTGGCGTTATTACCCCGGTTGATTCCCAACAGTGGCCGAACTATATCCGAAGGGGTTTTATATATTAATATGGGAAAGCATTATCATCATTGTTGAAATGGTAAAATTAAGGGGGGGGGGGTGCCCAATACTTAAAAATAATCTCTCTATTTTATTTTTTATTATATTATTATTTTTTTTACTAATGTAAAAAATAATTTTTAACTCTTGTAAATAAAACTATTTCAAAATGTTTTCGAGATTCAAATTCGAACATCTTCAAAATCAGGTTTCTATTAAATTTCCACTGGATTGTTCAATTGAGTTCGAAATTTTAACTGTCCGCTTTCTCAGCGTTCGGTTTTTCAAAAATTTATAAATTTAACCTTTAAGTGATGTGACAGAAATTGTAACGTATGAATGTGTTGCGGTTTGTGAGACCACAAAATTGAAAGATGAATAAAAGGCGGGAATAACTCATAAGATTGTGTTTTTGTACTAAACTTTTTATACAAGAGCATTATACTTAATATTCACCTATTTAGTCTCTGGTGATAGTACTAAAATTCCAAATGAAACAAAATTTCGGTATTTTTTGCAGTTAAACTGAAAATTACAAGTTAAACTAAAAAATTAAAAGAAAAATAGTGGTCTACGAGACCGGTAACATTAGTTAAAGGTTAAAATGCGATCCATTATTAAAAATCATAGAATACTGTTCCTGCGCTAAACTTTTTGTACAGAATTAATTCAAATTAAATTTAATCTATTCAAATATTTCTAACAATATTACGAGAACTCCAAACGAAAGAGAATTTCAGTTGTAACTATAGTTAAACTGGAAAATACAAGTTAAATGCTATTTTGGGGGGGGGGGGGGAGGGGTACAGTGTTCAGTCAGATTGCTAACAGCAGTAAAAGGTTAATTTTGTTGCTAATATAGAGATAATGATATATAACCATATGAATTATTTATAAAATTGAATAAGAGATCTCTTTGGGATAATATTTTTTAATCAAAAATTTTATTCAATTTATTAAAAATTTATTAAAGCATGCTCTTTAAAACGTCGACAATTTAACTGTAGGTTTGGAGAATCCGCATTAGTGTGGAGTTATGGGTTAAAAACTATTTACTAGATTACTATAATAGTATTAACCTTTAACTTCTGTGACAAAAATTGTCGCATAACTTACTGTGAGCGGCGTGTCAGACCGCTTAATCTAACGATGAATAAAATGTTAAATTAACTTTTAGAATATTATTTTTGTATTGAACCTTATATACAGGATTATTATAAATAAAATTCAGCTATTCAAAAGTTTCTAGAGATAGTAATAGGACTCCAAATGAAACAAAATTTTCCCGATATCTATAGTTAAACTAAAAATTGCAAGTTAAACTCTGAAACTTGAAAAACTCAGCGGTATGTGAGACGCTAACAGCAGTTGAGGTTTAACAAAAATATTTATTACATATAATTCTAGTTATTATAAAACTTCAAATGATTAAAATATTACATTATGAATGGTTAAAACCATGCAATGTTTCTTATAATCATATTTAAGCGGGACTTTTTAAGCAAAGAGAGACAAAGGGTGTTATATTCTGTTGAAGCTCCCCCTCACTCCTTTTTCTTTCACTTTCACAAGAAAATCAATATTTTCTATCGCATAGAATGCATACATGGGAATATAAATACTGATTTAAATAATCCGTGCAATGTTTCTAATAATTCTATTTAAATGGCCATTTTTAAGCAAAACGTAGCTTAGAATCTGATATTCTTTTGCCTCATCCCCCCCTCCCACACCACACGTTTATTTTTCTTACACTTTCACAAAAAATTGTACGTTTTCAATAGCTTAGATTGCAATTTGTCAATTTCTAGAGCTGTAGAGTTTGTATTTTTAGAATTGGGCAATCTACATGCCATTATTCCATCTTATTTTGTAGTTTTGTTTGCATGGCGTTATTACCCATGTAGGTGGGTATTAACGCCAAATAGCATTGGTCAAAAAAAACGCCATTACATTTTATGAATACATATCTGTTAAATTATTTTATTTTATATAGATAGTCAATGAGTTGCTGTATCAGATCCTATATTTGTTTGAAAAATACAATTTAAAACTAAGCCGTGAAAATTGGTAGAACCTTAACGTGGCGTTATTACCCCAGGGTACCTTACTTGATATCATAACTCAATCTCATTTTATTCCAACGACAGAGCAAATCTATTTTATTTTCCATATATGACGTCACCTTTATCTCTATTTAAAACTTACTTAAAATCCATATACCTATTGTTATTAGAAATGAATACCTTAAAACTTATGTTTTGTTTCCAATATGACGTCAGAATGATATTATTTAGATTTTTTACTTATTTTTTTTTTCATTTTGTTTTATCACGTGAAAATCTTTCAATTGAAAATTAATTACTGAAGATAAATAATTATTCCGGTTTTTTAATTTTTGGCAACGAAAAGAGAAAAATGATTAAATCTGATTAAATATTATGGAAAAATTGTGAATTTATTCTGTATCAAAAATGATGAAAATTTGAATTATTAAGAAAACTATTTGCTTAAAATAAATAAAAATTTGCCTATGTTCATTTCAGGCCTATAATCTATCTACATGCAAAAATACAAAGACATCAATTCATCAGTTTTGAAGCCAATTTCAATCCAATTTTTCGGACACACTTTCACATTTGTAATATATATAAGATCTGCACTCAAAATTCATAACTAATTTTACCTAAAGGTGCGTTTATTTCTGTAATCATATTTAATATGCATTATTTATGAAATTTCATGCTAAAAATAATACCAATCTTATAATAGCAGAAATGATACAATGCACTGTAAAAAATTTTTGGAACGTTATTCAAATTAGCAGAAACCTTCCCGATATTATCTGATATGTCAGAGCTGTTTTCACTTTCCGATAGAATCAGGAAATTTTCGGTTTACTTTCCGAAGTGAACGAAATCCTAGCTAACGCATGCGCAGTCCAACTATTTCTCAATTCGATTGTTTCTGCAACCGCGAGAATCGGAAGTGATATGTTCCCGCCTAATCAACACTTCGATGTTCTAAAGCATTTTACTTACATAAATAAAGTAAGTTTGTGTTATATTATTATTTACTTTTGAGTTTAAAGTTATAATTCAATTCTATTAATATTTATTTTTAACTTGTTTACCAGTTTAATTCAGGTGATTAATTTAGTATTGCATATTTCACTGATGTTTACGAAATTCAGTTTGAAAGGTAATAGAAGTAATACCTATTTTTAAAAAAATGATGATAATACTTTAACATTTACTAAGAAAAAGGATAAATTTCTTACTTGTAAATACATTAAAATATATACATTTCCAGTTTATTTATGGATGATTCCACAGTATTGCGTACATGACATTTACAAAGTTCATTGAATTATTTGTTTATAAGATACTGAGCTGAATGAATAATTTGAATTGTTACTATAAAAGATAAGTTCTTCAAAATACATTTATGTTACTGAGAAAAGAATTTAAATTCGAAACAAATCACAAATTATAGACGTTGCAGACATGATGTACGCAGTTTCTATTTTGAAAGTTTTTATACTTTTTAGAAAATGTCAGTTTTATTTAAAAAAATATTTTTGATAAGAATTGAATGTATATATAAATTAATATTAGCAATATTTTATTTTTTTATAGTTTTTTTAAATGTAGAATTAGTCATTCAAGTTTATGAGTTGCAGACAGGACATAAATGCTTTTCATATTAAACGTAACAAAATTTAGATACAAATATCTTTATAATAATAATGCAGTTTTAATATAAATGTAAATATACACATTTGTATGTATTTTAATGATATAATACATAAATGATCCTTATTTTATATTGTTATCTATTTAAATTAAAAAACAAAAAGAAAAATTTAACAAGAAAGCTGGGAGCTCTGCCGTTTGCCAATTAAGATTAGCAAGTATTATCAATAATGCCATATATATATATATATGTATTAGGGATGTACCGAATATTCAGTATCTATTCGGTATTCGGCCATTTTACCGAATATTCGGTTAGGCCGAATATCAAACTACTTGGTTAAGCCAAATATTCGGCTTGGCCGAATATGAAACTATTCGGCCTGCCGAATATTCGGTTTGGCCGAATATCAAAGTATTTGGCCGAATCGAATGCTTAATAAAGCCTTTTAAAACACATTTTAAAAAACTTTTCACGATTTCTGCTTTTAACTGTCAATTTATAAATATATTTAAAATAGTTAGAAATAAAATCATATTTAAATAAAATAGAATGTTTTTACATTATTTATTTGCTATATGTAAAATTTAACTCAAGAAAACTTGTGTTTTCGTTTGTTGCATTTTAACAATAAAGAAGATACTATAACTATATTTTCAACTCACATGCTTTGATTTCTGTAAAATATGATATGATGAGAAGGATGGAAAATGCCACCATTCATAAGTAAAGAACTATGACTTAGGCATTCCTTTATTCAGAATTAAGTTGAAAGTATTTATACTTCATATTGAAAAAAATCTGCCTTGAGTTATTTAAAAAGAACAAATATGAGACTGTATAGTTTTTCTTCAACTATTTTTTTTTCATTATTTCTCTTTGATTTCAAAATATTTGTTTTAATTCGTTGAAGAAATCATGATATTTAAGATGATTTTATTAATTGAAAAAGTCTCATAATTATGCTTCTTAAAAAAAAAAGGGCAGATTTTTTTCAATACTGAATGTTCTTATAAAAAGTTCGTTTATTAAAATATAAGTCTCTTTTATTAAATATCATGTAAAACTGTTTTAAAAAGTAACATTTTAATACCTTTAAACTTTGAAATATAAAAAGTATTTGGAAAGCCGAATATTCGGTATTCGGCCAAATAGTTACTATTTGGCTGGCCGAATATTCGGTATTCGGCCCAACAATTACTATTCGGCTAGCCGAATATTCGGTATTCGGTTCAGCTGTTGGCCGAATATTCGGTATTCGGCCAAAATCACTATTCGGTGCATCCCTAATATATATATGTTTAGAGCTATTGTTGAATCAGGGGGAGGGAGTGCTGTTTGAACCAGTGTTGGATAACAAGTTAACAGACCAAAACTAATGGGGGGGGGGGCAGAGGGGGCACATGCCCTAGGCGCCAGGCGAAGGGAGACCATGTGAACCTGTTGTATTTTGATATTTCTCACGTTTATGTTTAACACGGTATTGTTAAACACGTCCTGTCTGGGTTATGCCAAAATATAGAAGAATTTAAGGATATGGCATAAAGATCCTGTATAAACCGGAATCTTTTTAGATTATTTCCGATTCCACTTACAAGATTAATGAATCAATATTTTACAAAAGAGAATACATAGTTCAGTATTACATATTTTATTATTATTAATTTTAAATGAAGTAAGATATTAGAAAATTAGTAAAATTATATTTGTAAATATGCTTTACTGAGGAAAGGGGGGGGGGCACCAAAATATGTTTGCCCTGGGTTTAGCATACTAACTAAACGATCCAAAGGCGATTCTGCTATGTATTTTTCAAAAATCAAAGGTTTTCGGTTCCGGAAAAAAAAAATTGTCCTCAATCCGGAAATTTAGACAAAAAACATATTGCAAATTTCGTTAAATCGCCTCCCAAAAAAATCAATGTCGTAAATCATTCGCAGAAAAATCGTAAATATCGTTAGAGTTTTGCACAAAAAACACGAATTTCTGTAGATAATCGTGAAAAAACTCAAATTTCGTCTGAAGATCGTGAAAAAAAATGTGAATTTCGTCAAACAATAGTGAAAGAACAGAAATTTCATCAAAGATTTGGGGGAAAAAAGCAAATTTCGGATGGAGATCACAGTTGAAACGAAAATATCATCAAAATACCTGCAAAAAAACACAAATCGCAAAAAAAACCACAACATTCGCCAAACGATCTCAAAAATTCTGCAATTTTTGTCAAAGAATCACCAAAAATTCTGCAATTTTTGTCAAAGAATCACGAAAATTCCACAAATTTCGTCAAAAAACCGTGAAAAATCCGCAAATTCCCTCAAAAAACCGTGAAAAATTTGCAGATTTCATAAAAAAAAAAACTAAGTCCGATAGTTTCGTTCAAAGATCGCGAAAAATCCACAAATTTCGTCAAAAGGTCGCAGAAAAAACACAGAACCAAAAGTAATTTCCCCCCCCCCCTTCCATTTCTCACACAATCTGCTGTAACTTTTCAGAAAATTTGTTGCAAATTTCAAGGAAGTTTTTGCTTAGAATTAAGTTTGAAGATCCCGTTGACAAATTTGGCATTTTCCCGCAATCCTTTAAAGAATTTAGCATTTTTTTCCTCGATTATCAACAAAATTGCCGTTTTTTTATGATCTTTTAATGAAAACTTCGAGATTCTTTCATAAAATTTGTGTTTTTTAAGTGGCATTTTGATAAATTTGGGTTTATATGCAGGGGCGTGCAAAGAGAAAACTGTACTCAATGCAAAATTTCAATTTAGTATTCTTTTTCTTCTTACAGGCCAAAAATGATGTTGGTAGTAGAAAATCGGCACCCGTACTTTTCTGCACCCAGGGCGACTCTCCCTCCCCTTCCCAGGTCGCTGTTTATATGGCGATCCTTTCATGAAATTCGCAATTATTCCCCAGTCATTTTACAAAATTCGTGTTTATTCCGCAATCATTTTATGAAATTCGCGTTTACTCCACAATGATTTTACGAAATTCGCGTTTATTCCGCAACCATTTCACAAAATTAGTGTTTATTTCTCGATTTTTTAAAGAAATTTATGTTTTATAGCGATCATTTAAGAAAAAGCGAGTTTTTATTTCGCGATTCTTTGAGAAAATTGACGTTTCTATCGAGATAATCTAACAAAATTTTCTGCAAATGATTGATGAAATTGATTGTGAAAATATACATTTAGTCCTCCGTTCAAAAGCCATGAAAAATCGGTTATTAGTATGGAAATTCGGAGATAACTATCCGAATTTCTGAGCTGATAAATGATTATTCATAACTTTTGAAATCGAATGTGTTAACATTTTGGAAAATTTGAAACGGAATTACTCCGTTCTCGCGACAGAAAATTGCACGAAACTTGTCAATCGATTGCAGAAAAAAATGCGAAATTTGACGATCCATTGCGAAAAATATTGTGAATTCGATCAATTTGTCGCTGTAAAAAACTCGCAAAATATGTCATTCATTCACACGAAAATATCAGAAAATTTGTGATTTTTTTGTAGCGGGAGCCTCCCGCATACGATATTCTTTTGGGTGGGATTTCAAAATTTCAGGCTCGAATCCCGCCATCCCGCCCTGAAATTCAAGTCTTGAATGTGAATTTATTTAAAATATCTCAGAAAGAATATGTGAATTTTATCAGAGTATAGCGAAAAGATTATGTGAATTTCGCCAGAAGATCACAAAAATAAAATGCAAATTTCAAGGAAAAATCAGTAAGAAAATGCTACAAAACTAGATCAATCTCTTAAGTTGTATAATTATTTTCAGAGGAAAAAATTTATTGAATTGAAAGACTGAAACCTTTCCCTTTTACAAATGTCAAAAATAGTCGCGAAACAAACATTCACACACACATATGCAAAAAAAAGTCCTCCAGATTAATTTTAAGTGTGTGTGCAATGATTTTTCATTTTCAAAGGCTACCAGAACATAAAATGTTTCTGTCCTATCAGAAAATCGCCATTTTCACATTCAGTTCATGCACTTGGCACACCATGTTAAAGAAGGCCAAATCATGCTTACAATAAATAAATAAAAAAAAATATTTTTTTTTCTTCTAGAAATCATGGTTGAATGTAGCAGAAAATAAAGTTGAAGTCCCAGTTTTTTGGCCATAAAATGAGGCATGAAGTACCTGAGCATTTAAAAAAGGTAATCCTTAAAGCTTTATTTTTGTTATATTTTAATTGAAATAAATATTTCAGACGAGTCAAGTCTCCAGATTTCAACAGAAAACTCTAATTTTCACATGTTTTTCTATACTCCTGATTTTCGACATATTTCTCCTGATTTTATGCATATTTTTAAATATTCTATTACAGTAGACTCCCTAAAATCCCCACATAATTTACGAATGTAAACTATGAAATATTTAGTTCAGATATAATTACAAAATTTGACTGTTTTAGTCTTATATCGATTCCAAACATATTTCAATTTGTAATTTTTGTTATTACTGAATTCCTGTTTTTTCATCAAGGAAAAATAAATTTAATTTATTTCTGAAAAATTTAAGATATTGCTGATGTCACTGGTAATCACAATCTTACCAAATATATTTATGTACTAGTCAAGTTTTTTTTTGGTTATTAAGTCTGACCGTAAAATTTCCATATTTTATTATTTTGATATGAATTAGTAATGTGCCTTTATGAAGGCACAATGATTAATTTCGGAAAAGTACATTTCATCTGCATAATGGACATGTAATCATACCTTAATAATTATTAACTTGAACTGCTTTTAATACTTTAATCATTTTGAAAATTATGTAATTTTTTATTATTTTAGTATATTAGTTATTTTATTTTTTATTATATTGTAAGCATTCATTATAGTTTTGACTGCATTATTAATTACATTTAAATTGCTGTTTTAAAATATATAAACAAGGCAATGACCAGAAATTTGCAAAATTCTAAAATCCGCACAACCTCTGGTCCCAAGCTGTGTGGCTTTGACGGAGTCTACTGTATTTTACAATCAATTGTATTGTGATTCAGAAATGCAAAATTCCAGTACTACTATAGGTGTAATTCTTTACTGTGATTGATCATAATACAGTCCACTCCCTCTAATCTGCAACCGTATAATGCGCTCTATATTTCAGATGTAAACAAACAGTTAAATTCTCCTTTTTTTTAACCAAGATGCACACTTTGACTATAATAAAGGTTTTACTGTACTGATGAATTTAGAAATTTTTAATGCATTTCTGCATTTATTAAAAGAAAATGTTTTATGTATCTTATAAATAACTATTAAGACTGCTATCTTCTGAGCACATTTGCTGACTATGTAAAAGATAGATAGCTCTTGAGGATAAATATCTTATTTTTTTAGAATAAACCAGGGTTGGGTTTTTGACGTCAAAAAGGGGTTTTTGACATGACAAAGGTTTAAACCGGATTAAACCGTCAAAAACCTGTCAAAAACCCATAGATTCGCAATCTGCTGTGGTGCACTAGAGTTTGTTATTAAATTTTAAAACTAGCAACAGTTGCCATACATTATGTTGAAATTTAATTATATTATGGGTAATTAGCAGGTTTTTAAATATTTTTTATTAATAAAATTTAAGGTAAAAATGACAGATTTCAAATCTTAGTAATTTATCTTGAAATTGACATGCAGAAATATTTACAGAAAAATTGTTTAAATATCTTGTTTATTTATTATTTTAATATTTTAAAAAATCTAAGTTTTTTAGTATGCATTTTGACATAGCTAATATAAGTGTTCACGAATTAAGTGTTGTAAGTGCAGGATTTTCAAAAGTGTTGAACTTGATACACATGTTTAATAATTTTTTTTGTGCTATGCACATTATATACATAATATCCAGTAAGTTAATTTGAATTTAAATAATATTATTTATTATATTTTTGATTATTACACATCATTATAAAACATTTTTATCCCCCCCCCCTCACCTTACACACTAATAGCATTAAAAATACGAATAATGTTTACTTTGACAGCAAGGTAAGACAAGAAGTAATTATTCAATAACTGAATACTTATGATATTTAACAGAATTTTATAGTATTCAGTGGGGGGGGGGATCATGAGCATTTATATAAGTTAATTTTTCAGCATACAGTAAAACCTCCATAACGGACACTCCCGAATAGCGGACACCTCTATTTAACGGACAGTTTACCGATCCCCACTCCCAAAATCTAAATTTTTGTATGTTTAACCTCTGAATAACGGACATTCTGAATAGCGGACAGTAATTTTGGCGATAAAGTATGGAAAATTGTTTTTTATCTAAGAAAAAAAGTCAAAAGCCTCTAAATTTGTCAGGGCAATGTGTCAAAACTTTGTAATCACAGATAGATGTAGACAGTAGGCCGGGGAAAATCTTCCCTCCCACGTCCAGTATTAAATTCAGGAAATGGTCTGGAGGGACATTACCTCCCGGAGCATCACAATGTCCCCCCCCCCCCAATCCCCTCCGTAAGATTTATGATTTTATGCTTTTAAGAAGTGGCAAAATGCAGTGAACAGTTACATTTTTTTATTATTTTTTTAATGAATCAGAAAAATCAAAACTATTGACAGGGTTAAAATTTCACATTGAACAAAAAAAAAAAAAAAAAAAAAAGACATGGGCTCTTTAAATGCAAAAGGAAACTTTTTAAATACATATTTTTCACAAGTATATAATAAACAGTGTACAAAGGTATGTACCGTTTTACTTAAACTTTATTGCTTAAAAAATTATTTTAATTTCTGATTAATCATATAGTAGAATTTTAGGACATATACAAGTCAATTAATAAAACTTTAAGCATTTCTTAGCAATTTTTTAATCTCCAAGGTATTTCCCAATAGCGGACAGTTTACGCGCTCCCGAGGTGTCCATTATTTGGAGGTTTTACTGTAGTATACAAATGGGCTGAATAATGTAAAACACAAAATATAATGTAATTTCTTTCATTATCTAATTAAATACCTAATTTTTAAAAATAAAACATTTATAAAATACTTCAAATTAATTTGATTACGTAATCAAAATGGATCCAAATGAAAATTATCAAAATAAAAATTTAGTTCAATAATCCAAGTCATTTGCCCCACGTAACACATAACCAGTTTTGAACATCTTTCTGTTCCTAACTGATTACGGAACATGTCTAATCTTTAATATTGTTTTAAACTGTACACTAAATTTAGTTATAAAATAAGTTTCTTCATAATATATTATCCCTGCATATTTTGAATAACACATTAAAATTAAATAAATAATGTTACAAAATATAAGGTTTTCCAAAAGCTAAGGTTTGTATTCAAAATATGTTTCTTCAAAAATTTAAATTTATTTCTTCTACAACATATTTAGAAACATTTTCTTTATATTAAAAGCAAATAAATTTCACTTATTAAATATAAATATAGGTAGATTATATATGTGTAAATAAATATTATTACATATAAATATAGGTTTTTGACAGTTTTTGCCATTTTTGACAAGGAGGTTTTTGACATGACGGTTTAAACCATGGTTAAAACCGTCAAAAACTGTCGCGTGTCAAAAACCTGCCAACCCTGGAATAAACAAACTTATGTTACTAATCAAGAAATTCTGACTCTTAAGGGCATCAAGATTAAACTGCATAGCATAAATAAAAAATGATAAAGCAAACAACCATCACTGTGATGTTTGATAGATTTAAAAATAAAAAAAATGTTTTCAATTAATTTTATATTATTATATCATTTAAATGTGTTCCTATTGACTATAGCTTTTTATGCATGAAAAAATATTTTCTTTCATTTCTGTGTTATTTATTTGCTGCATATTTAACATTTGTTGATAAATTCCAAATATTAGAATGTAAACAAAGAAATGACCTATAATCTGCGAAATTCTATAATCCGCAAAACCCTTGGTCCCAACCTGTGCGGATTAGAGGGAGTGTACTGTAGTATTTTACGAGATAAACTACAATCAGATTCTTAAAAAACTATGATGGATTTTTAAGATTTACTGTTTTTGCATGTTTTGGATTATTAATAATAATCCACTTAATAATAATTCATTTAAGGCTTATTTACGATTTTTACTATAGTTTGATACATGTTAACAAACTGCCACCTTCCCTGTAATATGTAGTCAATTTAAAATATGTTAAAACATCATATCGATCAACTACAAGAAAAGTGATAAATCTCGCAAAAGTTCATGCTGTGTTTTATTCCGCTAATCATTTTATTCCATCATATGTGTGTCTTGCTACACAAACAGTTTCATAAGTGAAGTTATACGGAAATTTACTTTTTTAATGATATATCCATTTGTGACTTCTGACCACAGAAGTGAGGTGGATTGTGTAAGGAGGTATTCAACTCTCGATACCTCATTCTGCATCCTCATTCTTGAAGATTTTGTGTTTTTATGCATGTTTCCATTTCTGCATGCAGAACTAACTGCTATACAGTATAAATATGCAAATTGTCTTTTGCCTCTCATTTAAAATTTACTTTTGTTGAGATGTGTCACTATTCTTGCGAGTGAACAATATGTTTAAACGCATTATACTTGCAAGGAATACATATTTTCCTTATTTAAGTAAGAGTGACATATTTCTTTTTAATTTTTTAATCAGTGGGAGAATTAAGCATCCCCCCCCCCTTGTGATGAAGAAAGAAACTATATGAGTGGTGTATTGTTATTAAGAAATATATCCTCATATCAATATTAAAATATTAATAACGATATTTAAAAAAATTAACCTAAACCTTACATAATTTAAAGTTGAAATTTTGAAAAAAAACAGTTGAATTTTTGAGTTGGGCAAAATCATAACAACCCTGCTTTAAGTTAAATATGCTAAATTTATATAGTTTCTTTCATTAATTGCAAATAAGAGATCAATTAAAAACTTTTTCTTTTCTTTCTTTACAGCTAATTTTTTTTTTTTTCTTTTTTGAGGGGGGGGGGAGGGACATTTTATTAATGCTTAGAAATTCCTTTTAAATCTGGTTCTTTTGAAATATATTTAAATTCGCATTTATTTTTGCATTGATAACTTAGATTAAATATTGATACAATTGTAAAATCATGAAAATTTTTGAAAAACCCATAATGGGTTTTTTTAAGTGGGCCCGGGCGGGTTTTTTCAGGCTGGGCCCCGATGGCAATGCTGGTCATCATCCTAGTCATTAATAAAAGTATTTGTTATGAGAACTGTTGTAATATTTTAAGTCTTCCACAAATATGCTGCAACACTCTGCTCGGTCCATTTAATGGCCGACAGTCCTAATAATTCAAATTCTATTTAACCAAGTTATCAAAATGTTTGCTATGTCAAAGAAAAACTAAAAAAAAAAGTAAATAAAACTCCATGAAATAATACATTGGTTGATCGCAGGCAAAAAATGCTGCGCAGTTTTTGATAGTTGATACATAGAAAGAAAATATCACAATTTGCAATCAGCTGCAGGTAAATATAGCCAAATTTGCCATTGGATTGACTATGAAAACTGTGAAATTCATTGCTCAAAAGCAGAAAAAATATCAATAAATTTTGCCAGTCGCAGGAAAAAGCCACAAAGTTTGTCTCACTACTAAGGTTTTGTCAACTGGTCCTTGGGGGGGGGGGGGGATTTATCAATGGGTAGTTGGTCAATCGCAGAAAAAGCTCTGCTCTTTTGGCAGTTGCTTGCAGAAAAGCTGCAAAATCCACCAAACGGTTGAGGATTAAAATTATTGTAGAAGATTTAAGTTTACCCATGATTTTCTCCAACCAGTCTCAAGAAAGGTCTCAAAATTTACCTATCAGTACAGGGAAAATATTGTAAATTTTTATAAAAGATGAAATTGCACTCCTACACATACAAAAAAAATTTTTTTTTAAATTCCCACAAAACATTTTTGATCAGCTGAAGGTTTGTTGCAAAATATTTTACTTTGAGGTATAGTTTATGTTTTAACAACTTATAAGTCAATAGATAAAGGTTTTTAAGTTAAGTTTTCGCATGCAGGACATTTTGTCCTTTTTCCATGGAATGCCCTAATATGTTTCTAAGTTAGTCTTAATTTTATGTGCCGTCTTCTGGTATTTATTTTCTTCTATTGAATATAGTTTTTTTTTTCAGGAAAACTTGTATTTTATATAATTTAGTTTATAAATTAATCCATTAAAATTTGTAAAAGCAGGGTTCGCACAGACTCCTTGGACTCCTTAGAAACTACTTAGAAATGAAAACGTTCCCAAGTAGTACTTAGAACTACTTAGATAAACAAAATACTCCTTAGAAACTCCTTAAATTGTATTGCGGTTTTGCACGCTAGCAATATTGTTCCCGAAAAAAAAAAAAAAAAAATCGCGATTGTAAAACGCACGGTAAACCCTTTATGCACGTCATTCAGCAGAAGCACAGGAGTGATTGCAGGGATGCCGCGGACGTGCTATAGCACGTAAAATACGCAAAAATAGGCGATGGGACGCGTAATTTCGTTAAAAAAAACGCATAAAAATGGCGACTTTCGTTAAAAAAAATTGCGAAATAAGGACTATTTTTCGGCAAATTTCGTCAGATTCACGAAAAAATGGCTAATTTTCTCAAAAAATTTCGAAAAAATGCAGAAATTTCCTCAAAAAATCGCGAAAAAACGACAAATTTCGTCTAAAAATCGCGATAAAACGGCAAATTTTGTCCAAGAATACGCGAAAAACGACGGATTTCGTCAAAAAATCGTGATAAACCGGCAAGTTTTGTCAAAAAATTTGGGAAAAGCAGCAAATTTTGTCAAAAATTTTCGATAAAACGATAGATTTCGTCAAGATACGCGAAAAATGGCCAATTTTGTCACAAATTGCGAAAAAAGGCAAAGTTCTTCAAAAGATTCGCGAAAAAATGGCTAAGTTTGTCACAAATCTCGATAAAAAGGCAAATTTCCTCAAAAAAGTGCGAAAAAACAACAAATTTTGTCAAAAATTCACTATGAAACGACAGATTTCGTCAAAAAATCGCGAAAAACAACAGATTTATTCAAAAAATTCGCGAAAAAATGGCTAATTTCATCACAAAATCTCGAAAAATGGCTAATTTCCTCAAAAAATCGCGAATAAACGACAAATTTCGTCTAAAAATCGCGAAGAAACGGCAAATTTCGTTAAAATATTTGTGAAAAATCGGCAAATTTCGTTAAACAATTCTCGAAAAACGTAAATTTCGTGAAAAAAATCCCGAATAAACGGCAGATTTCATCAAAAGATTGTGAAAAGACTCAAATTTTGTCAAAAGGGCAAAAAAAACGTACGTTAATGCTTGAAATGAATTTTCCTGTTCCAAAAGCTAATTTTCTTGCTTCAATTTTTTTTTTTTTTTTTTTTTTTGCTGCTCTAAAAGCAGTTTCTATAAATCAGTCTTGCCCCTTTTTTTAAAAGAAATGCAAACAATAGTGATACTTGTTATCTTCTACTTTCAAATGTTCAATATATTATAGTTAAATTTGTATCTTGCAAATTTATTTTTAAAGAAGTAAAGAAAATTTCTCATAATTTTTAAAACAATTATTATTTATTTTATATTTTTATTTATTAAAACAATAATTATTGAATTTCATTTTTTTAATGCAAATAAACAAGTTCAATTTTTGCATCTAAAAATATGACTCGTTAGTGGGGACCTGCTTTTATTAAAAAGGGACCCAGGATTTTTCAAGTCCAGCGGCATCCCTGGATTGGTTTGGGATCATACTAATAGCCACCAAAGTGTCACAAAATATGGCAGATAAAACGCTAATTTCGTATGAAGACCGCGGGAAAACGTCGATTTCGTCTAAAGATTGCAGATATAATGCCGATTTTGTTAAAAAATCGCTGGAAAAATGACGATTTCGTCAAAAGATTGAGGGAATAAAACCGCGTTTTCGAGAAAAAAACGTATAAAAATGCAAATTTTGACTAAAAATCCTCGAAAAAACATAGATTTCATAAATAAGAAAAACACCGATTTTATCAAAAGATCGAAAAAAACCGATTTCGACAAAAGATCGCAAACAATCGCCAATTGTGCTAAAATATGACAGATAAATCGCTGATTTTATCTGAAGATCGCGGGAAAGCACCGATTTCGTCTGAAGATTGCGAATACCCCCCCCCCCTTCTTGCAGGGCGGTAACTCGCAGAATCCCTGTGGAATTGGGGCTGTGCAAGTGCATGCCACATAATTAACAACAAAAGTGGCAAGTCTTTAAATTCTTTTGGACTCCTTGGATTTTTTATGTACTCCTTAGATTTTTTCTTCCCAACTCTGTATGAACCCTGAAAAGGCTACTTTGCTTCATTGTATCCAAATTATGTGAAATGTAATGCAAAAAAAAAAAAATACTACTTGATTATGCCATTGACTAATTTCACCAAATTATGCAAATATCCAAACTAATCACTAAATTATACAAATTGGCATAATTTTTATTTTTAATAATGAAAAAGCGAGTAAATTAGTATAATATTGATAAAAGTATAAATTAAAAATCACTGATGATGTAACGTTCTTGTTAAGTGTCAAGTGACATTTACAATTATCCATTGTTGGTATTTTATGATAGGCGATAGATTTTGGTTGAAAAAATAATCAAGTAGTACAAAAGAAAAAAATATTTATGCAAAAATTGCTTGTGTTTTTGGATAGAATGAAGCAAAAGATATTTATTAAAATAAAATTAGTTTAATAAAATAAATGCATTTAATACACGCTATAAACTCAGTGAAAGTGTGATATATTTGAATGTGTATATGGAAAGTAAAAAAAAAATTTTTGAATGTTTAAATATTTTTCAGAAGACAAAAGAAAAAAGTTGTAATGTAATTTTAAAGCAAATCCTTTTTAAAGTCCCACCACACGATCACTTAAATTTTAATATAAAAAAAAATCCATCTTTTGAATTTATGAAAGAAGTTAATAAAAAACACCAGTGGGTAAATTTTATCTCTTTTTACATCCAAAATAATGTTTGTACTGTTTATATAATTATGCAAATAGAATATGAAATTTCTTTTTCATTTATATTAATAGCAGAGTATCACACAGAATTTGATATATTTAACAATTTAAAACCTAAATGTAATATCTTAAAGCTCCCATAAGGTAATGCTGTATCCAGGTTTGGCATGGTTTAAACCAATTGGTTTTTTTCGAAAAAATCTAATGATATTTTCTCATTTTTCTTTATAATTTAAGACTTACAAATTATTGGATATAAATATTTTCTCTTTTAACACTTTTTTTCAGCAATAAGTATTAGATATAGTGGGCCTAGGTTTTTTTTTTATGTATAGGATGAAAATCACTATGCATTGGTGAACATATTCCATTGCTGTAAAGAAAAATCTTAGAACATGTGAATTGATCAAAGATAAAATAGATTAAAAATATTCAATATTTAGTATGAAATATTTTCATTAAAAAAATACAGATTATTTAAAGCAATCTATCATAACATGCACAAGCTTTTGAATATGGAGCTACAAAACTTGATGATCTTTAACATTTTGATAAAATTATAAAAGAAATTTTTTTTTTCTTGGGGAGATAATCTTTAAAAATCAAAATATGAAGTTGTATAAGAGAGTATTCGAAAATTGGGTGCTAGTTATAGTATTTTAACAATAACAAACTAATTTTTACCCCTTTGTTATCCAGGGTTGTTAAATACCTGTGTTTTTTCAGGAAAAAACCAATCCACTGTGTTTTTTCAGGGGTTTTATCAGGGTTTTTGGGGTTTTATCAGGGTTTTTCAGGTTTTGGGGGTTTATTGGAGGTGGTTGAGAATGCTTGAAAAAAAATTTCTTATTACTAAATTTAAAGTAGCTAATTGATTATTACAATTATATGACATATATCAATGACAGTAATCAAAATTGTGATAAATTGATTATTAGTAATAATTTATAAAGTATTTTTTATTATTACTAAATAATAGAATAAGCCAAGTAATTCTACATGTCTACATAATTAAATTAGGATTCTAAGCATATATGGTATTTTGTTATGAGTTTCTATTGTATGACATAGAACGGATTACACATCAAAGTATTTTTTTTTAATGGGAAAAAATTTGTTTGTTACTTACACGTGCTACAGAGATTAACTAGCAATTATTTCTTAAATAGGACATTTCTTTTCTTTGGGGTGGGGGGTGATGGTTATAAACTTTGAGTGGTGTACTGATATTAAGAAATATATTACAATATATTATATATGTAATATAAATACATTATATATGTAATTTAAAGTTGAAATTTTGAAAAAACCCACTCGGGTTTTTTCACAAAAAACCCACCTGGGTTTTTTGGGCTGGGCAAAATCATGACAACCCTGTTGTTATCTGCTAAATCTAATGACTATAAAGGTTGATTTCAAATTGTCTCTCAAAAAACAAAACCCCCAAGAAGTATCTCTTTTTTTTTTCTATTATGGAAAATAATATTTACATTCATCAAACTACATCAGATGTTTATTATAAGTAATCAAAAGGTTGTTTATAAAGTTTTTCAAAGTTTCACTGTGTAGAGTAGTTTATTGTTTGGACATAAGACTGTTTACTAATAACTGTTTAAATTAAAATATGATTTTTTTTTCAATTTTCTACATAATTCACTCTAATTATTTAATTTAAATTATTTTAAAATGAATTTATACTACATATAATCCAACAATGTCTATTTTTATTAATAAATATGCATGTATATGTACTAAAAAAGGATGTTCTTAAAAAAACCTGGTTTAAACCAAAAAAACCGGTTTTTTTGGGTTTTTTCCAACCCTGGCTGTATCCCACTTTTAACTCATTTAGGGTTTTTATTTTTATATTGATACATGTACATTTATTTTAATAATTTAGTTTATCAGTCTCAGCAGAAAATAAAATGTATCTCTGTTTCAGAAATGATTATACTAAATACATTTTCTTTCCAGGCATAAAACTACTTCCTTGGCCTGCCACATTTCTAATTCCAAAAGAGAATTTTTCAACAGATTGATCACAATGATTGATGAGTTGCTGTGGTTGACAAAAAGTCAATTGTTCAGACATCTTTCAAACGAAATTAAGGAATATACATTATTCCCCAATATGAAACAGCCGGACATCATAGTTCGTTTACTAATATATGAATATCCTTCCCTAAAATCTTACATTGGGAAAGGTCATGAAAGTTGGAACATCAAGGTATATGATATAGTGAGGGAGGATGTCAGGAAAAATAAAGATTTAGTGCCTACTCCAAGAAGAAAGGTTTACACCGACAAGTTATTGCTGGCACCAAAGAGGCAAAGAAATTTGTCTTTGGAGTGCATTCCATCACAAGTCAACATCAACAGTGAAACATTTCAGTCTTTTCTTGTTATCGGGAACATTTTTAACTATATTGGAGTAAATATGGTTTCAGAAAAAAGTATTATTATCGAATGTAATGGATTTTTGGAGGCAGTATCTATAGCAGTAGGAATGTATTTTGTGTGTAATATTGAATACCCTAAACGAGCAACAACCACATATTTGTTTTATGAAAGTTGCATTCTGAAATTAATCCCCGAAACATTTCCAACTAAATTAATTACTTTTTGTAATATTTTGTCGAAGTTTTAAGTCTTATTAAAATCTTTCTGACTGATATTTTTAATTTTTGAATAAAATATTAGTTCAATAAATCATTTTGAATAATTTTTTTTGTTTTTGTTGATGATTCATAAGTATCTAGCTTTTATATACTTTTAAATTTGAGTCTAATTTGAGATCAATAGCTCATAGCTGTTTTTTTTTAATAATATGTTATCTTTGAGCTAGAAACAATGTGTTTCTTTGTGTACCGTCTATTTAAAAGAAAGCAGGGGTTTTTTACATGCATAAAACTGGTATGTATTTAATAATATTAACATTAATACTTAGTCATATGCATAAACTTACATGAATTACTGATGTTACAAATATTGCCATTTAAACCATGAAAACTAAAGCATTTTTAATTACATATTTTACTAAGAACAATTACTGACATAATATAGCATGGTCGTTTCATTATCTGCACTTCTCTACAAATTTGCGTTTTTTATGTGCTGGTTATATAAGATATCATCTTTTTATTAATATAATAAGTATTTTAATTAAAAAAATTATGTGTATATTTTGAAATATTTGCTTAGTGTATCAAAGTATTTTTGCTGTTAAAAATTATATCGGTAATGTTGACAATAGTTATTTCAATAAGAGAAGTAGAATGTTAAATATGTTTAGTGTTATCACTTTTATAATTTATATTCATAAACATCATAATGGGATAACTGAGTTCAAAATTGGACAAATTATTGAGTTAAAAAATTATTTTTTATTCAATGTTCAATAAGTATAATTCTTAACAATTTGTCATAAATACCTTGTTAAAATAAATAAATAAAATAAGTAAAATAATTATTTTAGGTACTGTTTATATAAAAAAAAAATGCCTTTCTAAAATAGTTAAATATATTAATGTTTTATATGACCTCTGAATCCCATTAGCTATATTTTGTGAAAGTCTTCATGCACTGATATGCAAAATAATCTAAAATAATCAGTCTTAAGGGTCCTGTCCCTGCCTGCATAGACACTTGTGAGCTAATTCTATTCCTGTAGGGTGGCATTTTTCTAATAAATCTTTCTCATTTTGACATTTTTAAATAATTTTCTTTGCATTGTATAGTTGATGTCCTTCACAAGAACACTCCTTGCTTACTTTTACAATTTTTGGTCTCAAGTATTTTTTTATAAAGTTACTTTCACTTTCTGATGGGTTCTGAAAGTGAAAATAACTTTATAAAAAATAATTGTGACCAAAATCAAAAAGTAATCAAGGAGCCATCTTATGAAGGACATCAATTTTATACATGTCTGAATTGACATGCAATACATATACCAAACACAAATAAGGAAAGACTAAATAGGGTTTGCAAGGATTCTGGAATATCTTGATAAGCCCTGGATTTTTGTTTTTATTTTCCAGTACTGTATTTTTTCCATCATTTTGTTCAAGAAAGAAATTGAATCAAAATATTGGGAGGGGGGGGGGGGAATCTATGATGTAAAATAGTGACTAAATACAGCAAAATGGGCCTGAATATTTTGGGGAGACTTGAAGTGGAAACTCTGGTCATAAAAGACAATATGTAGTCATCTAGGTTAGGTAACAATGTTGACTCAAAAACTATTGTACAATTTTTTTAATGTTTAAAGTCTTAAAAGAAAAGAAATGATGCATACAACTCAAAGAAAAATTGAAAGTAAGCATATATGTTTATTAAATTTCAATATTTGCATAGATAATGCACAAATAGAACAATAGTAATAAAATGTTCCTTTTTTTCAATATATACTAAAGAACAAAAATATTTATTATGCATTCATAACAAAAATGTATGTCATAATATTCATAAAGAAGTGTATTACAGAGTTATGTAATCTGAGAAGCTTTTGAAGGAACGGTTTTTAGGTGAGTTATGTAAGAAATCCTGTATATTGCAATGCTTTCGTTTATATAAATATATATACTTCATTTTCTTGTCCGCACGATAACTGCGATAATTTTGTATGGATCATTTTGAAATTAACACAAAAAATTAAGAAGCCTTAAGGTTTCTGTTCCTGCAAGCAGAGACGCTCTCAACTAATGCTCCTCTTAGAAAGAGATTATTTTCTAATAACAGTTTTGCATTTAGAGATTTTTAAGTATTTTATTTATTTATTATTATTTTGGCATTGGATAACTGAGGTCCCTCAAAGTTGCTTTTGCTTTCAAAACCGGTTCTGAAAATAAAAGTGTCATTCTAAAAGATATCTGCAACCAAAATAAAAAAAAAGCACCAATGTAAAGAACCTCAGCTATCCAATACAGAAAAAGAAAGAAAAATAGAAACGAGTTATTAAGAAATAACCTCATAGAGAAAACACTAGCTCGCAAGTGTCTTGGTTTGCAGGAAAAAGAGCCTTAAATTCGTTAATGGACTTGATCAAACCATGAAGGTAAAAGTTAGGGCTAAGGGACATTTTTTGAGAAACAGAAAAATCATCAGCATTTCCTTACTATGAAAAATTGTGAGTTCCATATTGTACTATTAACGCATCAAAGATTGGTGGCTAACAACATGCGTTTGAAAAGCATTTCATATTGCTAATAATTTGCAGTGAAAAAAGATCTCCAATCATTACAGATATCATAACCTAGTAGATTTTTTCTGAATGTTTTTAATATTTACATTTATCTTTTTTCAATCTGACCCCCCCCCCCTACACACAAAAAAAAAAAGTTATTTAAATGACTCATAATTTGTGTTATCTCACCTGAAAAATTGGATTGAAATTAACTGGATTATGATTCTGCGTTCATTTAATTTTTATGTACAGTTAGCTTATGATTTTTTACACAATCTACTTCTACTTTTAAGCTTTGCTGAATGGAATTTTCTAAATAATGAATTTGCATTGCAAACCCAGAAGACAGTGTTTGTGGGAAGAAGTTACAGATGCCGTTTAGATTTATCATGTGTATCTCATGCTTAAGTTGTAAAAAAAGTAATAAAAAGTTGTAAGTTTAAGTTGTAAAAAAAAAAAAAAAAAAAAAAAAAATCCTAATTATAAGATTTTCTTAAAGTTTTGCTAGAGGAATTTTTGGGGGGTAGTTTGTTTCCTCCAGTGCATAAGACTTAGCAGCAATGTCGGTAATAAAATACATTCATGTTGCACACACAAAAATATGAAGAAAAACCTCTAAAAAATAATGTTCATGTGTGTTTTTGCGAAAAAAAGGGGGGGGGGGGATCAATTCTCGAAGTTATTTTTTTTTTATTAATAATATTACTACCTTTTTTCTTTTTGAAAATACAGGCCACAGCTAAATTTCTTTCAGATATAAATTTCTTTTTCTTCTGATTCCCTAAATCTGATGTTAACAGTGCAGTTACAGTATTTTTTATTATAAAGTTAGTATGCTATTTTCAATTGTTTCAGTCTTTCATAAGTCCAATAATGCATATTTTTATTGCTGACTTCAAATTAAGGATGAACGTGAAATTTTCAGTTGTGCCACTATCAAAGCAAAACAGAATATTAAAAAATGCGTATAAATATTTTTCCGCGATGTTTTCGAATATATACGGAAACATCGCCGAAAAATATTTGAGCACATCTGCACTACAGTGACAGTCGATTTCAACCGAAAAACATTTAGCTAAAACAGGAAACCTTTTTGATATATAATAAAAACTTTTATACATATTCAGGAACATTCTCGATCCCAAATGAAATGTTCCATATATATTCCGAAACCTTTCCGTTCCGCAATGAAAGATTGGCTACACAATCTGAAAACTTTCCTATCCTTAATGGAAGCTTTACTATGTTTTCAGATATATTCAGAAAGGCTTCTGATATATTCAGAAACTTTTCCGATCAGTAATGAAGTATTTTCGATATATTCAGAAACTTTTCCGACCTGTAATGAAATATTTCCGATATATTCAGAAACTTTTCCGATCCATAATGAAAGGTTTAAGATTATTCAGAAAGGTTTCGGATATATACAAAAAGCTTTCAGATATATTCAGGAAGGTTTCGGATACATTCAGAAACTTTTCATTACGGATCAGAAAGGTTCCGTGTTTTAACCGAAACACTTTCCTGTTCGAATCGGAAACCTTTCCGTTAGTATCGTGCAGCACAGGTCTTCGTTATTTTCAGAAATGTTTCTGAAAATTTTTTACAGTGTGGGTATTAGAAAGTTAAGCAATTAGAGTTATAGCTATTTACTGTAAAAGCTTAACTCTGTAAGTCATGATTTTATATTTTGTTTTAAAAAATTACATTTCATTCTATATTTCCGAATTATCCACCTGAAAAATCACGAAAAATTTATTTATGCTTCTGCTTGACATAATTTCATAACATAATTCTTTATATAATTACATAAAAAATGGTAATTTTTTTATATTCAAAGATTTTAATCAGCTTAATAAAAACTATTCAACGATATAATGACTTTCATAATGCTTTTATTAATTTGTAGGATTAATAATTACTACCTTGTAGAGATAGAGAAAAAAATGACAGATATACTTGTTGTAAGCAGTACAAACAAAATATCATATGACAAAATATCAAATCAAAAATAAAACCACGCCAGGAACTTATCGTATTTACTCGTGTATAAGGCGCACTTTTTTTCAAAAAATTAAGGCAAAACTCCTAGGTGCGCCTTATACACGGAATATTTTTTTTACTGTTGGATGCACTCTAACGATATACGTATGAAACAAGAAATTATTCAAAGAAGATATTAAAACTCGGAAAATTTAACTTAGTTGAAGTATTACTGCATATTTATTTCATTCCTTGCAGTTTTTTATACAACAGGTCTAATGAAATCATCTAAACGCTAATTAGCAATTCTCTTTACCGTCACTCATTCCTATTTCATGTCATTCTCATACAACCCGAAGTCTAAAAATGCATTTTCGTCTTGTTTTTTGGTCTGTTATAATGTTTATTTTGACTTTTTTTTTACTGGAATTCATTTGGTCATTCTTACTTAGCATATCAAATTTATGGTGCGCCTTATATAAGAGATTTTAAGAAATGTCATTTTTACTTGTAAAGTAGGAGTGCGCCTTATACATGCATGCGCCCTATACACGAGTAAATACGGTAATTGCAAGTTGCCAATCGCAAGTAACACATAATATGTCACCAAAAGTCAAACAGCAGAAACTATACGGCAAACAAATACCACGTAGCTCCTGAATTACTTCATATAAGGTACCCTGGGGTAATAACGCCAGGCGGGGTAATAACGCCAAGTGCTTATATTTTGCATAATTATGAAATAATCAGGTAAATGACACCCATGTGCTCTGCGCAGAAGGGTTTTGAGTCATATAAATCGCAAAAAACAGCTTGAAATTAATTTGTTTCATTTTTAGGTCTTAATATTTTTCAAAGCAATTAAAATTAACGCTTGATCTAAAAATTGCGAGATACGTTTTGTAATGTGAAGACTGTTTTTTTTTTTTCGGAAATACTTTGTTAATTACATAAATTTGTAGTACATTTCATGGACTTTCAGAATGTTGTTGAAGATTTTAGATATCTTCTCGAGATAATTTGTAATTTAAAATGTACAGCGCAATAAATATAACGGGGTAATGACGCCAATCCTTGGCATTAATACCCGGGTTGATTCCCTACAGTGGCCGAGCTTCCTCCTAAATACTGATTCAAATAAACACAGTTAAAACTGTGCAATGTTTCTAATAATTCTACTTAAGCAGTTCTTTTTAAGCAAAAAGAAGCTCACTGTCTGTATTCTTTTGCCTCATCCCCCCCCCCCACACACACACCACACCTTTATTTTTCTTACACTTTCACAAAAAATTGAACATTTTCAATAGCTTAGAATGCAATTTGTCAATTTCTAAGTTTGTAGAGTTTATATTTTTAGAATTGGACAATCTACATGCAATTATTCCATCTTATTTCATAGTTTTGTTTGCACGGCGTTATTACCCATGTAGGTGGGTAATAACGCCAAATAGCATTGGTCAAGAAATCACGCCATTACTTTTTATGAATACATATCTATTAAATTATTTTTTACTTTCTTCTATCTTCAATAGAAGAAAGTATTGTAATCGAAATTTTTTCGACTTCCGGTTTTCGACGGATTTACACGTTTTAGGGGTCAGAGATTCCAAAAAACATGTTTTTACAAAATGTCTGTCTGTCCGTGTGTCTGTGTGTGTGTCTGTGTGTCTGTGTGTCTGTGTGTGTGTCTGTATGTCGCCATTCTACCATCAAAAAGTGTATGAAGTTATGCATAGAATTGAACCAAATTTTTTGTGAGTGTTTTTGGCTGTGGCAAGCAGGTCCTCCTTCAGTTTTGAAATATTCCGCCGGAAGGGGGCGCTGCAATCGCGATTTTATTGCCATTTTCAATATTGTACCGACCAAAAGTATATGAAGTTATGCATCGAATTGAACCAAATTTTTTGTGTATGTGTATGACTATGGCTAGTTGGTCCTCCCTGAATTTGAAAATAATCCGCCGGAAGGGGGCGCTGCAATCGCCATTTTTGTGCCATTTTCAATGTTGTACCGACCAAAAGTATATGAAGTTATGCATCGAATTGAACCAAATTTTTTGTGTATGTGTATGACTATGGCTAGTTAGTCCTCCCTGAATTTGAAAATAATCCGCCGGAAGGGGGCGCTGCAATCGCGATTTATGTGCCATTTTCAATATTGTACCGACTAAAAGTATATGAAGTTATGTATCGAATTTAACCAAATTTTTTGTGTATCTGTATGACTATGGCTAATTAGTCCTCCCTGAATTTGAAAAAAATCCGTCGGAAGGGGGCGCTGCAATCGCGATTTTTGTGCCATTTTCAATATTGCACCGACCAAAAATACATGAAGTTATGCATCGAATTGAAAGAAATTTTTTGTGTAAGTGTATGGCTATGGCTAGTTGGATCGTCCTGAATCTGAAAAAAGTCCGCCGGAAGGGGGCGCTGCAATACCGAATTTTATGCCATTTTCAATATTGCACCACATAAAAGTGTATGAAGTTAGTTCTAGAACTGAACTAAACATTTTGTTGTTGATTATTTTTTGGTAAGGCAAGTAGGTCCTCCCTGAATTTGAAAAAAAAAATCTGCCTATCATTCTATTGTCCATCGGCTCGTGCAGAGACGAAAATTCGTTTTTACTCCGATTAATTGATTGAAGCAGAAATTTAAGATGAAAACCAAAGTTGGTAGGGTATTGAATTAAAATTATTAAAGCAATAAAATGAGTAACTTTTTTAAAAATATTAAAATGCATGTATGAGATAGAAGAAAGTTTTGGGATTGGCACATCCAACTAGTTTTATATAGATAGTCAATGAGTTGCTGTATCAAATCATATATTTGTTTGAAAAATACAATCTAAAACTAAGCCGTGAAAATTGGTAAAATCTTAACGTGGCGTTATTACCCCAGGGTACCTTATTTAACGGTTAAACGTATTATGCGTGTCCTGCTGGTGATGTGAAATTGGTGACTTTTTTTCCGCCAAAATAGATTGATTTCTATAGAAAAATATGGATTAATTTTAGTATCAAAGTAAGTTGTTATATACAATCACTAAAAATGTTTTTAAATAATGTAAAGGTGATAATTAACAGCTGCTATATATGATTACATCTTGTTAACTTCATCATTATCACGTTGACCAATTTCCTTTAAAAAATAATAATTAAAATAAAATTTTTCGCCAAACTGACACGAAATACCCAATAAAGGCATGGAAAAATGTTGCAATTGGGATCCAAGAAAAAAACCAGAAATTTGAAAAAAAAAAAAAATCATTTACTAAAGTATCATCTATTAGTAGATTTAAATAATAAATTTGACATACATAAAAGAAATCGTGGATATTTATTTGATTACATTATCTTTTCTTAATTATTGCTGTATGTTGGTAAATCCTTGTGTCGTCAGTTAAAACTGCACTAAAAAAATCTTTGTATCCCTTTGAAATATAATGTAGTCATATATTTTTAGATAGATTCTATACTTTTACGACGTTTTAAAATGTAAAATAATTAATTGGGTATTAATGAATTACCTTTTTTATAACACTGTCATTTATAGAGTAATTAGTAATAATGTACTAATCATTTTTATAAATTTTATCTCGTATGCAACAATTGCATAAAGAAAGAAAACTTTCATCATTCTACCAAATTATAACGTGTTACGCTTACTCTTCCTTTTTAATTTTTATCAAATAATGTAAATACAGTTTTCAAAATATTTTATATTTCTTCCATAACGGTAATAGTACAATAAATAAAACTTCAAAAAAAATCTTTAATTAATTGTTGTAAATAGGTATTATTTTTATTTCTATGCATAAAATAAAACTTTTTTATATTAATAATAAAGAAACTTTAGTTAATTTCCGACCTATTTGATAATAATATTGTGTATCACAATTAAGAAAAATTTAATCATAACTTCAGAAACAAAAGAGTTGCAATATATTAAAAAAAAAAAAAAATCCTCCATTGAAAATCCATTTACATTAAAATTATAGATACCACAAAAAATATCTTTTTTTTTTTAAATTTTTAGTTGAAAGGAAATTCGCGTCAAAAATTTAAATTGCCTAATATATGTCACTTTAGAAAATTGCTTTATTCCTTAGATATTTGAAATGAACAAAAAAGAATAGAAATAAGGAATATCCCAGACAAAGGAAAAAAAAAAAACTTTAGTGATTTTTTAAAAATAAGTTAGCCTTAATTTACAAATGAAATTTAAATGCACATGCAATAAGAAAATGTAATCGATAACATTGCGTAATGCGGGTAATTGTTTATGGAATATTTAATATTAATTATTAAGAAACTACTATCACTGAAGTTATAAAAGGGATGGGAATATCTATCCGAGTAAATAAAATAAAAAGAGTATTAATCGAATTTGCATATTGAATGACGAAAAAAAGATGCTGAAGAGATTTTTCCAACATGGATTTTCTTAAAGGATTTAACATGGATACCGTCTAATATTTTATTAAATATCCATTACTATGTTTTAACTTAATAAATGGTTTTGTAAAGATGTCCATTTAAAATCTACTTTTTCAACAGTTCTAAAGATTTTTTTCTCTGAAATAAAGTAATAAACGAGAAAAAAGAGATTTCATGAAATAGATCCCTTTAAGATATAACTCTGGTAAATTTAAGATGATGATTATAATGATAAGAAATGATTGGTATAATGGCAGTTATAAAAAGTGTAAAATAAATATTCAGGATATTCCTAGATTCATGTCTCTAAATTCCTCTAAATTCAATTCTAAACTTTAAAGGAAGGTAAAATACTGTTAACCGGAGCTTCTTTTCATCAAAAAAATTTTTTTTCTTTGTATTAAACAAACAATAGAAGAGAATTTGTAATCAATAAAAACCTTGTGTGGAAAACTACAATCATTAACATCCAAAGTTTGAACACAAATTAAAAACTCTCAACAGATGTATACGTTTCGCGGGTACTGGGACTTGCTTCCTCAATGTTCACGTAGTAAAATGTTTAAAATCAAAGTTTTTTTTTAAACATTTTTCCACTTGAACACTGAGGAAGAGAGTCCCAGTACCCGCGAAATGTATACATCTGTTGAGAGTTTATAATTATTTTGTGTTCAAACGTTGGATTTTCAGAGAATTTGTAAATTTTTTCCTTGAAAACTATAACGCCCAATAAACACATGGAAGAATTTTGCCAATGAGATCCAAACAAAAGCAAGAAATTTGAAAAAAAAAATAATTTACTATAGTATCTGCTACCAGTAGCTTTAAATAATAAATTTTACCATACATTAAAGAAATCTTGGATATTTATTTGCTTAGATTAATTTTCCTTAATTAATACTGTAGGTTTGACAATGCTTGTGTTGTCAGTTAAAATTGTTCCTTTTTCTTTTATCTTTGTATCCCTTTCACATATCATTTTTGGAGGTAAATCTATAGTTTCGCGACGATTTTTTGAAATGAGAAATAATCGACGGGGTAATGGAAAATTACCTCATTTTATAACACTGTCATTTATCTAGTAATTATTTATAAACTTTAATCATTTTTTAAAATTTTATATCGTAGCAAAAACTGCAAAAAGAAAGAAAACATTCATCTTACTCATTCATATTCACTCTTATTCTTCCTTTATTTATTTATTATTTCAAATATTTTAATATACTGCTTCAAAATATTTTATATTTCTTTCATAACGGTGATAATACAAGAAATAAACTTCTTAAAAATGCTAATTAATTATAATTTATAATTAAATGTTGTAATTAATGTGTTATTTTTATTTCTATGCATAAAATAAAATTATTTTTTTTTGTATTCATAAGGAAGGATCCTTAGTTAATTTCCGTACTTTTCATAATAATATTGTATATCATAGTTAAAGATTATTTAGTCTTAACTATAGACACAAAAGAGTTGCAATAAATTTAGAATCAAATATTAATCCTCTATTGAAAATCCATTAAAATTATAGATACCACAAAAAAATTTAATTTCAGTTGAAAGGAAATTAATGTCAAATAATTTAAATTGCCTAATATATTTCAATTTAGAAAAATATTTTTCTTTCCTAAATTTATGAAATTACCAAAAAAAAAAAAAAAAAAAAAAAAAAAATTACGCATATTATAGACAACGGAAAAAAAATATACCTTAGTGATTTTTTTAAATAAGTTAGTCTAAATTTAAATATCATTTTTGGAGATAAATCTATAATTTCGCGGCGATTTTTTTTTAATGTGAAATAATCGACGAGGTAATGGAAAATTACCTCATTTTATAACACTGTCATTTATGTAGTAATTTGTGATAAACTACGAATCATTTTTAAAATTTTTATATCGTAGCAACAACTGCATAAAGAAAGAAAACATATTAATTGTCATTCTTCCTTTATTTATTTTTTATCAAATAATGTGAATACAGTTTTAAAATATTTTATATTTCTTTTATAACGGTGAGAGGACAATAAATAAAACTTCTTAAATATCCTTATGATTAATTGTAATTTATAGTTAAATTTTGTAATTTAGGAGTTATTTTTATTTCTATGCATAAATTAAAATTATTTTTTTAATATTGATAATAAAGAATTCTTACTTAATTTTCGTCCTTTTTTAGCTCACAGGCTATCAAAGCCTTGGATCTTATGTGCCCGTCCATTCTGTATGTGCGTATGTGCGTAACGCGATAACTCATGATAAAGATATAGGATTTACTTGAAATTTTGGATGCATGCACATTCTCATAAGGCACTTACCTGGTTAGTTTTTGGAGTCCATTCGATATGTATAAGAACGGAACGGTGGCTCATGCCCCTCCCCTTAATTTATATCAGTGGGTTTTTCATGCAAAAATATCAGTTTTCATTTAAAATTTAGATAAGATCATTCTGATGAGGCTCCGTGATTAGTAACAGGTCGTCATTGAATAAGTATAAAGAGGAGGAACGGGAGGGGGCTTGCTCCTCTCCTTAATTGATATAAATGGGTTTTAATTCTGATTTTTCGAACGGAATTAACATTAACCCTTAAAAATATAAGACTGTTATGTACATTTAGTATGCGTAGCCAGTGAGCTCAATCCCATCAGTTTAACTGTGCAATATTTTTTTATATATATAATAATATGTTATATCACAATTAAGAAAAATTTAACCATAACTTTAGAAACAAAAGAGATGCAATAAATTTAAAATCAAATAATAACAATCCTCAACTGAAAATCCATTTACTTTAAAACTGTAGATACCGCAAAAAATATAGTTTTTTTAAAATTTCATTTGAAAGGGAATTAATGTCAAAAATTTTAAATTGTCTAATATATTTCACTTTAGAAAAACAATTTCCTTTATTTATGGAAATAACGAAAAAGAATTGAAATTAGACATATCTTAATCAACGTAAAAAATAAACCTTAGAGATTTTTAAAAATAAGTTAGCTTTAATTTGCCAATAAAATTTAAATTCACATGCAATAAAAATGTAATTGATGAGATTGCATAATGCGAGTAATTCTTTATGGAATATTTAATATTTATTAAAAAAAACTACTACCACTGAAATATAAAAAGGATGAGATTATATATCCGAGTAAATAAAATAAAAAATGTATTAATGGAATTTGCATACAGAATGATGAAAACAAGATGCTTAAGGGATTTTTCCAAAATGAATTTTGTTAATGGATTTAATATGGATAACATCTAATATTTTATTAAATATGCATGACTATGTTTTGACTTAATAAATGGTTTTGTAAAAATGTCCATTTAAAACTACTTATTCGACAATTCTAAAGTTTTTTTTTTTTTTTTTTTTTTTTTTTTTTTTAGATAAAGTAAAAACGAAGAGATTTTATGAAATAGATCCCTTAAAGACATAACCCTAGTAAATTTAAAATGACGATTATAATGATTAGGAATGGTTGGTAGACTTGTTGTTATAAAAAGTGTAAAATTAAATAATCAGTGTGTTCTTAAATTCATGTCACTAATTTCAATTCTAAACTTTAAAGGATGGAAAAGTATCGTTAACTGGAATTTCTTTGGTCCATCCCATCAAAGAGAATTGTTTTCTTTGCATTAAACAAACAATGAAAGATAATTCATAATTTTTCCCCTGAAAAATGTAACGGCCAATAAAGACTTAGAAGAATTTTGCCATTGGGATCCAAACAAAGCAAGAAATTTGGAAAAAATCCATTTACTGAAGTATCTGCTATCAGTAGCTTTAAATAATAAATTTTACCATACATAAAAGAAATCGTGGATATTTATTTGTTTATATTATTTTTCCTTAATTATTGCTGTAAGTTTGGAAATGGTTGTGCCGTCTGTTGAAATTGTGCCTCATTCTTTTATCTTTGAATCCCTTTTAAATATCATTTTTGAATTTAAACCTATAGTTTCGCGACGATTTTTTTAAACATGGAATAATTGAAGGGATAATGGAAAATTATCTCATTTTATAGCACTGTCATTTAAGCAGTAATTAGTGATAAACTACTGATCATTTTTGTAAATTTTATCTCGTATGCTGCAACTGCATAAAGAAAGAAAACTTTCATCATAGTACATAAATATCAAGTTTCACTTACTCTTTCTTTATTGATATTTTTTAACAAATAATGTTAAAAAAAAGTTTCAAAATATTTTATATTGATTTCATAAAAGTGATAGGACAATAAATAAAACTTCATATCTATATTTTTTATGAATTATTGTTGTAATTAGGTGTTATTTTTATTTCTATGCATGAAATAAAGTTTTTTTATATTGATATTAAAGAATCTTTAGTTAATTTCCGTCCTTTTCCATAATAATATTGGACATCACAATTAAGAATAATTTAATCATAATTTTAGAAAAAAAGAATTGAAATAAATTTAAAATCATAAAGTAATCCTCTATTGAAATACCATTTACTTTAAAACTATTGATACCACAAAAACTATCTTTTAATAAATTTCAGTTGAAAAGAAATTAATGTGAAAAAAATTAAATTGCTTAATATATTTCGCTTCAGAAAAATGTTTTTTTCATCCTAGATATCTGAAATTAACAAAAACGAATTGAAATTAGTCATATCTTTGACAACATAAAAAATAAACCTTAGTGATTTTTAAAAATAAGTTAGCCTTAATTTTCCAATGAAATTTAAATGCATATGCATAAAATAAAGTTTTTTTATATTGGTATTAAAGAATCTTTAGTTAATTTCCGTCCTTTTCCATAATAATATTGGATATCACAATTAAGAATAATTTAATCATAACTTTAGAAAAAAAAAAAGAATTGAAATAAATTTAAAATCATAAAGTAGTCCTCTATTGAAAATCCATTTACTTTAAAACTATTGATACCACAAAAAATATCTTTTATAAAATTTCAGTTGAAAAGAAATTAATGTAAAAAAATTAAATTGCTTAATATATTTCGCTTCAGAAAAATGTTTTTTTCATCCTAGATATCTGAAATAAACAAAAACGAATTGAAATTAGTCATATCTTTGACAACATAAAAAATAAACCTTAGTGATTTTTAAAAATAAGTTAGCCTTAATTTACCAAAGAAATTTAAATGCACATGCAATAAAAAATGTAATTGATAAGATTTCGTAATGTGAGCAATTCTTTATATAATCATTAATATTTATTATTAAAAAAAACTATTGTCACTGAAATATAAAATGGATGGGAATATAAATTAAAAAGTGCATTAATTTAATTTGCATATTGAATGATGAAAAAAAGATGCAGAAGAGATTTTTCCAAAATAGATTTTCTTAATGGATTTCATATATATACCATCCAATATTTTATTAAATATGCTTTGTTCATACTATATAAAATAGGCTACGTTTTAACTTAATAAATGGGTTTGTAAAAATGTCAATTTAAAATCTACTTATTCAACTGTGCTAAAGTTTTTTTTTTCCTTAGATAAAGTAAAAATGGAGATATTTTATGAAATAGATTCCTACACTGTAAAAAAAAATCTGCAAACGTACTAAACTTTTACTTGGAAATGGGATTCCAAGAACTTTTACTGTAACGGTAACAGCAAAAATTCAAGTTTCAGAATCGATTACATGAATTTTTCCTGTTATCGTTACATGAAAAGTTCTTGGAATCCCAGTTTAAAATGTTTAGTACCTTCACAGATTTTTTTTTTACAGTGTACAAGACATAAATTGGTAAAATTAAGAGGATGATTATAATGATAAGAAATGATTGGTATAATTGCTGTTATAAAAAGTGTAAAATATATATCCAGGGTGTTCCTAAATTCATGTCTCCAAATTCAATTCTAAACTTTAAAGGAAGGTAAATTACCGTCAATTAGTCTATTGCATCCAGGAAGATTTTCTTTCTTTATATTAAACAAATAATAGAAGAGAATTTGTAATTTTTTTTATTGAAAAATGTAACGCCCAATAAAAACATGGAAGAATCTTGCCTTTGGAATCCAAGTAAAAAGCAAAAAATTTGGAATAAAAATCAATTTATTGAAGTATCTGCTATCAGTAGTTTTAAATAATAAATTAGTAATTTTTTTAATTGAAAAATATTACACCCAATAAAGACACAACATAATTTTGCCATTGGGATCCAAACAAAAGCAAGAAATTTGGAAAAATGTATTTACTAAAGTATCTGATATCAGTAGCTTTAAATAATAAATTTTACCATACATTAAAAAAAATAGTGGATATTTATTTGTCTAGACTTTTTTCCTTAATTATTGCTGTAGGTTTGGAAATGCTTGTTTGGTCAGATGAAATTTATGAAGTATCTGCCACCAGTCCCTTTGAAAAATAAATTTTATCAATCTTCAAAAAAATGTGGGTATTTATTTGTTTAGATTATTTTCCCTTAATTATTGCTGTAGGTTTGGAAATGCTTGTGTCATTAGTTGAAAATATTTTCTTTAAAGTTTCAGTTGAACGGATATTAATGTCAAAAAATTTAAATTGCTTGATAAAGTTTACATTAAAAATGCGTTTTTTTTTTTAACTTTATGAAAATAACAAAAATAATAAAGATTAGGCATATTCTAGACAACGGAAAAAAAAACCTTAGTGATCTTTTAAAAATAAATTAGCCTGAATTTGCCATGAAATTTAAATGCACATGCAATAAAAAATATAATTGATAAGATTGGGTAATGCGAATAATTCTTTATGGAATATTTAATATTTTTTATTTAAAAAAAACTATTGTCAATGAAATATAAAAGTAATTGGAATATCTATCCAAATAAATAAAATAAAAAGTGAATTAATGGAATTTGCATATTGAATGATGAAAGAAAAAATTCTGAAAGGATTTTTCCATAATGGATTTTCTTAATGGATTTCATATGGATACCGTCCAATATTTTATTAAATATGCATGACTATGTAATAAATGGGTTTGTAAAAATGTCCATTTAAAATCTACTTATTCAACAGTTCTAAAGAATTTATTTTCTTAGATAAAGTATCAAATTAACAAAAAAATGAAGATTAGGAATATCTTAGAAAACGGAAAAAGTAAACTTTAGTAATTTTTAAAAGTAATTTAGCTTTATTAGCCAATAAAATTTAAATGCACATGCAATAAAAAATGTAATTGATAAGATTGCGTAATGCGACTAATTGTTTATGGAATATTTAATATTTATTATTAAAAAACAAATATCACTGAAATATAAAAGGGAAGGAATATCTAAGTGAGTAAATAAAATAAAAATTGCATTAACCCTTTCTTGCGCAGTGTTGCCGGATCGGCAACACCTAAAGTTCCCCCTGTTTAGAGACATAAAAACTCCGTGAATATTTCAAAAACTACTCTAAAGGCTACTTTAAATCTTTCTTATGAGTTCTAGATCGCAGCACCACAGAGATCAAATTTTACTGTTTTTAAATAATAGGTAAAATATTTTACTCTAATACGCGTTTTACAGCAATGCTCTTCTCACTGCGCTTATCAATGGTGTACTTATGGGGAGTTACTACTTCGGCAACAACTGTATAATTAAAATGGTTTTTGCAATCTTTACAAAATTATACCTGTATACTCCTCTATGCCTAAATAGATTGCCTAATTTTTTTTTCTTTAAATTCCAACTTTAAAGAGTAGTGCGCCGGAAAGGGTTAATGGATTTTACATATTGAATGATGAAAAAAAGATGCTGAAGGGATTTTTCCAAAATGGATATTCTTAATGGATGTAATATGGATACCGTCTAATATTTAATAAATATGCATGACCATGTTTTAACTTAATGTATGGTTTCGTAAAAATGTCCATTTAAAAGCTACTTATTCAAGTGTTCTAAAGTTTTTTTTTCTTAGATAAAGTAATTAGGAAGAGATTTTACGAAATAGATCCCTACAAGACAAGTTTTTTTTCTTTGTATGAAACAAACAATAGAAGAGAATTTGTAATTTTTTCCTTAAACAATATAGCACCCAATAATGACATGGAACGATTTTGCCATTGGGATAAAAAAAAAAAAAAAAAAGCACGAAATTTGGGAAAAAAAAATCCATTTACGGGTCATTTCACGTAAAATGAGAAAAAATGTAAAAAAAGCCGTGGCTGCATAGGAGCCGATTTTAATGAAATTTGATACACATGTTCAATTCATATTCAAATATAGCTCTGCAAAATATCTTGAAAAAAAAATTATTTTAGTTGTTTTTGACATTTAAAAAACTTGTGAGATAGAATGACATGCGAACAATCTTTCAAATTTACAAGTTTGAAGTTCTGTATCTTGAAAACTATTTAATAAAAATGATTTTTTTTTACATTACTGTAATATCTGAAAATCAACTTTTATACTTATTGAGTAATAATAATCTCACAATACCATGATTAATCTTAAATTGGTAGTAAATATAGAAAAAATGGAAATACAAAAAATAGAAACGCTATAAAAATCAAAGAATTTTAAAAGCATCTATGGAAATGATGCCCGATATAGTTTAATATATGAAGATCAAATTCTCATGGTTTGGAAGTTATAATTTGTTTCCTTCATCTTGAAAAAAAACTTAGAAACTTAAAAAATGTATACAAAATCATAATTTTACATCATATGTATTTGCAAAAAATAAATAAAGGAAAGATCTGACATAAAAAAAAATATTGCACAAACATAAGGATCAATAAGTCAAAGATACTCTCAAAAAATTTCAATATTGTCTTTTTGATTCCTAACATTAAAAAAATGAGTTCAAAGTAGCAATATTGAGACATTTTATAGATTATAAGTCCTTTAAATCATGCGCATTTCTTAAAATATTGCCGAATTTCTTACAGAAAAAGAGATGTGCTGCCATCTACATTTTCTATTTTTTTTCTTTTACTCCAATTAAAGATAATTTTCAGGCAAAAATAAACTGAAAACAAGAACAGAACATTATATATTTAAAATATACTCTTTTATTAACAATATCAAAAAATTTAAAGGTTTTAAAAGTGTTTCTTCGTGTCCAAAAATGACAAAAATAATGATTTTTTTAAATAACAGTTTTGCATTTTCTAGTAGTTGTTTTCTCACCAAGAAATAAAAAAAAGTACCAATAAAAATTTTGTTTTATTAAGTATATTCGTTTAGCTATAATATCAAAAAAGTTTGAAGCTGTAAAAGATATCCTTCATTTCAAGACAAATAATTGAAATATTTAATTTTTTTCACAAATTTTTTTATTATTTATTAATTTTTAAATTAAAGAGTAAAAAGAAAATTACTATAATAAGCTAACCTGTTACTTATTGTTCATTTTTAAGTGTAAATAATTTTTAATACAGTTTTTCCTTTCCTGGAGATAATAATCAAACTTGAAATTTCAAGCATATATACAAGACTTCAATTTCGTATCAACATTTAATGTAAAATTTAGTACTGAAATAATCTGAAATCTATTACTTTGCATTTCCTAGCAAATGAATATTATCTACTTATATAATGATTTTCAATAAAATCTGTGACATGTCAGTCATGCCTGATTTGCTCAATTTACATGGAATGAACCTTACTAAAGTATCTGCTATCAGTAGCTTTAAATAATAAATTTTACCATACATTAAAGAAATCGTGGATATTTATTTGTTTAGATTATTTTTCCTTAATTATTGGTGCAGGTTTGGAAATGCTTGTGTCGTCAGTTGAAATTGTACCTTTTTTTTATCTTTGTATTTTTTTTAAATACCATTTTTTGATATCACAGTTAAGGATAATTTAATCATAACTTTAGAAACAAAACAGTTGCAATAAATTTAAAATCAAATAATAATCCTCTACTCAAAATCCATTTACTTTAAAACTATAGATACCGCAAAAAGTAACTTTTATAAAATTTCAGTTGAAAGGATATTAATGTCAAAAAATTTAAATTGCGTAATATATTTCAATATAGAAAAATGATTTTTCATAGATTTATGAATTAACAAAAAAAAAAAAAAAAATGGAAATTTGGAATAATATTGACAACGAAAAAAATAAACCTTAGTGATTTTTTTAAAATAAGTTAGCCTTAATTTGCCAATGAAATTTAAATGTACATGTAATAAAAATGTAATTGATAAGATTGTATAGTGCGAGTAATTCTTTATGGAATATTTAATGTTTATATTTATTATATTTATATATTTAATATTTATTAAATATTGAATTTGAAAATTGAATATTTAAAAAACTATTAACTATTATTAAACTATATTATTAAACTATAAACTATTAACTATTATATTAAAAAAACTATTATTACTGAAATATAAAAGGGATGGGAATATCTATCCTAGTAAATAAAATAAAAAGTACATTAAATGGAATTTGCATATTGAATAATGAAAAAAAAATATATGCTGAAGGGATTTTTCCAAAATGGATTTTCTTAATGGATTTAATATGGATACGTCTAATATTTTATTAAATATGCATGACTATGTTTTAACTTAATAAATGGTTTTGTAAAAATGTCCATTTAAATTCTACTTATTCCACATTTCTAAAGAATTTTTTCTCTTAAATGAAGTAAAAACGAAGAGATTTTACGAGGTATATCCCTACAAGACATAACCCTCGTAAAACTAAGATGATGACTATAATGATAGGAACTCGTTGGTAGAATTTCTGTTATAAAAGGTGCAAAATTAAACATTCAGGGTGTTTATAATTCATGTCACTAAATCCAATTCTAAACTTTAAAGGAACGTAAAGCACCGTCAACCGGAGCCACTTTTGTCTTTGGGAGGCAGGGCGATTTACTTTGGCCCATTCCATAAAAGAAATTTTCTTTGTATTAAACAAACAGTAGGTGATAATTTGTAATTTTTTCCCTTGAAAAAGTTTTCACGTCCTAGTAGTTAACTGATTTTATTTTTAGGGTATTTGAATAATTTGAGATAACATCATATTTTTAGTGGAAACACTGGATGCCTTTTTAAACAACTCTTTCGTGTATAAAATTTAAATCTGTAAACTTTCTACTCTGAATCAATATGCAAAAGAGCTACAAATAATGTAAGTATCAAAATATTACCGGTAGTAACCTGTACTCCTTGTGTGATCATACTTTTTACTTTAATTTTCATCTTGATAGGAATTATTTACGTTTTCAAAAAGTTATCATTAAAACTAACATTTCCGTGTTACTTAGTGTTAAGCCTTTTTTGGTATGAAAATAATCTCAATTACATTTAAATGCCTTTAAACAACCAAATCTCTTTAAAAAATGTCTCAGTATTTTTTTTTTTTCAAACACTAATTTAGCAAAATGCTACATTAATTGCTTTTGTTTCTGTTCCTGAGTATAAGATGACGAAAACTGTTTCATGTTTTTTAAATTAAAAAAAAAACCCTGATTTATTGTGTTTAAATGTTAAAAAAATATATTTGTTCATCGAGTTTCTAGTGTTCTTTAATTAGCAGACGCTAATTTAAAGGGGTATAAAAAATATATTTGTTTATCGAGTTTCTAGTGATATTTAATTAGCAGGCGCTAATTTAAAGGGGGTATATAAAATGTACAGTGGTTAATAAGGCTCTAATTAAACATTTTGGTTGAAATGACGAAATTGTGGTTAGATTAACCAAGTAGGTTAGATAATTCAAAGCATTTTGTTCAAAATTTGGTAATTTGATCCAAAACTGTTGGTTGAGGCTTTATTAACCAAAACTTAGTTGTTTCAACAAAACAGTTTATTTCGTGTAAATTTACTAAACTTTTTCTAGGAAACCAGGATTCCTAGTCTTTTTTTGTGTCAGTAATAGCAAAAATTCAGTTAACAGAATCAGTTATATGAATTTCTCCTGTTACCATTACATGAAAAGTTAGGAATCTTAGTTTTCAAGAAAAAAATTCATTAACTTTAAAGATATTTTTTTTACAGTGTGTAACTATTATGTTATTAAAATTGCCTCTGTATGCGTACTATACCTTTCTTCACAGTTTGGACCATGAATTAGGACACAATTTATAAATATGTACATGCGAACACACCCACATTTAGTAACACAATCAATAAGACAGATTGTGACTATTCGTCTGAGTTTTCTGTTTTTGCTTTATGTACGTAGTTTATGTATTAGGTATATAGCTTAATTATGTATAGCTGATTGAAATTATTTTTGAAAAATTATTTTGTAAAAAAATGCACATTACGGAATAATCTCATTAAATTATAGATGTTTTTATAAATTCTAAAAAAATTTTTTGCAGAAATAGTTTCTGTTAAATAGTACTAGGAGGCTCATCACTCTTATCACCAACCGAGGTAAATTGCAACGAATTCACATTGATAAAGCAACGCGATTCCATGTCACTGCCCTTGCTGTCCGCTCTCTGCATCAATTCTGGCTAGAATGACTATTATAAATTGTTATACTGCATGAAATTTACAGATATATTTTATGCATAAAAAAGTGATATGAAAAATGCACGCTAAAAATGCATATAAAAATGTATTTTTTTGTGAAAAATATTACACAGCATGGCTGATATTTATTTAAAACTCTTCGAAAAACATTATGTTAATAAAATAGAAACAAAACATCTACTATTGCGTCTAAAGGATAACGTTCATCTGACAGATGATTCGCTCAGAACATCCTGTTATCATCAAATGAACAAAATACATTGCTATTCATACATGGATCAAGCTAAGGTACTGCAATCTAGGCTGATTCACATTTCCATTAATTACAGAAGTAATGTGTAACTTTTTAATTTATATTATATTCGATGATATTTGATGCATTTAATTGCTGATGGAAGAAAATTCATTTTTATAAAAGTCCTTCCGGCAATGCCGAGAGGAAGAGGTAGCTTTCATAAACTTATTTATTTATTTTAAATTAAGTTATATTATTCAAGCATACGAAGCTCAAATTAGTGGAACCCGATTTTATAAGATTGAATACTAGTTTCTTTCAATAATAAATATTAATAGAAATTTTTAGAAAATAGTAATATTATATTCAACTTGGTTTTATTTTAGGCGAATTAGAGAATCACCAAATACCACGATATCATGAAGTGTATGCCATTTTAAAGCAATATGATGGATAAAATAAACCAATGAGCTTGGTCGAAATCTTAATTCATGTGCACAAACACAGTCATATTGAAAACGATTAATATAGACGAGTGCTGTCGCGGGCAAATTGATTTTAAAAAAAAAGTCCCCCAGATTAGAAATTCAAACTGCTATATCTCAGGTGTTTTTTAAGGTAAAGACAAATACTTTAGATAGACAAATACTAAAGATAAATACTTTAGAAAGAACATTTTTTCAATTTCTATTTTTTTTTTTTGTTTGTTTGTACATCATTATACATTTAAACGATTTTTGACAAACTTAAATGTCCGCCATTTTGAAACAACAGGGCGGATGAAGTTAGCTAGTGAACTCGGTCAAACATTGATATGTACTATGCACTCACGGAGTTATATTCAAATCAGTTTATAACTATGCACATTATCACATGACAAATTTCAGACCATTCCAAAATGTCAACCACAATGGAAATTGAAAGTGCTATAATTCAACCATTTTTCAAGATATAGATGAAACAAAAAATGCTCTGGAATCTTTGTATCAAGGTGAAAAACACAAAAGAAAAATCTTTTTTACTTTCTTACTTTTTTGCACCTAATTTTGTTTATTTTTTTTAAATTTAACATTCCGCCGTTTTAAAACAAGACGGCGGATGGAACTGACCAACGAACTCGGTCCAGACATCGGCATGTACTATGTACGCACCATCCACATCGTTTCATCCACATTGGTTTATAAATACGCGTGTTATCACGTGAAGAAAATCAGATCATTTCAAAATGAGAGCAACACTAGAAATTAAAAAGGCTATAATTCAGCCATTTTTTTTAAGATAGTATCAAAACAAAAAGTGCCCTGTAATCTTTGTATCAAGGTCATATGCATAAAAGAAAAATCTTTTTCAATTTCTGACTTTCTTGCACTAATTTTAAATTTAAATAAAAAAAAATTAAATGGCCGCCATTTTGAAACAAGATGGCGGATGGAACTGGCTAACAAACTCGATCCAGGCTTCATCATGTACTATGTACACATCAATTTACATCCAAATCGATTCATAAATACGCGTGTTATCACATGACAAAAATCGTATCGTTTCAAAATTTCAGCCATAAGAAAAATTCAATCATTTTTTTAAGATATAGACAAAATAAAAAGTGTTCTCGAATTGTTGTTTTAAGTTCTAACAGATAAAAGAAAAATATTTTTTAACTTTTAATTTTTTTTTTCATTTTATTTTAAATTTCAAAATTTTTTTAATTTTTTAAATGGCCGAAATTTTAAAACAAAATGGCGGATGATGCTGGCCAAAGAACTCGGTCGAGACATTTGTTTGTGCAATGTACATACCAAGTTTCATTCAAATCGGTTCATAAATATGTTAATTACAGCATGACAAAAATCAGATATACATATATATATATATATATATATATATATATGTATACTGGGTGTCCCAAAAATGACTGATGGATTTAAAAATACAATAACTTGCAAACGGTGACAGCTATTTAAAAAATTTTTGCAGGAAGGTTATGTATAATGTCAGGAATTTTTTTACCGTATTTTTTATTTTAGTTCGCATCTCAAACAATAGGTGGCGCTGACGGTGAATGAAGGCCAGGTGATCAGTGCTGAGTGAAGCGTCGACCTGGCCTTCAATCGCCGTCAGCGCCACCTATTGTTTGAAATTCGAATTAAAATAAAAAATTTCGGTAAAAAACTCCTGACATTAAACACAACCCTCCTGCAAAAAATTTTTAAATAGCTGTCATCGTTTGCAATATATTGAATTTTAAAATCCATCAGTCATTTTTGGGACACCCGGTATATATATACATTTGAACAGAGGGTGGTTTTGGGATTTGGGAGTCACGATCGATGAATATATACCAAAATTTTCTGGAAGTGTTTTTCTCCGGACGGTTGCAATATGTAGCTTTTTACTTTTTGTAATGAAAGCTACCTAAAATAAGACACTCTGTCAGAATTTTGATTTGCTAGATGGGTCGGGTCACGTTAGCCTAAATTATACACTGAGAATCTTGAATGTGGTTGATGCGAAATCGCAAGCTATAAATTCAGCCTGATTTTTTCGACACGTAGAAGAAATCGGTGTTATTGTTAAGTCCATATATCTACTTCTTTGTATCGGAAAATTATGACTATTAAAAGATAAAACATATCTCTGCAACTCGGCTTAAAGGCGCAGGTAGATTTCGATGTTAACTGTTAATTATACCAAAAAAAGTTAATGGTATTTAGAGATAAACCCAGTTCAACAATTTTATTTGTCCACTTTTGGAGAGACTTGATTTAATTTTTTGGTAAGAGTTGTTTTTATCAATATCACATTAAGGCAATATGATTATCATGTTTAAAACACATTTTTTAATAAAAAACTGTGAAACTTTTTTAAGATATTCATAAGCGACATGTTTTTTTTTTTTCGGTTCTTTTAATTAGAGAATTATTTATAAAAATTTATTTTTTCAATACCATTTTTTGTTTCGAAAATATCACTTCGGGAAATTCGGTTAAAAATGCCCATTTTTCTAGCATTTTTGTCATTATCTCCCTTCTCATCCAAAAAAGCCATATAGTTTCTAAATAAGAGAACCTGGTAAATGAGTGCGTTTGAGAGCAAAAACGAAATAAAAATGAGCCTTAAAGAAGCATTTTGGATTGAGTGCATCTTTAATGCCATCCTGCTTTTCCTTGTGCTCCTATATGTTTCTTTTTTGTATTATAAAAATTGATACTGTCAATAATTTGTTAATATAAAAGTTGTATATATTATTGAGAAATTGTAAAATAAATGTAAGCGAATTTGATATCCTGTGAAATAAGGAGATATTTTTTTTCCATAAAATCCTACTTTTTTCGTCTCTTGGCACTATTTTTAATTTTATCAAAAATCTGCCTTAACCATATTTACGGATCTAATTTTAGAATTAATAAAAACAGATTCACTATATATTTTAATTAAGATATTATGGGTTTTTCGGTTTTTACAAAAATCCTTATTATTTTCATCCCTTTGGAACGATTTTTCCCATTAACAAACTTAGAAGAGATTTATGCCCCTTGATTTTTTGTGCTAGTTTGGCAGAGATTTCAGTAGAATTATGAAAGTTATTGTATTCATTAAAAGTGAAATAGATAGACAGAAAGATATGTAAAGTTTTTTTTTTTTTTTTTTTTTTTTGAGGGTGGTTTTGTCTACTAGGAGTCATGATAGGTGTAGATCAATAAAACATTTTCAGAAATCCTAACATACGACAGAATGTAATAGGTAAATTTCACACAATATATCTACGAGTATTCTTTTAGGTAGATTTAGTATGAAGTCTACCTAAAAGAATACTCGTATATGACTAATGAAATTTGGAAAAAAAAAATATTAATTTTACAATAAATCGGTTTGATAAAAAAAAACCTCAATGGTATCTGTACAGACCTTAAAATAAATTGTCTCTAGATATATTTAATTGTGAAACTTTACTTCTTCTGTATTAAATTATATGCTTATATATAGTTATAAAAATAAACTCTATTTTTTCTTTTCTTCTTCTTCTTCTTTTTTTTACTGTACTTTTTTTTACTTTAAATTTCTTTTTTCTTTCTTTTTTTTTCTTTTTTATGTTAATGAATAACAATCTTTTGGTTTTCCTAGTTCTTTCAAAACCAATGACAAATAAAAATCCTAAAAAACGATTCTTTAAGAACTAATTTACTTATATAATAAAAGTCAATTTTTAAATTACTTTAAAATGCTTAATTTCAAATGCAATATTTACATTATCATAAAAAAATTCAACATTAGATATAAAGTCATAAAAATCTTTGTAATCGGATTTCGTAATTAGAGATGTGATTGTACGTCTAGACATAAAAAAAAGTCGCCGTATTTTAAAAATTAAAGAATTATAATGCAAAATTCCATTCTGTTACATTTTTAAAAATGATTGTATAATATTTCTGAAAACAAAATTGCCGCATAAGAAATTGAATAACAAACAATATAGGTCTATTAACGAATTATTTACTTTAAACGTTATATGAAAAACGAATTTTGTATAAACAACGTTATTGCATTTTAAGGCCATGTTTTGAAACCCATACACGACAAATTCTATTTGCAGATGCTAATACTAATAGAGGGTTACATTACCGATTTCCAGTAATGCCAGATTAGTAGGAAGTACACCTAACCTAATGGGCTTTTTTATCCTATTACCATACGCCTGATCTGTAGAGAGATCTGTGACAACAAGTGTCACTCAGTGGGACCAATGGCTCTGTACACTGTAAAAAAAAAAAGGTCGATCTACTAAAAAAACTTTAGTAATCCTTGTAATTACTAAAAAATGTTTAGTAATCTTAGTCGGTTACTAGAAAATCTGTAAGAATTACTAGAAAAAAGTTAGCAACGAATAGAGTTAATAGTTTTATATTTTTAATAGCTATTACTAAAACTCACTTGGCGTGGCCTCGATAGCATAGTGGTTATAGTAACAGACTCCAGGCTGAAAGGTCCCGGGTTCAAAACTGGACAGCGCCAAGTGCACCCCGAATGTATGTAGTGTAAGTACTCTATAATAAAGGGGTTATGAATTTCCTGTTGGAGCTGATCGCGATGTTTGGTGCTGCCATCTATCGCGTTTTTGCCGAAAATCTATCGCTTCAGAAGTCTGGATGTAGCTCGAAGGAAGCTCCTGCCCTTCGGACGCACGTAATTGTTATTAAAAAAAATTTTGGAGCTATTACTAAAATTTGCTTGGTGGCTCATACAAAAAATTTTTAAGTTAGTTATACAAAAAATTCTTTTGTTCAGTTTACAAAAGAAATGCTTGTTTCACTTGCAAAAAAAAAAGTTTGTAATGGCTACTAAAAAATTCTGTGGAATACAAATTTACTAAGAAATTTTTAGTAACCTCTTGAATTTTTTTTTACAGTGTATAAGATATTATCACAGTTGAGGGATTGATTTCAAGTTATGCTGCAGCATTAGTAATGTTTCCAATCTTACCACTTCGCTTGGTGTTAAACAAATCCATCCTTCTCTGTGATCAAGTGCCGCAGTGGTAGCTCATTGGTAAGAAAGAGTTCAACAAAACCAGATGAGTTTATCATTCAGCTCTATTTCAACCAAATGCATGATTCCTCCTTCTTAACTAGTATATTTATATATATATTTATAATATACTATAATATTTATAATATTTATATATTATGTATATTTATAATATCAACTATATAAATATACAAGTTATATATTCTAGATGGTGCCTCATCGAATATTTAATATTCGACGAGGCATCACCAATAGCCATCAAACTTTTATAAATGCAGATTTTCTTTAAAAAACCCACAAGAGGATTAGGAATAACTTCAGCAAGTTCACTTTTTTTATTGAGTCTTTTTCTGGAGAAAAATGGTAAAGATATCTTCCAACTGGCTTATTACAAGCAATGTAATACTCATTTTTTTACAATACTTGGTAACTAATGGTTGGAGTTATCTGCTTGGAATAAAACTTTAGAGGAATTGGTCCTTTATCAATGAAAATAATTCGATGATGCCAGTCCGACATTGAACATGGAATTTTTCATCAAGTGTTTCCATAATTTTTCCCTTTTTATTTTATTATTATCAATTACAAACCTCCTGTCTCTTTTAATAATTGATCCAGTCTTTAAAAATGCAGCTGATGTAATGGCAGCTGTAGCACCATATAAATACTATGCAATGCAATATTGTGCAATTGAAATGTATTATAATGATTGTTACTTAAGGTAGAAGATACATCAGAATCATCACTTGAATCAGCAACAGATCTTCAGGTTTTACATCTGTAACATCAGTTACATTTTCATTTTCATTGGAGAAAAAAAAATCATTTGATTGCAATGTTAACTCTTCCTTCCTTTTCTGCTTTTAGTTAGAAATTCTTCTTAATAAATCATCCTACCTCTTCAGATTTTTGTATTGTTTTATGTGCTTATATAGATCTGTTAATCCAATTTCTTGCTGTCCAACAGTTCAAATCTTCTCTCTTTGACTACTAATAAAAAATAGTTTTTTAACAGGAATCTTCTTATCCTTAGGGCAAGAGCAAGATATTTGCACATCATATTTACAATCAGCACCGTTGTAATGGAGAATTACAAATAGTCTGCCTAATGCTTATATGAAAGCTCTTTCACTTCCATTTTTCTGCTACTAAGTTGTATGTTTTTAGATTTTTCCTTGTTTTCTTCTATATTTTTTAGGACTGTGACTCTCGAATTTGAAATTGTAACACAGTAGAACTATTTGCTCGCATCCTCTGTTTAAGAACGTTTGAATATATTTATTTTTCAAGAATTGTTACCGGTTAATTTCTCATATGCTCTCCACTCTGCTATACATATCTTCGACCATCAAGCAGAGTTGGGAGTTCAGAAGGTAGCATTTCTCGATCAATTCTAATTAATTTATTCATATGAGTGGAAGTGTTCAGTCTTGACTTTCTTTAATTAGATTTCTTTTCAAACTTTTATATTTTGCTTCTGAAAGAACTTATTCATACCTGAAAAATAAAAAAGAAGAAAATGTCACTATTTGTATGATGATAATTTTAATTAATAAAATACACTCAGCTGTTAATGAATTTTGGCAATTAAAAAAAATACAAATGGCTTTTTTTTTTTTTTTTTTTTTTTTTTTTTTTTTTTTTTTTTTTACAGATTTTAATACATATTAACCCCCTGACTGCCCAGCCAAAGGGTAATATTGTAATGTTGTTTTCTCTGTAATTTATTAAAAATATAAAAAAAAGATGTTTTTTCTAACCTGATGCAAAATACGTTATTCGTATCGGTGTATAATCTTTGATAGCATCAATCCTAACTTAATTTTTCAGAACTGGGTTTTATTTGTGGAATTATACTAATTTAAATATTGCTTATGTTGCAGTGAAACCTGCAGCAGAGTGTGTGAAAAAATCAGCCGGCGGCAGTGAAGAGGTTAAAAGTTTATTATAACATAAATATATTCTTAACCTTAGAGCAGAGGTACAAACAGAAATAGTGATAAGAAAGTACTTCTAGAGAGAAGATAGTTTGCTGTGATTTTTACATGGAGTAGGAAAATATCACGAATTTGAAGTAGCTATTTACCAAGCAAACCAACATAACTTCCAGTTCATGTAAGTATATTTAAGTATGCCTAACCAAAATAAAGCTTTATGATCCATCTCCCTCATTTTTTTGTAAAATGAAGTAAAAAATTTCGACACGCCCTATTATTTTTTTTCTTTTCTTTTCCACAATAATACAGGATACGATAGTTAAGAAATATTTAATCATTATTTTAGAAGAAAATCAATTGCACAATATGTTGAAAAACAAATACTTTTCCACTATTTAAAATTCATTTACTCTAAAAAATGCAAATAGTGTAAAAAAAAAATAATAATAAAAATAGATTTTGGAAATTACCGTTGAAAGGAAATTAATGTTTCAAAATTCAAATTATTTGATATAAATTACTTTAAATGAAGTATTTTTTTCAAGATTTGGGAAATAACCAAAAAAAAGAATGGGAATTTGAGAACTGAAAAGAAAAATTGAAATAATCCTTAGTGGTTTTTTTATGAATAATTCAGCTTTAATATGACAGTAAAATATAAATAAACATTAAAAAATTCTGGTAATTGATAAGATTGTAATTCTTTATGGAATGTAAAAAATTTACTATTAAAAAACTATCATCACTGAAATATAAAAGGGATTAAAATGTCTATACCGAGTAAAAAATAAAAATTACGTTAATGCAATTTGCATATTGAATGATAAGAAAAAAATACTTAAAGGATATTTTCAAAATGGATTTTCTAAATGGATTTAATACGGATATTTTCTTTATTTTATTAAATGTGCATGAATATGTTTTAACTTAATGAAAGGTTTTCTAAAAATGGACTTTCAAAATGTACTTATTCAACAATTCTGAAACATTATTTTCTTCAATATAGTATGAAATATAGTAAAATTTCAATATAGTATGATTCCTACAAAACAAACTCTTATTAAATAATAGAAAAAAGTCGTATTTGATTATACGAACTAGTTGGTGGAGCTGTTTTTTATCAGTGTTGAATACAATGTTTCCTAAATAAAATTGATGTCCCTCCCCCGGATGATTTTATATTTTGTGTTTTCTGTTATCAAAAAGTGCAGTTTCCTCCCGCGGAACTCTCGAACTTCCAGTCTGCCCAGGAGCCATAGAAATCTCACCCGCAAAAAAGTTTCTGATTTTATCATTGGTTGTTATGTAAAATATAAAAAGAAAGAGTTCTTATTACTTGCAATTATTTAACAATACTAATATTTTTTTTTTCGAAATATCATGAAAAAGAAGCTTTGGGAAACAGATTCCTAAAAAATAGTTTTAATAAGTTTAAAAAGTATATCTAATTGGATAAAAAATATCGTACAATGAAATGTAATATTCCCGGTTGATCAAATTTTCAATTGCATAATATAAGATTGAAAAAGCTTACCGTTTTTATTAAAGATGATTATAGTAGAAATACAAATGATTAAAGTTTAAAATATATATTTTATTTAAATGTACGAGTACTGTCGTTTTGCAGTCTCACGACTATCATTGGGAAATATTTTCATCCCTTTCCGTTCCATTCATTCAAATATTTCACTTAGTTTGAAATCGGAGAATTTTATAATAAACGGAACGACAGTTAGATTTTTTTCCTACACAAGTTTAATCCACGTCACATTTTTTTTTTTTTTTTTTTCAAATTTCAAGTATCCTAAGATTTCTATTCTCTCCCATTTTAAACGAAGTGATGTATTTGAACGAATGGAATGGCAATCAATGAAAATATCGAGGATAACAATAATATCGAGACTACCGGGGTACATTCTAGTTTTCTTTTATTTACAGACCGCTGGAGTCACGTGATCCTCGAATGCACCAGTGAAGGTGTACAAAAGAGCATCACGCCATTTTTGAAGTCTGTAAAAATGATAACATAGGATGTGAACATAGGATTCACCGCGGTAGCCTGTCTTTTTCGTTAGCCTTGTGAAAATAGTACATGTCGATGGCTGTGGGGTTACCATTCGAAAGTAATCGAAATATAAATAAAAAATATATTTTAAATTTGCAACATCTGTATTATTATTAATATCTATTTTTAGTTAAACGGTGTTGGTAAACGGTTTTTAGGTTCTTATCATAAAGTATACCCAAAGTCTATGTCTAACTGAATACTAAGAAATAGCTCGTTTAAGCGGTCAGGTACCTTTTGAACTAACAAAGTACGTGAAAAAGCGAATTCTGTAAAAATTGCAATCACTCTGTATCTAGATGACTTTTAACTATAAAACTGAAAACACATATAAAGAAAGACTTGTTTTATTATTTTAAGCTGTTAAAAAGAGTATACATATACCTAATGTTTTTTTAATTTATTTTTTTAAATTAATGCAATTTTTATTAAAGTATAATTGCTGCATGTATTGTGGGCATGATTTTTCATATTTGAATGGATAATACAAACCAAGATCCTTTAATACATAGAGATAGATTGTGTTCTCAAAAATATCTACAACGAACAAGAAATAAAGCTTTTATACCAAGAGAAAAAATTAAATAAAATCGAAATATCGGGATTTTTCATATAAAAGAAATATGAAATTCTAAATTTCTTAATGAGAAACACAATAATAAGTAAATTTCTGTTTCTATACGTTTAATAAATCCAGAGAAAGTTTTGTGAAATTCCAGGCAACCAGTTTTGGGAAATTGTGCCCGTAATGACGAAAATCGCTGTTTTGAGAAAGATGATTTAAAGATCAAATCACTCCTTGATCGTATACAAAAAGGGAAAAATGTTTTAGACATAACTTCTCTTCTAATTTTAATTTTTCAATAAGGATTATTTCTAAACGTTCTTAAATAATGATAATTAATAATAAACTATTTTTTAGATATGAATTTTTGGGTGCTTTAAAGGATATCGGCCCTCTTAAGTGTTGTTATAATAAATGGGGGGGGGGCAGTAAAACACTGGAAAATTTTAACTTTTCATCAAATAATAATCTGAGTATTGAATTAAAAACGCTATTATGTTATGCGAATAGTAAATAGAAGAATACAAAGATACATATAAGTTCATTTCTGCTTTTGTGCTTTTTTTCCCCTTTTATTCTTCTGTGATGAGTCTTACAAAGTAACTTTATTTGTTGCCATAACTAATACATTTCTCATTTTCTGATTGAATTACTTAAAAAAATACTTTAGTTAAAATGGCACGTAGAAATAGAATTTTGTTAATTTATATACTAGGTTATTATGAATTCTAAAGAAAGTTGGTTCAAAATTGCGCGTTAAATTATAATCTTCTTAAATTAAACAGTTTTTTTTTTAAATTTGCATTGTCTAATTTCTTAATTAACTTGTTGTGTTCACATACTTTTTTATTTGTTTCAAAAGTTTTCATTCTTGTTTTCTGCTTTTTTCTGCTTTAATGAATTTAAATTTTATAATTTATTTATTTGCTCCCTCAACAGTGACAAAGACAAATTCTAAAAAAACGCGCACTAAAATATTATACTATTATCATCAATAATAATTAATATTTTACTTACATAATAACAGACTAAGAGTTTAATAATATTAAAATATTTACTTCTGTATGTACCAAATACATTACTATAAAAAATGTTTCACAGTAAATACATAACAATAGATATTGTTTCCTGTAAATCTTTGTGAACATCTTTTATAATTATGAATATGATTGTACATAAGGCACAAAATAAAGTCGCCCAATTTTCAAAATTAAATGACATATTGCATACAAGCTCCTGTCCTTTAAACTATCGTACTCCTTTCCTTTAAAAATAACGCATACTATTTTCTGAAAATAAAAGTGTGGTATAAGAAATTGAATTACAAAAAATAACTCTCTATTAAAAAATCTGCTTTTTTAAACACTATATATACAGCATAAATATTTTTAAAGAAATACTCTGAAGGAGAATTCATGTCAAAAAATTAAAATTGTTAAATATATTTAAAATAGAAAATGTTTATTTTTTATCGAAATATGTTTTTTTTTTTAAATTATCGCAAATAATCGCAATTAAGTACTTCTTGCATAATAAATAAAATCATAAGTAAACCTATCATTTTTTAAAATCTTAATTTGCCAATGAATCTTCAAAAAAGTTTTCAAAAACTGTCATAATTTATAACATTAATAGTGTTTATATTGCTTTATTGAAACAATCTATATTTTTTATATCATTATTAGTGTATAAAATTGTTTTTAATATGAACTTTCATTAAGAATAGACACAACGTATATAGAAAAGGAAGTTATTTACGTTCAAAATAAAATGGATCCTAATGTGTACAAATGTAATACTCGCTTATCCCAATGATTCAAATGTATAAATTAAAGCGATTTAATCATATCATTACAAAAGTAAATGTTACATATATTTTTCAATAATAAATTAGAAATGCCTATTCTATTCACAAACTTCGAACTTTGATTCTATAAATTATTGAAACCCGCAAAAAAGATGGTCCTTTGAATTTTTCTGTTGAAAGGGAATTTAAGCCAAACTATTCAAATTGTTCAGTCATTGTACTTTATTTTTCTTTCTTTTCTTTTCTTTCTTAAAAAGTATTTAATTATCGAAAAGAGGAAATTAAGTATATTTAAAAAAAATGAAATAAAGAAAATGTTTTTAATGAAGCATTAATTTAGAAGTAAAATATAAAGCCACATTATAAAACTATCACATAATTTATATGATTATGCTATTGCCTAATAATACATGTAACGCATTCTTTTTTTGGAAAATTTCAATTTCATACTCGAAAACTGTCATGATTGTTAAATAAAAGGCTATGAAATTTCTATTACGGTTAAAAAATCCATTAATGGAATTTGCATAATCAGCGACGATAAAAAAATCTTAAAGTGTCTTTTGAAAAAGGACATAAATTATTTCAATTTGGTTATTAAGCCTTCTTTATTACTTTTTACTTATATATATATATATATATATATATATATATATATATATATATATGTATATACATTGATTTTAATAGGAATATAAACTGTATTAATTTAAAATAGGCTGGATTATTTTTTTTTAAATTAAACTCCTTTCATAAGTTCCTGTAAATGAATTATTATTTTTCATTTGCATATTGCATAAGGAAATAAAATAAATTTTATTATGCAACGTTCTAAAATATTTAATAATTAAATAAATAATAAATGATTTATTTCATTATTATATCATTAAGAGCAATCTCTGGGACTTAAAAAAATGTGAATCCCAGACACATTTTCACATTTGTATTATTAGAACATGCATGTGCATTGCGAAATTTCTAAACTTGCGTAAAATACATTTATGTTTTTGAATATTGAATTTTGTAAACAGATATATTGTAAAAAGATTATGTTAAGTCTATGAATGCTATTGCTATGAAAAATAAAACAAGCTGCTTCTTTCTATATAGTTGCATTGTTAAAAAGAATCAGTGTATCCACGGTAAAACTACTGGCGACAAAGTTGTCAGACATTAACCGTTCCGTTAGTCGATTTCCATTTTGACAAATAAAAGAAAGGAAAACTGTTTGAAGAAGCAGTAACTTTCCGTTACAAGGTTTGACTTTTATGATAATAATTTAATTTAATTTTTAAGATTAATGAATCGATAAACCGTAAAAGAATTCGACATTTCAGAGTGAGTTTGCACTGCTATATTATTTTAATTAAATCATTTTTTTGTATTACTTACTTTAAGCCGTCCTGGGGTTCCGAGTTCGTTAAATGGAGACCTTTTGACAGTCCTTAGTGACTGAACCAAAATTGCTGAGACCTAATTGTAAAAAATATGTCTTTTGTGAGTTAGTGAGAAAATCTGTTGTATTTTTCAAAAATTTACTTTCACATATATTTGTTAATATTTGTTAATATAATTATATAATTATTTTTTTAATAAAATTTAATTTTTTAAGTAATTTAATTTTTAAAAAATCACTGTTTTTTGGATATATGAATGAATGAATGAATGAAAAAATTGGAATGAATGAAAATCTTTTATTCATTATTTTACAAAAATAATGTTATAAACAATTTTTTGAAATTGTCGCACACATTTTATTTATTTATATAATAGTAATATTATTTTGTATAATATTCAAATTTTAGCTTTCAAAGATTTTCTACATTGATATATTAAGAATTTAAAGTAACATTTCCAGCGGAAAAAAAACATATTCGTGAAATTTGCATATTCATTTATGAGAAAAACACACTTAAAGATTTTTTCCAAAATGTTTCTTTTAAGGATTTAATAAGGGTATTGTATAATCTTTTTATTAAAAGTGCATCACAATTTTTATCTGAAGGAATAACTTTTAAAAAAGAACATGTAATTTTTTTTATTTAAAACTATTACTTAAATAAATCATTATTATCATCATCCTTAGGGCTTTTTACTAAGTAGTTGCTTTGTCAACCATAAAAATATCGTTGAGAGTTCTTGTCTGATTCTTTCTGTCCCATATTGTACAATAAATGAGGCTCGTTTAAATAATATAAATTTAAGGTTTCTTTTGAGTTTGTATTTTATATAAATAGTGAAAATTCAGAACATTTTACAAAAAAAAAAAATTAAAGATATTATAATATAACAATAGTCTTTTTTGAATGTATTATTAAAGTATAAATATTTTGAAGATAACTTCAATCTAATCATATAAAATTTATTATAACGCATTTTTACATGGGTGATATTCAAATATAAGTGTGCGATGAATTAGTCTTTTAAAGCTACTAACTGAGTTTAATTTAATTTTAAGTAAGTTTTATTCTGAATATGTATAGTAAATAAAGTAGATTGTAATATTCAGCCCAAAAATACACAATTAATGAGTATATGCAGTTAAATGTAGCACTGTTCATGATGAAAATAGTATGTTGAAATATACATCCTTAGTAATAATATTGTTTACTCGCACACAATTCCAAAAATGGAATATTTCAGTTTTAAATTTTATTCGTTTTTTGAATGGTCCATGCTTAATGTCTAAAAATGAAATACGTCTGTTGCCACAATGACAAAAAAGGTATTAAAATCTAGAAAAAAATAATAACTCAAAAGCGAATTTAGATACATGTATTAAACAAGTAGCATTTAAAAGTATTTTTTTTTCTTTATAAGACGGTGTAAAAATTGAAAATGTGCGATGTTCAGAAGTTTAAAAATTTACAGTATCAAAAAAATTTTTTTTTTAATTATTAACGAAATTCTTTACCTTTTTATATGAATAAGAAATCGAAATGCATTAAATCGTAGTTAATAAAAAAAAGGTTGTGAGAAAAAGAAACCCAGGGAAGCCGCTTTTATTGTTATTATTATTATTTTAAATATGGAATTTGTTTATAAATTTAAAATTTTAGTCTTTCAAAATATCATTTTCTAAATAGCCGTAATTTAATTAATTATAATTTTTAACTTTTTGTTTTATTACTTTTTTCTACAGTATAATAAGCAACATATTGTGCTTGTAAATTATTCACTTTTGTAATAAAAGTCGCTATCTAACTATTGGAAATAATATATTTTTGTGAAAAATAGAAGTTTTAGAATTCAATAAAAATATATACAGAGTGGTCATAAAAAAACTTTGCCGATATATGGCGCTCTAGCGGCCAATTCGCTCAACCGATCGAGGTGAAATTTCAGACATAGCTATTAGGAGGTATGAGCTCGAGATTCTGTGAACGACAACAAAATGGCGCTCACATTTACGGTTATAGCTACAGAAACTCGAAAATTTCCAATGGCAATACCCATTTTTTTTCATCGCAGAATGCTCAACGCATGCGAAAACCCTAAAGAGCGTTGGAACCGTACGTGTATCGCAAAAAACGGACATGTTATGCACGCACAAAAAACCGTTCTGGGAATCCCCTCCCCCCCATAGAAAAAACTCGATTGGGGCGCAAGAAGGAAATTTGCATATGACGCAGAGTCAGTACACTAATCTCTGATTACAATACAGATCGGAGAAACTAAAACTTTTATTTTGATTACTCATTTTTCACATGGGTGCCGTCACAGGCATGTGGAAAAAGGCCCATATGGAAAATGTGTAATCAAAATAAAAGTTTAGCAAAATAAAAGTTAAAGTCCATTTTAATTTGATTGTACTCAAGACTTGTGGCAGATAGTTTTTTCTGCAACTAAAACTTTTTATTTTAGATTAATGGTCATTTGTCAAGCATTTTCCATTTTCCATTTTTCAGATTTTTTTTTTTTTTCATCAATCAAATTATTATTTTTTTCTAAGTGTTCTTAACAGATGATGTTATATTTTTGTTCAACCAGTAGGAAAATAAAGTCAAATTTTTTCAGCATCTTATTAGTACTTGTAGTTAGCATGTTCAGTGCCATGTTAATCACTGGTGACTGACACTGAAGATTCTATTTAGAGCGCGTCCGTCACTGGTGACTATTAGAGTAGAATTAATGGAAATGGCCCGAAAGGAAACCCCTCCCCCCGCGATATCTCGAGCTATCAAATGTCTCTCCCCGGAAAATTTTAGATTTTGTGTTTTCTATGGTAAAAACGCGTAATTTACCTCCCCTCCCCCCAAGGAACTTTACTGTGTCCCTTCGGAGTCACAGAAATCCCTCCCGGAGAAAAGTGCTTGAATTTAACATTGGTGACTATGCCTAAAATGTGATAAAAAACCATCTACTATACATATATTGTTTTAAGTAATTACTAAAAAATATTTAAAATTCACTTGTATTTATTTTGTACTTGTATTTCACTTTTATTATCACTTTCATTTATTACATGATTATACTTCCTTAATAATTACTTAAAACGATATATACGGTTTTGTTTTATATCATATTTTGCGATGTCAGTCACCGCGTCCTAAACGGAAAGTACATTGTCAGTCACTGTGACACTCAAAGTGTTAATGGGATTTTTAGCTAATAATTATATATTTTTTTGAAAACTAAAATACATAGACACTTCTAACTTGTGTCAAATTCTTGTATAGTTTTATAAAACACACAAATTAAAGTATTATCATCACGAAATAAAGTATTATTATTAGTATTACTTATGGATCTTTTTGTGCCTAGTGTTTCGCCTTGTAAAGTTTATGGGAGCTATCATGGGGGCTATCTGAATGGGTTAGTCTTGTTACATAACAGGATCTTGATTTTGTAAGGTAAGATCTGATCTTAAGACGCAACACTAGTCACAGAAAAAAGCCCCGATGATAATGTAAAGTGTATGGGAGCGTTGTTTGCAGACATCTCTCACAAATTTTAATATTTTTACAGGATATTTTTTTGCATAGGATAGCTGAAGACGATCCACAACCGGCCTAGTTTTTACTCTATCAATTTTGGTTTTCGATTTTTTTAAATACTTTAACTTAAAAAACCTGTTTAATCCGGTTCTGAAATTGAAACTATCATAATATAAAAAATATATAAGCAAAATCTAGAAAGTACAAACTAGGCAGTTTGACGATTGTCCTCAGCTATCCTATGCAAAAAAAAAAAATCTTGTAGCAATATTATAATTTGTGCGAGATATTTGAAAACAACGCTCCCATACACTTTACATTATCATCGGGGCTTTTTTCTGTGACTAGTGTTGCGTCTTAAGATCAGATCTTACCTTACAAAATCAAGATCCTGTTATGTAACAAGACTAACCCATTCAGAATCAGCATTCTTACACAGTTTTATTTGGATGTCGTTTCCTTTTCTTTAAACAACACTTTTAGTTGTTACTATGAAATTATTTTAAACTGATATATACTAAAAAAAATATTTTAATGTATAGTGGTACAATAATATCATCGTCCGATAAGGGTTAAGAATTAAGCTTGAAATAGTATATGGAATATTTAATGAATATTATTTTTAGATATCAGGCAGGAAATCATTTGGTGGCGAAATTTGAACATATGCACATGTAACATTTGAAACTAACAACATTAAATGCTTTTTTCACATTCCTTTTTCTTCAACACCCCCCCCCCCCCTAAACAAAAAATGTACAGCGAATATTTTTTTTATAAATCTTCACTGCACGAATTTTTCTGTTCTTATTATTGTTTTCAATTAAAAAAGGAGAATTTAATGAGAAAATAATAAAGAAAAAATAAAATTTACTGCTAAAATTTTATATTTTATGGTACCAAATGTACTCAATTCGTGTTTTAAAATATTGCAATGCTACATTTTGCAACTAACTGATTTTATCTGTTTAACAATCTGCAACTTTTTTTTATATTAATCTCTATAATTATTCAGTAAATATAATTACTGTAAATCTTATCTTAATAGCTTTTTTTCCGATGAGCAATGTTTAAATATTTTCCAATCTACGCAACTGACATGGATAAAATAAATGTTAGTTCATTCTTTGTATTATTTGTTATTATTGTTATCTTTTTTACATTAATGTTTTTAAATTTTCAGTAAACACAATTACAATAAATCTTATCTTAGATTGATAAAATTTCATTTGCTTTCGATGACCTATTCTTAATTTTTGCCCAATGTGCCAACTGACAGGGATAAAATAATTGCTAGTTCATACTTTGTATTATTCTTGACCTGGGATAGAGATCATATTAGTCAAGTCCATGGTACACAATGAAAATGAAACTGTTTTCAGGTATGCACCAGATATGGTAAAGCATTGCCATTGAGGGTTACTAACTCTTTTAATTACTTGCTAAAATAGATTTTAAATTCTGTTTGACTCTTCTAGAAATTAATTTATGTAAAAAAAGATACATTACATTTCATAAGTACATTTTAATACTTATTTTAAAAATGTATGTTTTTGGAAAAAATCCTAATTTTAAGGATCTATATTTCCAAGACAAGAGCTAATAAAGATTTTTTAAAGTTATAAACGTGTTTTGTGAGTTAATGTCATAAGAAATTGCCCACTATTACTTCAAAGCCAATTTTTGATGCGGGTTATTTTATTTATAGTGTGTATTTTCCATGTATTTATACAAAATACTAAATGTGTATCTTTAAGTTGTCTTCATTTTTAAGATATTTCCGCTAAAAATAATGAGGATGAAATTTAAGATTTAATAGCGAATCTTCGATTAAATATAAATAAATAAATAAATAAACTAATCTAAATATTTTTCTGCACTCTATTTCAGCATAAAACTTGATATTTTATTTCTTTACATTCTATTTCATGAACCTTTCGAAAATATTATATTTAAAATTATCTACAACATATCTCATAATAAAATAAAATCATACAGTAAATTATTACTACTTGTAGGAATATGTTTCTTCTTTTCTATATATTTTTTAAATATCATGTTTTTTAATTGTACCGATTCAATGAAATTTTTCAATCATTTTTCTTTACAGAATAATTTAACCTGATAAAAGTATGCTTTAAATTACAGAAACCAAAACTGTTTAAAGTTAGCGAGTCATTTTAAGAGAAAAAAAATGATAATACAAAATGATAATTCACAAATTTTAAAAATGCAGAAATAACTATTTAAATTTCTAAATAAATTCACGTTTGGTGTTTAAAAATGTATCGAATATTTTATCATTTTTATACAATTTTAGCAATAGAAATTCACAGATTTTAATTGACAGTCATGAAGAAAAGTAAATCAAGCTACTCCGATATTCATAATTTCTTTCTAGTAATACACAAATGTATATTTTTTAAAAATAATTAAAAATATCTCTTAAGTACAAAAGAGACATATCTTTTTAGGATTTATTGACAGTAGATAATTTAATAATGTATTTACATATATTTAAAAAATGGAAATGACGCATGACGTTGTTTTGTTCATGTCCATGCATTTTATCTGTAATCAAATTGACCTAATGCATGAAATGTTTTTATACTTTTAAAAAGTTTTTAATAGTTTCACAATTTTAATTACTTTCTAGTAATACACAAATACGGTTTTTTTAAATAACTGAAAATACTTTTGAATACAAATCAGACATGTATTTTAAGAATATATTGGCAGTAGATAATTTAATAATATATTTACATATATTTAAAGAATTGAAATGTCACATAACATTGTTTTGTTCAAGTCCATGCATTTTAGCTGTAATCGAATTGACTTAATGACGAAACAATTTTATACCTTTAAAAAGTTTTTATTAGTTTGCAGTTCCGTTATTTAGTTTCTAATAGATTTAGTTTACTAATATTCTTCATTTTTTTTAAAAAAATTGCATTATCGATTCAGTTGAAATGTCACACAACATTGCTTAGTTAATGTCCATGCCCTTTTCTGCAGTCGAATTGATTAAATGTATAAAGGGCTATCATACTTAAAGAATAAATAAATAAGTTATTATTTCAAATATTATATTTTTTTTATAGATTTAGGTAACTATTATTCTTCATTTTTATTTGATCGCATTTTTTTTTATTATATTCAAAGTTATATCATTGTTTATGTAACGCTCATCCAATTTTCTGTAATTGAATTAACTTTATTCGTGTAATACTTTTCTGCTTAAAAAAATAATAATTGGTTTTCATTTGAAATATTTCGTTCTTAATAGATTTAGTTTACTAATATTCATTGATTTTATTTGTTTGCATTATTGATTTATTTAAAATGCCACACAACATTTTATTTGTTAAAGTCCTTATATTTTTTCCAATCGAATCGAGTTAATGATAAAGGGTTTTCATATAAATATAAAAAATAAGTAAGTTTTCAATTAAAGTATTTTATTTTTTATATATTTTGTAACTAATATTCTTCAATTTTATTTGTTTCCATTACTGAGGGAAATGAAATGTTTCAAAATATTTTTTTAAATTAATTAATTAATTTATTTATTTTGTTAACATCTTTGAAGATTTCTGTAATCGAATCCATTTAATATATAAAGAGCTTCCATATTTAAAATAGATGAATAAATAAATAAGTTCTTCATTGAAATATTTCGTTTCATTTGAATTTAGGTAACTGATATCCTTCAATTTTATTTGATCGTATTATTATCTCTTTTGTCATGTAATTTAATACTCTCTTTTCATTCCGATATGATCACACTGTTAAACGAATTCACAAAAACACCACATATTTGTAATTATTTTATATTACAAATCTGTATTGTTATGTATCATATACATATACAATACATGCCTGCTAAAAGTTTCAAACTCTAAAACTTCCTCAATTTTACTGTAAGATAGCTATTATATTTCTAAACATTTTTTTTTTCAAACTATTGAAAAATTTTATTTTAAATTGATACTCACATAAAGATTGAAGAAAACAGTGAACTCTGTAATCTTTGCTATTCTAAGCGGGAAAAATACTGTTTGGCATTTTTCCACAGGAAAGAAAAGTACGCTGCGCTAGCGCCATCTATCATTATTTCACTGAATTGATCTAAATGTCAAAGATTTATAAAGAGTGGATTTTTATTCTATGAAAATAACTCTTTTTTTCAATTTTGTAAGTTGTCTTCAATTTTATAACAAATAAAGTAATTTTTTTGACCGTAAATATTGAGTAAATGAAACAGTATGTAAATAATGTTACTTGAAAATGGTCGTATTTTTTAACTACTGAGATACAGATATCCGATTTTCTATTAGCCCCACCAGTGGCCGAGAGGTTCGGACCTCTCAACTGGTAGATGGCAGGTGCTGGGTTCGAACCCAATCGCGGCTGTCGGCCTAACCGTTCGGAGTTTTCCGTGGTTTTCTTCGAACCTTGCGTAAATACGGGTTAGGTACCCTTAGAAAGACCCCCACGGAGGGCACTCCCCCTGGTCCTATATCCCACTAGCGTAGATAATCGGACGACAAAAATCAACCAACCAAATCAACCGATTTTCCATTAATCTTATTATTTGAATGTTTGGTTAAAATTTTCATGGGAGGTAAATCACATTAAGACAAATATTTCACAATTCAAAAAATAAGTTGTCCGTTTACAACTTGAACACGAAATTTTGTTCGCAACTTAAAAATAAATAAATAAATAAATAAAGATATTATCGTCACATTTTTAGCAAATTAACTTTGCAACTGTTTGATATTTGATGGGTTTGTTGGAAATGCAGTTACTAACTTCCTTTTGGTCTTTTTTATAGAGTTTGCTGACTGTTGAATTCCAAAATATGGCTTGTCGTTATTTGTTCCTAAATGGAGATAAATTACTATTCTGTTCGTAACGTCACACTATTTCAAAAAAAAAAAAAAAAAAAAAAACGAAAAAGTCTGTTAAAACTATAGTAACAATATCTTACTGTAATAAATTTTATGGACGGATATATGACATTGGTTTTAAATATGATATCTTGCACTTGTTGCGAATAAGTTTATTACAATTCTAATTTAATGCACAAACTATGTTGATAAAACGCTTAGAATTATCCGCAATATTATAATAATTATTACCAATACACCCTGTATATGTATATATACATATAAATTTCTTATGAACTATTGATTAAAGAAGTTGTTTGCCAAGTAAGTTATTTATGATTTTTTTTTCCATCGGTAATTTTATCTAAATGATTTTAGTAGTTTTATGTAAATAAATATTAACCGGTTTATGAAACATTTTAAGATTAAAATTATTCAAAATTATAATACTTTTAATGATGAAAATTGGAATATTTCATTTTTCATTAACTTTAAACATAATAAATTTATTTCTGACACATTTGAAGAATTTAATAAGAAAATATGGACATTTAGAAAAATAAATTATGTTTTTATTATTTAAAATAAACTATCATATTATGAAAGCAAATAATATCCAATTGAAAAATACACAGTAATAAATCTTTTTTTTCTCTGTTATGAAAGATCGAAAAATTGTCTAAGGAACATTTAATTAAAATATTTCTTCTTGAAGGATTATAATCTAAAACAATTCGGAAATGATACGCCAAACGTTGTTAATAAAATGCGGACTACTATAAATAAATTTATAAATGTTCAGCTCTTGGTACAATATCTGTTATGATTTTTTTAACGTTATCTTATGAAAGTAATAATATATGAAAGATGTTAATAATCTCCAATTGTTAACAAGCAGTAATAAATCTTTTTTCTCTAGACTGTAATTCCGAAAAGCAGTTTAACCATTTCCGGCACGGGCAAATTCTGTTTATAAAATGAGAAATTATCGACTGTCACCAGAATTTATAAACGACTCCTATAAAAATTAGGAATCCGTTAATTTAAGCTTTCATGTAAAATCAAACTTTTATTTAAATATTATTGGTGCCGATCACAAGTTTGGAATTAAAATTAGGTATCAAGGACTGGACACAGTGTGCTTTAAAGAGTTAAGAAACATTTAACTAAAACATTTCTTCATGAGCTGTAAAACAAGTCGGAAATGTTACGTTAAAAGGTGTAAATGAGATGCGATCATACTATTATTAATTTTACAACAATATATAGAAATCATTATTTTTTTTCCTCAAGTTTATAAGTGAAAAAAAATTTAAGAAAGTTTAATTAAATGATTTCTACATGAGAATATTGTAATGTAAAACAAATCAGAAATGTTACATCAAACGTTGCAAATGACATGCGGTTGTGCTATAATTAATTTCATAAAACTCAGCTCTTGGTGCAAAAGCTGTTACACTGTAAAAAAAAAATTAAGCAGGTTACTAAAAATTTCTTAGTAAATTTGTATTCCACAGAATTTTTTAGTAACCATTACAATTTTTTTTGCAAGTGAAACAAGCATTTCTTTTGTAAACTGAACAAAATAATTTTTTGTATAACTAACTTAAACATTTTTAGTATGAGCCACCAAGCAAATTTTAGTAATAGCTCCAAAATTATTTTTAATAACCATTACGTCCGCCCGAAGGGCAGGCGGTTCCTTCGAGCTACTTCCAGACTTCTGAAGCAGAAGATTTTCGGCAAAACCGCAATAGATGGCAGCACTAAACATTCCTACCTGCTCTGACAGGATTTTCATAATCCCTTTATTAACGAGATACTACATACATTCGGGGTGTATTTGGCGGTGGCAAGTTTCGAACCCGGGACCTTTTAGCCTGGAGTCCGTTACTATAACCACTATGCTATCAAGGCCACACCAACTGATTTTTAGTAAGAGCTATTAAAAATATAAAACTATTGACTCTTATTCGTTGCTAACTTTTTTCTAGTAATTCTTACAGATTTTTTTGTAACCGACTAAGATTACTAAAAATTTTTTAGTAATTACAAGGATCACTAAAGTTTTTTTAGAAGATCGACTCTTTTTTTTTTACAGTGTATGCTCTTATTCAGTAACGCACGAATGCAAAGTTTAGTACGAGTATATATATTACGAAGTAATACGGGAATAATATGATTATATCTTAAATAGTATGTAATCGCTATGGGAATATAGAATCATTACTTATCACAGAATATCATTGAAATATTTATGTGTGTTATGTTTTATTAGAATAATTACCATGACAACCTAGATTTACTAATTATAATGAAACATTTTTTGAATTAATTACATATAATAGCATTAAATAGAATAAAGTATACTTTAATTAATATTTCTAAAAGTATTGATTCGATTTTCATAAAATTTGAAAGGACTCGAAAAAAATTTCCATTGATTATGTATACTAAATTTCTAACTATTTGGTTTGATATGTTTTGCTGTTTTATACATAAAGACAGATAAACCAGAACTACATATTTCTATAATTAGAAAAGCATCTAAAAAAAGTGTAGTATTTCATGCTCTACTGTAAAGCAATACATCCACCAACAAATTATAAAATAATCTATTACATGTCAAAAGAAATACTACCTATCATAAAAATACTTTATAGTTTAGCCAATCAAGTCAGTAACACTAATATTGGTGGAGATTAAACTTCTAACTTCTTTACACAATAACCAGACTATGCGGTTACCGAATACTTTTCTGTTAATTCCATCCAATCTTTTCTGTTTTTAAATATCTTATTAGTTTTAATTCTCCTGATTTTAATCTTTCCTTTATCTCTGCTTGATATTTTTGTTTATTTTAATATTAATTTTTAGATTCTTTTGGGTATTTTATAACTATTTAAAACTATACAATGTATAGTTTCTAAAAAAGAATCTTTTTTTTTCTTTTGATTGTGGTCTACGATGGAAACTTTTTTGCCTGTTCGTTTTTAACAGTTTGGTTTGTTTATTTTTCAACTTTACCAAACTTAATTTCACAAGTGGCTAATATCCACGTCTAAACATTCCTTTCTTTTTATATTTTCCAATTGTATTGAAGGTCAATTTACCTTACAATTAGAGGAAAAGTTGGTCCACTATTAGCGAATGCATAAGATGCATAAACTTTTCATTATTCCAAGCATCCCTAGATTTTTAAAACCACAGAACAAATACTTTTTTTAAATATTAATGTAAGCATTTATAAATGTCGAGATTCTTTTGTTACCAAAGATTTTGGAAAATCTATTCGAATAGTTTGCCAGTGCGTGGATACAATCCTACAATTTCTCAATTAAATAATTTTTTCTGCTAAAATCAATTTCTTTATACAAAAGTATCAATATGATACACAGTTTATTACTAGTGTTGATGCTATTAAAAAAATGCTAAATTAGAGGTTGCAAAAGAATCGACATTATATACATAAAATTTCTTATTTGAAAGCAACAAAAACTGTTTTTGGTTTTATTCTGTTTTATAATATTTTAAAGTTTGTTTTTTACATTGTAGTACTAGAAATTAGTTATCCAGACAAAGTAAACCGCATTTGTGTAACAGTTCTCTTTCGTGTTCAGCAGAATCTAATACTGAATAACAAACAAAAAGAATTGAACAAGTGTATCCAAATATTTTCTTTAAAAAATGCCAATTATTCCTCCTTTTGTATCATTTCAAATACTCATTTAAATTAATTAAATCCTTTGTTTCCGTAAATTGATAACTCTGCTTAGTTTCAATCTTGTCGGTAAAGAAATTACAAAATTGAAGAGAGATATTCATGACATTTTAAAATTTTACACCATAAATGAAATAAAACATTATGCTACATCGATCAAAAACAACTGTAACTGAAGCCATATTTTAAAGTTATTTTTTTATCAATAAATGTCTATTAAAAGAAATTTTTTTAAATAATGAATACTGAAAATATGTCTCTTCTAAGATAAGATGGATGCAATATTATCGACCTTTTCCGTAAACTAATTACGATATTGTAGTGATATTTTCATAACATTTTAAAATTGTAGAGCATAATTGACATAAAACATAAACCTACATCGTTCGAAAACATATTTAACTAATGCCATAATTTTAACTTATTTTAGATCTATCTCTGAATGTTTTGACTACCTCTCAGCAATAATAAATGCTCGCTAGCTTCAATTTACAAAAGTGTTCGTTATCATAATTTATACTAAAAATAGAATAAAATGAAATTTATTCATAAATGAATTGTTAGATAGATTCGAATACCATATGCGTTAAAAACTTTTAACAATTATTTAAAATAATGAATGACGGAAGAGTGTGTCTTCTAAGCGACGATGAATGTAATATCATCATACTTTACAGTAAACTAATTACAGTACTGAAGTGAGACTTTCAGACCATTTTAAAATTATAGAGCATAAAGGAGATAAAGCATACACCAACATCGTTGAAAATGAAATTCCGCTAATGTCATATATTAAACGTATTTCAGATTTATCCGTATACGTTCTGACTTTCTCTCGCCGGTAATAAAAGTTAACTACTTTCATTTTGAAAAAGTGAGTGTTATCATAATTTATCATAAGAATAAATTCACATAAAGCTTATTCACAAATGAATGGTTAAGTGCATTCGAATGCTATATGTTAAAAATTTCTAAAAATAAATATTGAAAATAATTAAATCCGGTAATATCTATCTTCTAAGAAATGGTAGATAAAATATTATCAAGCTTTTCGAGAAACTTATTACGGAACTCAAGATTCAGATTCACATTCAGATTCAGCCAAGTGGGGAAGCCTACCAATTGGTTTGAGCTCAACAAGCCCCACCCAGCAATGTTTATTAAAAAAAAAAAAAAAAAAAAAAAAAAAAAAAAAAACAGTTATACAGTAAATAAAGGTAGGTAACAAAAATTAATTGAGATAAAGAAACAATGAAATAACTATAGGTAAAAATAGTAAAAATAAACTAGTTGAGTGATTTACAGACGTATAACACATAATTTTTTTAACAGTAACAATAATTCTATAACTGCTTTAAAGTAAAAGTTTGTTTGGTTATTTCCATAACTGATCATCATTATCATATAAAAGGTCCCGAGGAGGCATTTGGAATAGTCCTTGATTTTTTTGTAATAATGCTGATTGTTTTCTTATTATTTTAAACCATGAAGAGAGACTTATCATTCTGGAGATTCTGATGTGTATATGGAAGTTAGTGTACATTCCGTTACATAGTGCAGTGAGGTACCTCGTTTTCCACACGTGCAGTAGCTCGAGTCAGCTTTACCTATTTTTACCCGATAATCTGGAAAAGACCCGTGATTCAGCAAATAGGAAGAGGTTTCTGTGCGATAATAAATTATCCGCTGAGACAATAGGTAGAAGTAAATATGCAAATCTTCTTTTACGATCAGTGTCCCATATTCTCTGCCATTCCTGTTGTATTTGTAATTTTAGTTTTCGTTTGATAAGAGATGGTGGAAAAGGTAGAAATATTTCTTGTAAGTTAGGATTTGTGATTGCTTCTTTTGCATTTTGATCCCCTACCGCGTTTCCTGCTATTCCGGAGTGTCCTTTTATCCATTTTAGTATTATCATTTTACTTGTATTCTGTAGTAATTGAATTATGTTCTGGACAAGTGCTATTCTTGTGTTGTGCTGTCTTCAATAGATTGTATTCTTGAGAGGCTATCAGAGTATATTTTTGCACTTCCTTTTTTTTCTTTTCACACAAATGCACACAGTTCTGCCTCCTGGAAAACAGTGTTTATTTACCTTAATTTTGATTAAAAGTATGACACAAGATCGAGTTTTCGTAAGCACAGAACACTAACCCAGTCCCTTCTTCCATTTTGGATCCGTCGGTATAGATTTTTATTTCCATTTGGAGGTTTTTATTTGCCTTGTGTTGGTAATTTATTTAAGGACACACTGATGAATTTGGGGATTTGCCTTGATAGAACACTGGTCTAAAACTTTCTACTGGTGTACCCAATCTTAATACTTTTCCCGATGTAGCAATTAGAAGTACTTTGAGATGCAATGGAGGGATTCCTGTTAAGGCACAAAGTGCAAGGGTAGCCGTTTTTCTATATGCGCCCGACACAAAAAGAAGGCACTGAGCCTATAATGGAGGACAGTAAACAAAGCCTATGAGCTTTCTGTAAGTAGTCGTACCAAACTGCAGCTCCATACGTTATCTTTTTTTTCTAAGATTGTTGTATACCAGATTTTAAAGATATTTTTATTTATTCCTCCTTTTTTGATGTAAGTTTTAGTAGATTCTAAATTATTGAATTCAGCTCTGTTCTTTTATTTCTTAGGTGAGGCAAAAATGACAGTGTATTATCTAGTATTAAACCAAGGTATGGAAGCGTATTTTCAGATTTCAGTTTGTAATTATTTATTTTAAAAATTGGAGCTCTTTTTAGATATTTTGGTTTTCTGAGATTTAATGCCTTGCATTTTCCATATTATATACTCATTTGGTTTAAGTCTGCCCAGCCACTCACTAATTGCAAGGCTTCCCTGGCCATCTCTTTCAGTATTTTTCTTGTTCTTCTATAAACCACCAAAAATATATCGTCTGCAAACGTTATTACTCGAAATCCTCTTCTTCTAAGTATATTTAATAACTTCTGTATTAACACTCTCCACAGGAAAGGTCCTAAACAGGAATCCTGCGGGAAACCCTTGGAGAGCCAATGCAGGATACCTAGTAGCCAATTTGGATTACGGAACTGAACTTAGACTTTCGTAATATTTAAAAATTTTAAAATATAAAATTACCCTACATCGTTCAAAAACATTTCTATTTAATGCCATATATTAAATGTGTACGGTTTAAACTTTCCCTTAGCGGTAATAATAGCTCAAAAACTTCATTTTTCAAAAGTGTTTGTTAAAATTATTCACCCCAACTAGAAAGTCATAGAAACTAATTCCGAAATTGTTGTCAAACTTTCATAACATTTTAAAATTAGAAACAATTAATGGCATAAAATGTAAACCTACATTGTTCAAAAACCATTTTAGCAACTGCCATATTATTTTTTTCCACATCTATGTATTTCTAATTCCCCCTTCGTGATAATAAAAGTTACTGACTTCATTTTTGTAATGCGTTTGTTATGATAAATTATCATAACAAGAAATTCATTTAAAGCTTATCCTTAAATGAATAGTTAAATAGATCCGACTATCATGCGTTAAAAACTTCTAACCGTAATTACTCGTATTTAAAATAATGAATGCTAGAAGTATGTGTTTTCTAAGTAGGGATAGATGAAGTATGAGAATAATATATTCATAGCTCTTATGATATAATATTTTATTTTCCACTTGTAGAAATATTTATTAAAGAAAGTTGTTAAATGAACATTGAATTAGGCTACCAGAGGAGCATTTATATACATATATATATATAGTAATTTTTGCAATTAATGTATAGTAATATATATTAATGTGTAGTAACTGTCGTAATTATTAATTATAAACAGTAAATGGCATTAAACATAACCCAACATCATTAAAAAACAATTTTAGCTTATGGCATATCGTAAAATGTTTTCAGATCTATGCATCTCTAACTTCCCCTTGGCGATAATAATAGGTCACTGACCATTTTTTAAAAGTGTTTGTTATGATAATTCATCATAACTAGAAAATATTTTAAAGCTATTCCTTTAAATATATAGTTAAATGGATTCGAATATCATAAGTTAAAAACTTCTAATCATATAATTACTCGTATTTACAATAATGAATGTTGGAAGTATGTGTTTTGTAAGCAGTGATATATGAAATATGAAACTAATATGTTCAAAGCTGATATAATATAATCTTTATTTTAAATGAGTAGCAATATTTATATTTCTATTTATGATAAAATTATTTTGAAGATCTTGAATATGTGGTTTGAGAATAGAAAAAGATACTGATTTTTTAACAGCATTTAATTTGAGTAATTGTTATCCCAAAAGAGAAATAACATAAAACTTCCAATCTACAAAATATTGAATGGGTTTGTTATAGTTTATAGCAATTTTGAATATAAAAAAGTTTAAATCATATGTCAATTGTTTAAGAATGGACTGTATGTGTGATTGTGATGAAGTACGTTACTTTGTGCCAAAACTCTATATTGATCTGAAATTAGTATTACTGAGAATGTCTAAATTACCAGTTATAATGTGACCATGATGGAATTTGATATATTTAAAAAGATTAAGATCATTGAATTTACATGTATATATATATATATAGTCTGTCTCAAAAGTTTAAGCACAAGCATAAAATATCGATTTTTAATGAATTATAAAAGTTAGAATTAATAACATTTTTTTATTTACATATTTCGCAATATTATTTAAATAAACAATATCAAAAATAGAAAAAAATAAATTACATAATTTTAAAAAATACAATTAAAAAAAAAGTTATAAAAAACTGTCTCAAAAGTTTATGCACAATGTCAAAAACAACCATATTTATAATTTTTACAGAGCTTTCAGTAACAATTTTTTTTCCATGTTTTCGGATTAGTTAAAAAAACGTGCTTTCGTCGAAATTATTAGTTTTTGTGGGGTTTTTGGTGGCAAAGAATACCATGCTTTCTCAATAGCCTCTTGGAGTTCTTCAATAGAGTCATACTGCTTTCCATTGCCTAAACTTGGAGAGTTAAAGTATTCCAGACATTCTCAATCGGGTTTAAGTCTGGACCTAAAGTTGGCTAGTCAAGTACTTTATCATTTTTCTGAAAAATACAAAATTTTGTAGAATGGGATACGAGGATTGAGGCATTGTCTCGCAGAAAAGTTCATTCAAAACCCCCCATAATGTCACCGAATGGAAGCAAATGGTGGTTTTGGGTCTTTTGAAACTTTTTCACTCTTCTCTTCCTTTTAGAAAAGCTAGAGAGGGCTGGCAAATGTCCCAAATGCCCCCTAAATCATAACGGATTTACCGCCTTGCTGCCTGCTGAAAAATGTCCTTCGGTTTTTGCGTAACTCATGCCAATATGCCTTCCAACTATCAGGGCCATCTAAGTTCCACTTTTTCTCATCGCTGAATAAAACACTAATCCATTTGACCCCGTAGGTCATGTATTTTTTAGCCCAGTTCATTCTTACCTCTTTGTGATATAATTTAAGAGACGGTTTACGAGCCAATTTCTTTTACATGATGTAATCACACGCTTTAATACGTCTATTTACAGTGTTTTTGGACATCTGTACTCTGAAATTATTTTTAATTTGCCGTATGAGGACATATTTTGTCTAAATACCAATCTCCGTATTTTCCGTCCATCTGAACAGTCGTCATACGTGGTCGTCTGCATCTTGGTTTCCGCTTAAAATTATCATTTCTAGAAAGTACTTGATATATACATAGCTTTGATCAATTTAAAGCTTTTGCAATTTCAGAAACAGTTTTATTTTGAGATTTCAATTTAAAATCTTTCAAAATCTCACATTTTGTGAATTCTTTACCCTTTGTCATGTTTAAAACATTAGGAAATATTTTCTCCACCTTTTATATTTCTATAAATGTGCAATATGATATCATACAACGTCATAACACAATAACAATCCCGTGTTTCTAAAAAAAATTGCATAAAGTGCTTAAACTTTTGAGACAGCGTTTCTTCAAGGAAAAAAGAAAAAAGAAATAAAAATAAATATATTTTTTATTTTAACTACCCAAAATGGCTTATTTTATTTATTGTTGAGTATTTATTGTAAATTAGCATAAAATATTTTCTTCTTCAATTATTTTAAACGAGATTTGCAGAGTGCTTAAACTTTTGAGACAGACTATATCAGTCTGCATGAAATTTTTGAAAAATTTGTTATAATTGAAAATTTTATGACCTAAAATGATTTAGGGTATTTGAAAGTATATTTATGTCTAATACTATGAAGATGAAACTTACTAATTTCATTGTTAAATATATCATTTATTTCTTTTAAATCGATTGGTGTAAATGATAATTAAGTGTGAATTACTTTTAATTAAGTTCTCAGTTTTTTCATTAGTATTAACATAAAGAGAATATTTAGAAATGAAGTAAATAATAAAAATGTATCACTAAAATGGGTTTCGAATGTGTTAGAGGCAAAGACTTTATGATATTGACTAATATTTAATTTTGGAATTGCAAAAATGAATTTACGAAGAAACATCGATATATATATATATATATATATATATATTGCAAAATGAGGATTGTAAGTGTTTAATGATTTCTTGATTTGAGTATTAGTTAAAGTACAAGATTTTTCATATTTATATACAGTGACCCAAATAGTTTTAAAAGTAAAATGTTAACTTCCTTTCATACAATGCTTACACATTTTTTTCCATTAATTTAAATATGTAATTAAAATGTTTTTATTTTGCTTCATCCAAGAAAATGTTGACATCTATGCGAATATTACTCTAATATACAAGGGGAAGTCAAAAAGTTCACTGAAGTTTGTTGTATTCATTAATACCTCAAAATTAATAATTAATTAATTAATATATAGTGGACTCCCGTTAATTCGAAATCAGATAATTTGAATATTACTTAATTTCAACTAAACAAGTCCTGAAATTTTGAACGGTAGAATAAAGTAAAAAATTTTCATTAATTCGAACTCATTTTCTCTTGACTTCGTTTAATATGAACTAACTAGAATTCCGTTTTTCCATTTTTCTTTTCTTTTTCACGAATTTTAGATCATTTGAATAATTTTCTTTCGTTGATTTTTGTGAAAATTGTTCCGAAAAAGTATACATATAATCGAATGTATTTCATATCCATTTTTTTAGTGTCCCGTCTGTCCATCAGTGATGCTTTTATTTTTTCTTCCATTGTGCTTATTTCTAATTTTTTAATTAGTTTATATATTTATACATTCTAATTTAATATTAAGCCATATTCTAATGATAACAGACGAAATAAATAATAAAAAAACATTATAACATTAATTTTTTTTAATAGTACCGTATTAGCATATTTTCATTTCATATTTTCCATAATTCGAACTTCGGATAATTCGAGCATTTCTTGTGGTTCTGACAAGTTCGAATTAACGAGAGCCGACTGTATTTCTTAATTACCCCTATATTTTTTTACTACTGGAATTCTTTACAGATAATGTGAAAGCAGTGTAAGGTAGAATTGCATGATGAACAGCTTGCGTGATGTCGAAGCATATGAAATCGGTTCAAAAACTATATGTGTCTCATGAGTCTCAATTTTACCTGGCAATACTATTTAGCAGCATAACACATTTATATTTTTTCAGTCAGAATGAAACACAAATGCATAAAACTTCTAATTTAGGTAACTTAATTTATATTCTCTCTAAAGTTTTTTTCAATATTCTATATTTAAATTTTATTTTATTTTCTTATGTTTAGTTCTGATTTTAAAAAAAAGTTTTAAATTGTTTTTGGATTGCATCAATTGCGCGCATGACTGTGGCAACACATTCAACATTAAAAAAAATATATTAATGATGCTGCAAAACTAATGTATGCTGAACGTATAATTCACTTACAAGCAATTTATTTATTAATTTATTTAAAAATGACAATTATACAATATTTTCCTTTCAATATTTAAATATTTAAATTTCAATTTTATTTAAATAAATATATAAATTTCGTATAAATGAAGTATACGTTCAAGATGCATTAATTTTACATCATTATCAATATTTTTTTACCTCTTTAACCAATAGTTTTGCTACATTCCTGATGCTAGTGAAATAATAATTTTAATTATTTTATTAAAACTAAACCTAAAAAAATACAATTTCAATATAAAATAATTATTTTTTTAAAATAGAAGTATTATTATGATGTCTGTATTAAAAATGTTATGCAGTTACGTTTCATATGTTTCATTGGAATGAGAAAAAAAAATAATGTGACTTGTTGAATTGCAACATCGGGTAAAAAGTAATACTCATGAGACCCCTTAAAAAACCCATTATATTCTTGGGTTTACTGCAAAATCAAAATGGGCTTGGAAATTAACGTTTTTCACATCATAACAGACATCAATTCAACGTAACGCCTGAACTTGGTAACATACCGAAACAGGACTATCAGTCATAGTTTCCAGGAGTAACAGGACCAGTTGAACAAGTGTTTGTGAGTTCTGGAGTCCTCTTTGATGGAAACTAACCCCTTAACGGGTTTTTTTCTTTTCCGTTCAATAAATTGAAAATAACTGATTTATACCACAATTTAAAAAAATACATATATTCGTAATATTTATTCTAAACGTTTCCGCCTATAAATAGTATGAAATTATTATTATTATTATTATTATTTAAAATAGGGGTGTCAAAAAGCTTTAAATTATGAATTAAGCAAATTCGTCTTGCCCGAACGCCGTTCGGGCAAAACAGTTAAGGGGTTAAGTAAATGCGTATCTATATTGTGGCAATGATGAGCTACAGCAAAATCCCGGCATTTTTTTATTTATTTATTTCCCCTCAAATGATGAAATTATTTTAATTCCCTGAGGGGTAAGCAACAATTTCTCTGTAATATTGTATTTTGCTGGAATAATCGAAAAAAAATTAATTTAAAATAAGAAAAAAAAATTTTTTTCAACATTTCTGACTCCATAATTAAGAGTAGAAAATTTCGTTGAAAAATTGTGGTACGAATCTTGTTTAAATTAAGTCAGGCAAATTATATTTCTCTGCCACTTTGAGGGTAAACATGATGGAAATATAGTTTTGCTTTATTTACATATTTTAACTTCAGTACTGCTAGTTATTAAGGCGTAGGTCTAGTTTAAAAACACAAAGCAGAAAACTATGAACAGTAAATTAAAAAAAAAATGCTTGTTAGAAAAAAGAAAATAATAATATTTCATACAATATAAGCTGCCTGGTAAATCACAAAAATTAGCTTTTGCAAAAATTTATATTTTGCAATTTATTTTATAAACTTACAGAAATTAAAACTTATTCACACTATCCTTAAAACAAAAATCAGAACTTATTAACAAAAACATCATACTTTCAATTCGATCAATGTTTGCCTTTTTATAATAATGGACATCTCAGTACAAGAAATAAACCAAAATAAATATTTGAGTTCACATTAACCAATATTTTTTATGTGTTAAGACACACCACAATCAACAATTAACTATTAAACACGAAATTAATGGCCTGTAATAAAGATCCTTGTTTTCAGCGTCACTTTTTTTTCATAAGGGGTAAAACAAGCTCACAAAAGTCTTTCAATATCATTTTCAGCTTGTAATGCATGTATTAGAAAGATAAAAGAAAAATCACATTATACTAGCATCCTAATATGTTTCGCTATTATCTCATTTTTACTTATCTGAATTTTTCTCATGTTTGTTGCTATAATATTATTTTTATTTCGCCTTTTCCTTTTGATTGGAAATATAAAACGGTTTAGGTCTCAATTTTTTAAGATGAAAATCCCAGTATTTTGTAAGAAATTAATTTAAGCGTCATAATTTAATTAAAAGGCGAGGGCTGCTACAATTCGGCTAAAATTTTATTAAAAATATTTTCGTTTTTGTATTTTTTAAATATTAAAGCTTCTGGAAATTATGCATACTGAAGTGACTTCCAATACCATATTCAGATTTTAATGCCTGTATTAAGCTTAGAAAAAAAGTAACACAGGCAAAAACTTTATATTATTCTATATGAAATATTTTTTATTGATCTATATTTTTTTTAGTTGTCGTACTTTATCACCATTTGGGTGATAAAGTTCTCCAGTGTTCGTAAGGGATGGCTCAGTTGGAATAGCATTGGCGGCTTCAGCCAATACATCCCTTGTTCGAATTCTGGCCCGGACTTTTTTCACCCGCTTGGAAAATTTACAGTTGTTATCTTTGCATTTGTAAGGATCAACGCATCTAACAGAAGAATTTTCCAATGTTCTCTCCACTGTTTCCAGCGTTATAGGCTCAGTTATTTTGATGATATATGTAAAAAAAGAACACGAGTTATGCGTGCGTCATATTTTTATCGCCAAAGTTCATGGATCGTACGCAGGCTGATCTCTTGACATTACTGCATGTACAACGTCATCCATCAATATATATTTTTTAATTATTATTTTTAAACAAGCCTAAAAATTCTGCAGCGTGTTTGTGAAATTTCTGATCTTTTGGATCAGTGGTTGGTTCCTTTACTGTTTAACTTCACGATTAAAAATAAAAACACCCAGTATATCAAATTAACTATATTTTCGCTTACGAAAATGAAAATAAACGGTATTTGCATTGTAAAAAAATATACAGAGTACGAATAACACAATAAATGAGAAGCTTGGGAAAATTTTATTTATCCCGTTACGTATTCAATATAATGTTAAAATATCCTTTTAAATAAAATACAAAAATGATTTTTAATAACCCCTATGTAATAAAATTCTGTTTCAATTTAATAAAGAAACAGCAAAAAATAACGCTTATTTATAAATGTAAAAATTTAATTAGAAAATTTTTGATAAATTTTGGTAACAGAACAAATTAACAATTCATCACTATGCATTTCTGTTCATTGATTTCTTTTTTTTTTTCCGAAAAATGCTTACGAGGATATGTGTCTTATTTAATTATAATTTATGGGATGGATTTGATTTAATTTTATTTATAATTCTCCAGAACATAAGTAAAAGTATTAATATAACGTTGATGTCATCGGTAAAATTTATTTCTTCTTATTTTTTTAAAAATCATTGTAAACAATCTACTGACCTAGATAACATGTTATTAAATTATTAAAGATGAACAATTAAATTTGAACATTTATCTTTTTAGCTGTTACAAAGAATACTTTTATTTACTATTTAAATCCCCTTTCTAAGTTATTTTTAATTGCATTATTCAAAGTGTGTAATTAAATATTTCAACGGCATCCAGATATGTTTATAAAATTGGTTGAATTTTGAAGAACAATGGTGTAACTGTACCTTTAAATAAAAGGAAAATAATGTTTTAAAATGAAAACATATATTACTTCAATTAACTTCTTTGTGTAATAGAATCTTTGTTTTAATTTTTAATATTTTTTTTTACAATATTTAAAAAAATTAGGAATAACGCCATTAAAACCCAATTTTATATAAAATTTATAATTAATAAAATTTCAATTGCGTCATTTTTTTCATTATTAAAACCAGAATGAAAAATGCTATGGTCAGAATACTTTTCAACAAATTCATAATACTGCACGAAAACTTTTCTATAGATTATTAATGTAAAAGATGTCTAAATAAACAGGTTGAATTAGTGCACGGAAATTTTTCCAGAGAGAGAAAATTCGCCTTGAATATAACATATCAAATGAAAATCAAATTTTGAATTGCTTAAAAGGCGCAAATGCCAACATAGTGAAAAAGATTCCATGCCGGGAATCGAACCCGGGCCATCAGTATAGCGCACTGACGTTCAGTGGTTCGCGGATTGTATTCCATCTTGTGCTGCGTTTGTAGCCTTGCCAACAAGTAATAGTGATAAGTTCCTTGCTAGGTGTCGTTCCATGTGGTTTAGTCGGTAGAACGTCAGTGCGCTATACTGATGGCCCAGGTTCGATTCCCAACATGGAATCTTTTTCACTAGGTTGGCATTTGCGCCTTTTAAGCAATTCAAAATTTGATTTTCATTTGATAGTTTGAATTAGATTAGAAGCCTACCCAAAGGCTAAAATTCTGTTATCTCCACCTGCACATTAGATGACTCTCACCTTATATTCAGGCAAAGTCTTGCAAAGTTAATTGTACAAATCATTTACATTAGTTTATTCATAGAAGAATAAGTCCAGAGTCTGCGAAAAAATTTACATATTATTGAAACTATTTGTGAATATTTAGTCAATTGGAATCAACACGTTTTAAATATATATTGATTGCGTTAAATTAGTCTAAAGCAATCTGTAATTTTCTTGTCTTCTTCAAGATTATATGTATATTTATATATATACAGCTGTGCATTAACACATTGTATGTTATTAGAATCAATTTAATTTTTAAAAGATTAAATCGTTTATTTTAAGCATCCCTTATTAATCCAGAAATTGATATTAAGTTTTGTAAGTCACAAATTTTAACGTATTAAATGCATCTAGTTTATTTAAAAAAAAATTTTTTTAATCTTACTTTAGAAGTCTTGTAATAAATAATCATTACTGTTAAATCCTAAATCCAAAGGATTATATTATGTATTAATAAAAATTCTTATTACTAACTTTTGATTTATTCATTATAAAAATTGCATGGAGTAGTATAAATATAAAGATGAATATTTTTGTCTCGTATTTCAAATAAATAAAAGATATGAAAGAAAGTCCCTAATAAATATAGTGACGCAGATTTCTTTTTAAAATAATTTATTTTCTAGTTTGAAAAATTAAATCGATATTGCATATAATTGGATATGCTTATGTTTTTTTCTTGTATAAGGATTTTGTATATATCTGTTGAGCAGCTTTTTAAATAGCTAAATTAGTAACTTATTAAATATATTCATAACGAAAAAACGCTAGTTAATTTTACGAGATTTTCTAAATAAATTCTTTCTATATAGAAATAAAAGAGAAATAAACAACAATTTAATAAGAGCAAATACCTGCTATAGTTTCGCAGCTAAAAAGAAAGATTCTCGTTACGTTTATTTTTATGTAGAACTTTTAAAAATAAACTAGCCTATTCTTAAACAATAAAAATAATTTTACCATTCTACAATTACAGCACACAAAGTTATATATATACACTAGCTGACCCGCCCGGCGTTACCCGGGTCCGTATTAACAATATTAAACGAACTTGAAATTTGTATGATTTTATCATTAACTCGAAATATACAGAAATGCATTGGCTGAAATTTGTGGTCGCTGACTGTGTGAAAAATCGGTTTAAAAAACAACTAATATTAAGCTCTATAAGTACTCAAAATGATCAATGAGAAACGCGGGAGGAAATATGTATCCAACGATTGTGTGATTTTCGTATTAAAGTGTGCGTTGATATTTACCCGTAAAAATCACTGTTAAGTCATGTAACTAATTATTGTTTTCACTTAGAAATCCCAAGTGAAATATTTTGAATTTCAAACTAATTATATCACTCTTAAATCGAACTACACCATGAATAAAAGCGATACTCGATGGTAGCTAAAAGGTTGGTATATAGTATTAATAATTTGAGAGCCATTTAACAAAAGTGAGTGTCTTTTTAATCAAATCATGCGTCATGTTCACTATGTGGATGAATTCCTAACAGTAAACTTTTGTACCATAACCATAAACTGCCTGTAACCTAACTGCGACTTAACAGTACCCTACCGTAAATTAAATATAACATAAATGTAACCTAGCCTTTACTTTATTGTAACCTGTCCTTATTCTAACCGTAACATAAATACAATTTAACTTTAACCTAACTTAACCGTACCTAACTGTAAATTAAACATAAACGGGAAATTAAACATAATCAAAGACTTACCGTAATGTAATTGCAACTTAAATGATACCTAACCATATATTGGGTTCATGTCCATGGAAATTATTTTGTCTTGTTTGTATCTGATTATGATTCATTACAATATTTTCGTCGGGTTCAGATTTCGTTCGGCCCCACCAGTGGCCGAGAGGTTAGGACCTCTCAACTGGTAGACGGCAGGTGCTGGGTTCGAACCCAATCGAGGCTGTCGGCCTAACCGTTCGGAGTTTTCGTGGTTTTCTTCGAACCTTGCGTAAATACGGGTTAGGTTCCCTTAGAAAGACCCCCACGAAGGGCACTCCCCCCCATGGTCCTATATCCCTAGTGCAGATAATCGGACGACAAAAATCAACCAACCAACCAGATTTCGTTCGATTCAGATTTTAGGTATTTTTGGAAATTGAATTTTAATGTTTGGGTCGGATTCATGTCTATGGAAATTATTTTGTCTTGCTCGGATCCAGTTATGATTTTGTGGAATATTTTTGTCGGGAACGGATTTGGTTCAATTCAGATTTCGGCTTTTTCTTCAAATGGAATTTTTGGATTCGGGTATTCTTGCGTGTTCACGGAAATTATTCTGCCTTGTTCGAATTTTTTTAATAACATTTTTTAGGTTCAGATTCGTTTCATGTGCATGGAATTTTTTTGTCTTATTCGGATCCGGTTACGGTTCTTTGGAATATTTTTTATCAGATTAAGATTTGGTTCGATTAAAATTTCAGGCATTTTTTCAAATAGAATTTTTAGGTTCGGATCTCGTTCATGTCCACGGAAATAATTTTGTCATACTCGAATCCAGTTATCATTCTTTTGAATATTTTGGTCGGAGTCAGATGTGATTTGGGTCAAATTTCAGGTTTTTTTTCTATTCGAATTTTTTAGAATCGAGTCGGGTTTATGTCGATGGAAATTATTTCGTCTTGGTTGGATTGGGTTATAGTTCTTTTGAATATTTTTGTCGGGTTGAGATTTGGTTCAATTCAGATTTCGGGTTTTTCTTCATATATAACTGTTGAATTCGGATCTTCTTATGTGTTCATGGAAATTTTTCTGTCTTGTTTGAATAAGGACATGCTTCACTGGAATATTTTTGCCAAGTTCAGATTTCGTTCAGTCCAGATTTCGCGATTTTTTCAAAGAAATTTTTATAGGTTCAGACTGGGTTCATGTCCATGGAAATATTTTGTTTTGTCTGGATCCGGTCGCGTTTCTTTGAAATAGCTTTGTTAGATTCAGATTTGGTTCGATTCAAATTTCAGGTATTTTTTCGAATGGAAGTTTTAGGTTCGTATCGGGTTCATGTACACGGAAATTACTTTGCCTTACTCGAATCCAGTTATGGTTCTTTCGAATATTTTGGTCAGATTTAGATGTGGTCTAGGTCAAAGTTCAGGATTTTTCAAATGGAATTTTTTAGGTTTGAGTCGGGTTTGTGACCACGGAAAGTATTTTCTCTTGCAGAGATCGGACTCTAGTTCTCTAAAACATTTTTATCCGTTTCAGATTTCGTTCGGGTCATATTTCGGGGTTTTTTTAAAGAAAATATTTAGGTTCGGGTGAGGTTTCATGCCTACGAAAATTATTTTTCCTTGTTTGGATCGAGTTATGCTTCATTTGAACATTTTTGTGGGATTCAGATTTGGTTCGAGTCAGTTATCAAATGCATAGTTTTTTTCAAAGAGAATTTTTAGGTTCGGGTCGGGTTTATACCCACGGAAATTTTGTCTATCATGGATCGGAATGGGGCCTGTTTTTTCTCTGGTTGGGATCGGGTTATTTTTAAATTAGTCTGAACATTAACGTTATAATCAGATTTGCTTAAAAAAATAAACTCCTAGAAAAATGTTATGTAAAAATGCTGCAAACACAGCTGATGACTCATACATTCTAATGTTCGAAATGCCAAAAATCTGCGTACAACCATACAGTAAAAAGAAATTAATAGAGTGGCAGTATAATGTCTTGGGGTGATGCCAAAAATGTTACTCTAAAATCCGCTACATTAAGTCCAAATAAGCACCAACAAAACCATGTGCTTTGACACTCCGATCAATTCAAACTGGTTTAAACCCGTATGTCTTTGTTTTTGTCTTTTACCTTCTAACTGTTATTGAATAGATAGCTAAAATTTCTTTAAAATTTTTTTAAAAACATTTTGTGCATTTATTAGCTGCAATACACGATCGGAATGCATAAAAGATACAAATAGATCAATCATAGGCAAGAATTATTTGAATATTTTTATCATGTGACTTTGAAATATCAATATAGAAGCATCATTTAAGATTTTGCTTGAAAAGTTAACATTCTTTCGTTAATTTCTTAAAATCGTCTGCACTCTGAAATCTAGATTTTAGATTAATATTTGTTATTTAAGTTTTCATGCATGATTTTAAAATAATGTTTTCATCAATATATTTTATATATTGACATGGAATTATTAACATGTTGTTAAATCATAAACATTTTTCATCTAAGTTATAAAGTATTAAAAAGTTCTGAAAAAAAAATAAAACTTTTAGTAATACAATTTTTAGTTCAAATCAAAGGTTTTCAATATTTTATTTAATTTTATTTTGACATTTAATTATTTCTAATTTTCCAATTTCAATTATTTTAAAAGCAAACATTTATTTTAATAAATAATATAATAGAAAAAAACATTTTAATTAATTACTATTTCTTCGTAAAATATGCTTCAGTTGTAATTCATTTCTTTCAATTCGTCTTATTAATACAAAATTCCTTCCTCGTGTTTTTGTTTGAGACATTAAAGTTTCAGCGATAAATTGTTTCATGTTGCAAACCTTTTTTTCGGATTACTTTACCTCTACCTATCTTTTTCCTCCACGGCGTACAGTAGCTGTGATTAAAAAAAATCCTCATTTAAACTGACAGATTGCCAGTCTATGAATTTTAAAGGTCTGTCCCAGCTTTTTAAATTATTTCTGCGAAAATTTTATGCAACAAACCAACCATAAGAAAATGAAAGGAAAAAAAAGTGAAAAAAGGCGATTTTTTATGAGAGTGAGCTTTGAAATTTAATTAATAACACGGTTAATAAATAGTATTTTGAAATTCTGAGCTTCAGGTGCATCAGGAGAGATATTGGGCTGCTCTCATAAAAAATTTGAGCTTCATACGTCCCATAGATTTTGCTAGCCACCGCAGACACACAGGCAGACACACACACACACACACAGACAGAGCGTTTTGTTCTTTTATTAGTATAGATAAAAGATTTTAAACATTTACAAAATTTAATCATTGTGCGCGCGGCAGCGCGCAACAATAATATGATTGAGCGATAATGCACACGGATTTTTCAATTTTCCTTTTTGCAATAACTAACTAAATACTTATCCAATTTTGATGATTTTTTTTAAATGTTCGTCTGACCAAGAAGCACAACATAGCACAAAAATTATTTTTTTTTATGGCATACTCTAGGTGTACTGTAGAGTATTCTGAAAATCGGACAAAAATTTTGTGTCACAGCACTTTTCTCGAAAACTACTAAAGATAAAAACTTAATTTTTTTTAAAACAAAAGACAAACTTTTTATCCCGAGGTAGTCATCGAGAAAACGTTATTTCGCTGGGCGGTTTTTCTGAAATTGCGTGATTTCCAAACTTGGTCATAAATGGGTATATCTAACGTTCTATTGCAGATAGAATGTTGCGGTAAAGTTTATTTTAAAGATTTTGCGATGCTAATTAATCCTGCAAAAATTCATAGCTTTACGTTAAACAGTTTTTTTACAAGATGAAATAAAAGAATAGCAGTCATCAATCTAAGGTACTTGTGATCATCGGAGAGAAAAACCAGTTACACCATTCGATTAAGCATAAAAAAATACAGAATGCTTTTTTTTCTCTTACTTTTAACTTAATTTTTTAACGAATTATGAATTTTTTTGAAATTTTTGACATGCTGATTTTTGTCATTTTTTAACACTAGAACGCCCGGATGGAGTCGATTCGACTCCAATCATATAACTAAATTTCAATTCGAACCAGGAAAATTTTCTTGAAATAATTTAAATCTAATCCACGCAAATTTACGTTAAATAAATCAATTAAATAATTTTGAATAAAAATTCTGGTGAGAAATATTATTTTCAAACTTGAGTAGAATTTCCGGGCGTTCTAGTGTTAATGAATCATTTACTGAATAATTATGCACGGTGTCTAGCCCTGGTGGCTGTCAAATTTGATTTTTAATTTTAAATTAGGCAATTTTTTGCACCATGCCAAATTTATATTTTATCCATTTTTTTCATTTATTTATATTTTGTTTTTAGCACAATGGCATCAATGGCAAAAATACCTAGCATACCTGTCAAATATTGGGGCCCTGTACTTTAACAAAGTGTATTTATTATAAGTATATACCGTATTTATTCTAATAGAATGCGCCCTCTAATAGAGCGCGTCTTCTAATAAAGTGCGCACCTTGGTGCTGATTGAAAAAATAAATATACGGAAACGATATAGTAGATAAGTAGAAAACGATTACTTAAATGCATTATCGAGGATTCTCATCGATCAAAATAGAGATATTCTGTCAAAGCGATGGAGTGGCGATGCAGCAAAAGTTTCAAATTTTGAACAATGTACCACTCCTGTAAACTATAGCGCCAAGGATATGCACACTGTTAAAAATCTGCTGCATTTTGCTGCAACGCACTCCCCTGCTTGTATAGAAAACGGTTACTTGGCCGTGAAATGGCGCTTTCTCATTGGTTGGAATAGAGATATTATATACAAGTGGTGGATGGCGTTGCAGCAAAATGCAGCAGATTTTTAACAGTGCACTGTTAAAAATTTGACCCATTTGTTGCAGAATCACTCCACAGCTTTTATAGAATGTCTCTTTATGGCCAATGAGAATGCTCCATAACACAGTAAAGCAATCGTTTCCTATAAAAGCGGTGGAGTACGTTTTTAATAAGTCCGTAATAAATACGGATTAAGAAAAAAAAAAGAAGCATGGTTTTTGTATCAAACTTTACTCTTGCATAAAAAAAGTTCCTGTTTTTGGCAAAAATAATGGATATTTGAATGAAAAATCTATTCTTTGAAAGGATTTATTATTTTATTCACTTTAGTAAAAAACTGATTTTTTTTTTTTTTTTTTTTTGAAAACCACCGTAGAATTTTGGTATAGAAAAACCTGTTTAAATTTTTTTTTAATTTGTAACACTAGAGTATTAGAGAATGTAGCATTTTTTAATTTCAATACAAATAAGATTTTGTTTTCTATATATTAAATACAAAACAAGTTGTGCAGTATCCCTATGGAATATGGAAAAGTAGAAGGACTAGTGAAAAATGCTCCAAGGAGCAGTGCAAAAGCAGAATATGATTTTAATTGAGCATTAAAAAGTAATGGACAAGTGCTTCTGTTAATTATTGAGCATGAGGAAGGATAAGAGATCCCTTCTTGGCTACAACTCACTTCAATGCCAACTTTAAAAAAATCATATTTGCGCTTTTTCCGTGAAAACAAGTCAGTCGCATTTACTATAAAAATGTATAGTGTAAAGACGTAACCAGTAAAGATGCAGCTTAATTAGACATAAATGTAAAGGAAGGCGACATAATGCCAGATACCTAGTTTCTGCAGGTATCACATTCATGCACTGCCACCAAGCATACCCTAAGTGTATAATTGCACAGAAAATTGATTTGTAGTATAGTGCAGAGTGAACAGTGCAGTTAACATCAGAGATGTAGTACAGGCTATACGCCGTACACCTTCTGGACTTTTTAATAGAACACCATATACCCTCTGTTTTTCAAGAAAGCTTATAGTATACACATTCTAGAATATCCCTCTGCTTAGAGCATATATCTTATGTTATTTTTATGACTACACCCCTGGTTAACATATAAAGCACGGTGGAAAATTCTACTAAAGAACCGCAAATTTCTTTTATATGGAAAAAGCGCAAATATGATTTTTTCAAAGTTGGCATTGAAGTGAGTTGTAGCCAAGAAGGGATCCCTTATCCTTCCTCATGCTCAATAATTAACAGAAGCACTTGTCCATTACTTTTTAATGCTCAACTAAAATCATATTCTGCTTTTGCACTGCTCCTTGGAGCATTTTTCACTAGTTAGTTAAATAAACCACTATGAAAATATTTTAAATATTCATAGAAATATGTTACAAAATTTGATTATCTGTTTAAAAATATTTTTTAGCATAAATGAAAGTTGTACGTTATTTAATGTGAAATATAAAAGTCATTCCTTATTACTTTTGTTATTTAGTCTTTGCAAACAGTACCAAATAAAACATAAGTTTGTTCATTACACGAATATATTTGAAAAGCAATTTTAATCGCGAAAATTAACAAATGCAGCGTAATAAGAGATTTTTTTTTCGTTAAACACGTGTTGTACAAGTATAAAATGTCAAAGTCCTTTTATTTTCAAACGTGAGACAATGTAAGATGTTATAGTTATCGAATGAATTCTCATGCATAAACTAAAAAACTATATTTGTATTTTAAGAAAACTTAAATTTTTTTTTCATTGAAATGTAACGTCATAAGGTTCTCGTCAGATTACAGAATCCTATTCAGGATTTTAAAATTACAGGACAAAGGTAAAATATTAATATTGTTTTATGTAGATTTTTCATGGCCATACATTTAGAAATATTTTTATAAGAAAAATATTTTTTGTGATTTGTAATATTAAAAATTTTAAAATTTGATAAGAACAATATTTTTAGGTGAAACACTCATTTACGCTCTAAACAAGCTTACGTCTAGTGAATCAGTTATGTTTTAAAATATTTAGTGCAGACTTTTTACTGTTTAAAAAATGCTTTTTACTTTTACACTAGCATATAATTTTCTCAGTTTTTGTATATTTGTTCAGTCATATACATTTAATATCATTTTAAATTATTACAGAAGTTTGTTTTCCTTTTAGTCACTTTGTTATAATTTATACACTTATATGCATGGAAAATAAGATAGTGTTATGCAATGTTTATCATTCAATTGTGATGATCAAATCCTGTTTAAAATAGAAAAATAAATGCCCTTAGTCAGGCATGTCAAACTCGTCTACCACCGCGGATCATATTTAGCATTGTACACAATGCCGCGGGCCACATTAACGAAAATAAAAAAAAAGATTAATTAGATGACTGTCGCACAAAATGAAAGCTGTACATTAAAAATACAGGATTGTAACATCCCCAGTAACTGGTACATTAAGGATTTGTCTTTAAACTTACTTCTATTTGCATTACCAAGAAATAAAATATTTACTTGCAAATATTTTTAAATCAAAGAGTGTATATCTGTGCATCTATTTTGCTCACTAAAAGCAAAAATATGTGAAAAAGTATTTTTATAAAAATATATTTATAAAAAGTTGCTGTAATTACCAGTAATTGGCACTTTGACTTTTACACAAATAAAGTAATCCTTTTCAACTAAACAAAACAGTTGTTAATTAAAGTTTAAAATATACTATAAATCAGATAATAATAAATTGAAATGCATGCCTTTCTTAAGCCAGATAAGAAGCATTTGCAACAAAAATGGCTAATTTGATACAAACCATAATTGTTTGTCTTTCTTAGGCACTATTGTCATCGAGTAGCATAAATCAAAGTTATAATCTGTAAAGTAAATGAGCATGTAACTGGTATATGGTCTTGCATTTTTAAAAGACTGGATATAAATCTTATTTTACTACATTTTTGTAGGATATGCCTCTTACTAGTGCCTGTCAATTACTGGGGAAGTTACCCTATTAAAAAATGAACAAATAAACAAAAATACTTACAAAAATTTTAAATTTTTTTATTGGAAAAATTAAAACATGTACTAGAAAATGTTTAAACACATTTATTATATAAAAACAAATCTGTAGCAATAGCAATAGATTCTTACAAAAGTGCACTGTCAAAAGTAAGGAAAAATTGGTTAAATTAAAAATACAAACATGCTTAATAATACATGCATGGTTACAAAATATAAATATTGCTTTGTAATTAAACAATATAATTAGTGAATTTTCTAGCGACTAAAAAGATAAAGAAAATATTACCTATCACCGTACTAACAAATATAGTAAATAAAATCATAGAATAACAGAAAAGAGCTCTGCCTGAGAAATCGCCAATTCAAAACCCAGTTATTGCATTAGCACGCCAAAGCAAGAGATATTTCTGCTTTCACTCCGGAAAAGAGAAACACCCTCCCCTAAAATTCTGTGATGACGGATGATTGATTATCTTAACTTTCGAACGGGAGAAGAGTGCATTAGGGTACAGCAGTTGTACCATAGCCGATGTTTGGGGGTATTTTTTTAGAGTACATGCGTCGTACCCGCCGAATCGAGGAGGTTAATCCTTCATTAAATAATTTCCTGATACTACTCGCTTATTTTTAAGTACATATCGTGACTGCAAAGAAAAAATTGCCCACAAAGTAAAATTTCTTGCACATATATTTTCAAGAAGTATAAAGTTAAAGGGCAAAATTAACGCTAGCCATCGGCCACCTGGGCACTAAATGAGAAAAAGTGGTTATTAAAAAAATATTTGTTGGTGGCTACTGATGGCTACTGTCAACTAATAAAGGATTGTTAACTTAATGAAAATTTTCAATTATAGCAATTCATATTGAAATTATTGGATTTCATGCAATTACTAAATTTCTGGTTACATCATTACTATGTATAGAAATGCCCCTACATATTATAAAATTTAGTTTAACTATTCTGGACATCTTTTATTCTAACTTGAACGATTTCGAATTGTCTGCAATTGCATTTAATCATTATTTTTAAAAGCAGATTGATTACTTTAAATTTTTCACGAACACAATTATTTTAACAACGATTTAGTTTATAAAATCTATTTATTTTTCGAAATTATTTCTAGATATTTGTGGGTTTTTAGAAATATTTGTGAGTAAATTCTTAGCAGACTTCAACGAAGTTTCTACATATCAAACACAATTTTCCAGTCTTTGAGTATAATTTTTTTTTCAAATTGCATTTTATGAATCTAGAATGCTGTATCTTCATCTTCAAGAAAGATAAAAATCACACAGGGATAATTTACAATGATACGTTTACTAACCTTTAAGAAAGAAATTAATTATTGAGTTTATTTCAAAAATACTCGCTTTCGACTATGAAGGCATCAAAATTATAAAAACAGGGTAACAATTTATTATTCTTACTATTATTATTTTACAAGACGAAAAATTGTGTCATTTTCCTTTTTAAAAATATTTATTTTTTTGGTTTTTTAGAAACTTTTAATTGGAAATCAACGTCGTATTTTATTTGATTTTCGATACATTTTTAATAGCTAACAAGTACTGCGCATTACTTTGTAATGTCATAGTGAATCAAAGAGAGCAGTAAAATAATGTATTCGTTTCAACACAAAACACATAATAAATTATTAGAAAAAAACACATAAAACTTTTATAATTTTTTTAATTTTCAGATTAAGATATGCTCTTCTGAACTTTCTTATTGATAAATTTTGCATACCCTATCTCCTGGAAGCGAAAATTTAAAAGTAATTAGATTTAAATATATTTAAGACAGTATGTTTGCATCTTTTATGCCACAGTGGTGTTGAATCGGTGTTGTTTGCATCTACTATGCCAAACTATAATAAATTTTCATCCAAAATAACAATCAGTACATTAAAAATTTAAACTCTTCTATATTTAATTGCGGATAATTAAATATAATGTATGTCAATATCTGCCTTTAAATGTAATGAAGATTAATATACTGAAATAACGGTAGCTATTTTGAATAAAATCATTGTCAAATTTTGCAACGCTGCAATGCAAATTGTATTTCCTGCATCAACTAAGAACTGAATCAAACATACAAAAATGCCAAAGGCTTGGCGGGCCACGTGTTTGACATGCCTGCCTTAAGTGAAAGGGAAATAAGACCGTGTTGTGCAAAGTTTATCGCATAATTTTCTCCAATCAAATGCTATGATCAGCACAACTTGAATTCATTTCTAACAAAATTAACTGAAAAATATTTTATTATCTCTATCATTCTTAACAAGCAACTCCAAATTAAATATAAGTTAAAAAATGCAGTCACATGTAGCAAATGAGGTGTGTTCGTACTGTAAAAATGTTTTTAAAATATTCACATCTTGGTGTAATAATATATAGTACATTCAATACAGAAATTAGCCGAGAACTTTTGTGTGTCCATGTGAATACATTCAGTTTTCTATTACACGAGAAGTAACTTGTAGTAAACTTCTGGAACGTATATCAATTTCATAAAATGGGGAATAGTTTAATAGTATTGAAACGCACTCTCCCAGTGTTCCCCCTCACCCCTATACTACTGTGTAATGGAATACTTTTGTGAGGCCCTGTAAATGACAAATATTCTTTGCACCAAAGATTGAGGAGAATACTTCTTAGTATATACTTCATAGATGCATATGATATCCATTATGGTCAAAAGAGTATAACATCATTAAAATCCATTTCAGCATTTTCCCAATTGATCGTAATGTAAAGGAATGTTTTGATTGCCCCTCTCATTAAACTATGCATCCAATTTTTATAAAAATTGAAATGACGCGACACAATTCTACAATATTTATACATTTTAAATTTCAAACGATTCGGTTGGGTATTTTTTACTCTGTTATTTGCGGACAGAATGACGGACAGACGGAGTGAAAGACCCACGAAGTGAACGATGATTATAGATGCTACGTATTCATTTAACGAAGAACGTGCTTAGTAAGACTGTTAATTGAATATATTAAAAGATTATTTAATCGTATAAAATAACAATTGCAGTGTAATATGGGAATTTTTCCTTCATCTCTAAACACGTGTTCTTAGTATTCACAGTACAAGTGCGAAATAAGATTTAAAAAAATTTCTGAACTTGTTTTATTTTTTGCCGAAACAGAGGGAGAAAACAAAAAACACCATTAAAGGTCATACATTTCGTAATCAATAGTTAATGGCCTATTGCGGTGTGTATTGCACAAATGAAAATAACTGTTATTTGTTAATGTTAGCTCTATCATGTATTTCGGGTTATCACTTATTAATGAAGAGGTTGTGTCCATAAAGTTGTTTATTAGAGATATGGATTAATATGGAATATAAGAATGGAAGATAGATATGATATCTATTTCTAATTATGCTTGTTAGAATTTTTTAATGAACATAATTAGAATTTGATATCTATTTCTAATTATGTTTATTAAAAAGCATTTTATTATGTCTATTGTCCTTGTTCCGCACCTGTATTGTAACTCTGTAACATCGCCATGGCGACAAACACAGCCAAAGCCAATTATACGCCAATCGGCAATTTAGTGTAACCCTGCTTACGTGTTGTGTGACGCAGTTGGTTTAGAGAAACGGTCTCTTAGAAACAAGCTCTGAATGCAGCAACTAGCTGCGTTTCTAACAAAAAAAAAAAAAAAAACATTCCATTAAATTTACAGTCTACATTACAGTAGTGTTTTTAATTTAGTTTTTCTTTTTAATTTAATACACCTCCGTACATTTTGGTCCTAGCGACCCGGATGTATGACCAAGTTAGCATCTTTCTTATTGAGTTAAATACTTGAATTTGTCGAATTTCGTCAACAAGATGAATAATGTCGGAAACTGAAATAAAAGCGTTGAACAGAAGGCGAGGGAATGTCAAGGCCCAAGTTACTAGAATATTTAACGCAACGGATGGAAAAACCTTCAATTTTTCTTAATGGAAAGCTTATCTGGACTCTTAGTCGAAAACAAAAGAAAAGCTTGAAGCTCTCAAGCTTGAATATTACAGAATAATAGAGGAAGAAAAGTTGGAAGAAACTGAAAAAATACTTAGTCAAATGGACGAGGATATTCTAAAACCAGAGGTATGCTTAAAATGCTCTATTAATGCTTATTATGAAAATATTGATTCAAATAATAAATCGATTGAACAGGACCAAGGAAAAACGTCTAGCATAAAACTCCCTAGGGTCATATTGCCGGGTTTTAGTGGCAAAATAGAAGAAAGGTCCGTATTTAAAACTACCTTTAATGAACTAATTAATGATAATTCAAATTTAAAGGACGATGAAAAGTTATTTTATTTGCATTCTGCTTTGACTGGTGAAACGAGGAGTTTGCTTACATCAGATGGAAATTATGTCTCTCAATGCATTAGAACAAAGATACGAGAATAAAAGAGTTATGGTAGATTGTCATATAAAGAAAATTTTAAATCTTTATGTAATTAAACAGGAATCCGCTAAGGATCTCCGTATTTTATTAGATAACGTAAAGAAAATTTAAGGGCTCTAAAGATCTTAAAGTATGATAGAGATAATTTCTCGAACGCAATTTTGCTGAATATTATTCTAAATAAACTAGATAATGAAACTCGTAAACAATACGAACTAACATTAAAGGATAATAAAGTGCCTAATTTTGATGAATTTTTCGAATTTCTTGAGCGAAGATGTCAAATCTTAAATAGTATAAGTTCTAACGTATCCTCTAAATATACTGCAAAATCCTTATTCATAAAAACAAACAAACCTCAAAATAAATGTTGCGTAATATGTAAAACCGAAAACCATCCATTATACCATTGTGTTAAATATAAAAACATGAAGTTAAGTGAGCGAATTAACCTTGTTAAGAAAAATAAACTTTGCTTCAATTGTTTAAGTTCAGCCCACCTCATTAATTATTGTAATTCAAAAAGCACTTGTCATGTTTGCAAGAGCACAAGCCATCATTCATCATTACATAATTATACAACACCAGTGAACAATCCTATAAACAATCTCCCAATACATGAAACAATAAATAGCAATTTTGTTTCGGAAGATTTATCACAAAACGAAACTACTGCTCATTAATTTTTTTCGTATGAAAATGATAATAATAAATCTGTCTTAATTAGCACTGCAATAATTTATTTGACAGATGTAAATGGCATCAACATTCCTTTTAGAGCAATATTGGATTCCGCGTCGCAGAATTGTTTTTGTACATTTAAAGCAGCACAAATACTAGGCTTGAAAAAAAGAGAAAATTAATATTCCTGTAAGTGGAATAAATAAATTGCCTATTTACATTAAATCTAGAATCAAATCAAAGTTGTCAAATAAAATGAATAGTACCAGTTATGATATTGAGCTATTAATCGTTCCAAACATCTGTGACTTCACGCCCTCGAAAACGATAAACATATCAGATTTAAAAATTCCAGCAAATATTTGTTTAGCGGATAAAGAATTTAACATTCCAAGCATTGTGGAGATAATTATTGGTGCTGAACTGTATTTTTATCTTTTAAATGAAGAAAAAATAAAGTTAGGCAATAATTTATATCTGCAATCAAGTATTTTTGGATATTTAGTATCTTGGTGTATTTATGACAAAACAGTAAATAATAATAATACCAATTATTGTTTCTTAACAAAAAATCTTGAAATACTTAATGACACTTTGAAATCTTTCTTGGAAATTGAAGAAATAGAAAATTTAAAACCCTGTAACAGTGAAGAATTAGAGTATTGTAATGATCACTTCGATAAAACGCACTTGAGAAAACCGGATTGTAGGTTTGTGGTCACGATGCCGTTTAAACCACAGGTTTTAGAACCCGATCTGGGAAATTCCAAAAATCTTGCTTTGAAAAGATTAAACTCTCTGTGGCAACGTTTAGATCGAGATCCTGTTATGGAAAATTTATACACAGAATTTATTAAATAACATAAAGATTTAAATCACAGGCATGAAATAAACGAAAACACGAACTTTAATGATGGTTATTACTTACCACATCACGGCGTTTTAAGACCCTGTAGTAAAACCACAAAAGTACGTTTTGTTTTTGACGCTAGTGCCAAGTCAACGAACGGAAAATCTTTGAACAATTTACTATGTAAGGGTGGAGTTCTGCAAGATGATATTTTTTCGATATTAATTAGATTTAGAAAGCATATTTTTGATTTTACTGCGGATATTAAACAAATGTTTAGGATGATAGAAATAAATCCATCCCAGTACAAATATTTAAAAATTTTGTGGAAAGACAGTTTGTCATCCCTGGTTAAGGTATTTCAGCTAACAACAGTTTCGTATGGAACGTCTTGTGCTCCCTACTTAGCCACCAAAGTATTACAGCAACAAGCTCTAGATGAGGAGAAGGAATTCCCGTTAACATCAAAAATTGTTTTGAAGGACTTTTATATGGATGATTGCCTATCGGGCCATTTTAGAAGAATTCAGATTAATGAAATCGCAATTAACAGAACTCCTCCTAAAGGGAGGGATGGTTTTACACAAATGGTGCACCAATGAGGTCCAATCTACTGATAATCACATGTTTCCCCTGGACAGAAATTCTGAAGAAATAACTGTTAAAACATTAGGGCTGTTGTGGAACAGTTTCAATGATACCTTTAGGTATAAAGTTAATATTAACAGAAAAACTGATTTCAGAAAAAGAGATGTACTTTTGCAAATTGTCCGCATTTATTATCCTCTCGGTCTCTTAAGGCCAGTGATTGCTAAAGCAAAAATATTCATGCAGGAGCTGTGGCTTCTTAAAATAGCGTGGAATGAGAAGCTGTCCTCTCATGTTGCCAAACAATGGGAAACCTTCCTCGAAAGTCTTAAAGAACTGGAATCCATTGAAGTACCAAGATGCTTCCTAGCTGTGAACCAATCAGTGGTGCTAGATGGTTTCGCAGATGCGTCTTCTAAGGCTTATGGCGCAGTGATATACATGCAAACATCTAATTCTAGTGAAACCATCAGTCACTTATTATGTAGTAAATCCCGCGTGTGTCCAACCAAAGTAATAACGGTGCCACGTCTCGAACTGTCAGCATGTCTTCTTCTGGCTAAACTCACTAACGAGGTCTTAAATTCATTAGACAAATAGGTAGCTTCAGTAAATTTGTTTTCTGTTTCAACTATTGTTTTAGCTTGGATAGACACTGCTCCTCATCGCCTGAAAACGTTTGTGGGAAACCGCATTGCACAAATTAAGGAACAAACTAAGAACTTTCCATGGTTTCATACTCCGTCAGAACAGAATCCAGCTGATCTGATATCAAAAGGTGCAAATGTGGAAACCCTTTCTTCTAACCAGTGGTGGTGGCATGGCCCACCTCTTTCAATTCTTGAAGAAACAAAAACTGACTCTAATATAAGTGACATTAAAGATGAACATTATTCTATTGAGCTTAAAGCTCCCAGCAACTTGACATTCGCTATTCATACTGACTCTAATTTGTGTGATAATTTAATTAATCTTAGCAATAATTTTCAAAAATTAATTAGAATTCTCGCTTATATTTTCAGATTCATTCAAAAATGTAAAAAATTAACATCTGCTATCGGCCCTCTGTTGCTGGAGGAATTAAAGAGAGCCGAGGTTTATTTAATAAAAAAAGAACAAGGAAAGTATTTCAAAAATGAAATTTCGGTCCTCCAAGCGGGATCTTCGTTTCATCGCGCAAGTAAGTTAAAATTCTTAAATCCCTTTTTTGATGGAGATAGCTTATTGAGGGCGGGAGGAAGACTATCAAAATCAAAATTGAATTTTGACAACAAACACCTCATTATACTTCCGGCGAGCTGTGGCTTGACGAAATTAATTTTTGAATATTATCATAAACGAGATTTTCATGTAGGACCCCAAGCTCTTTTGAACACTGTGCTTCAAAAATATTGGCCGCTTGTTGGCAGAAATATTGCGCGTAAAATTATACATGAGTGTGTACAATGCTTTAAAATTAAGCCCATAACGGCTAATTAAATGATGGGAGGTCTCCCTCCTGAAAGAATATTGCCCAGTTCCCCATTTTCAAATGTGGGATTAGATTTAAGTGGGCCTTTTGAAATAAAATATAAAGGTCAAAGAAAGGGTACTTTTCAGAAAATCTATGTTGCCATATTTGTATGTATGGTCACTAAAGCTGTGCACTTGGATTTTGTCATAGATTTGACATCCGAGGCTATAACAGCAACTCTAAAAAGATTCTTCGCTCGTCATGGGAAAAACTCTGTAATCTTTAGCGACAATGCTACAAATTTCGTTGGGGCTTCTGCAGAACCAAAACGTTTACGCAGACTTGTTACGAGTGATGAAGCTTCGAACTTTTTAGCTACTGAAGGTATTAACAGGAAGTTCTCCCCTCCTAGGGCGCCAAATTTTGGTGGCCTTTGGGAGGCAGGAGTCAAATCTTTCAAATACCACTTAAAAAGAGCTGTGGGCTCAGCTCGTCTCACGATCGAGGAATTCCTGACAGTTATCACACAGATAGAGGCTATTTTAAATTCGCGACCACTTTGTCCTTTGTCAACAGATCCTGACGATCTTCAGGTGTTGACTCCTGGTCACTTCCTCATAGGAAAGCCTCTTAATTTAATTCCAGAACACAATTTAAGTGAGGTCAAAGATAATTTGCTAAATAAATGGCAAATGTCTCAAAAATTAACGCAGTTAATATGGAAACGTTGGCAGAATAATTATCTGAGCCAGTTACAAGAAAGGAATAAATGGCTTTTTAAAAGGCCTAATATTCTACCAGGAATGCTAGTTTTGCTTAAAGACTCACAACTGCCCATTTGCATTTGGTCACTAGGCCGCATTAATAAGGTTTTCCCAGGCGCGGTCTGGATAGTCAGGGTAGTTGATGTTCGTACCACTAAGGGTAATTTTAAATGACCTATTTCAAAAATAAGTATATTACCCATTGAGAACAACATTTTAGGTCCTAAACCTTAAATATGATTTATTATGTATTAATTGTTCATGTATTATTTGTTTATTTATTTTTTTTTAATAATTTGTATCATGTTGTGTTATTATTTGTATTGCATTTGTATCTTGAAATATAAAAATATTTAAACGCCGGGCGGGATGTTCCACACCTGTATTGTAACTCTGTAACATGGCCTTGGCGACAAACACAGCCCACGCCAATTATACGCCAATCGGCAATATAGTGTAATCCTGCTCACTTGTTGTGTGACGCAGTTGGTTCAGAGAAACGGTCACTTAGCAACAAGCTCTGAATGCAGCAACTAGCTGGGTTTCTTACAAAAAAAAAAAAAAAAAAAAAAAAAAAAAACATTCCATTAAATTTACTGTCTACTTGCTATTTCTTTTTTATTTAGTTTTTCTTTTTAATTTAGTACACCTCCGTACATTCCTCATCATTTAACTCTAAATTAAATATAAGGCTGTTCATTAAACGAGTATACTGACAACAAATTTAATCATAAAAAATTAACAACTGAAGCGTAATATGAGATTTTTTTCTTATCTTAAAATAAGTGTGCTGCATGTTCCAAAAAGAATTAAAAAAACTTTTCTGTTCTTGTTTTATATTCTTGCTGAAAGAGACGTAGAAAACAAAACACACCAGTAAAAGTCATCAATAGTTAATGGCCTATTGCGGCGTGTATTACATAAATGAAAATAATTTTTATTGGTTAATGTTTCCTCTATCAATTATTTCGGGTTATTTTTTATTACTGTACAAAGCTATCCATAAAGATTTTTATTAGGGATAATGATTAATATTGAATGCAGATATATAAAATTGATATGATATCTCTTGCAAATTATGTTTAAAAAATTTTTTAATGAATATAATAAGAAATTTATATACAAATTATGTTTATTAAAAATATATTTTAATGAATATAATAAGAAATTTATATCTATTTCTAATTATGCTAATTAATTCTTTTTTATTATTTTTATCGTCTTTAGCAAGGAATTCCAAATTAAATATAAGGCTGTTCATTACACGAATATATTGAAAGCAAATTTAATCGTATAAATTAACAACTGCAGTGTAACATGAGATTTTTTTTCTTATCTTTAAACAACTGTACTTCAAGTACCAAAAAGTATTAAAAAAACTTTTCTGAGCTTTTTTTTATAAAAACAAGCTCAGAAAAGTTTACTGAGCTTTTTTTATAAAAACAAGATCAGAAGAGTTTACTGAGCTTGTATTTAGCAACAAGCATTACTGAGCTTGTTGCTAAAACAGACATAGAAAACAAAACACATCATTAAAGGTCATTCATTTCGTTATCAATAGTTAATGGCCTATTGCGGCGTAAATTGCACAAATGAAAATAATTGTTATTGGTTAATGTTACCTCAATCATTTATTTCAGGTATAATTATTCAATGATTCAATTATATTATTATTGGGCAGGGCTACTGATAAAATTGTTTACCAGGGTTAATACCGCGAAAACTTATCATGCCTATCGCACAGCTAAAAATCACTATGCTTGACCGCCACATTTATTTTTTAAAAGTTTCCTTCGCCCCATTCAATTGATGAAAAATCTTCGATAAAATAAGTCGCATTTTTTTCCGCTCTAAAATACTGGTAGCCAAAAATCGTTGTATGTGACAGACAAGACAATTTTTCATGGAATTAGCCTTAGAGATACGGATTCGTATTGAATGCAGGATTATGAAATTCATATGATATCTAGTTGTAATTATGTTAATTTTATTTTTAAAAATCTGATAATAATATTAATATCTCGTTAACTAATCACTTTAGATTTAAAAAAAAAATATTCAAAATGTGTCTTCACACTAAAAGTTTTTGATTTTGTTTCTGATTTAAGAATTTTGAAAATAATGTTTTTTATTCATTGTGTAAAAAAAGAATTTATACGATTCGTGTTTTATATGGTTAAGCGTACTCATAAAGTTTAATTATAGGAATAATAATAAATATTTCGTTACATTACGGTCAATAAGAAAAAAAACTTTTAAGTGCATTTCAATGATGTAAAACTCTTTCGGGCATACTAAAAATTGACGTGAATCAACTGTTAAATTAACAATTGTCATGTAATATAAGATTTTTTTTCTCATCTTCAAACACGTGTACTACACTCACCAAATAAGATTAAAAATAGTTCTGAGTTTGTTTTATTTTCTTGCTGAAATAGACTCAGAAAACAAAACACACCATTAAAGGTCTTTTATTTCGTAGGCCCCTGTCCTTGCTCGAGGAAATGCTCGCGAGCTAATGATATTCCTATGGGGAAGCATTTTTCTAATAACTCTTTCACATTTTGACATTTTTTAATAATTTTTTCTGCATTCGATAGCTGAGGTTGCATGCCGAAAGCGCACCTTTTTTACTTTTTCGATTTCGGTTGCAGATATTTTTTACAAAGTTAGTTTCACTTTCAAAACCGGTTTCGAAACTGAAAGTGTTTTTTAAACAAATATATCTGCAACCAAAATCGAAAAAGTAAAAAAGGTGCGCTTTTGGCATGCACCTCAGCTTTCGAATTCAAAAAAAATTATTTAAAAATTTCAAAATGTGAAAGAGTTATTAGAAAAATGCTTCCCCATAAGAATAGCATTAGCTCGCGAGCGTTTCCTCGAGCGAGGACAGGGGCCTTAATGGGCCTATTACGGCGTGCATTAGACAAATGAAAATAATTGTTTTTGGTTAATATTACCTCTATCGTTTATTTCAGGTTAATACTTATTATTGGATAGGTCTATACATAAAATTGTTTATTGTGGATATGGATTAATATTGAATGCAAGAACGATAAATTTATATGATATCTATATGTTAATGCGTTAATTTTGTTTTCAAAAAGCTGGAAAACTTGTAATTATTTTACTATCTTATTAACTAATAGCATTAGGTTCAGAAAAATAATTAAAAAGTTTTTGTGAAATATTTTAAAAATACTGACGGTAATGCCGAAGTCATCTCTGTTTTTTGAAAAAGAAATCTGCTTTTTTCTTTTTTCAAAATGACTATTTTCTATTTTTTATGACAAAAAAGTTTCGTTTTAAAAATGATATGGAAAAAAGATACACTAAAGAATGCTGCATAATAATTACATATTTTGCTTCACATTTATATACGGCACAAATCTTTATCACCATCTTAATTTATGTGACGTCTTGCCTTCTTTTAGATTCTGGATGAACAAAACCCTATAAAACTTTAACATTTAAAAAATTCAGAAATTTAAATAAACTACTAAGAAAATATTTTAAATAGTGATACAGAAAAGGTCACAAAAGTTGATAGTCTGTTTAAAATATTATTTAGTATAAATGAAAGTTAAAGGTTATTTAAAATGAAATATAAAAGTCAGAGTATTTTCATTATTCACTCCTTATTATTTTTGTTATTTAGTCTTTAGCAAACATCACCAAATATAACATAAGATTGTTCATTACACGAACATATTTGAAAAGCAAATTTCATCGTGTAATTTCACAAATGCAGTGTAATATGAGATTTTTTTATCATTAAACACGTGTACTATAAGCATCAAACAAGGTTTAAAAAAATTTCTGAGCTTGTTTTTCGTTCTTGCTGAAGCACACGTTGAAAACAAAACACACCATTAAAGTTCATTCATTTCGTAATGAATAGTTAATGACCTATTGCGGTGTATATTGCACAAATGAAAATAATCGTTATTGGTTAATGTTGTCTTTATCATTTATTTCGGATTATTACATATTTTACTAATTAGGACTAATAGTAAAATAATTTATTAAGGATAAGAATTAGTATTGAATGCAAGAATAAAGAATGGACATGATATCTACTTCTAATTATGTTTTTAAAAATAATTTTAATGAACATAATTCGAAATCTTTATCTATATCTGATTGTGTTCATTAAAAATATTTTATTCTGTCTATTGTCCTTAGCAAGCAACTGCAAATTAAAATTAAGACTTTTAATTGCAGGAATACATCGAAAGCAAATTTAATGGAGCAAATTAACAACTACAGTGTAATATGATAATTTTTTTTATCGTAAACACGTGTACTACAATTATCAAATGAGGTTAAAAAACATTTCTAAGCTTGTTTTACGTTCTCGCTGAAACAGATGTAGAAAACAGAACATAGCATTAGAGGTCATTCATTTAGTAATCAATAGCTAATGGCCTATTGCGACACGTATTACACAAATGAAAATAATTGTTATTGGTTAGTGTTTCCTCTAATAATATATTTCGGGTTATTACTTGTCACTCGACAACGCTATCCTTAAAATTGTTTATTAGGGATATGAATTAATATTAAATGCAAGATGTAAGAATGATATGATATCTATTTGTATTATGTTAATTTTATTTTTATAAAGCTGGAGGTTTAGTAATTATTTTACTATCTGTTTAACACTCTGGGCGTATTGCAAATGAGTAAAATTTTATTCTTTGTATTTTGTTTTTTATGCTTGGAAAACTTGATTCTTTCAATGTTTTTTAAAAAGAAAAAACTTAATAAGACATATAAATGTAAATATTGGGATTATTAATCATTCTAATATGTATTGAAAATTCATTAAATCTATAGAAATATCCTAAATATTCCTTACATTGCAGTGAAAAAATAAAATATTAAGGAACACAGAATAAAAGTTAATTATTTTATGCACATACCTTTACGGAACACATCTTTATATTGAACATCACCAGCATGGTGCGATGTTTTTCATATATATATTTTTTAATCTCCTGCTATTATGATTAGAACAAATTGAAATTGCATTTCTAACAAAATTAACTGAAAATTACTGTATTCTGTCTATCTTCCTTAGCAAGCAACTACAAATAAAATATATAACTGTACATTACATGAAAAAATTGAAAAGAAATTTAATCGTATAAATTAAGAACTGTAGTGTAATATAAGATTTTTTTCAATCTGATGGTATTATGATCAGCTCAAATTGAAATTGTATTTCTAACAAAATTAACTGAGTTTTTCTTTATTCTTTCTAACCTCCTTAGCAAGCAACTTCAAGTTAAATATAAAACTGTACAATACACGAATATATTGAAAAGAAATTTAAGCGTATAAATTAACAACTGCAGTGTAATATAAGATTTTTTCTCATCTTTAAACACGTGCACTACAAGTACCAAATAAGATTAAAAAACTTTCCTGGGCTTGTTTTGTTTGCTTGATGAAACAGACGTAGAAAACAAAACACACCATTAAAGGTCATTCATTTCGTAATCAATAGTTAATGGCCTATTGCGGTGTGTGTTGCACAAATGAAAATAATTGTTATTGGTTAATGTTACCTCTATCATTTATTTCAGATTATTACTTATTTTACTAGATAAGGCTAATAAAGGAATATAAAATTGATATTATATATCTATTTGTAATTGTGTTACTTTTATTTTTACAAAGCTGGAAGTTCAATAATTATTTTACTATCTCTTTAATTAATCATGCTAGGTTAAAAAAATATTTAAAAAAATTTTCAAACTGAAATTTTTTTTTTTTTTTATTTTTATTTATTTATTTATTTATTTTTTTTTTTTTTTTGAATTTTGAAAAGACTATTTTTTAATCATTAACAAAGGACTTTATTTCAGTTTTATGTAGTTAAGTGTAACCACAAAGTTCCGATTGGATGTTATGATTTTTACAATTAATTTTTTAGTTGAAACGGGTACTTGTTTTTTTTTTTTTTTTTTTTTTTTTTTTTGTGTCTACATCTTAAGAATAAAAAAATGTACATTTAAGAAAAACTATGGGTATTAGAAGAAAACTACTGACGCAATGTCCAAGTCTATTCTCCGTTTTTGAAAAAAAAAATATTTTTAATTTCTTCAAGATTAATACTTTTCGCTATTCATGACAAAAAAATTCCGTTTTTAAAAAGAATGGAAAAAAAAAGAAACATTAAAGAACACCGAATAAAAATTATATATTTTATGTACATTCATGTGCGGAACAGATCTTTATGTTGAACATCATCATCATTTTTTTATTGCCTTGCCTCTTTTCAGATTTAAATCATCATATTCACAAAATTTACATTAGCCCTAGTCCCCACAAATGCTTAACAGCCCACACTACTCATTGAAAAAGACCAGTATGATATTGTAAAAGCTATGGAGGTGTTCTTTTTCAATATCTCGCTCAAATTTTATTTTATTATTATTATTATTATTATTATTTTTTTTTTTTTTTTTTTTTTTTTTGTATAAAGTAGCTGATTACGGGAACCAACCGAGCAATTTTTTACTTTTTTGATTTTGTATATATTCTTATTATATTAGAATAGTTTTAGTTTTATAACCGATTCTGAAAATTAATGTATTTTTTTTTAATCTGACACCAAAATACAAAAAAAAATAAAAACTAGGCCAGGTTGTGGATCGTCTTCAGCTATGCTATCCAAAAACATCGCGTCAAAGTATTAAAATTTCAGCGAGATATTTGAAATAATGCTCCCGTAGACTTTACACTATCATGCGGATCTTTTTTAGTCAGTAATGTGGCGACTTAAGTAATCCGCGATCCAAAACCGTTTCTAAGAGTTTCTCTTATATATTGAAACTATGTTGCGCGAGCATGCCGCTTTCTTGCAAAATTGGGCGGTCGTTAACGACGAACATTCAGCTCGAATTACGCGTCCGAGGACTTTGTACTTTTAGATGCGTTCAATTTCAAGAAATCAACTTGGAAAATTTTTCGGTAACGTGAATAGTGCTTAAAAGAAAAAAGACACTTGATTGTATTTAATATACCTACGATTTTTTTCATATCTTTTTCTATTAGATTAATAATTTTTTCGTTTTTATTAGATTAAACATTGTATGTGCGGTTTATAGAAAATAATACGTGTGGGTTTTTTTATAAAAGAAGGAGGTTTTTCCATAATTAAAAAACAATTTCATTAGACAATATTTCGCACTTTAGGCTAATAAGCATTATAAAAAGGATTTTATCACCAATTTGGCAAAGAAAATAATCACGCTATCCCCTGTGCGCCTGTGATATATATTACGTATATTTTTGATTTTTATACTTACCAGACTACTTGTATTTTGCTTATTGTTTAAACGATTTAATCTCTCTCTCTCTCTCTTTTTTTCCCAGTTGCTTTATATTTAAATAGGATATTTAGTTACACAGTACACAATTTCATTTTTAAATTACTAAACGCATCGTACAAGCTCAGAAATAAGTAAAAAATATTAATATAAGATCATTAATAGTCGAAATAGCTGGTTTTTGTAGCAATGCTGTTAAACATTAGTGTGGACAACAGTAATTTTGCGACAAAAACTTTTTTATGTAAATCAACAGTCGCTCCGTTACGCCAAATAACATGTTGCTGGCATATACAAATGTGATAATTAAAAAATAATAATAATTTAAAGTTGGTTTTGAAGTTGGTAAATTTAATTGCTACTCTGTTAAAAAATTTCTGTAAGAATGAGCACAAAAATAGCGAAACTTTCTGTAAAATTTACACTAATTCTCAGTTTAATGCATTTGATTGAGCTTCTCAGTCGTCATTTTACAGACTTTTTTTCATATCATATAACCAACTCCCTGTAGAGATTTTTCATGTCTTGATTCAGAAATATTTTATCTTTGTAAAATCTTGATATTCAAAATCTACACTTTTAAAATTCGCTTTCAGTTTTATTAAATATATTGATAAAGACCATTTAGTTAAAAAATTTGCCTTTTATTCAAACTTAGAATAATTTAGAAAGAGAAAATTACCTGCTTTGAGTTAGTGGGTATTGTTATCGTCAATCACCTTTGCAAAATATTTTCTTCATTATACGCCAGAAGCATGGTAATAAACTGCGTAGTATTATTTGAAATCTGTTATTATTATTACAGTGTTATTTTTATTGTTATCGTATTACCAAATGCGTTATAAATGATGTATTAATATTTTAAAAACAATATAACACAAATTGTAGAAAATAATAAAAATGTAAAAAATCACCTTTAATTAAGAAATTACTTTTTTCCCCTCTCATTTCTTACTTTTTCTTCTTTTCTTTTTTTGTGTGTGTGAGCGCAAAAATCTTAATGCTTAAAAAAGGAATTACATTGAATTTTATTCATAAAAATACCATTGATTTTTTTTTAATTTTTAATTAACAAGTAAAAAAGTAGAATTAATTATAAAATAAAAAGAATAGGTATTGTTTAAATTAAATTAAAATAAACAGTTTAAGAATTTTTTAAAGAATATGTTTGAAGCGAAATCTTCGAAAATGATTTGTACAATCAATTTTATCCCGCTAAATCATAAAAAGCATGTTTTGTACTCAAGAAAAACAGCTTCCATAGATGAATTGGTAATGGTTTGATCCCACTGTCAAGATCTCCCGTGTTCAAATCCGATGATGGCTAGGAACAAATTGTGTAAAAATTAAGTGATACAGCAATTCAAATTTAACGAAAATTCAAATTCTTTAATTTCGCTGAAAACTGAGTAATTCACAAATTTTAAAAACTAAATTAAACTACTATCAATAAAAATAAATTTATAGAGCCTTGTGTATTTTAATCGATGTTAATTTACACACATACTATTATTTTAACACAATCAAACTGATTACTAAATTTATCATACATATTGAATATTTCCAACTGAGCGAAAATTTGCTCCCAGACTACGTATCCATCGTTACATGGAGTTCCATTATCTATGGTTTATTCTGCCGAGCTTTCTAAATGACAGACCAGATGTTATAACTAATAAGGTTATCTGAGCCAGAAATCCCAGCCGGCTGTCACCCAGTAAGCTTAACAGATAAAGCATTGGCCTGGTAAGCCAAGTATCTGGGTCGATTCTCGGCCTGAGCAATTTTTTGCTCAGTTGGAAATGTGTCAATTCGTATGTTAATTTGCACAGTCTATTTTAAATTTACAGAATAATTTCAGTATTACTTTACAGAATTTCGATTTTTCTAATATCTCTAATTTTACATAAGACAAAAAATAATGAATTACCCACACACTCTCTGTAATTTCGGAGAAAATTTTTAACAGTGTTCTACGAATGTTGTAAAAATAGTCATATTGAAAATTGTTCAAAGAAAAAAGTTTCAAAAAAGGTTTAAATCATTTTTTCAAGATAAATTGAAAAAAAAAATACTTATGAATTAAATATTTTTCCAACAAAGCGAAAAATTGCCCAGGCCGGAAATTGAACCTAGATCTCTTTAATATATCTGGGCGACAACCGGCCGGTATTTATCGCACAGATAAAGTATTGGCCTTTTCAGCCAGGGATCTTGGTTTTATTCCGGTCTGGGCAATTTTCGCTCTGTTGGTTGTTGTTGTTGTTGTATGTATGTCGGCCAATTATCTACGCTATGGGATATAGGCCCTAAGGGGGGTGGGATGCCCTCCGTAGGGGTCTTTCAAAGGGAACCTAACCCGTATTTACGCAAGGTTCGAAGAAAACCACGGAAATCTCCGAACGGTTAGGCCGACGGTCGCGATTGGGTTCGAACCCAGCACCTACCGTCTACCAGTTTGAGGTCAGAACCTCTCAGCCACTGGTGAGGCTTTCGCTCAGTTGGAAAAATATTCTAATCATATGATAAATTTATCAGTAAGTTTGATTGAGATAAAATAATAGTATAAAAATTACTTATTAGAATTCATTCTAATAAATGTAATAAGTTAATATAAGAAAAATTACATTTTGTTGAAATCATAATATTATTATATTTGAAATAATTACATTTGGAGATAATTATTTCATTAACTTTTCGAAAAAATCAATGAATTCTGGGAGTGTTTGTAATTAATTTATTATTAATTTAATATTCTAGGATTTTAAAAAAAATAAATAAATGTTGAAATTACGTGTGTGAAAAAGCCATCTAAAGAATAAGATTAAAAACTGTATATGTTCAGATAAAAATTTATCGTTAGTTATTTTTTATTAATTTTCTTTTGAAATTTAATATTTTTCTTTTTTAATCACTCTGAAAATTGAGATCACTTTGATGACAAAATTAACTATAAGTCATAACACTCACAGAATATAAGGAATATATCTTTCAGTAGATACAATATTTTTTTTTTTTTTTTTTTTTTTTTTTTTTGTTAAGCTCTAATGAAAATTCGCTAAAGATTAAAAATTTATTATTTAAAACGAAAATTCCAGCATCAGGATAATTGTTAAAGGACATTTGCTTTTAAATTTTGTAGAGAATTTGTTTTAATTGATAAAAAAATACAAATTATTCTATTTCAAAGGAATATAGTAGTTCAGAGGAATATTAAAATGCTTAAAATTGATATACTTTGCAAAATATCGAATGCACGTTTAAGTATTTTATGTGAAGGATTGATACTAATTAGAATATTGATACAGTAAAGTCTCTCCATAACGCAATTCCATTCAGCGAATTTCTCGATTTAACGAATTTGGGTTTCGAACGGTCAATTTTTCCATTATTACATTAAAAAGTATCTCCATACAGTGAAAAATATCTCCATATAACAAATGTTTTCTGAAATTTTTCTTCCTTTGTTAAAAAAAAAAACTAATATTGCTTGTGGAATCCGTTTTACTTCGCTGATTCCTGATTTATATTTCATAGCTGTATTCTTCTACCTTATTTTGTATATACGAAAAAGGCGTTCATTCTGCCATCACCAATCCCCCTTCGCTCCCCAAAAAGAAATCCTTGACACAGTGTCTATTGGATTCTTGCACGTTGACGTCGTATTTTGTTTCAACCAACATCATCGGGCATTCTTAGAAAAGACTGAAACAAATGTTTACTATTGAAGCAGTTTGCTATAATTATTACAAAACGTTTTAAAAGATAAAACTATTGTATGGTCAGCATGAAAACGTGATCTGTTTCTTGGTTTTTAATACTAGCGCAAACATATGCGAGGCATTAAAGTGGGATATTAATGAAATGGTAGTCTTTTTGAACGTACATTCATCTATCTAAAATAACTCTTGTTGTTTAAGTTGCTCTCTGATTCTTTTCCCTGATTGTTTACGATGCGAATAGAACATCCTTCTAAGTGTTATCAATGTTTACTTCTTTTCTTGTGCCCACGCGGTGTTTTTGATCTTTAATGACTTTAAAAAGTAAGAGAATGATATCCTAAAAAAAAGGACTATTTCCGTGAAGTAGAGTTGAGTTCCTTATATACTGACTCATTGTTGGTTCCCTTCAGTCTTTTGTGAACAAACGACAGAAGGGTAATAAAACAAAAGATTTCGTAGAAAAATGTAGAAGGATGGAAAAACCAGCAATAATATGTAGCCTTAGAGCCTATATTTGCAGATTGTGGAAATTCTATTTATTCTTCAGCGTGAGAAGTCATTTGAATTTAGAATTTTAACCAACTATAATTTTAACAATAGCAGTCGATCTTCTAAAGAATCTGTATAAAATTGCCTCTAGAATCTGTCTCTGATAAAGTAATGATTTTAAAAATAATAAATAAAATGCCGAAATCAATGGCTGCGGTGAAAATGTTTGCCCTTCCTATAAAGCACTTTATCGGCTATATTAAAACTCCAGGAGTCAATCACCGAAAACAAATGGAATCTTTATATAACGCGAAAAAAATATGGTGTGCCAGTATGATGGCTTAGATGAAGTAATGCTCAGTTAGATAACAAGAGTAAAATATCAGAATTTCGTTGCCAGTAATTTTAATAAAAGCTCTAATATGTGCTTCATTTCTTGGACATCTTGAATTCCAAGTCAGCATTGGTTGGAAAGAAAATTTCAAGAAGACACTAAGGTTATTTCAGAAATCTGTCTGTGATGAAAGAGCGTATGTTACAGTGAGAGCATATAACATTTTGAGAACCTTAAAGTAATGGGAAATTCTCAAAGAATTTTTATCTACATGTACTGTAAACGCTCACGAAACAGGGATCATTTACAAGTGCCTCCCAAACTTAACTCTAGCTTTCAGAGAAAACAAATGCTATGGCAACAAAACACAGGAAATATAGATTACTGTTCTACTGTAAACGGAAAAGTTGGATAAAACCGGGTAGGTGGATAAAACCGGGAAATAGGCTTTATGCTTTTATTTTTGACGGTATATTGCGGAAACTTCTAGAATTACTTCTAGGCGAGCGGCATGCCAGCTTCCAGTAAGCAGAAATCGTGTAAACAAACTCATTTTGCAGTAGTGAATTTTTAAAAATTTCACGTGACAAAGTTAGAAATTCGACGTCTGCAATATTACGTTACCAATCCTAAATACCTACAGCTTTGGTTTAGATAAATATAACATATGACAGTCTATTATTTACTTGTTAGTTTAACGTTTTATATTCATGTCTACGAGTTATCTGAACAACGCTAGAGTAAAATTTTCTGAAAATAGCGTGGTCGGACAAAAACCGGGATGCAGATGGTCGAACATAACGGGGAAGTTTCCGGTTGTTCTACGTCTTCTCAAGGTCTGGGCAGAGATATCAAGCATCCTTTTGCAGTCACACCACACGATATAAAGCCTATTTCAGAACAAACGGATCCTAGAGCAATCAGGAAATCTGACACGCGATGAGGGAAAACAACCATTTTTATTTCAACTCCCTTCAAATTAGAAATCAAACAAGAAGAAAATGAATGGATGGAAAAACAAAACAAGAAGAACTTAATTATGAAGCGAAAACTTTCCATGAGGACAGAACAGAAAAGTTGAAAAAAGAACATACAAAAGAAAAAAAATTCCCTTGACATCAAACGAGAAAGAAGATTAAAGTGAAGCATGCATCTTTTGCAGCGGCAATTATATAAACAATCTAAACCATAGATCAGAAATAACAACTAGATAACGGATCCCTTTGTTCTCTTCCGAAATACTTGAAGCTGGAATGACCGAGGTTTTATCGCCAAAAGGGTGACATTTTTTGGCGGTGATCCCTTTGGCGCGTGTACCGTGAAGCTCTATCAATGCAGACGAAATATAAGCTACTGGTGGGTGCGGAAATTCCAATAGCAGTTTTTGGCGGGATAATAACCGGTTTGGCGCACATTCTGCCCACCATCACGTGCTGGTGGGTAGGTAATGTTGGATTCAAGAGAGGCTGCCATTTCTTAGTCCAGGTATTAGACGTCAATGATCTAAACTGAAGGAGAATTGGATGCAGTGTCTTAACTGCAAATTGTGGGCATGTGAAGCATGCAGCAATGCAAATGAACAAGATCAAACTTTCATTTGTGATTTTTGTGCCTAACAATTTCAACTCTTAAAGTATAACGATATTCATTGATATTTTAAGTAAATTTGATATAGATTCACATTCTATAAGTATAAAATTTCAAATTCCCGTCAATACATAGTATTATTGCAAAGTTACAATGTATTTTTAATTATTGTTTTCAATTCCTGGTTTTGTCCGACCAGGTCGGACAGAACCGGGACATTGCACACTTCTAGAAAAAGTGTTGTTATGAACTCGATTGCTATTGTTCGCGACTGAATTAATACTTTTTTTATACGAAAGGAATCAATTTATCATTTTAATATAAATTTTGGCTGTTTTGTTCACATAGTGCGCAATAATAAAAAGAAAAACATTAGGGTCCCGGTATCATCTGACTTTGCCCTCCTAACACGAAATGGAAAGAAAACTTTAAAACACTGATCATTGGAAAGAAGTTATTCTCCTTGTTGTTTTAAAGAAATAAACTCCTTAGAAATGTACTATGATTTTAATTAAAATTCATGAATGATCATTGGAATTTTTGACAAATGATAAAAAGCGCTTTATAAGCAAATGGAAATAAAATCCAAAAGTTCCTTTCGTTGTTGGAATGATCTACCTGAAGAACTAATAGATCCATTTTAAACACTAGCAAAAATTTTAAATGCGCTAGGCTTTATGAAGATCTTTGACTTTCCTATCCGATTTCAAAGTGGACCTAAGACCCTTTACATGATAGAAATGAAAAAAAAAATATGCATTAGAAGAAATTATAAAATTGATAATAGTTACTGAAAAGGGGATTTTATTTAAGACCTCGTAATCCTTTGGAAGGATAACAAACAATTTTATATAAAGGGTGGAGGTTCCATATCATTTAAGAAAAAGATGTACAATTGAATGAAATGGTCAGCTTTCTTTAACTAAAAGATTCTTTTGATTTTGATGATAACAGTAATAGACTAAAAAGGGAAATGGGAAAAATGAAGAAACTTACTGCGAAATATCGAAGAAATTGCATCTCTCTTTGACATTTTTAAGATGGATGACAATATTATTTTTGCACGGTATTTCCCTGATAGTACCATTTTAAACAGCATTGTAAATCCTAGTGAAAAAGAAGAACGTGCATACTTAACCGTTTAGACGGCAATGTTCCCATTTGGGAACATCAATTTAGAAAAATTTAAAAAAATTAAATTTTAAAGTTATCTTTGTGAGATTTTTATTTCATAAACTTAGAAGTATGATTGAATTTTTGAAATGTGTTAATATGGGATAATTTAATTTTTTTAACATCGAAAAAAAATATCAAAATTGCAAATTTTGACATATTTTATATTGAAAAATTTTAATTTTAATAAAAAATATAAAAATAAAAAATAGTTTTAAATTCATATGAGTTATGAAATAGTAAGCTTAAAACAACATGTAGAATACAATTAAATCATGAAAAAAGGTGTAGTTGAGTAAATATGAAGAAAGATATTTCGATGTTCCCATTTGGGAACATTGGCGTTTGACATGAACTTTTTTTATATGTTTAAACTCAATGTAATTAACTATATTGAAATGATATTTTAAGGTATTTTCTACATTAAAGCAAGGTATAATTGAGTTCAAATATGTTTTATTTAACATAAGATTCAAGTTTATCCAAAACCGATCTCCCCCCTGCAAAAAGTACAAATTTCATGTCTCAATATTTCATTTTCTCTGTTTCTGCCTGCCTGCACTGATGACAAATCTCGCTAATGATATCTATTTCTGCTGAGTACAACCGGAAAATATAAACAAGTTGATCACAGCTGTAGATTTTCAAGACCTAAATTGGGGGAGAATTTTGTTTACAAGTGTCGGAAGGTCAATATTCTTTCCCCAAGTGTTTCGGGAAGGGAGGTAATCTCTCTCTCAGAAAGGAATAAGTTGTTCTGTGTTTCTGTTGTGCGTTTATTTTGTTCATAATGGATCACGATAAACATTTTAAAACTGTGGAAGAAGCTCTCGAATATTTTGAAACGCTAAATTCAGATGACTCTGATAATTCGGAAGTTGATATATGCATTCTTCCGCCTTATGAAAGTGGTAAATGAGGACATCAATGATGAAGATTTAGGGGAAATAATTCCGACGGATGTAACAGGAGAATGGGATATTCTCCGTAAAGATGAGGTTTGTGAGGCGCCATCAACATCACACATAAGAACAGAAACAGAGAGCGTGTGTAAAGGTGATGATGTTTTGTCTATACGAAAAAAAATAAACTGTATGAAACAGGATGGAATAAGAGAAAAAAATTTAATCACACTTTTCTTGATGAGGAACCAAGTGATTTAAAAATTGATTTTCCAGAGTTAGAAGATTTGGATCCTATTCAAATTTTTGATAAAATTTTGCCTAAGCAATATATCCGAACATTAGCAAACATGACAATGTTATACGCTTGTCAAAAAGGAAAGATAATTGCCATTGACGATACAGATATTGCCCAGTTTCTTAGGTTGCTCCTCTTGAGTTCGTACCACTGGGTGCCAAAAGAAGATTATTATTGGAGCACTGCTGAAGATTTTAAAGTTGATATTGTTCCAACAGTTATGCCACGAAGCCATTTCCGTACAATCAAAAAGTTTTTCACTTAAATGATAACTCTAAATTGAAATCAGATTATAAACTTGGGAAAATAGCTCCAATTCATGAAGAATTGGGGAAAAAATTGCCTCTGTTTGGAACTTTCCACAAAAAATTGAGGACTGACGAGTCTATGGTGCCTTATTATTTACACCACACTTGTAAAATGTTTATAAAAGGTAAACCCATAAGATTCGGTTTTAAAATTTGGATGTTATGTTCCTCGTCTGGATATCCATATGCGATGGAAATTTATTCTGGAAGGAGGATTGATCAGGATGTTGTGACGCAGCTAATCTCCACAATTACAGATCCAAGCAAGCACGAAATCTATTTTGATAAATTTTTTACATCGTATGAGTTATTAACCTCCTGACTGCCGCTGGCTGATTTTTTCGCACACTAACCTGCAGGTTTCACTGCAGCATAAGCTATATTTAAATTCATATAATTCTACAAATAAAACCCAGTTTTGAAAAATTAAGTTAGGATTAATACTCTCAAAGATTATACACCTCTACATAATAACAAATTTTGTATCAGGTTGGAAAGAACATCTTTTTTTAATATTCTTAATGAATTACATAGAAAACAACAATACAATTTTACCCTTTTGCCGGGCAGTCAGGGGGGTTAAGAAAATTGGTAGACTCTGGAATTAGAGCTACAGGTACAATCCAAAATAACCGCATCAGGCAATGTCCTTTACCAGACAATAAAAATTTGGCTAAAAAGACCATTAGCGCGATGGATTACCGTAATGATGGAATTGTATTCATTTGCAGATGGAATGACAATGCAGTTGTAACAGTTGCTTCTAATCATCAAACGCATGAGTCTATTTCAAACACAAAGCGATATTCCAAATCGGGAAAAAAGAAAACTGATGTTCCGCAACCTCCCTTTGTAAAATATTACAATGAAGGTATGGGTGGAGTTGATTTCCTTGATAAACTTCTTTCATCGTACAGACCGCAACTACGAAATAAGAAATGATAATAGAACCTTGTTTGCAAACGCTCTAAATATTGCTGCAATTGTATCTTGGATACTTTATAGAGACATTCAGGAAAAGAATTCAATGCCACATTTAGAATTTCGCCGAGATATTACAATGAACTTACTGCGTTCCAAACCAAAACTTATATCTCAACCTGGACCAAAAATACATGTTCAAAAAGAACTTAGAAAAACTGATAACCATTACCCGATTTCTGCATCTCTAGGACGCTGTGCTCTTTGTCAAAAGAACTGTCGCAATATTTGTGTTGAATGTAACAAGAGGTTGCAGAAAGATTGTTTTCCCTTATATCATGTCAAATAAATTGAATAAAAAGCTGTAAACAAAAAAGGTAAACAAATTTAATGTAAATTGCTTTTAAATTGTCAAATATTTTCATATTCTTTTACTTTTATGTCTTTTTGCTCATTTGATTTTCGTAAAAATAAAAATCTTTAAAATCTATAAGAAAAGTACTCATTAAACGCCAATGTTCCCATTTGGGAACATCTAAAAAATCTATATAAAATTTTTTTTCTTTAAATTTTTTTGTTGATTTCTTATAATGGATCTATAAGTATACTTAATTATAAGCAAACTTTAGTACCAGCTCGATCTGCATCATAATTCGGCGTCTAAACGGTTAAAATAAGAAAAACAAATCCATCACGATAAATATATTTGCACTTATAAAGAGTGAAACTTCTCCCATTAATATCTGCATTCCTTGTTAATGTATGAAAATTTTTATAAGTGCAAAAATTTTCAAATAAAAGCAGCCAAAAATTACAGATTTCTTCGATTAAAATAAATGTAAGATTTTCCAATGCGATTTTTTCTTTACCATGCTTTAAATAAAAGTTCGTTTTCTGTTTTGAAAGTGTTAAATAACTAATAAATAAATTATAAAATTAATACTACTATTTAGCTTTAAATATTCAAAACCTAAATTAAAGCTCAAAAATATTTTTTTTCAAATTTTACAACATTAAATGAACATTGATTCGACGTTCTCTATTCAACGAATTTTCTGTATAATGAATTTTTTGACTAAACAATGGATTTAATTACAGCCCCGCACAAATAAAGTCACCATGATTTTATGTCCAAATTAAAAATGAAACAAGATTTAGAAGAGCGTGACAAATATATAAATAAAGACTATAAAAATGCATATTTACAAGGAATAACTCACTCTATGCTCCACTTGATCAGTAAGAAAATGAATGTATGAATGCATGAATGAAAAAATGAATATGAAAAGTAGGGGGGAGGCGTCTCACCGAAATAAAAAGCCACTACTGTAAATAGCAAATATATCCGCCAAGCTTACATATGACTTGGAAAGTACGATGGGTTATACGATTTATATGTCCCTGTAAGATATTAGCATCACTATCGTATCAGGCCTCAATGATGGCGAACATCCATTCTGCCAGAGGTTTGAACACACTGCCATTAACATTTAAAGTTCTATTGAAAATACTCCACGCATTTTCTTGGGGATGGAGATAAAAGTACAGTGCAGGACTTTCCATAACATGCCCCCAATTATCCAAAAACCACACCTAGGAGGATTTTGCAAAGGGCATGGAGGCATTTTCATGCTTGAAAATCCAACTTAGCCTATGAATTCGCTCTTCAGTTGGCCCTAAATGGATTGCTAACAATTCTTGGCAGTTTGTAGCCTACATGCGGTCTGATGGAAGAACCCGGTTAAGTTTACCAATATAGCAGAAGACTTCCAAAACTATTAATAAGCCTCCATCGTGCTATCTTTTGGAGAAAATTTTCTATCCTTTCCTCGTGTCATATCGATAGAAAGCACAGTCTGAGCCATTTAATTCAGACTGTTCTGAGCCATTAAGCTAATTATTTTCTTTTCAGGAAATATAACAAGATGCCACTGGTCCTTCCTGGTTTAATGATATATGGCCCCATCGAATTGGCTTTTCTTGTGGATAGCTTTCAACATGGACCCGCTCAACATGGGTAGATGGAATCTTATAGATGGTGTTTGGAGGTTTCAACTATGGTGGTAAACTTAACCAAGCTCTTCCCTTAGATCCATATAGGCTACCAATTACCAAGAATTGCTAGAAACTCATTTATTGCCAATTATGAAGAGCAATGGTGGACTGAGTTGGATTTTTCAGCAGGATAACGCCCTTATAACCTTTGCAAAATCCTCCTAGGAGTGTTTGTTGAATAATTGGGGGCATGATATGGAACTGTCTGCCCTATACCTTTTCCTCAATCCCCCCAAAAATGCAAGGAGTATCTTCAGTAGAACTTTAAATGACAATGGCAGACAGTTGAAGTCTGTGGCAGAAATCAAGGCCGCCATCATTGAAAACTGGAATAATATCGATGCTAATGTCTTCCAGGGATTATTAAATAGTATGCCAATATCGTATGTTCCAAGTCATATGTAAGCATGTCGGTTATGATTGCTATTAACATTAGAGGCTTTATTTTCGACAAATTTCCCCCCTCTTTTTTTATACATGTTTTTCCTGATCAAGTGGGGCAGGAAGTGAGTTATACCTTATAAATATGCATTTCTATATAGTTTTTCTTAATATATTTGTCTCGTTCTAGTGATTTTCTTTCGTGTCTGATTACGGCACAAAATTATCTTGTTTGTATACTGTATAAAGAAACTTGACTGTAATTGGTCCTTTATGAGATTATATCATATTGGAAAATGATGTTCTCATATTTGTTTCGCAGGCTTTTCTTAATCGCCCGAGAACTAAATGCTGCGAACGCTATACTGGTTCTTAGGGCGTTTGAGAGAAGTAGCAAGGAGGGTGGTAATATACCATAAATCAGGCTGACAATATGCACTTTTAAGTTATTTCGATTCTCAGCAATGCGAATATAAAAAAGTTACATCACTGTAAAATATTTGTGTAACGTTACTCCATAAAGTTGGTGGCAGCCAAGCTTCCACCAAGTTTATGGTGGATACCGGTTTAACCAAGATAATCATTGTGGAGACATGGTGTAATATTACACTAAATTGTATTGTTACACCAGTAACATATGTTTAAATTATAGCATTATAATAGTGAAAAAACCACACCATAGCACTCTGACACCAATTTTATGGAGTAATGTTACACAAATGTTTTACAGTGCTATCTTCAAATTTTGCATACTCAACCAGTTTCAGCGTCTGAACTTTTATTTATAGCCTAACACTTCGCACTCTTATGTGCAGTCTGACGGGATATCATTTTACTTTGCAAGATTTGTTCTTGTCACCAGTAATAAAGGAAATTAAAATGTGTCTTTATTAATTAGAATATTTTATCATACTGAATACTTGATTGCAAATTCTTTTGAAAAAGTGATGCTGACCGAGTAAAATTTATGTAAGAGATGCCGGAATCAAAAGGGTTAATATTCTTATAAGTATATTTTAAATGTAAACTTACCATTTGATTCTTTAGTACGATTTAACACGTTTTACACTTAATGAACTTTGTGTCCTGTAAGTTTTTTTTTTATTTTATAAAAAAATGTACCCTTATATCGTTTTAAATCTATTTGATTTATTAAGACGAGGAACACTATACAGTAATAATGGTAATCAAGTTCAAGGACATGCAAGAACCATGTTGTAAAAACAAGTACATTTATTTTATGACAATTTATTGTATACAATGTTCATTATGAAAAATATATTTAATAATAGATTATTACTTATAATCTATGTTATATATTATAATAAATGTTCTATCTTAAAGAGGAAAATTGTAGCGATGAATTTAAAGGATTATATTATGGCACTCTTTATATACAACGATAATTCTAAAAAGTTTACATAACATGTGATATCTTCAACTTTTTATTTAAATTTATAAAAATAAAAAATAAAAAACTGCTGTAGGATACCTCTTTATCAGTTTAAAACAGAGTCATGGGAAGTAGATAATTAATTATAAATCTAAAAGTACTAGTTAACTGCAGGATGTAACATATGTTCTTTTTACTTAAATTCTGGAATGATTAATGAGAAAGCTTCCCTAAAGTATTATCGTTAAATTAAAATTTCTTTATAGAATCCAGTATATGCTATGTTATTAATAATTAAAATGAGCATTTTATTTTACGAAATTCATTGTTAGAAATATATGTAAAAAAACTATTATAATTTCAATATTTTCAATCTTTTTTTTCATACATCCTCCATTTTGTGAGGTCTATTTCATTCTCGAAAAGGTCAGTATTTGGAACACAACTTCAAAAAATATTCTTTCTACTCTAAAATATATATATTCAAATCATCTAAATTTAAATTTAAAAAAACCTATTGAGTAAATACATTATTGTACACACTTTTGAAAATTGAAAATTTTGTTAATATGTCTTCGTGTTTCTCTCCGAATACGTATTCTACAGATTTTGAAGTTTTCAAAAATATAAAATAAAAGTTAGCATTTTTCAGTGCTCCTATGTAATGCTAGTAAATTTAGTACATTCATGATTCATATTGATTTTTGTAAGATCAAGAAAAAAAGTCATAATTTCGTTTCCTGTTGTCCACATTATAAATGTTATAAACTGCAAGGACAAAAATTGAAAACATTAACAGACTTATTATATAGAATATATTAGTCTGGTTTACTTAATAAAACACAATAGAATATGCAAAAAAAAAAAAAAAAAAAAAAAAAAACCTTTTTATCTTTTTAATAATATGAAATTTAACCGTTTTGATAGCAGAACATTATCGTTGAGTTTTCAGCAACAACATTACAAATCTGTTTCATTATTATCTTGGTGTACGACAGGATATCTTATGTGGCATTAATAAAGTCTTTGGAAAACAATTCTCTAAAAAACAGTTCAGTTTACATTGACCAGTGTGATTGTGCTCATTCAAAGCTGATAAAATTGAAGCTTCCTTTAAACCACAATTTCTCAAACCGTAATCAAAAGAATTCTCAGTTTCACATTCAATATCAAATCATTCAAGATACCACTAATGTATTGCTCTTTATAGTCTTGAAATAATGTTGTAAAACAATTTTTTCCTTTCCAAGTAAAGATCCAATCTCTTTCATTTCACATAATATTAATATATCTTATTAATTTTAACTTTCTTATTATAAAATGTAAAACAGTTTACAATAGCATAAAAAATGTCCTAAATTTTTTTTCATTACAAATTATATCACAAATAACATTTATATTTAATTTGATTGAGAAAATATTAATAAACCTAATTTTTAGTAAAATAGAATGAAAGGTTAGATATTGGGATGAAAGCAAACAGCGTTTTTTTTAAAAATAAACGACATACTACTTTACATATTAAAATAAAAAATAGAGAGCTTTCGTTCCTATATATAATTAAACTTATTAATTTTTTGGGATATCTGATTTAATTCATTGAAATTTATCTTTAAATGCGCAAGGGAAATAGAAATAAATAATGTTTGTTGGAGCACATTTTTTATTGAATAAAACATAAACTAAATAATCTGCAGATATCGATAAAAAATTGCAGCATTAATTACTTTTGACAATTAGATTTGAATATTCTCATGTGAATGGTACTAAAATTTACATTTCTGAATTTTAACTCTCTCTATCAATTATTGTTTTTATTCTACTGAGTAAAAGAATTATTTAATAGTACAAAAACTACTATCTCATTACTGTTGGGTATAATATAATTTTACGTTAAATGAAGTTATTTTTTTCATGCTTAAAAAAAGAAACAGGAATATTATGTTAATATTTGAAAATGAAAGTTTCTGTGAGACATCGTATATCAATTTGAAATAAAACATTATTATAACGAATAAATTCGCAAAAATGTTAAATTATTTATTATAAAAGACATTATTAGTAGAAAAATAATCAAAATAATTCACTATGCAAAAGGAAAAAAATAAAATAAAACGTTTTTCTGAGTAAAATTGCCACTAAAAACCAATAATTGCAAAATAAAAAAATTTATTTATTTATTTATTTATTTACTATTATTATTGAAAAAAGAGGAAAAACGTGTCACATACAAAGATTTATAATTGGACTTAACAAAAACAATAAAAGCTATATAATAAAAATTATAAATATCAGTCAGAATATTTTGAGTTGCAAAACATATAGATGCTTATTGTTTCCTCATGTGGATAAAGACACATGGACATATTATAGTAGTTCCTACACTAATTTGTTTAAATTAAGTAGATGGGCTGAAAATTTTTGTGTGTTGTGTGAAAGTATGTTCTGTTAGCATCTCTCTGCTTCCGGAAACTTCTGATTACATTCGTTAACGTACGGATTTTGAATCTATTGTATTTTGATTTTGATCCTCTTCTGTAGAAAGTATGTTTAAGTATATATTATGATTAAAGTGATAATTTTATTTTGCCGAACGATATCAGTTTTTTAAAACAATTCAATAATCCTAATTTCTTACAAAGAGCCGTTCTTGAAGATGCATGTGTAAAATTAATTTTTTTGTGTCTTAAATTATCTGCTAAGAATGTATTGAAAATAACTTAAAATGAAAAAAAAAATATCCATAACGAAAAATTTACATGAAAACTATGTTCTTCAGGACCTATATCTGAGGAGGTGAGATTAAAAACTCGCCTTATAATAAATTTAAAAAATCGATTTTTTTCTACCAATAAAATCTGGTGTGTAATCTGCATCGAAAAACACCATGTTATGTTTAAAAATATATCCTGTATTTTTAGGTTCTTAAAACATTTCTTTGGTTTCAAAACTGGTCTTATCCACTAGGAAGATTGCAACAAAAGTAGCCTTATCTCTTGCGCATACGTGGACCAAGATCTGACAAAATTATTAGCTACTATCACAGTAATTTGAATTCGTTTCTCTGCGACTTCTTCCTATTTTCATATAAAATGTTTACCAGTTCCATTCGTACAAATGAATTGAATAAGTTTTGCCGCGTGTCTTACGTATAATGGACGCACTGTAAAAAAATAATTCTTTTTCTGCATCGTCTCTCCATCACATTTATAGGAAATGCTTGCTTCGCTGTACTATGGAGCATTCTCATAGGTGAAAACAGAGATATTCTATAAAAGCTATGGAGTGACGTTGCAGCAAAAGGGGTAATTTTTTTACAGTGCAGTATATCAATTCTTGTATTTTCTGACAGAAGAAAAATAAGAGAAAAAGAAAGTCGATCAAATGGATTATTATGCAAGAGAAATTTAAAATTATAAATTTAAAATGGAGGATCGTTTGCTATATTTCTTACCCACAGAAGCAGCAGTTAAAAGATTTAATTTTTATTCTCAGGCATAAATCTAAAGCTTTTCCTGCTTTCTCAATGTGAATTCATAAAACAAAGAACCTGGAGTGTTGAACTCTCTCAATACAAAATGTATGGCACTTAAACCAAGCTTCTTTTCATGAAAAAAAAAACTACAGAAGATAACTTTATTTTAATGTTGGCATCTCAAACATTTTCTTCAAAAAAGCCACTCAGATGTACTTTTCCCCCAAGAAACATTGAAAAAAATAAATTTTCACTTATATGGTTTTTTTTTCGGACATCTTTGTATTTCTGCAACTGTATATCGCTAGGTTATTTTAATATCACATTCAAAGTGCATAGGCTATGTTAAAGCATACAAAACACTGGCGTTAACCCCTTAAAAATAGGGGAAGGAGGTCCCCATGAAATAAGTGAAATATAAGGATGTCCACATATAATTAAAATTTATTTTGGTGAAAACTGATCAGAAACAGAGGCTCTTATTTTCTATAAAAATATCATTTCTAAGGAACCAGAACAGAAGCAGATGGTCTAGAAAGATCCCGATCATATTACAGAAAATAAACTCAATAAGTTACTTGTTAGATTATTTTTTCATTTTCTGTAAGTAAATTATACTATAGTATATTTAGAGATGCATATAATATTATATGCTTCATAAATATTATAATTATACATGCATTAATAAGTTATTTTAGCCATAAATTATTTATGATAAACTTTATTTAGTTGCTGATAAGTTTGATTTTCTAATTTAAAAGGTAATAGTAAAATTTACTCATACTTATTGCTGTCATAAGTATTTGTTTTAAATGGAAACTATGAAGAAACTATCCACAGATAAACAAAAATTGAAACTATTAAGTTCTTTCAGCAAATAGAATGAACCATTGTTTTTTTTTTAAAGAAAATGAAATCAAAACTCTTCTTTTCCATAGATAGTTAACAAGACCCATTTTACCCATCGGTTGGTAATAAAACTCTTCTTATCTGTAACTTGTTCCCATTAATTAATTCAGTTAATAAAAGTAGATTTCCCAGCTTAACACAATAGTATCAGAGGCAACTTCTTATAAGTATTAAAAAAAATGGAGATGTTCGAAGCAGTTAGAATTTTTTCGCTATTTCCCAAAATTTGATTTTTTGGATAACGCAAGTTTTAAAACTCACGTCATTATACACATTGTGAATTAATCAAAAAGTTCTGGAAATTTTTTTATATAATTGTTACCAGGATTTATATCTATATAGAAGAACTAGTGCTTTATGTATAGAAATTCAAGAATTTTCAGTCCAGACGTGATTCCATCCGATTATGGTCTCTTTCAATCAATGTAACAATTTTTGAACACTGTAAAAAAAAATGTAAATTTACGCTAATTTACCATGAATCATCCAGCAAATTTACGGAATATACCACTTTTTTCACATAAACGGTCAATTTCCGTATTCTTTTCTGTTTTATGGGAGAAAACTATTAATGTAATTGCAAAGTCCGTTGATATAGCTATAAAATCCGTCTTTTTTACGGATATTGTCTAGAATCTCTACTGCAGTAAAATATCTGCTGCAACTTTTTTTTCAGTGAAGGCAATCGATTTAAATTCTTTAATAAAGTGGAAGAAGCATGCCAAGAGTTTTTCGATTCCAATGAGCAGGCATGTTACTTCCAGCCAAACCGGAATCTCACAGAACGATAACAGACAGTCGCGGACTAAGATGATCTCTACTTTGAAGATTAGTCCTTGTTGCTTTTGTTGTTAATTTGAGCATAATAATGCAACTTTCACAAGTTTCCCAGAACTTTTTGTCAAGTCTAGTACTTAAAAATATATTCCGCAAAAATATTTTAATTTCGTTTTATAAAACAAAAAAATATGATATAAATATTTAAATGCAAAGATAACAAAAACATTGTAAATTAAATAAATCGAAATGATATTATTTTTTCAACACATGATTTCTACGAAAGCATTTTTATATTTCCGAAAAAAAAAAAACATACTGCTGTAGTTGTATTTCTTTATAAGAATAGCTTGTTTTCGGTAAGTGTTTTGTTCAAATTAAGTATGTTAAAAAGGGCCTTCTATTCAAACTAGGCATGTTAAAAAATGAAATTTTGAGATCATTTTTGGCTAAGCAAAATGTTTTGTTTTTAAAAACGTGTTACGTTGTATTAGGAAATAAAAAATATATAGTTTCACATTAGATAATAAAAAAGATTAAAATAATGCTTAAAGATAAATAAAAATAGGATAATAAGTTACTACATTATTTAATGTTTAAAATAATTTTTATTTTATTAATCAACTGTTGCTAAACATTCAAATGATTTTCAATTGATTTATTATACTGCATGTTCATAAAAGAATGTTCCAGTTTTTATGGTGTATTATAAAGTATGAATTTAGACTGTTTACCACAAACCGTATATCAAATTGTAGATAAACTCATGAAGGAAAAAGACAGATGGTGGTGTAGTATGCCATATAATCGGTTTGCATTTTGATGCGCGTTATCTCTCAAATTTAAATGCCATAATTCGGTCTAAACAAAATAATTACGTGGAACAGGGAGTGATTTTTTTGACATAAGCCGTGTCTTCTTTCTCTAAACGAAAATGATTTCGTTATATCTAAGAATTTCAAAGTAGCATTTCTCTGTATTATTTATTAAAAACTGTCTTACCAAATGTTTTCTTTTTTTACGAAAGAACATACAAGGAAAGTCTCTTAAAAGACATACTCATAATATATTGAAAAAAAAATGTTAGTTGTACTACTTACGTGTGTAATAAAAGATCAACTAAATTAAGCGGCGGAATTTCAGTTGAAAGTCTGTATAAAAAATTTAAAAAATCGAATATTTGGCTCGAAAATATGAAAGATTGGTTCGATTTGGTTAGTGGAATTTTTTCTCGCAAAAAGCAAACAATTTTAATGCATCTGAAAACTGTCGCATTTCACATCCTTTACTATCCCCACCAGTTATATTTCATTGTAAGGTTTAACTTATTTAATCAAAGCATTTTCGAGATTCAATTGCAAATACTTTTCTGCTTTAAAAAACTGGTGATAATAATTAAAAATTAAGCAAACGACTCTCATCGTGAAGAGGTTTATATGTATTCGACATTAAAGCGTATCTTTTGAAAATCTGTTTCATTGTCAACCGGTGATGAATCGCCAAATAAACGAAAATGTAATTACTTTTTACGAACACTCTATCAAGGTTCCGCCAGAACTTCTTTCATAAACAAATCTGTCCATATGAGAAGAACATTCGGTACATTTTTCAGATTTTTCTGGGTATGCCCATATGCAGACATTCCTTGTTAGTTCCTAGTTAGTAGACATTCCTCCTAGTGGAATTTAGGGTTACATTTTTGGCATTACCCCCAAGCCACTATACTTTATTTCTATTCTTTCTTTTTACTCTATGAGATAAATCAATCTTTTTAAAATAATAAAAATAATAAATAATAATAAAAACAATAATAATAATAATAATGAATATGTCACCTTCAGTTATACAGCACATAATCGACCTAGAGTTCAATTCTTCTCCCACTACAGTTAACAAGTTCAAGGTAATGAAAGCAATATCGCTTCAATTATGGGTCTCATCCCTGGGAAATTTTAGGTAGTGGCGGAACGTAAGCATGATATTTTATAAAGACCCTAAGGAAAATATATCACATGACGTCATCGTATATCTAAATTTTTAATACTCAAGATCTTTTAAATTTATGCGATATAATTAAAAATTCGAGACAGTCGTTCCTTTTAAATAAAGTTACTTTTTTATCAAATTTAGATTTTATCCCATTAAACAAAAACAAGTCAAGAACATTTTCATTATATTAATAAGAAATGCACGAACTTTGAAAATATGATTAATTCAAATAACATTAGAATTTCTTGAATAAATGCATTCCATGACAACAAACAGAGTTTTCAATAAAGAAAAAATGTATTCCATATATACATATCTTAAATTAATTACTTGTTATATATTTAGTGATTCATTAAACTCAAGTAAAAGCTATTTGAACAAACTGGTGATTTTTTTTCTTTTAAATCATGCTAAACTAACGATTGAGACGGATGAAATGTTAATGCATTATTTAATTTTGACAATTAAATTTCTCTATTCTCTTGCGGATGTTACTTAAACATTACATTAGAGCACTTTTTCGAAAATCTTTATTAATTACTTTTAACTTTTTTTTTTCTAAAAAATAATAAAATTAGAATTTGAAATGAAAAAGATAATGAATAATATTTTTTTTCGAAAATGTTTAATTGTATTATGGGTTCGCGAAAAAAAAATCAGATTTCTTTTCTAATTAGAAAAAGTGCTATATTTGAACTTAAATTTCAAAGTAAGAAATTCTCCCTATAAAATTTTGTTAGAATATATTTTTTAAGTGAGAATTATTATTATTAAGTTTTAATCGCAAAAAAAACTGTATGCTTCAATTAAATACAAATATTATGTTAATCTCTATATAATATTGAATATGCATTTTTCTGCAAATGCGAAACAATTATTGATTATAAGTATTAATACTCAATTATAGTACTTAACTATGAATGTCCGTAAATATTTTGAATTTAAAAACGTAGATGACATAAAATAATTAAGAAAATAATAAACCAATTCACATAAAAAATATAAATCGGCAAATATTTCAACGTCGACAACTACAGTGACACCAATCATATTTATATATAGTAAATTAATTATGCTCTCGTTGATGACTCCTATTAACAGAATTAGGAGTTTAAATGATGATGTATAAATTAACCAATATACTGCAAAAATGCAACAAAGCTAAGCAGCAAGTATTGATGTATAACAAAAAAAATAAATAAATAAAATAAAATAAAATAAAATAACATAAAAATAAAACTTTTGTCCTATCACTTGATATAGAGCAACATAAACAGATGCGAATTAAAATAAAATTGCAGAAGTGTATTGAAGCTGATGGAATTTATCTAAGACAAGAAATTTATCAAGACACCTTTAATCAACTTTTTTGTTCATTACATTGTTAGATTTCGTGGACAAACATATAAGCGTGTAATACGCAGAATATTCTTAGGATTTATGTGTACAAATGCTATTTAGCAATAATAGGATATTTTCTATATTTTTTTCATTTTATTGATATTTTTGGATAAAAAGTGGATTGAAAATTACGTTTGATAGGAATACATCAAGTTAAAGAAGCAAAACTAGATACAATCTATTAACAAAATTTAAATATTTTTTATAATTTTAAATTATTATATTTTATGGAAATTCTCATGTATCAATCATCTTTATGGAAATACTCACGTACCGTTCATCGAATGATCAAACCTTGCTTGTATTTGCTTTATTGCTTATAATTTTAAAAGTTAAAAAAAAAAAAAAAAAAAAAAAAAAAAAAAAAAAAAAAAAAAAAAAAAAAAAAACATTTTTTTTTAGAAAATGTGTCAAAAAAATTATACACAATGCCTTGCAATTAAAATTAAATCAATAATGAAAAATGCATTAAAAATTAAAAAGGAACAGGTTTATTATTTAACTTTTCGTTGCTCAAGCGTGAAATTTCATTTGCATATTGTGTTAGCTTAAATATATCGGGCAACTTTTGTGAAGAAGTCAAAATCACAGCTTGCAAATTCTGAAAGTGATCCTCAATAGAATAAGTTCAAAATATGTTGTTCAAATGAAAATCCCAAAATGAAGCAAAAAATGAGGGTTTGTATCAAAATATAGTAGAACATGAATTACTGTATTTTCTATATCCGCACTAATCAATTGACAAATGAATGTAGCCTGTCCTTCTTTATCTTCATTTTGGGATAAGGGATTTTGAGCTTATTCTATGATGATCACTTTCAGAATTTTCAAGCTATGTTTAACCAGTTGAATAATTTCGAATAATGTAACGTATTATATAAATTTCAATTTTCTATGTATTTTTTAACTGAAATAGTGCGTGTCCTTGATATTATAAATTGTTACTGTCATTTTGTTTTTGTAAAATATGATTGAAAACTAGTGCAATGATCCTATAGATTAAAATTGCTCATTAAAACGTTCGATATAAGTTTTGAAAGGAAGAAATTAATTTAAAAAAATTAAATAAAATACAAACTGAATCTACTGTTCTTTCTATCAAGGTAACATATGCAGCCAACATTGGATTTTAAAACTTCTTTTTAAATATATTGTGAATTTTGACGCTTTCAGGCTAGTCAAAGCACAATATTACTATATTTAAAACAGCAGCATCTCCAGCATTATTGTTACTAAACCTAAATTAAAGCTTCAATTTTTTTACGCAATCCACATAATATGCAAACATAAAGTACAATCTATACCCCCCCCCCCCCCCAAAAAAATGAGCTATTGTATATAGCATACAAAACCCAAAAAGGGTTGGCCTGAAACTAAACTTACATTACTCAAAGAAGATCCCAATGACTCAGGATCTCTCAATGTAACTTCATTTGTATGTTATGTAAATCATGCGGCCGAACTTTTTGTAAAAAAACAAAAGTTTGAAATTTGGCCACTAGGTGATAATTTGACACCGTAAAAAATATAGAGATAAAAATTAATGAATAACGGAATATTTTCTATTTACACACCTTTTTACTAAATGTGCATACCTTGTCATAAATACTATGTTGAAAGCTTAACACTGTGTTATTATCGATCGCATACAATCTATATGTAGGAATGAGAGAGACATTGCGTATGATGTTAGCTTTCAACTTCGCTTCATTAGTTACATGCCCTTGATAAACTCACATAATTTTTGAAAAATTCTTACAGCCAGAAGTGACAAGTATTCAGATTTTATTACCTTACTTGGCACACAATCGGGAAAATATGTAATTTGACAGGTTCATGACTGAAGTTAGCTTGAAACATATTGTTTCCAAGTCGCGATGTAAGAACAATTGCTCCATTTTGCATGAACATTCTAGTGGCCAACGCGACGGTCTGTGGACCACGGAAATATTTTACTTGCTCATTTTTTTATTTTTATTTATTAACTCAAAATAGTTTTTTGAATGCCTAAGATTATTTTCTACAGGGTCAACGGACCTTGTAAGGAAATTTAGTAAAGCTTTCCACTTGTTGAAATAAATAAAAACTCAATTCTTATACGAACAAAGTTTACTGAAAAATGTTTTTTTGAATGTTATGAATATTCAATATTATATGGCCTAAAAAGGTGTTTTTTCTGATTTTTCTTGGCAAACAGGAAAATGGAACTGTCGACTCACAGGTTTTTTTTCTTTCTTAAGATATTTTTCAAAACTATTTTAATTTATGCATAGTTTTAATTATTTTTCAACTCGGAATTATTGAATATTTACTGTGATAATTAAACACTTCTAACTAATGGTGGAGCCAACAGAGTTAAAAATTGTCGAAACCGAAAATTAAAACCAAAAACTCCCGGGAAAATGCTCCAATTTCTTTAGCATTTTAGCTATAAGGACAATACTCAGCGTAGCATCATTCAGTCACATATGTTGTTAAGGCTGAAGCTGTAACAACTAATAGCCCAACATTGATGAACACCCGGTGTTTGTATCTCATGTTTCGTCATAGGATTTTCATGAAAATTACATCTTAGTGTTACATCTTAGAGAAAAAATACCGTAAACACTGGCGATAACTGATAAATAAACTAAAACACTTTGTAAAATCACCATAAAAGGAAAAATAAAGTAGTTTCATTTTATGTTTATTTTATTTTATAGTTAAATTATTTTTCATTTTATGGTGATTTTACAAAGTGTTTTAGTTTATTTCAGTGTAATATCTTGTATTGCAGCAGCAGTTTCACCAGCATATGTATGTGAGGTATGTTAATCATGGTACTTTCCTAGGAGCTTATGCCACGAGGAAGCGCGATGGGTCCCTCAGGCTTGGGCGTTTTGAGATTGCAGTATAAAAAACAGTCCTTACGGCGAAAATGAGTCTGTCTACTAGTACCTGTTTCCAAGATCGTTTTATTTTTCTCTTTTAGAATGTGGAATTGCCGAGAGATGTTTTTAGTCCAAAAACTGGATTTATGTGCCTCGAAAACCCACAAGCGTTCTCGCCGTTATGTTTTTATTCGAACGCGTTGGTGTGAAAACCTGCAAATGAGGTAAATACCAGTAATGCTCAACAATTTCATTAATCCACATAAAAAAATAAAAAACTCCATCAGGGAGAGATCACAGAGGAATTGTAACAGAGCCTCAACTCGGCTTGAAAAGAGCGCTGTCACTTAAAAACTAAACCATTACGTTGGCGATTTTTATCCTCGTGATTTCTGTTTAACTGTAACCCTATTCTTCTTGGCGCTTCTTGCTGAATGCTGATTTGATTATCTTTGCACACGTGCTTATGCTATTTGATCTTAGATTTCCGCGCTTAAATTGATTCGTAATTGTTACTGTTATTATTCTCGTTATTATTTTACTACAACATTAATTTAAAAAAAAAATTGAATTTCGACTGTTTCAGAACAAGATTAAAATAATTCTTTCATAAATTTCGAAACAAGAAGCAGCAAGCCGTCGCTGTATTTTTTTCTTTTTTCCCTTATCATTTGTTGCCAAGGAAGCGATGTTTCGCCGAACTAGCAACCTCTCTATGTTATGATAGTAGTTTCAGAGTGGTCCGCTCGTGTCGCTACTGTCTATGCGTAATCCCATGTTAAACTAGTTGCCATTACAGTGTATGAAAGTTGATTCTTTGTTCCGTACTCTGTGGTAGAGATGTCACATAGATGTCTAGTGGCAAAAGATAGAAAATTAAAAATAACATGTGCAATATGTAAAAACTAGTTGCATGTGTTAATCCCAAAACTTTCTTATTTCTCATACATGCACTTAATTACAAAGTAGTTACAAGTAGTTACACGTATTAATACTTTAATATTGTTAATTCAATTCTATACTAACTTTGATTTTCGTATTAAATTTCTGCTTCAGTCGATTAATCGGAGCATAAGCAAATTAATGTGAGTCATGATATTTATTAAAGTCAATAGTTTTTCCTTATTCTGTTATCATCGGATGTTTGCAAATAGCTGGTTTAGCAGGACGCGAGTTCTTGTCTCTGATCAAGCTTATAGGCAACAGAACGTTGAAAAATCTAGAAAATGATACAAAACGCACTATGCTATCACAATGCCCGTTTCCCATAGAATATTTAAAAATTCAAAAAAAAAATCGGTTCACTTCTGTGCACAACTTTGTACATTTTTCGATGGTAAAGTAATGAAAATGGCACAGATATTGCGATTATACAGCTCCCTTCCGGTAGATTCAGTTTGATGCATAACTTCATGCACTTTTAAGTTGTACAATATTGAAAATTGCACAAAAATTTCTATTGCAACGTCCCTTTCTGCGAATTTTTTTTTCAAACGCAGAGAAGAACTACTAGCCATAGTCAAACGCTCACACAGAGAATTTAATCATACACTTTTCGTGCTAGAATGTTGAAAATGGCAAAAAAATTGCTATTACAGTGCCTCTTTGCGACTGAATATTTCAAAATTAAAGGAGTACCTTCTTGGTCACAGCCACACAAATGTTTCGTCCAATTCTTTGAATAACCTCATACACTTTTAAGTGAGATAATTTTGAAAAATGCCCCCCCCCCCAAAAAAAAAAACTATTGCAGCTCTTTCCTTTCCCGGCAGTAATTTTTTTTTTCAAATTTAGGGAGGACCAGCTGGACATAGCTAAACACTAACACAAAAAAATTGGTTCAATTCTATGCGTAAGTTCATGCACTTTTTGGTGGTACAATATTGAAAATACTTCAAAAAAGCTATTGCAGTGCCCCCTTCAGGCGCAATATTTCAAAATTGAAGGAATAACCTGCTTGCCATAGCCAAAAGCATTCACAAAATGTTTGGTTCAATTCTATGCATATCTTCATATAATTTTTGCTGGTAGAATGGCGATAAGCGGACGAACACACACGAACAGACGAACAGATAAACATTTTGTAAAAAACAAGTAAAAGTGAAAATCAGTGGAAATAAATCACGACTGCAATACTTTCTTCTATTGAAGACAGAAGAAAGTAATAAGGTACCTGTACCCAATATAGACACCCTAAGGAAAATGTATTTTTTTCACCCCCATGTACAAGTCATAGGACTCCAAAAATATGTGACCACTATCCTTGGACTATTGACTATCATTATTAAAATTAGCGACCTTGTAATTATTCTGGTTTAATTTAAATGATAAAAACAAAAAAAGTGTTTACAAGTGTCCATATAAGGAGCTACCTGTCCCTATTATGGACAAGTGTTTTCTTATTGACTTTCTACTCAGTGTGTATGGAAGAGCCACTTTTCCAAGGGATTTCAGACGAGAGGGAATAAAAAAAAATTATCTTAAAGTAGGAGGGTTGGTCAGTAAATATCTTCAGAACATGCATTTTAGAAAGGTGGGGGGGGGGGGGCATTCTCGGTTTTTACCCTTCGAAGACCCATGCAAAGCCCCTTAGTTACTAGTAAATATTATGAAGTAATATTGTTGGCTTTGCTTAGCTTTATTGCATCTGTCTGCGAATTTACATCTTTTATTACTCAGTTCTCACAACATGGACAAATAGAAACTTTTTCACCATGGGCAGTAAGTTCCACATAATCCTCATGAACATATTTGCTACATGTGATGCATGGCCGCATGTTTGAAAAAGCATCAATACTGCAAAAGAAGCAGTACCAGCTTCCTTTGTTGAGGAAGTCATACCATTGGTACCTACGATTTGGCCAACAGATATCCTACTGGGGAGGGGGCTTCTTTTTTTCTGAAAGGGTTTTTTGGCGGAAGGTTTTGGGGGGATTGTTCAAATAGCATCTTGTTGAACAAAGATTTTATCACTCTGATGACTTTTCAACTTATTGCTTGGCAACGTTGAATTTTCTTCTTTCCTACAGTTGTGGTCGATAGGGACATAAGATGTCCATATTGGGAACCGGGCGTAGTTTTACTAATTCTTGTACCAAATATAAAAGGAAAATTATTTTAAGCAAAATAAGCAATAGCAATCGAAAATACGTTTTATTAGCTTTCTAATATACTCCACTTTTCAACATTTAATGTAATTTTACCATATATAATAGGAATTTAAGCTTACAAGTAATTAAGATCAGCACATCTCGAAATAACAACTTTCCTCCTAAATGACGAACAGCGCGCTTTTTTACATTTTACAGACTTAATTATCTTTTCAACTGCTTTTCTTCGTGAAAATGTTTAGCCATCTCTCGATCAAAATTATTACCTTTAAAAAAATTAGGGGTGTCCATACTGAGAGCCCTGTCCACATAGGGTACAAACACCTTAATGGATGCGCAAACACGGCTCCATTATATGCTATACATGTAAATGATATTTATGTAAAAATGCTTCTAAATTTCACATGGCCCCACCAGTGGCTAAGAGGTTCTGAGCTCAAAGCTGGTAAAAGGGAGTTTCTGGATTCTAACAATCCACCGTTTGGCCTAACCGTTCGAAATTTCTTGGTTTTTTTAAAATCTAGAGTAAATACGGGTTACGTTCCCTTAGAAAGACCTCCACGCAGGACACTCTTCCTAGGCTGCCATCATTGACACCTGACCTTCGGATGTATGTTATTAACAAATATTAATAATATTTATTCAAATTATAATTAATGTGACAATTATGCAGTATTTTAAAATTAATCTTGCATTTTTGCAAGTGAATAAGTACATTATTTTTTTTAAAAACATATTAAAAAAATCATCTATATTTTATCTATATTCAAAATTGTACTGCGTAAAATGTGGCAGCAAAATGTTTTTGTTTATCATGTATAATTAATTGATTTAGCGTTTATGAAAAAGATCCACCGCGCGCTCTCGTGTCATTATTAAAGTTGTGCGTTCTCTCAGGTTAAAAGTTAGAGCATTTGGGATACTATTAAAACAGTTCCTGGTTCGATTCTTTTCTTCCAAGTTTATCACTTTGTTGGTCGGTTGTTTTTTTAACAATCTAAAAAATCACTATTGGAATTTAATTAAATGTTTTTATATATTACAGTCTTTTTAAGTATAACAATACTATAATTACATCACATAGTTGTCTTTTTTATAATTCTATCAATATTCTATCTCTAATTTTTACGATTGTACATTATTAACTTTGAAACCTAATGAAAAAGGAGCAAATATTTAGAATATCTTAAAGTTGAAAAAAATCTTTCATTGTTATATATTTCGTAAATAAATAAACCATAACTACACATAAAACATAAAAAAAAACAGAAATGCATTTTTCTCTATGCAAAACAAACTTTTGCTTAACGCAATTTTATAACTTAATACAAATTTTCGACCAAACTAATTTTGTATGTTTCAAATACAAATATGTGGTTTATGATTATGTCTACCTGATGTTACATGTTACGAAAATTAAATGAAACAAACAAGTAATATGAAATTCCCGAAGAACATATTCAAAAGCACACAAAATGATTTTTTTAAATAAAAATAATACATAGTATACTTCCGCGATCAAAAAGAATAACAATCTAAAAATAAAACTATTTTTTAATATTATTTAGCCATTCATATTTCTTTTTTGTTATTCTATTAAATTATTTCTTTACCATAATATCAAAAACTATGTTCACTTTTCTTTTTAATTTCCGTTTCATTCAGAAATATCTTTTTTACAGATTTTTCATTGTTATTTATTCAGTCAATTATAGGAATAAATAACTTTTATATTCAGAAAAGTAAAAATAAAAAAAGGAATAAACGTGTTTAAAACAAGGAATAGGAAAGCATCTATTATTTTAGTCTGAGTAAACACTTTTTTTTAAATTCAAGAATAACAAAATATAGTTACCATTTAATGCAATGAAAAAAATGTTTGTGTTTATTTCTCAAAGTTAATTTTATTACTTTCTTATACTTAGTATAAACATTGTAACTGTATAATTCCATATGTTGACAAGTACATAAAAAAACTTATATATAAATTGTTTGTATTGGAAGTGTTTGTTATTAATCATAAGATTTTCTTTGTAAAGATGTGGTTTAATTTTACCTTTATTAACATATTCTTGGTTAAATATTATACTTAATTTTTTTAAAATCTATATTGCAGTTAGTCTTTCTTTCGAAGTACCTTGCTTAAAAGATGCTAAATCTTATACATTAAAATATCCTGGGATGGTTTTCGTTTCTTGGGTCCATGATCAGCCTGGATCTGCAAAAATATCTCAGAAATTCCAACATAGGAAGAATGTATTCATTATGCGTCGTTTGTCTTATGAAATTTGCGTAAACAAGTCGGAATTACACATCAAGTGCAGCAAATGATGTGAAATCGTACTAATAATATTCAGATCTTGATGTAATCTGAATATTATTTGAACTTAATAGTTCATGTGACCTGTTACAATTGGAACTATACGTTCCAATTGAAAAATTCTTTAAAAGGGTAAAGAAGTATTTTGTAAGTGATTTAGGTAAAAAAAAATACAAAATTATGAAAGTTAAATTTTTATATGTTCCCCCGGTCCTATAAGTGATATTTAGTAATTTTTTACCACTGTTATACCAATTAAGACAAAAAAAGTCCCCGTCCTCTGCGATTAAAACTGACCAAGTAATAGCTGTTTAAAGTTGGGGCATTTTTCTTTTGCTGCAAAATAAGGGCCAGTCACAAACTTACTGATAATAAAAATAAACGTCAGGCATGAAATTCAACATTAAATATTGAGAGTAAAATAATTTTTACAATATTATTTTTAAATTTATGTTGATGTTTACATATAAAGGCAAAATATGAAACTTGTTCTAAAAATGTAACTAAAAAATATATAGAAAGTTTGTTAAATTAAATTATGAAAAGCAACAGTCAGAATTCGTTTCAAAATGACACTTATTTTAAACTCTATTAGATTACTTAACCTAAAAGAATTTGGTGTAGTCCTATAAAATAAATAAATGGTACGCATCTAAATCGTATTAATATTACATTGTGATTGCATATAAATAAGTGTGCAAGTTAGACCTCGATCGGATATTTGGGGAGTTAACAATTTTAATTTTGCACTAGAAAAACAAACATACGAATTTTATAAGTAAAATAAAAGCTTATCAAAACAACACACATTATTTAAAATAAAATCATGAAAAGAAACAGCTTCATTTTCCTACAAAATAAAACATATGTAAATATACAACTGAGGATGTGAATTTCAAAGCTCGGATTATCGTTTTTTTCCCTAATAGTCTATACCAATCTGCACTAATGTAACACTAGAATCTTTAAATTTTTAATGAAAAACAAAGGACGCATTCAAATACTTTTTGTAATAGCTTGATAAGTATTATTGCTGTTTGTGTTTCAGTATAAAGAGCAAATCAGGACATGCTTTTAAATTGCATTTTTCTCTATATCTGCAATGGTCTTATTTGAAACACCAATGCACGGAATTTTATGCCTTTAAAATTCTTATGATGAGCATATATTATCATTTAATTTTGACACTGTGATTGCGAGATTTAAAGTATTTACATGCATGAGATAGAAGAAGGTTTTGGGATTGCTACATCTGACTAGTTTGCTTTACATATTTGTCTTAATTATACATATTAATAATCTTATTAATATAGTCACAGCAAAAAAAAAAATCTTGATATATGCGATTTTAGACGTTTTGTTAAATATCTAGAAATATACATGAGGAATGACTCTAAAACTCCAGATGTATAAACAAAATAGCGCAGGTCATATATTTTTGAAAAGATTTTTTTTTTCAAAATCCAATAGGGGACCGTCAATAAATTGAAAAAGAACGAAGATCTTTTGGATAACACTGTCAAAACCAATGAAGCAAAAGAGTTCAAACTGCAGATTATCATTAAGTGGCTTATTGAAATAAACTGTGTTCATTTTTATGAATGTAGCATTTAAACTCATAGAGAAATTAAGGTTTTTATAAAAACGGCCCCAAAATTTTCCAAGTATTTTGCTTATAATTTGTACGGTTCTTAATAAAAACCAATGTTATTTTCAGAAAATATGAGAAACAACATTGTAAATAAAAGCTTGTAATTAAAATTTAAAAAATAATAATTGTATGAAAAATGAGCAGATTTACTAAAAGCATTTTCATTTCGCATGCGTCAACTCTATAAAAATTTCATTTGCATTTTGTGTTAGCTAAATGTATAGAGTAACTTTTATTAAAATTTCAAAATCATATATTGAAAATTCTGAAAATTTTCGTTTAAAGAACAAGATCAAAATCAGATATTCCCAAAACGAAAAAAAAAAAAAAATGCGGGGCTGTATCCACATTCTCTTAATTAGTGTCTACACAATACTGCACGTACTACTATATTTGGATGCAGCTCCTCATCTTTTTTCTTCATTTTGCGAAAAACGGATTTTGATCTTATTCTATCGACTATAATCTGAAGAATTTTCAAGGTATGATTTTGAAATTATAACAAAAGTTCCTCTATACATTTAATAACACAATATCCAAATGAAATTTTTATTGAGTGGACGCATGCGCAGTGATGATTTATTTAGTAAACCTGCTCATTTTGCATGCAATTATTAATATATTTTTAAAATTTTGATTACATAGTATTATGTACAATGTCGTTTCTCATATTTTCTGAAAAAAAAAAACATTGTTTTCTATTAAGAACACTACAAATTATAAGCAAAAAACTTGACTAAATTTGGGACCGTTTTTATAAAAAACTTAATTTTTCTACAAGTATACACATTATCCGCATAAATATAAACACGATTTATTACCACAAGCTACTTAATCATAATCTGCAGTTTGAACGCTTTTGCTACATTAGTTTTGACAAGGTTATTCAAAAGATATTCGTTCTTTTTTAATTTGTTGACGGCCCCTTACTGATTTTGAAAAAAAATATCTCTTCGAAAATGTATAACTTGTACCATTTCTTTTATGCATCTAAAATTTCAAAGTCATTCCTCATGTATATTTCTGGATATTTAACAAAATGTCTGAAATTGCAAATGTCTTTTTTTTTTTTTTTTTTTTTTTTTTTTTTTGCTGGGACTGTATAATCTAATTTGCGGTTCTTTCTTTAGTCTAATATATACTGAAAAAAGAAACACAACATTAACAAAATTGAAATTTAACAAATTACAACGACTATTTGGAAAATAATATTTTAAAGGACTAAAATTTTAAAGACTTATAAATAAATTCTGTATTTAAATTAAGAATAATAATAAACATCATTTTTAGGATGATTATAACGAGTCATATATTACGTACGTCATACATTAAACATTAATATTCTTAGACCAATGATAAAAAACAGTAATTAATAGGTAGACAACTTTAATCTTTTAAAATGTGCATTTTTTTCATGGAGTTAATCAGATTGACTTCTAAAAGCCTCCTATTACGTACGACATGAATTAAACATTAATATTCCTGGACCAATCACAAACAAATTTTAAATGAAATATCAGTTTTACAATTTTCGGAACTGCCAATTTTTAGACTTATAAAAATCACACATTTTAAATTTTTACAGCTTAGCGTAGACACAAAAATGCACTTTTTAATGAAATTTGTTTGAAATCTCTATCCCAAATTGTTTTTAAAAAATTATTTTTTGTAAAGTTTGGATAACTTTTTTTTCATTGTAGCAACAGAAAGACAAAAACATTTTTGGACATTATACTTAGATCAAACAGAAAACAGAAGTATTTTATTTTTATACACTAAGCATGAACCAATCAAGAATCAAATAAAATAAAATAAGTGGCGGAATTAAACCAATAAAAAGATTCAGATATACTTCAGATTTCCCATTTCTCTACCGAGAACAACAAAGTAAAGGGGGCACATTTTTCGAAATATGAAACTGTACTGACCATTAGAGCAGCTTTGAGGGTTTTTCTAGTTGAAAGCAACGTAACATCCAAACTGTAAATTGAACAGTACTGATCCGCACTGACCGGTTAGAGCAGCATTGACAGGTTTTAACTATTTGCGATTAGCTTAACATCCAGTCTATCTTTTCAATGTCTTGCATAATTATGAACTATTGAGAAAAAAATAGGTAGAGTTTAAAACTACGTAAGTAAGTGATAAAAAAAATGTTAAGTCAAATAAGAAAATTATAAATTTATAAAAAATGTAGAAGATGGAGAGTTAAATATTATGTTCTAAACTTAAGGTCAAATTAATTTAAATATATGATTTATTTTTTATAAAATCCTTGTAATTTTTCTGTGTGAAATTTTGCTTTTCAGGCAATTTGAACAACATCTTGATAAAAATAATTTCAATCGTTTCAAAGGTTTTAATTTTTTTTTGTTTTAATTTTTAGAGTTTAGTAACAACTCTGTCGTTGACACATATGCATGAATTTTAATAATGACAAAAAAGGTATATTTCGTTAGGCAAACGTTTCATGCACATATTTTTTAAAACTACTACAAGAAACTTTCTATAGGTATTAGGCTAGAAGAAAATTAAAGTGTAAAAGTAGTTTATAAAACGCTGATCATTTGTTATTTATGACATTTGTTATCTAGTACCTTTACTGTTAAAACATCTATAACGAATTTATCATATTATGTATTTCCAATGTATGTCCATAATTTTTAATTTATGAGTAATTCAAAAAATGGAGGAATGTTGCACTCTAAAAAATAAAAGTGTAAATTTACGCAAAAAATGTGTAAATCGAGGATACAAAAACGATTTGTTTATGTGTGTCAATTTGTGTGTAAATTGCCAAAATACACGCCTAATGTGTAAATTTCAAAATACACATTTCAGTGTGTAATTTCATGATAACACTAAGTGTGTAAAAGCTAGAATGATCATTCATGAAATACCCACATTACTGTGTAAATTGCGCAAGAATACACATATATCTGTTAAATATTCTTACTCATTTATCTGTGTAATCTTCTGTGATTACATGTATAAAGGTGTATTATGCAAAAAACACACATTTTTGTGTTATTGTAATTCACACAGTTCTTTGCGTAATACGTAAAATACGCATATTCGATGGAGGTTCAATAACTATTGTGTCTAGTGTATATAGAATATCTGTACTGCAATGGGTTGATGTATAATATCGTCTATAACTTGTCTTACAAGGAAGGTCTCCATACGGGCATACTCAGAAAAATCTGAAAAAATTACAGAATGTTCTTCTCATATAGTTATATATGTTTATAAAAAAAAATTCGGCGGAACATCCTTATAACGTCCGTAAGAAAATAATAGAAATTTCGTTTATTTGGCGATTTATCTCCGGTTGGCGAAAAAACGAAATTTTGTAAAATACGCTTTTACGCTTCGAATATTTTTTAAAAGAAAAACTTTCTATGTTCAATTTATTTAAATAAGTTTAGTTTAAGTAATTTTAGTTTTGCATTTTTACTTTACTTTAAGTGTAATTTTGTCATATACGTTTATATGTACTTATAACAAAATGAAATTAATATATTTTATCATTTAAAACACAATTTAAATTGATTAAAATTGTTCCAAATTGAAAAATACACTGTTAAAAATCTGCTGCATTTTGTTGCCACGCACTCCCTTGCTTGTATAGAAAACAGTTACTTGGCCGTGAAATGGAGCTTTCTCATTGGTTGGAATAGAGATATTATATACAAGCGGTGGAGTGTGTTGCAACAAAATGCAGCAGATTTTTAACAGTGTATGACACGGTCAATTCCCCGTGCTATGGAGCATTCTCAATGGTCAGAAGAGAGATATTCTATAAAAGTAGTGGAGTGACGTTGGAGTAAATGCTGCAGATTTTTAACAGTGACGTCAATTAAAATCAATTTTCAGATTCGTTAAAATCGTCTGCTTTTGGCGAGGAAATGCACTGCTCGCCAAATCCCGCGTCGCTTTCAACTTTTTACGCCAATTATTCCAAACTATTTTACTTTTTTACATATCTAATAATGTAATTCCGCCGCTAATTTTCACTGATCCTTTATTACCTACATCAGTAGTTTAATTCGTATTTTTTTCAAAAAATTCTGAGTATGCCCCCAATGGAGACCTTCCTTGTTAGTTGATTTTATGCTTAGTTTCAGAACCGTAGCTGCAATATCTGTATAGTTTTGTATTCAGGAGTAAAATGGGGGTGAATTGAAAGCCTGATTTTTAGCTTATGGAGCTAGATTTGTGACAGTGCATGAGATAAAAGTACTGTTGTTTGGACTCGGGATCATAGTGATGTACCCACATCTCATCCACTATCACAAGTGTACCCTCATAAGCTTCAAATCAGCCTATCACTCTTACCCCCTTCCTATTAAAAACTCCCTATAAATATGTTTTTAGAACTTTACTCCTCCCTTTAAAACTATGTTACTATAGCAGCTATGGATCTAAAATTCAGCATATAGCCATTTAAGATATTAGTTTTTGACAGTACTAATCAACCGTCGTAGTACAAATATTACTTCTCTGTTAATGGGGAAGTATGGGACACATTTTGAAATTTACAATTTCTTTAATTATAAAATTGATTCTTCAAATTATGTTTCTATATTGTTCAAGCACATTAGAAAGTGTTTTATTTTGTATTCTATAAATCAAAATTTTTGTATTTGTGTCAATTAAATTTGATTTTATTATTTTTGTAAAAAGTGTCTCATTCTTCCCCACTCTCCTCTAAATATACACATAAAAATTGCGGTTTTATTTTCTGTATTTTTCCTGGCTTCTTAATTTTATATTTCCCTCTCATTTAGATATTATTCAGTATATACAATTAAAAATTAAGATAAAGAAAAAGAAATAATTAATTAATGATAGATTTTAGACTAGTAAGATAGAATAATTATAGTTGGTAAACTTGGAATCTCCATACTTTTTATTTTTAGAGTTCAGACTCAATTTTCCATTTTTTATTTTTCAGACTCAAGATGCAAAGTCAATCATACTCAAGGTACTGTGTTACATACAGTTATAAAAGTAAAATTTTAAATACTATAAAAATAGAAAAAGGTATGCAATCTTCATCTCACACAAACATACACAGATTACCTGCAAAAAGTTTAGCTGATTTGTTTATATATACATAAATCACTTACATTATATGTTGAATTGTTTTCTTTTTAAAAATATTCATCATTACAAAGAATTTACTTTAAAAAATATCAATATTATCAAAAAAGCTGTAGATCATTAAAATAACATCTTTCTCATTTAAGATTATATTTAGAAATGTGTGTCTTTTTTTTAAAAAAATACAAATATATTTTAACATTAATGAAATGACTCGTGTTTTCATAAATGAAAGATTCAGATATTCTAATTAAAATTTTAGATATCAAATTAATGAGTATTTCTATTTATCAGCTATAGTAAAAAATAAAATAAGAAATATTGTGATTACAACCAAATATTAATTGACTCTTATAAATTTTCGAAATTAATGCTCGTAGAATCTATTCGGCCTATTATGTAGGAGGGGGGAGGGAATTTAATATGCTCGATTTTGAATATTCATTATTACACAACTACGAATTTTTTATATACATACAATCATATGTTTTAGGTCATATAAATTCTGTAATAATGGGCAAAATTGTAATGGAAAAATGTTTATTTGAAGAAAAAGCCATTATTTAAAAAAAAATTTCTTCAGAATTTTTAGTCTAAGGTTATTTTCAATCATCGTATTTGTGTCCTTTTGCAATTTACTTCTGTATAGTTTTATTAAATCTATAATTAACAAGCAAAAATTATGTGCTCGTTACTATGATTATTTTGGTGGAACATAGTTCTTCTGATGTAATATTTTCAAATTAAAACACAGCTGAAAATTAAATGTAATTAGGATAAATAAAAATACCAAATTTCTCAAAACTGGAAAATGTAGCATAGAAACTAAAAACAACGCTATAGTTTTAATCGATGATAAACTTAGTTAATATTATAAGTTTCATAATTAAAAAAAAAAAAAAACTTACAAAAAATTTAAATAAATAAATAAAACTCAGGTGAATTCTTTAACTTATAAATCAGAATATATAATTCATAGGTATGATATACATTTGTATAGTAGTTTATAAATAAACTATAATATATTTCACACAACCGACCCAAAATTTAATACCTCCCCCTACCCCAAAAAAAAGATGTTAACGTTTAATTTGTTACTGTTAAAATACATTCATAAATTCCTTTTAACATGAAAATTTTTCAAGAAATAAATAACCTTAGATAGAACAGTTGTTATTTTAATAGACATTTTTCAGGAGTAAGGTAATATTGACATTTTTAAGGCAAGTAAATTATTCGTGTAAAAAAATCTTATATGTAAAAAAACAATCCAACATATAGCATATAAATTTAAACATAAATATAAGCAAATCAGATAAGAAGAATCGAAAGTAATACAAACGTATGAGATTCCATACATTAAATTTTATAGAAGAATAACTTCTATATTTTTCTCAACGCGAGCGCTAGCATTCAGCTGGACCCACTATTAGTTTTCAACTTAAATCTGATGAAGCCAAGTCAAATATGATTACTATTTTAGGTTTCAATGCTAGATTCGCGTCTAACTTGGGATCGAAGTAATTCGTGAATAGGATCATAAATTGTACTGAGAACTAATATTAAACTAAAATTACAAGTTAAACTTTGAAATGGGTAAAAGTTTGTAACGTTACACACACGTTAGGTGTCATTTGTAACGTTTGGTTGGTCGTGGTGGGGGTTAAATGCAGACATACTCAGAAGTTCAGATAAAAAAAATACAGTTTATTAAAAAGAAAATGGCTCAAGGGAAGTGGAGCAAGTCTTAATATTTTGTACAACTGAGAATACTATGAAAAAAATAAGCGCATACTCACAGGCTCCAGACTAGATCAATCGTAGCACCCTCTATTACTTCTCAACTATCTTTCGGCTAAGCTGCTAGATAAAGCTTAATTAGACAGCCCGTGGCTGTGTGTAATTCTTTATTCACTTTCAAATAATCAAAATGTAATTACTATGAATATTCTTACCACGGCCAACTCTCAAGTCGAATAACGAAACTCCTTTACAACTCACTGGAGGATCGCTGCTACTTTCAATCTGCTAGCACTTCGCTGACTAATATCTCCAGAACATTCGGCTGGCTAATCGCCAGTGATTCACTGCGCTATCTAATGTCGTTGCCAGAGACATTCACTCGCTGGCTAATTCCAGAGATACTTCGCTGAGTAATATCGCTAGACACGCTCACTCCTGGCTGGCTAATGCCAGGGACTCTCCCCACACACTCAAACTCCAAGCTTTTATGTGTTGCATACTGAGATACTACACATTAACATATTACTAATAACCGCGAGCTAACTGCAGAACCCGAAAGAGACACACACACTCTAGAAAGTTAAAGTAAAAGAGAGGATAGATGTCGCTTTTACATTATTGACGTCACGATCTCAGAAATACTATAGTGCCTTTATGCAAAGATCACTCCTTCACAAGTTTACAAGCTATGAGATGGCTAAAATAATTTAAGGTAAAAAAAGGCATACTTATACTCAATGTGCAAAATGTAAAAATAACTCAGGATACGAATTTAGAATTATCTTATTTACATGAATTATATTTTATGTTACATATTAAATGAATCTGAAATAGTTTTTAGATTCTATTGAAGGTTAAACTACTGTTCTTTAAATTAAGGGGAGGAGGAGGGTAGCAGAAAAATTAACAACAGTAAAAAAAATTAAATTTATGAATAAAGTGGGATTATATCTCTATTATAAAGCCTCTTTATGAAGTCTTCCTAATTTCGCTTTTAGGATGATATCTAACAATATTACTGAAAATTACAAGTAAAATTGTGAAAGAACAGCGGTCTGCGAGACGGCTGAAAGAAATTACGATTTAATTTTAACCCAGAATTGTAAAATAAAGCATTCTTATATTTGATGTATAAATTTCAAAAAGGTAATTTGGAAAACGATATTAAAATTAACTTATTAAATGAATATAATTTTACGTTACATGTAACGAAATATTGTTACATATTATCGAGATTAATTTTTTTCAAACTTCTTTTAAATGTTCAAGTGCTGCTAAAACGGGGAGGGTGAGAGAGGTGGTCAGAGTATCCTATAAAAATAAATAAATATATTATTTTATTATTTAAAAATGCTGTTACAGCAATGCAATTACATCTTGTTACTTATAAATGGGATTACTGAAATAAAAATGTGTAGCTCTGAATAATATGTAAGAATCCCATCTCTGTCGTAACGTCTACTTTAAAATTCACGCATTTATAATTTTTTAGCACACTAATTAGAGTAATTTCAGGTGTTATCTACATTTACACATTTTTCTGAGTATATGTATTGATAACAACTTACAAACTTAATGCCATAAACTAAACATACATTAAGATAGATATTTTTTGTGGGAATGTGTATTTTTTTATGACAAGAGGATGATTTTAGAAATTTACACAATTACCTATGTGTATATCATTATGTGTTAATTACAATAACGTATACATTTGTATCAATCCAGGAATTTTTCACCATTTACACATTTATTTGTGATTTTCAAGTGATAACAAAATACTTACTTAGTTTTGTAAGCTAAAATACATATAAAAACAGGTAAAATTTTGAAAAAAGTGGGTAATTTTCATGTGAGGTCTTTTATTTTAGGAATTTACACACATATATATGTGAATTTGTCTAATTTACACTTTTATTTTTTAGTGTGTGGCTATAAGAAAACAAATATGTAAGTTCTTATTGAACGTGAAAAATGGTAAAAAGAACGTTTCAAATTTACTACATTATTTTACAATTTTATCTTTATTTTCTAATATAGTTTTAGACGTAACGATTGAGTTACAATAAAATAACAATGCATTAAATGATATATATTAAAATTCATTACACAGATCTTTAATCAGTAAATTAAATTACATTGTTTAATTTTTAGATAGACATTCGATTTAGATATTCAAGCGTTTTAAATGGCTTTTCTTAACATTCTTTTATTATTTTATGCTTTTTTTATCCGATAAGTTTTCTTCGATAACTATTCTGTAGAAGAAAAAAAAGGAGTAGAAGTCATGCAAAAAGTCTTTAAATTGAATACATTTACTTAAAATATGTTCTGTAATCTAACAATGCCGTTTAAAAAATTATTTTATTTTAGAACAATGGTTTAAAAATTTTATATAAAACACAGATTATCTAGTCAGCAAATTCATGTTTAAAATGACACAAAAAATATACACATTTCAACCCATTGCGACAATGTTTAAAAAATTATGTTTTACTAAACTTTCGAAATCTTATTTAAATTTAAAGAAATTTAACGAAATACTTTTCTACAGTAGCATTGTAAATTTAATTTGACTTTTAAAATATATGGTTTCCAAAAATGCTGGAAGAACTTTAATTTTTATCTGATAAAGAAGCGTAGACAAACAATATTAGGAATGCTTCAAAAATAAATGAATAATCAGATAAATAATAAAATAAAATAAATCTGAAAAAATTAAATATGTATACTATTTCAAATATTTTTAGGCTCTTGTTGATGACATAAGAAGCAAATAATTAAAACTAAAGAGTACAAATTCTCACATTTTGAACAATAAATTTTTATTCTTCTTCCACAAAACATCATTAACGAGTAAACCTTTTTTTTTTTTTTTTCACCTTGCATCAAATTTGGTGCATTTTGTAGTCCTATACATAAAAGTTAGACAACTGACATAAAATTCTTTGTTAAAAGCGTATTTTATGGTTTTTTTACACTTTAAGTCTTTTTTAATGAGATTTTTATTTGTCTATTTCACGCCATAAAAAAGAGTTAAATCGCCAACTATACCGCTACAAATTTTTCGCTTGTCTTATTTTGGGACTATGACATTCAGCTAGGGTTGTTGGAAAACTCTACTTTTGAAAATAATACAACTATCCCCCCCCCCCCCCACCAAAAAAAAAATAATATAATATCGTAATATAATATCGTAATTTTTCAAAACCAAATCTGTAGATTTGGAATTTATATTTATTATTAACAATTTTATATTTATTAATGTTTTTCATAAAGAAAAACGATGATAACAGTCTAATAAGTGGCCTCAAAAACAGCATTTTCAAAATGTTATGCCACTTAAAAAAAATATTTAAAGAGATTTTTTTATGATTTTAAGATACAGCTAGCTTCAACGCTAGGTGATAGCATTACCAAAACAGGTTATTTTGTGAGTTAAATCTAAGTTACCTTAACCTTGCATTACTAATTTATGTCCAATTTCACCCCATCTGGAATTTATTTTTACAATTCATTCATCAAATCAATCAATTCATTCAATTCATCATACATTTTTGTTTAGATTATATATGCTAAAATTATTTTCTAGGAATTCACCTCTCTTTCATAGCTTTAACTACTTGATAAGTTTCTCACAGTTATTTATTTTGTTGTTGTTTAGTTGTAGAAATTGCGAAAGATCTAACGTTCAATCATGATGCCAAAATATTCTCAGAAGTGTTTGTGTGTAAAAGTCATATTTCGTAAAATTATATTATATGAACTTTAAAATGTTCACGTTTACTTAAGGGAAATTAAAATAATCAAATACAGATGATAATAATTAATTTTATTTAAAACATTTTAGTACTCCCTGTAAATAATTTTTTAATCCGTTTGTAATACTTTCCTGTCAGAACTGTTGCAACAGATGAAAGATGGTCAAAAAGAGTTTGTATCTGTGTCTTTGAATTTTCCTGAAAGATACATAAGTGACACCACATCGTTGAATGAAAAGCAGTCCCATGTTGCAATAAATCCGCCATATACTTGATGTTTTAATAAAATCTTTTTTTCTCAATTTAATTAATTTTATCCGATAAAAAGAAATGAAAATTAAATGGTTCTGATAACTAAAAATATCATTGGGAAATATCATTATATGGACTTACTTATGGGAAATATAAGAAAAATAAGAAAAGAAAAAGAGATTTTATTAAAGCATCAGTTAGTTCATGGATTCGTTGCAACAAGGGGCTGCTTTTCATTCAACGACGTGGTGTCACTTGTATATCTGTCAGGAAAATCTAATTCAAAGACAAACTCTTTTTGACCATCTTTCATCTGTTGCTACAGTTCTGACAGGAAAGTATTACAAAAGTATTTACAGGGAGTAATAAGATGTTTTAAATAGGTATAAAAAGGGTATAAAATAGATATTCAAAGGCATATATTCAAACTTTTTCTGATTGTATTTGATTTCTTGCATCACTTCTGGCAAGAAAAAAACAAATATAATAGCGAGATAATGCGTCTATTTACACAAATTCTGAAAAAAAAAATTCGTTCTATTAGAAAAATATTGAAGCTTTGCAATGGCCGCCAAAAAACCTGATTTAAATCCTATCGATAACTTTTAGGAAGATCTAGTAAGATGGGTTTATGAAAACGAAAACCATTATTCTTCAAAATTGGAGTTCAAATTAACAATTGAAGGGGAATAGTATAAAAACAAAATCCCGAACTGCACTAAAAATTAATGATTTCGAAGACTGATAGAATACTTGCAATCATTAAACTCATAGGTGAGTGCATAACACATTAAATATTTGCTTCTTTGGTTACTATATGGAATTTTCTTTAGTGTACTTATAGTTTTTACATAAGCAAAAATAGCAAAACTATTTTGTTTTCATAATAAAATACTGAAAGGTGAAATTTATTGACTTTTTTACTGGATTTTCAACTGGATGATACGCGTTATATGAAAAAAAAGTTCCATTTCTTTTGAAATTTATCAAATTAGTTAATATTTTTTGTGTTCCTTATAGTTTGTACACGAACTCTCTCTCTATATATATATTTATAGTTCGCGTATTAGTTTTTTGAATTTTGTTTAATGGTTTAGATACTTGTGAGTTATTGTTTTTAAGAATATTTTTATAGTTTATGTATTGGTTTTTAGCTCACAGGCTATTAAAGCCTGGGAGCTTATGTGCCCGGCCATTCTGTATGTGCTTATGTTCGTAACGCAATAACTCATGATAAAAATATCAAATTCACTTGAAATTTTGTATATATGTATATTCTTATAAGGCACTTCCCTGATTAGTTTTTGAAGTTCATTCGATATGTATAACAGGGGGAACAGGGGCTTATGCCCCTCCCCTTAATTTAAATAAATGGGTTTTTCGTGCAGAATTATCAGTTTTCGTTGAAAATTTAGATGTAGGATTATTCTGATAAGGCACTGCCGTGATTAGCATTAGGCGTTCATTAGATAATTATAAAGAGGGGAAGGGGGGCTCGCGCCTTTCCCCTTAGTTGATATAGATGGGTTTTTCATTCAGAATTATCAGTTTTTGTGCAAAATTTAGATATAGAACCATTCTCACGAGGCGCCTCCCTGATTAATATTATTCATGCAGATTTTTTATATGATAAATAATATCTCTGATTAATTTCAGGGGTTCATTGATTAAGTATAAAAAGGGGAAATGAAGGTAGTTGATTCTCCTTCCCTTAATTTGTTTTTCGAACGGAATTAATCCTTGAAAATATAAAGCTGCAATATACAATTAGTATGCGTAGCCAGTCAGCTTATTGCCATCAGTTTAACGGGGCAATATTCTTTTTATTTAGTAAATTAGATGTTTGTATGTGATTTGAGTTAATATATATATATATATATATATATATATATATGTATATATATATATATATATATATATATATATATATATATATATGCATATATATATAGTATTATTTTTAGTTTAATTTCATTAAATACCTATTAGACGCATTCCAAAAATCCATTAAGAAACAATTTTTGGTTACATTAAAATCGCTCGTTTTTAGCGAAGAAAATTGTACCTCGCCAAAATGCGTGACGCTTTCGCTATTTCGCGCAAAATATTTGAAAGTGTTTTTCTTTCAGACTTTTAACTGTAATTCCACAAATAAATGTGATTGATCAATTATTACACACATGAGTTGTTTAATTACTATTGTTTTTCAAAATTTCATGTGTATGCTCGGTATAGATACATTTATTGCCAGGACACAATACTATCATACAAAAAATAATTTTTCACTTCACAATATTTAGTTTTAATTACAATAAATTTAGTTATTTTGTTACAGCCCCTAATTAGATTTGATAGATTTTGCTTTTATCTGAAAAAGATGTAAAAAGATGTAAATTTTGACATACTGTTTAAGCCTTGTGTAATGTAAAAGAAATATAACATTTATGTTTTTTTTTCCAAAGCGTATTTTTATTTTATTTTACATTTAAGTAACATTTAAAAAACTGTAGAATAATTCGATGCGTTAAAAATTATTGTTTTAGTTACCACACGCGCAAAATAAATTAGTTCCAAAAAATATCGAAGTTTTCAAGCTCCACTAAAAACAAATAAATGTATGTAACTTTTCTTTTAGATTTATTGTGCAAATTTAATAATAATGTACATGAAAAACATGAAAAGTTTTTTAGAATATATATAAAAATTCTTCATGGAAAAATTTCATTTAAGTTGAAATCTAAATCTTAAAGAAAAAAATAATATTCTTATTTAATATTAGATTTTTTCTTTTTACGAAAAGAAATTCAATGCATGTTACGTAAAAAGTTTTATGTTTCTTATACTTAAATTTGTATTTCAATTTAAATGTACACATTTTTTTTACTAAATTAAGTATGTATAAAAATTTATGTCACTTAAAATTGCATGACAAAGCATGAGTAAAATGTATTTTTTGAAGTTCAATTTATTTTTAAACTGTATTTTTCTTTAACGTTTTATTTTGATGATTAAATATAAAATTCAAGGTTTTAAGTTTCAGGTTTTAAAAGTTTATATTATGATAAATCTGAAAATAGAGCATTTGTTTTCCTTTCATTCAATATTCGTTTGTTAAAATGTATGCAATTTTTTATGATTGACAGAAATTTTTAAAAGACATTTTTTCACTTTAAATGTTAATATTTCACTAAATTGTTAAAACAAATTCATAAACTACGAAAATATAATATAAAAAAGAACGGAAACACACAATACCTACATCATGATTCTAAAATCCTTCTTTATCTTTGGAAATGTCTACAAATGATATACGCATTTTTTATTATTATTCATCTGCAAAAGATAATTGAATACAATTGAAAAGAAATCTGTTTTTTCCCCTTCTTTTTATTTCCGTCATTGCATTTCGCATTCATAAAAATATGTAAAATCGTCACTAAACAATCGTCACTAATCGTCATTTTTACAAAAAAATGAGATCGGTATGACTAGATTTCACATGCCAAAAATAAATTTAAATTAATTAATTGCAATTATTAAATTATGTGATGAATTTGAAAAAAAAAATCAGAACTTAGACTGCGGCCAGATACGAAAAGAATCATGTAGAGGGAAATGGGGCACACTGATACAGCTTTAAAAAAAAAAAACATTTTGGTGCCTAGAAAGCAGAAATTTCAAGTTTTTTTTTTCTATGTGATATTAGCAAAACCTGTGTAGTGTGTTATAAAAATGTACAATCGTTGTTTTATATATTATTTTTGCATGTAATTTTTAAATAATCAAAAAAAGTAATTTGTATCAATGTGCCCCCATCCCCGGAGCAGATTGATACACTTTGATACGTCTGGGAGAAATGGAGACAAAATAACACCAATGCATATTTTTCATTGAAAAATAGTCAACAAACTATTTTATATTATTTATAAAAATTCAAATCACCCACACTTTATTTATAAGGAATATTAAAGCAATCAAAATGAAATGTATAATGACCTGATGTTCTGGCTGTTCCTTGTCTGATTATTGGCTGTGGCAACTTTGTCATGTCTGTATATTATAAAGGCTGGTTACAAAATATTAGCTGTAGAATGGAACATAGAAAGCAATTATAGTTTACCCATAAAAGATTTCGGATAGAGCCTGTGAGAATTTTTTTATGATGTAGACGATCATTTTAATTTAATTTGATTTTCACAAAAAACATAGTGTATGTAAATTTTACAGATCGTAAACGATGTTACGCAAAATAAATTGCAAATACTACTGAGAATGAGCGTGAAGTTTTTGAGTGAAATTATATAAAGTTACACATTTTTCAGCTGAAAAATAATTAGAATACCACTAGATTAATCTATTATATATCTAAATTCATGCAAAGGCATAGGGAAAGAAGTAGAGGAATTGTAATCAATCGATGGTTTAACCCTTTATCTACCACTTTATGAATTCATTTTACACTCTAAAGCATTTCACGTAAATTGTTTAGACCGAATTAAAAGATTTACATAATCATTTAATATATTTTTGAAGGACTTTAGAAGGACTGGAGGATTTAGAAGGATTAATTAAATTTGAATTTACAGGGATTTTGTGCAATATTTATAAACCCACTCAAATATTTTATTTTACGTTGTTTTCTTAGTATTTTGTAAAATTATAAAATGTATAAATATGAGTTCTTACAATATAAATATAGAAATATTTCCGATTTGAAAAATCCCCATCCTCCTCCCTCAGCGTCAAGAAAGTTGAAAAGATAAAAGGCAAAAGAAATCATCCATTTAAAAATATTTTTCCATTGTGTAACCAATAATGCCTTTGGGACAAAATAAAGTAATGCATCTGTTACTCATTCTAAACAGTATTACAAATAATTGACGTATTAAAAGAATTTTATAATAAGTAAACTTTCTGGTACTTATAAGTACCGCCGGTAGGTAAATGGTTAACATTTCAAAGCGTAATTTACATTTTTCTTGTCCTTCATTACTTTTAGTTTAATATGAAAAGTATAAGTATGTTTGTAGATAATATCAAAATCTATACAATATTCCAGAGTATTTATTTCAATGCACCGTTGGGAATTGCTCTAGGGGATGTTTTGATTATGGTATGCGTTAAGAAAGTGCGTCAAATTTGAGAACATTATTTAGAGTATGTATCACAGTATTATGTTATATATCTCGTGCAGAGTGATATGCAATAGTATCCCAACGCTTTTGAATCAACAAATGGTTATAGTTGAAATCTAGTTACACCTTGCTAAAGGAGTAACCTTTTTTCATTGCAGTGGTCAAAAGAGTTTGAAAGCGTTTCATTTATGTTGTTCGCATGATTAATCTTTCTTGCTAAATATTTATAGAAATTACTATTTCGAATGCAAAAAACGACATTTACATGAGATATTTCATATTATCTCATTTTTTCTCTTTTCTTTACTATCAATTATTTTCTTACAAGTATGTTTTCTTAATAGTTAGAAAATATCTTTAGGTACAAATTCCATTCCTTTTGAAACCTTTATAAATTGTCTTTTTAATATTATTTTGTCACGAAATTTCAAAATGCGTTTATTTTTAAGTACACAGGAGCGACTAAGAAGAGTCATAACATAGAAAATAACACAGGGTTAGAAATTGTTTTGTTAATACATTCATAAATAATTCAAAATGATAGTGAATTGCAAGTTAAATAATAAAACCTTTTATACATTAATAAAGAAATGCACAACAAAGAGCAGTTTTATGTTAAACACAGCTTCTCGATTAATCTAATTTTGTTTATTTGAAATATAATTACTAGTTATTTTGGTTTTAACATCATTCAAATTTGTAGTATAATCTGCAGTATAATTAAATAAATATAAGCAAAAAAAATTAAAATGCTTGGAGAAATATTCTGTCTCAAGGAAAATGTTTTCCTTTTCTATGATGATAACATCTATACTTGTGTTTACTTGCAGTGTAAAAAACAATACCTCCAAAATTAAATTACAAAATGAAGATTTCATTGAACTATGTTTTTATTTTTTTTATAAGTTATTCAAAATCATTTAATCAAAAATTGAAAACCGAGTTCTCTTTTCTTCCAATTTCATCCACAAATATTTTATTTAATCACATAACTATAAAAATAAAAGTTTGCGTAAAGAAGAGGCATGGCTAAAACCATTATAACTGTGTTTATCACAGACTTTAGAAATAAATTTATTACTTATATTAAAGAATAAATATTATTTTAAAATATAAATATATGAAAAATTCTGTTACAAATCTTTATGTATTTCAGAGTGATTGTTTAACAGTCTTTTCTTATTTTTTAAAGGAGAAAATAGTTCTTTTATGTCATTTAAAAATCAGTTTTTTTGACAGTATATATGGTTGCTCAATTGAAATAGACAACTAATAAATTTCATTTTAATTGAGCTTTTATATGTGTGTTGCACTATCATATCACACTATTACTTGGTAAAATATGATTTTCATTTAAAATGTATCATACTTTACTATTATTGTGACGTATTTTTTATTAAAGAAATATTTCAGGCTGAATTAAAAAAATTACAATAAATTCAACAAAGCAAAGCAGACCGAGATACCAAATATGGAAGAAAGGTGTAAGATTTGTCAAAAATAACAGTCATAAATTGACGATTCAAAAATGTAAAAGGTTTGTATTTTAACGAAGGAATGTGTTACAACAAATCTGTATTCTTTTATTACTTTACCATTATATCTAAAGAATTTAAAATATTATTAAATTAAAAGAAGTCTGGAAATAATATTCCCAAGAAATGCCAAGCAGTAATATCAAAATGACATACTGTAAATCTCAAAAAAAAAATCATTTATAAAACATTTTAATTTTTTTTTTACATTTTTTACGAAAATACATTTTTTTAACAGAGTAAAATACTATCCAGGTCGGAAGTTGAAAAGAAATAATGTGATTAAATTGCCAACGCTCTTCTTATTGAGTTACCTGGATAGAGAACCGGAGACACATTCACACAGATAACCATTTCTGAACGATATTATCTGGTGTGCCATATTGACAGTACAACATAAAATACCGCAGTTAATTGAGTACTAGGGCGGAGCGTAAAAAACTTTTTTTCGAAATTCTTTTCTCCCTAGCGCGGAAAAGTTGTCTAGTGGTAACAGTAATATACTCACAAAATTTCAAAACAATCAATAAATATCTTCCGGTTTCACTTTTGGGTCGAAATATGCAATTTTAGCCAAAAATGTTTTTAATTTTTAATTTTTTCTTCGCCCTAGTGCGGAAAAACTGAAAGAGTACATAAGGAACAAAAGTCCGTATATTAGAATAATTAAAAAGTATCTTCTGGTTCCACTTTGGGTTCTAAATATGGGAAATTTGTCGAAAATTATACAAATTTTCACATTTTAGTCATTTTTTTATTTTTCGATTTTCTATTCCCGCTGGCATGGAAATGTTCGAAGAATATGCAAGAAACATAAGTGAAAACATTTAGAATAATAAATAAATGTCTTCCGTCTTCCTTTTCGGGGTCTAAAGATGTCAAATTAGCCAAAAAGTATGTAACTTTTCGCATTTCAGAGATTTTTTTCTTATAAATTTTCTCTTCTCGCTGGCGCGGAAAATTCGGAAGATCATATGACAAACGTAAGTGTATAAATTTTAAATAATTAATAAATATTTTCTGACTTGACTTTTATTACTTAAACTGGCAAATTTATGGCATTAATGTACTCAAAAATCACAGAACAATCAAATTAAAAGCTATCTGAGGGAAATTCTTCTAATAAGTTCAACTTTTAGTTCGTTTACTGTAGTATTACTGTTGATTTAATGCTCTGCTCGTGATAGGTTCATAATGAGGATATTCAATTTTAGCTTTTGTATTTTAGTGAAAAATAATACATCTGAAAGTGTTTACAAAATTTTATTTTTAATATTGTGTTGAACTAATAGTGTAGATAGAAAGTATTACACAGAAATTTCACAATTAAGGCGCAGTACACGGGATTTGTATCATCCCATTTTTGGGGGATCCTACAGAATAAGAACTGGCGTTCTACCAACTTATGAACATATAATGTACTTTTTTGTTGTTGAGATATGAATCAAAATATAATTAAAAAATCGGACCCACCTTTGGAGTGATAGCGGATTATGGGCTGAAATGGTTGAAGCAATTTCGTAGGCTCCTCAGTTCCAGCGATTTCTAGGCATAGAATAGTCCAAATGATTGGTTCATATAATGATAAATACGAGATTATAAAGAAGTTTGATGCTAAAGAACAGACGAAGTCAAAATTGAAAACTTTCGTACTGGAAGGGGAAAAAACGTCTGTTTGAAATTTTTTCATAGAAGAGTACATTTCTATAACGATGTAAATGCCCACGTCATATAAAAATTCCAGAATTGGAAGACAGTTTCTTAAGGATCAAAGAACTTCAAGGAAATTGCCGATAGACCCAATTGATATATTCAGAAACACGGTCCACAACACGGAAATTTAGTAAATGAATGAGCAGGTTCGAGAAAGAATAAGAAAGTTTCAGAAAACTGTATAAAAGGGAAAAAACAATCACTGCTGCTTCATCGAAGACTTAGAGTTATTTAAATCTTTTAGTCTTGTTGATAATAACTACATCATGATCTTAACCCTTAAGCGGTAACCATGGGTCACTAGTGCCTCGGTCAAATTTTCTTTCTTTGCTAGCTTAGAGGAGAGAGTGGGGAGCGGGACTAAACTACCCTGAAAAAAATAGTGCACTAGTAGGCTATAAGCTCCCGAAACGCCGTTGTTTCAGTGCGTTCACAGCCGACGTAAGAGCCAGTCAAAATTTTGAAAAGGCACGTGTGACCCAGGGTTACCATTTACGTTGACAAAAAGTGTAAGGTAAGAAAAAATTTGTTTGGTTATGAATTGATGTTTTTTTTCATAAAAAATCGATACATTACACTCACTTGGGTTTCCGAACCTTACTTTTTATGCAAACACGTGTTTATGAAATTGTTTGGTGTGATTGCAGTTTGCTCTCCTTCTTGGCTTTCTTCGATTGTTTATAAATCATGATATCAGTGTTGCTGTAATTTTTCATTATTATATTTTTGTTTAATTAAATAAAGTTTGATAATTAACATCATTTTCATAAATAAAATTGATTAAAAACTAATAAAATTTCTATTTCATTGTAAATTGTACCTATTTATAAGTTTAAAAAAACGTCATTTTTATGCTCAAAACTTAAGTATTTTTTAAATTTATTCTGGTAATTTTTATTTTTTTTTTGTAAAAGTATCATTCTTTATCTTCAATTTCCCGTTTGAAACAGCAAAAAATGTCAATTCTATCCAAAATTATGATTTTTTAAAGAAAATGTGCATTTTTCACATTTTTATTTGTTTATTTAAACATATTGTTTAAAAAAATTAATAAATCAGCAATATTGTTACTGATTCTTGTTCAAGGGTAGTTGATGTAATATCATGAATTTTTTTAGAATTTTTAAAGCACTTTAAACCACTTTATACAGCGCTAAGCACGAGTGACCCATGATTACCGTTTAAAGGTGCCGAAAAACACGTTACCGTTTAAGGGTTAATGATAGATCTTTAGTGTCATTGCATTCGAACATAAATAGTATAAGTATATCACGAACAACTCGTCGTCGTCCTGCCCTAGCCAGAACTTAAGACACAATAGGAGTGTCCGACCGAGTTGCAGTATTAGTAACAGGCGCACTTCTTGAAGACTTGCGAGTTGTGACACGTGACGGCATGTCCAATGTTATAGACAGGCATAACACAAGAGGAGAAAGAAATAAATATCGCATGAAATTTCAAGTCCTAGATTACTGTTTGATATGCACCAGTACCTTGAAAAGATTGTACTTTGATCGTCGAAAAGATCAAACTTTAAATCAGAGGAACATCGAGGAAACGTCCATCAACAAAGAGTGCTTGAAGAATACTTGACACTTATAGAAGAACCTGGCTGCGATTATATTGGGCAAGTGTCACCAATAACCTCTTCTGCTGTGTCTCTCATATGATTTTCCATACTTTCCGCTCCAGCAAGAACTGAAAATTGATAAGAAAAAAAATCTCTGAATTGTGAAAAGTTACATACTTTTTGACTACTTTGACATTTTTAGACCCCGAAAAGCAAGACGAAGATATTTATTTATTATTTTAAAATTTTTTACTTATGTTTCTTGCATATTCTTTGAATATTTCCATGCCAGTGAGATTATAAAATAAAAAAATGACTAAAATGTGAAAATTTGTATACTTTTCGACAAATTTCCCATACTTAGAACCCAAAGTGGAACCAGAAGATATTTTTTTATTACTCTAATATCTTGGACATTTTTTCTGCACTAGGGCGAAGAAAAAATTGAAAATTAAAAAAAATACTGAAATGTGAAAAAATACAACATTTTTGCTAAAATTGCATATTTCGACCCAGAAGTGGAACCGGAAAATATTTATTGATTGTTTTGAAATTTTGTGAGTATATTACTGATACTACTAGACAACTTTTCCGCGTTAGGGAGAAAAGAATTTCGAAAAAAAGTTTTTTACGCTCCGCCCTATTGAGCACCACCAAACTATGCATACTTAGATGCACTTTATCATTTCTAAATGAAACGGATAGATAGGTAAAGATATTATACGCATTGATATTTTACCAACTGAGCATACCTCTGTCGAATCGGACAATTTTGTATTTAATTTGTAAAATGTCAATTTGCACGGCACTATTATCAATCAGTTTCAGTTTAAAATAATAAAGTAAGATTTGTTTTTTTAGAAGTGTAACTTTGAATCTGGCAAAAATATTTCTAGTCAAAGGCAGTTTGAAAGCTGGCAGATCAGTTTTGCTAAGTATTTTTAACATTTTACAATGAATAGAATTACGCCAGAAAAATAACATCTGCTTATTGTAGGATACATTTTGTGAGTGGGTATATTTGCGTAATGGACCTGTGAACTAGCCTCCACGGTCATTAATCTCCCACCTTCTTTTCTATGAGCATATACGAAGTCTCTGACTTGCGCTGATAAACCACAACGTTGAAACAATTAGAAGAAACATTCGCCATATTGGAAAAATATGATTTTCATTTAAAATGTAACATATTTTACCATTATGATTTCGTATGCAGCGTTTTCTGCAGTTCCATATTTTGACCTTCGATTTATTCTGTTGAGCTGATCTATAGTATCATACCAGAGTATGTGATCGTTAAGGTTATTTGAGTGAAATAGTCCTCCAGTATTCGTGTCTGGGATAGCTCAGTTACAAGAGCATTGGGCGAGTCCAGCCAATACATCCCCGGTTCGAATACTGGCCCGGACTTTTTTCACCCATATGGAAAATTTACATCTGTTATAAACATTCACCATGTTGTTTTTTAGTTACTGCCCACACTGCTCGATAAAGTTATTAAAAATTTGACTTGACAAATTTCATGGCCTTATTTTTATGTGTTTTATTTCTTTCTAAATTTGTATACCTTAAAAAAATACCTTCTATAAATGCCTTATAAAACAAAGTAAAATGAACCGTAAGTTTAGTTGCACTTGCATACTACCTACCATCTTATAACTAAAACCTTGAAGCTTAAAAATTTACATTTTTCGAGCACAAAAGAATAAATGTAAAATACCGCCATATCTCCAATAGATCTAATATTTTTTTCGTTACTTTCAGGCTATTGTTACTTATTTATCGCCATCTTATTATTTTCTTTTAAAAGAAGACTACCAAACTGACAATCTGTCATTGACACATTCAGAAAATTTGGTTTTATCATGTTTTAAAAGAATTTAAAAGATCTCTTCAGAAAATGCCAGTAATAAAATTTAAATAATATTTTGAATAGCATATCATTTCAAGTCATTCTGAATAAAACAATTTACTGTAAGTGAGTTAAAATCTGATTAAAGCTTTTTTAATAATTACAACAATGCTTCAAATTCATTTTATAATATTTTAATAATAGTATAATAATTGTATAATTATTTTGTGAGTTTTTTAAACTTTTTTTTCATCTAGTCCTACTGTAGAAGGGAAAGTAATAAAAAATATTGGAAAGTTATTATTTTTTTCTTAATGCATTTCAGAATAGCTTCTAAAAATATGAAATACTAGTTAATATTAAAACATATATTTTATGTTTAATTGTACCTATATTTTTTAAAAACAGAATTGAACGCTAACATGACTTTTCGAAAAATATAACAGTTGGTGAATAGCAAACACAATTAGCTATTTAACAGTTATTTTCATTTGAACTTCATTTATATTCAAAGTTTTTTTTTTCTTTTTGAAAATAAAAGCTCGGAAAAAATAAGCTTATTTTGTGTTTTTTTTTTTTTTCATTTGGATGGGTCTTAAAATATATTTATATTATAATGTAAATAGAAGTATATTTAAAAAATTACAAAGATATTTTCATATCAATAATTACATTTTATTTTAAAATATTTCTTTCTTTATCACTGTATTAAAAGCTACAACCTAATCTTAATTTTTTATTTATTAAACATTTGGCATGTGCTTGCTATTTTCAGTCCAGAATGGAAATGTCTCAGACATATCTGGATCCTTGTTGTGTCCGCATTTAATAACAATAATAATTCAAACCCAAATTGAGATACAGTTTTCAAATAAATCGCATTAAAAAGTACATTTCTTTCCTTATACGATGATGTAAATATTTAAAACATTCAATATTTTGAAGTTAAAAAAATTTAAATACGAAAATTGTAAAACTGAAATGTAATTTAAAATTTGAAAGTATTGCCATTCGTAGAAAGACGTAGATTTTACGCACAGATATGTTTGTCTTTTATAATATAAATTAGGTAGATATAACGTTATAAGAAATTGACTGAATTCGAAAAGGAAGAAACACAATCATGTCTTTATTTTGTTTTTAAAAAGATAACAAATCCATTATGAGGAAAATGACTGTATAAAAGATAATCTTTTCAAGATGTTTCATCTTTATTTAACTTCAATTGTAAAATAAACATGGATTGTTTACAAAAAGTGGTAAATTTATATAAATATACATATACATATACATAAACAGATTGTCCCAGATATAAGGGAACAAATTTTAATTGGATATAGAGGGCATCACAAGGATTCAGATTTACATAGCAACCCATGGTCGGAAACACTTTCTTGACGCAGTAGTGACAACACAAAACACATAAAAAAGGACACAAACAGGGAAACAAAACATGCTTATTGTTTTTAGTGCTGCAAAAATACCGGGACAACACTGGAAAGTTAAAGATATTTCTGCGTTGCTTTAAATAATTTTGTCGATACCTTTTCCCGAGCCACGAGCGAAATCCTTTACTCCCACGCATTGCCAGTTATTTCCCATCTTTTAAATGGGCATTTCGCATTTTGAGAAGTTTTAACCTTCGGCTGTACTCGGAGTGTTTTTCTATCTGTTTTTGTTACTTCTAGCACCTTGTATGCTAATTTTTCGGCAAATGTGTGGCGTGACGTGATTAGTAAACTGTATGTATATATAGTTTATAAATAGAATGTTTTTCTTAGGCAGGATTGACTCGCGAAGAATATATATACCTGCCTGTCATTTTATTTATTCTTTCACACTTCAAGTGCTGATATCTCGAAAACGGTTGGATTCGGACGGGTAGTTCTATCGCACTTTTTATCGTACATGACGTGATCTTTCTTTTGATACCACACTCGTCCATATCCACAGCTTACACCTGAGAACGATCCTACTCAATCTCATGTAAATAAGCCAAGAAAATGCATGTTAACCAAACTCCAGGATTGAAAACTAACACAAGAGTCAATTAGAGATCAAAATAAAGTCTTCTGAGAACGCTGCTGCTCTGTCAGAAGACATTAGACTGACTATAAGTGCTCGAAACGTAAGAGGTAAACTCGCAGAAGCAGGATTAAAAGCATGCAAAGCAAGGAAGAATCCATGGCTTCATGGAGAAGAATTGAAGCCTTGGAGAAGAATATTTTGGACTTGGCTCGTTAACATCAAACTTTTACGGTAGAAGATTGATCAAATGTTCTGTGGTCCTACGAATCTAATTTTGAGGTAAGCATTTTAACCTTTTTGTATAATATAAAATAACGCTCATTCGGTCTAAGATGGATTTTTGTAATAAAAATTAAAATATTTTAAAGATGTGTCATTCTTGTTTTATTTTAATACATTTGGAATCCCGGGCGTGATCTCCGTGAGACAACACATCGGCGAAAAATATCATCGAGTTTTATTTTCTCATATAGATATATACATGATTGCAAAATGAAGCATTTACAGAAAAAAGGATTTTTGCTGTCAGTAATTTTCGGAAACATTTAAAAATAATTTTAATATTATATTAATCAATTTCTGATCCTGAAATGTGTATGTTCTTTCTTAAGTGCTGTTAATTCTGTTTAAAGAAAAAGATGGGGGTCGGCAACTGCTAATTTACTGGCGAAGCACTGATGAGTATCCCGTTTGCTTTAAAATGGTTAGCAACAAATTTAAGATTTATTTTTAGGAATTTCAAAAACTCGAATTCTGCGAAGTTTTAATACTCTCTGACCGATTTTTTTTGTTTATTTTTCGTTTGGCTTCTAAATATGAGATACAGATGAATTTCTCAACTATGGTCTTATTTATTTTTTATATTGAGTATTTGAAAATTTTAAACCTCTATATATATATACCTGAGCTTTCTTAAGCATATGTTTAACTAAGACAAAGTTTCCAATCGAATGGCTATTAACAGTTTTTTTTCTTTGCTAATTTAGAATTTTAGTAAGAAATCGTTCGGATTTTTCAGGGGGAAGCATAATGTACTGTTTACACTTTGGAACAATAATTTCATTTTCTGTGTATGGTACGCAGATCTAAACATAGTACATAAATTTTATGAAACAGAAAAAAAAGAAAAAAAATATTACTTTTACTTAACGTGATGCTGTCGAAATAATGCTGAAGTAGCGATAAAGATCATTCAGTTTTCTGACGTGAAATGATTGGGTCACTAGTATCTCCTAATTGAATTTATCACTTAACTAACTGAATTCTTGTAACTAATAGTCAACAATTAGACTGTGTAGTTTTAAGGAAGATTTTGCAAGGAAAATAGATGTATAACATTTAAAAATTAATTTACTAGTAAATCTGCAGATCAGGAGCCTCAACGTCAGCTTTTCACATCTTTTTTTTTAAAACACACTTTGAATAATATTCAACTCCCTGGAAACTGTAGTTTAAAATTTTCAAATTGCGTAATTATTTATAAGAATAAAATAGGAATTAGAAGTTTTCAGCCATCAAAAGCGGTAAATTAAAAATTTAGTTATGTTAGGATATTCTGAAATTTTCATGATCTATTATTTTTGTTTTCTTTATTATAACATAGTAGACTTCTTCAGGGGGGCGGAGCCCCCCTGAACCCCCAAGCCTCACTTAATTTAAATTTGTCACTTTCTAATAATTGTGCTAATGATTATTGTATATTTTGCATTTCTTTATACATTTTGATTTATAAGAATAAGTAACAATTTCGGCAAATATTTTTCTTTATCTTCATACTTCTACATGCCTGCCAGCCACAAACACCTAAACCTGATGCATCGGGAACTTTTGTAAGTGTAAACTCAGTAATCTAGAGTTTTACAATTTTGTTTCCGAAAAAAAAAGTTTTGATTGCATTTTGCTGCAGTTATAGCGGGACAGACATACAAAAGAAGAGACTGACATATGAAAAAAATAAATTTCATGTCTCCAAAGTAAGCCTTCACTGAAGTTTCGGCAATGAACTCATTATTCATGAGTTATTGATATTCATGTTTCTTGTATTTTTAACGACTACTATAAAATACCTGTTTTTGTTCAACTATGACGTCATATTTTACTAAGTGAAATATTTATTAAAAATATAATTCTTTTTTATTTCTTTTACTTCTAATTATGTCCCCATTTTTGTCAGAAAAATTCCTACTAACGAAACGAATATCCGTGCTTAATATTTAACAAAAAGTACTATATCTATAGTTATTTTAGTTCTGACGTCATATTTATTTTTTTTTTTCATAGTTTAATTTTTCGAATGGAAATTGCTCAATTGAAACTTATTGCTGTTGAAAAATTATTATTCCAAATTTTGATTTTTTTTTTGGCAACGATTAAGGAAATTGCTTACATTTTATTTAAAAAGTCCCTATTGATTCTGTATGAAAAAGAAGGAAATTTTGAATTATTAAGGAAAATATTTGAATAAAATTAATAAAACATAGCCTATGTTTTTTTTCTGGGCCATGCTATATTTATACGCAAAGATACAAAGACATTAATTAATTCATAAGTTTTGATGTCGACTTCATTTAAATTTCGCACACGCTTTCAAATTTATAGCATTATAAGGATAAGCATTAAGATGAATGGTTGCTTAGCAACCATTAAAAAAATAAAGAAAATGGAATAAATACAGTTCAAATAAGTAAATCTCTAAAACAAATTAGTGTATATTATTGGAACACATTTATAAAAAATCTCCAAAATTTACAGTAATAATTTTAAAAATCTGACAAATGCGTTGACAAAATATCAAAATAATACGAATAATTTAACTGGTAAATTTTAGTATTCATTTATCATTGAATTCCATTAATCAAATGTGTCATTTTCTCTCAGGGGAAAAAAATGAAAATCATTGGATTTGCCATAGAAAAACATTATTGCGCGAAATAAAATATTCTATATCTTCCGAACGAATGAATCAAATCTAACAAAAAACTATACAGCTTAATCCCAGTGTCTCACTAACATACCCACTTAATTTCAAGCCAATCGAATGCTTTTTACGTCAGTTATCGCGGAACAGACAGACAGACTGACAGACTGACAGACTGACAGAATGACAGACAGACAGACAGACAGACAGACAGAATCCAAAAAATTTCGTGTCTCCAAAGTAAGCCTTCACTGACGTTTCGGCAACTAGTCTAAAAATTATACTTTCATATGTTAATATACTTAATACAATTTTTTTCTCTTTTAATGGTATAATATTAATGCCTAATTGGAATTAGTTAAAAATTTTTAGATACCAATAAACTTCAATGTCAATTATATTTTGATGTATGTATTTTTTGCATATATTTTAAATATATTTAATATAACGATTTAAATTCAGCGAAATAAAACATTTCAAGCAAAATATAAACTTATGTGAAATATATTTTGTACAGAATGTATTTCGTACACGTTAAAATTCATTTAATTTTATAATTATTTAAAGATTAACTATAAATACGTATAATAAAATGTATATTAAACATGATGAAGTTTTTTCTTTAAAAATTGGCAAACGTATGTAATCATTATTGTTCCTTAAAATCAAACATTTATTATAAAACATATTTAATTTCGAATAAATTGTAAAGTCATTAAAAATGTCCTTTATAATTCAAACATGAGATATTATCAAATACAACATCTCATAGGTCCTATTGTAATTAATTTATATTGATATTTTTGAATTGAAACGACATCTGAAATCTTACTGAAATTTACTAATGATTAATCTTTAAAAAAATTAAAACCATGATCCTCCATGAAACCTTGATGATAAATTTCAGCAAAAAAAAAAAAAAAAAAAAAAAAAAAAAAGATAATTTCATCACATTTTCCTTTAATTTAAGTCTGTTAAAAATATACATGCTTATTTTTTATTAATGTTATTTAAAAGTGCCTGATCAAATTGAAATAGGATGCAATACATTTTTTTGCCTGTTCAATAGTTCCAGTGGAAGTCAGGTAGCACAGCTTTTTTTATTCCCCCATAATACGTAGTTTAAAATAAGTCTTGCAATTGTTTTGAAAATCGAAAAAAAAATAAGGATTTACATTTCGATTTAAAAAAAAATTACCGTCCATCTGTTTGTGTGCAAACGCTCTATATCTTGAACAAAATGAAATAGAGACTTGAAATGTGGTGTGTACTTAGTATCTAGTAATGGAAAGAAGTCTAGTGGATATCAATAATCTTGATCATTCGGAATTATTTTTCGATCCCTCTAAGTATTCGTTCTGATGAAAGGTATATAAAAATTTTCGATATTGTTTATTTTAAGGAATGAATATAAAAAACAATTAAAAAACATAAATTATGTATAAAAAATTATAACGATCTTACTCGTAATTGCCAAGATATTTGCAATCATATTTTCCGCATTTTTCGGTTTCTCAAGACCCTCTAATTCATTCAAATTTCAATTGAAAAATATATTTTAATTAGTTATCAGACTCTTAATCCAATTCAGAAAACTGTTAGTTAATATAATTATAATTATTTGAGTTATAAGGATGTTTCTTTAACGCAGTTCGGTACTATTTGGTTAAGCTGTCGACCAAACAACTATTGCCAAACTATAAGTTTAAATGCCAATATAGACTTATTGTAAGTGTCATATTTAATTGATATAAAACACATTGCACGTGCTTGTTATGTTATCATGTGATTTTTAATTCGACGTTTAATTTTTATTTTTATTGGCCTTTTAAGAATTTTGTTATTTGAAATAATTTTTTTTTTCCAATTTGTATAATTTTGCGAGTTGTTTCTCGGAAATTTCATTTGTCGAAATCAGTTAATGGGATAACCAAGTAGTGCAATTCAGTAACAGAACTTTAACTATGTATTAAAAATATTAAAATAAACGTTTAAATTTTACATTAAAATTGCAATGCATTCTATAAACAGTTAACACATTTCTTTTTTTCATATTCTATATTATGCATATCCATGATGGTTAAGTACTACGGTGTCCTCCAACTACTTGCTTTTTTTATATATTCTGTCCAAGCATTTTTATAAATTTAGGTATAATCATATACACAGATAAAGCATCATCCTTTTTCTGTGTAAATAAGAAATAGTATAAATTCATATAAAAAAACAAGAAAACTCACTGTGTAATTACGTAACTAATTATGACACTTTAGTTTTTGCTAATGCTTTGTTCTATGATTATTTAAATTTTTCACGGTCATGTGCATATTTTTTTTGTCGAAAATTTGACTTCTGAACTTAGAAAAAATATTTATCTGAAATGTAATACGTTTTTAAACAATTATTTAGTAATTGCAATCTTAAAAAATATGATAGTTGCCTAGTGAAAAAAGAATATAATTGATATATTTATTTATTCACATTTTGCCTTTCTTCTTTGAAAAAATTATTGTTTGGAAATTTAATATTTTTGCATGATTTTTTTTGCATATGATAGCTGAGGACGATCCACAACCGGCCTCATTTTAATTTGTTTTTTTTTTAATTTTGATTTCATGTATTTTTTTTTTAATTTCAATACCTGTTTAAACTGGTTATGAAATTGAAAGTATCATAATATAAAAAATGTGTAAACAAAATTGAAAAATTTAAAACTGGGCTGGTTGCAGATCGTCCTCAGCTATCCTATGGAAAAAAAATTCATGTAAAAATATTAAATTTTGAGCAAGATATTTGTAAAGAACGCTCCCATAGACTTTACATTATCATACGATTTTATTTTAGTGACTATTGTGGGACCTTAATATGAAACTTTTCCATTTATAACTACATTGTCATCCATTTAATTACTTTTTACATTATGAAATGCTTTGTATCAACAAAAAATATATTCCTAATAAACAACGTTATGATAGTAAATTTTGACGAAAAGAATAATTTTGAAACTAAAGAGAGTAATTAATTATTATTATTACTTTGGTTGTGAAGTCTTATATTTCGCAAAGTAATAAACGTGAAGAATATTTAAATTATACAAATTGCTCCACAGACCAAATATCCATTTAATAAGCATTAACAAAGCATTTATTTTAATAATTTATGAAGATGTGTTATTTATGATGGTGAAAAAAAGCTCCTTTTAATCATTTAACCATTATTATATTTAGGCACGTTTTATTTTACTTATACATAATTGGGTAATAGGAATCTACATTTTCAAAGTATTTATATTTTATATCATTATAAAATATTTTTCACTTCAAAATGTATTTAATCAAGAATCTGTGCATAACAAAAATGAAAACACTGTATTAATATGTTTTTTTATTGGAAAAATTTCTTAATAAGTATAATAAAATATAACGTATAATGAATGATACTACATGTGACTTACAATTTATGTTTACGTTTCTTTTACAAAATATTGCAATTTGCTTAACTTTCACTACAATATTCTTTTATATCCCTTGAAATTATTTAAAAAAATAAATCTTAAAAATAAATTAAAGAATTAAAATCTATATTATTACTTTTTGTTTCATTATTCAAAACTTTAGAAAAGATAATTTTTTTGCAATTTTTTATTTATACAATATTGAAAGCTAGCAACTCTTAATGATTTTGTTGTTAATAAGATTACAGTCAGATATCAGTCCTTAAAAAGATAAGAATATAGCCAGCCGTCCCACTGTCCATAACTGCATCAGTTTGTCACGATTTGAAATATTCTGTATCAAAGTTTTTTCAAAATATAGAAACGGACATAACGTGGTGTTATATGCAAATAGCATGCTTGTTATATCCACAAAAACGTTTTCAATTGCCATATTGCAAGTTACCTGGAAACAAGAACTTTTAGAACTCTAGAACTTTTATAAAAGCAATAATAAGACTCGGTAATACTTTTCAACTATGAATATATAAATAAATTCTAGATTTAACATAATTTTAATTTTTACAGGCATCTGTCATACACCTTTGCCGTTAATAAACAAACAATATACAAAATTTTTTGTGGTAGAAAACCGGAAAAAGCAGAAAAATTTATACCAAAGCGTTTGTTCTAATCAGTCGTTTTAACGGATATAAGAAAATCTTCTCTGACGTTTACATACATTGGAATTTTGTAATCAGTCTTTCAGTTAAGAAAGTCATTGACATGGATAATAGGGTGGGCCGAAAAAAACTTTTTTTCGATTTTCGATAATGGCGGGTGCGGAAAAGTGGCCACTGGTGGCACTCAGTTCATACAAAAAATTTGAGATTTTTTGGACAATTCCTTACCCTGCCGCAAATGGCTTGAAGTTTTGCCAAAATGCTGATTTTTGAACTTTTTTATTAAAAACTTTTAAAATATTAAATTAAGTTTATTTTGGCTGTATTTATTTGTAAAGGCATATTTAACGTATCTAATGTTTAAATAAGTTCTGATAATGCATTATTTAATTGCTATGTGTATTTTAAATCAGTCGATTTTTATAGGCGAGTAAAACTCGGCGTGCAGCTACGACATCCACGCGAGGAGTTCTCGGTTGTTTCGCGTTGGTACGGAATGCAAAACAAGTTAAAATCTGTACATTTTTAAAGAACATAGCACTAAACTAATGCATAATTAGAGGTTATTTAAACATTTGGCACATTAAATACATCTTTTAAACTAAATACCACCAAAAAAAAAAAAGCTTAATTTAATATTTAAATTTTTTTGCTAAAAAAGTTCAAAAATCAGCATTTTGGCAAAACTTCAAGCCATTTGCGGCAGGGTAAGGAAATGTTCAAAAAATCTCAAATTTTTTGTGTGAATTGAGTGCCACCAGTGGCCACTTTTCCGCACCCGCCATTATCGAAAATCGAAAAAAAGTTTTTTTCGGCCCACCCTAATGGATAATTGTGTCATCAAAGATCAATTATAATGTTCTGTGGCGTATTACTTGCATGAGCAAAAAATTCTGGAAAATTTTTATAATAGTTACAAGAATTTATATCATATATAAGAGTATTAGGGGTATATCTATAGACATTCAGGAATTTCATTTCAGACATGACTCCATCTGAATATGTCCTCTTTCGATCAATGAAACACTTTTTCAAGGGCTGTCAATTTGAATTCTAATGAGGTTGAAGAATCATGCAAAAAGTTTTTTAATTTCAAGAAGTCACCATTTGAAATCTTTCAGAATGATAGCAGAAAGTTGAAGAATATTCATTGTTGCTTTTGTTCTTAATTTGCTCATAACAACGCAACTTTTACAAATTTCGCAGAATTTTTTGCTCTAACTAGTATTTTGTTCAAGGAAATTTTAAACTCATCTTAATTTATAAATTTCAAGTTTACAATACTAGTGTTCATTTAAAATTTTTCTTGATCCACCCTCGCCCTATTTCCCCTAAACTAGTTTAATTCACGCTGTGTAATCCTACACAATAATATTTTTTCAAAAGTATTTCCAGAAATGTACATGAACATGCATAAATCAAGTCTGCCAAACATTTGTCAAAATATGTGTTTTATCATTATTATTATTTATTATTTTTCTGGTTTCCTATGTGTTTTAGATATTCCAAATAATTTTGACAATTATATTTTGTAATTCGGTTGGTAAATTAAAACAACTTAACAAGTAATGTCACACATTCTAGCCTATAAAAATATTGAAATTTAAATTAAAAAAATCATGTAAAAATATTAAAATTTGAGTAAGATATTTGTAAAGAACGCTCCTGTAGACTTTACATTATCATCCGGGTCTATTTTAGTGACTATTGTGGGGCATTAATATGAAATTTGTCCATTTATAACTGAATTGTCATCTATTTAATTACTTTTTACCTTATGAAATGCATTATATCAACCAAATATATATTCCTAATAAGCAATATTTTAATAGTACATTTTGACGCAAACAATAATTTTGAAACGAAAGAGAACAATTATTTATAATCATTACTTTGATTGTTATGTCTTATATTTCGCAAAGTGATAAACGGGAAGAATATTTACAAATTGCTTCTCAGATCAAATATCCATTTAATAAGCATTAACAAAGCATTTATTTTAATAATTTATGAAGATGTGTTATTTATGATGATGAAAAAAAACTTCCTTTAATAATTTAAGCATTATTATATATAGGCACGTATTATTATACTTATACATAATTAGGTAATAGGATTCTACATTTACAAAATATTTATTTTTAATATCATTTTAAAATATTTTTCATTTCAATATTTATTTAATGAAGCATCTATGTATAGCAGTAAAGGAAAACATTATACTAATGTTTTTTTTATTGTTAAATTTTTTTTAATAAGAAAAACAGACGAAAGGCCAAGCCGTAGAGATTTTGCTCTTCTCAGATACTTGACACTGCAGAATTCTTGTAAATGGAAAAAAAGGAACAATATATGTAATAATCAGTTGCTTATAAGAGAAAAAAAGAAATGATTGTAATAATTTGATTTCCAAAAAAGGAAAACATAAAAATCATTAGATGATTGTAATGAAGTAAAAAAAGGGAAAATATTTAATACATAATTAGTACTATGGCTTATCTATTAAACAATTAATCTTACAACATATTTTTTTATATGCATTAAAAACAGAAGAAATTTTTGTTAAAAGTTATCTGAAAATGCATGTTAAAAAAAACTCTCTGTAGAATTTTACTTTATCAGTTAAAAACAGAAGAAACGGTATAATTAATTACAGAGCTAAAAAATGAGGGTATCTATAGCTTTTAACCATATTTTTTATCTAATTACTTTATCATTAGAGAATGGAGCTTCCTTGCAATTTATCATGGAATTTGTTACTAGACATATCATACGGTATGCGTTACAATTAAATGATACTGTTACATTTAGAATGAGTTTATATCGAAGAAATTTTTATTTTATTTATTTTAATAATCTAATTGAATGTTTAATTCTAATTTAGTGCATTTTTTGTAATTGACTTTTATTTCTTTATAACAATTTTTAAACAATTCATATGAAATGTTTGTAATTAAACAAACATCAAACACTACCATTATATTCTTTATCTCTTGTGACAAATGTAAAGTTAACAAGATAGCTGTATAAACTTTAAAAGGAGAAAAAATTTGGGGACACTAGAATCATATATCCTTTGTTCCATGTTCTGTGACCTCGAAGTAGCGGAAAATAACTAACTCAAAAAAAGGAGTGTAATGAAATATTTTCTATGGATGATTGTATGTTATTGGGGGCAGGAGGATATTGGATCATAAATAGCACATGAAAGAATGTTCCGCATTTAGAAAAAAAAAGTATTTCGATTTTGATTAGCATATTCGGTGAAATTTTTTGCGGTAATAACCAAATAATCCACACTAAGCAATACGTGACTTAAAAATTAATTTTGAATAGCCAAAAGTTTTTTTAACCATGTTTTAGAGCGTTTAAATCATATTACTTAATTTAGAAGAACCTGTTGATTGTTTGAATCACTAATGCATCAACCATCCCGTATGAAACTTCATTCTGTAACTGCACTGTAAAAAAAAATCTGTAACATTGTTAAGCTTTTTCTAGGAAATGGAAATTCCAAACGCTTTTCATACAAAGATAACAGCAAAAATCAATTCAAAAGAATCGGTAACATAATTTTTTGTTGTAACCGTTACATAAATCCCACCTTCCTAGAATAACTTTACTGACGGTAAAGATTTTTTTTTTTTAAGCTATTACATAGCTTTTATCGCGGGCTTTGAGCGAAGCGACCGAATCTAGAAATTCCGTAACAAAAAAACCTATCACTTCCGTAAAGAAAAAAACCTAACACTTCCATAATGAAAAAAACCTAACACTTCGGCTAACAACTTTTCAGTTCGGCAAACTTCGGCAGAAATTGACGCGGTATTTTTCAGATATTAGGATATCAAGTCTCAAACTTATGTTTCTTATGATCTAATTTTCATAGCGCGGCCAAATTTTGTTTGGTAATTTATTATGAGACAATGCTAATTTTTGGTGACAGGAGACCCCCCCACCTGAGGGTCGGAAAATTTAAAATGCTTATAACTTGCGATCTAACTTTCGTAGGGCGGCCAAATTTTGTTTGGTAATTTATTATGAGACATTGTTAATTTTTGGTTACAGGAGACCCCCAAGGTGAGGGTCAAAAAATTTAAAATGCTTATAACTCGCGATCTAATTTTTGTTGCGCGGCCAAATTTTGTTTAGTAATTATTATGAGCCAGTGTTAATTTTGGGGGACAGGAGACCCCCCCCCCAAGGTGAGGGTTGAAAAATTTAAAATGCTTATAACTCGCGATCTAATTTTCGTAGCGCGGCCAAATTTTGTTTGGTAATTTATTATAGACAGTGTTAATTTTTGGTGACAGGAGACACCCCACGGTGAGGGTAGAAAAATTTAAAATGCTTAGAACTCGCGATCTTATTTTCGTAGCGCGGCCTAATTTTGTTTGGTAATTTATTATGAGACAGTATTAATTTTTGGTTACAGGAGACCCCCAAGGTGAGGGTCAAAAAATTTAAAATGCTTATAACTCGCGATCTAATTTTTGTTGCGCGGCCAAATTTTGTTTAGTAATTATTATGAGCCAGTGTTAATTTTGGGGGACAGGAGACCCCCCCCCCAAGGTGAGGGTTGAAAAATTTAAAATGCTTATAACTCGCGATCTAATTTTCGTAGCGCGGCCAAATTTTGTTTGGTAATTTATTATAGACAGTGTTAATTTTTGGTGACAGGAGACACCCCACGGTGAGGGTAGAAAAATTTAAAATGCTTAGAACTCGCGATCTTATTTTCGTAGCGTGGCCTAATTTTGTTTGGTAATTTATTATGAGACAGTATTAATTTTTGGTTACAGGAGACCCCCAAGGTGAGGGTCAAAAAATTTAAAATGCTTATAACTCGCGATCTAATTTTTGTTGCGCGGCCAAATTTTGTTTAGTAATTATTATGAGCCAGTGTTAATTTTGGGGGACAGGAGACCCCCCCCCCCAAGGTGAGGGTTGAAAAATTTAAAATGCTTATAACTCGCGATCTAATTTTTGTAGCGCGGCCAAATTTTGTTTGGTAATTTATTTCGAGACTGTTAATTTTTGGTGACAGGTGACCCCCCCCCCCCCCGGTGAGGATCGAAAAATTAAAAATGCTTATAACTCGCGATCTAATTTTCGTAGCGCGGACAAATTTTGTTGGGTGATATATTATGAGACATTGTTAATTTTTGGTGACAGGAGACCCTCCACGGTGAGGGTAGAAAAATTTAAAATGCTTATAACTCGCGATCTAATTTTCGTAGCGCGGCCAAATTTTGTTTCGTAATTTATTATGAGACTGTTAATTTTTGGTGACAGGAAACCTCCATGGTCAGGGTCGAAAAATTTAAAATGCTTATAACTCGCGATTTAATTTTCGTAGCGCGGCCAAATTTTGTTTGGTAATTTATTATGATACAGTGTTAATTTTTGGTGACAGGAGACCCCCCACGGTGACGGTCGAAAAATTTAAAATGCTTTTAACTCGCGATCTACTTTTCGTAGCGCGGCCTAATTTTGTTTGTTAATTTATTATGAGACAGTGTTAATTTTTGGTGACAGACCCCCCCCCCCACCGTGAGGGTCGAAAAATTAAAAATGCTTATAACTCGCGATCTAATTTTCGTAGCGCGGCCAAATTTTGTTGGGCGATATATTATGAGACATTGTTAATTTTTGGTGACAGGAGACCCCCCCCCCACGGTGAGGGTAGAAAAATTTAAAATGCTTATAACTCGCGATCTAATTTTCGTAGCGCGGCCAAATTTTGTTTGGTAATTTATTATAGACAGTGTTAATTTTTGGTGACAGGAGACACCCCACGGTGAGGGTAGAAAAATTTAAAATGCTTAGAACTCGCGATCTTATTTTCGTAGCGTGGCCTAATTTTGTTTGGTAATTTATTATGAGACAGTATTAATTTTTGGTTACAGGAGACCCCCAAGGTGAGGGTCAAAAAATTTAAAATGCTTATAACTCGCGATCTAATTTTTGTTGCGCGGCCAAATTTTGTTTAGTAATTATTATGAGCCAGTGTTAATTTTGGGGGACAGGAGACCCCCCCCCCCAAGGTGAGGGTTGAAAAATTTAAAATGCTTATAACTCGCGATCTAATTTTTGTAGCGCGGCCAAATTTTGTTTGGTAATTTATTTCGAGACTGTTAATTTTTGGTGACAGGTGACCCCCCCCCCGGTGAGGATCGAAAAATTAAAAATGCTTATAACTCGCGATCTAATTTTCGTAGCGCGGACAAATTTTGTTGGGTGATATATTATGAGACATTGTTAATTTTTGGTGACAGGAGACCCTCCACGGTGAGGGTAGAAAAATTTAAAATGCTTATAACTCGCGATCTAATTTTCGTAGCGCGGCCAAATTTTGTTTCGTAATTTATTATGAGACTGTTAATTTTTGGTGACAGGAAACCTCCATGGTCAGGGTCGAAAAATTTAAAATGCTTATAACTCGCGATTTAATTTTCGTAGCGCGGCCAAATTTTGTTTGGTAATTTATTATGATACAGTGTTAATTTTTGGTGACAGGAGACCCCCCACGGTGACGGTCGAAAAATTTAAAATGCTTTTAACTCGCGATCTACTTTTCGTAGCGCGGCCTAATTTTGTTTGTTAATTTATTATGAGACAGTGTTAATTTTTGGTGACAGACCCCCCCCCCCACCGTGAGGGTCGAAAAATTAAAAATGCTTATAACTCGCGATCTAATTTTCGTAGCGCGGCCAAATTTTGTTGGGCGATATATTATGAGACATTGTTAATTTTTGGTGACAGGAGACCCCCCCCCCCACGGTGAGGGTAGAAAAATTTAAAATGCTTATAACTCGCGATCTAATTTTCGTAGCGCGGACAAATTTTGTTTGGTAATTTATTATGAGGCAGTGGTAATTTTTGGGGACAAGAGACCCCCCACGGTGAGGGTCGAAAAATTTAAAATGCTTATAACTCACGATCTAATTTTCGTAGCGCGGCCAAATTTTGTTTGTTAATTTATTATGAGACAGTGTTAACTTTTAGTGACAGACCCTCCCCCCACCGTGAGGGTCGAAAAATTTAAAATGCTTATAACTCGCGATCTAATTTTCGTAGCGCGACCAAATTTTTTTTGGTAATTTATTAAGCTATTCCATAGCTTTTATCGCAGTCTTTGAGCGCGGCGACCGAATCTAGGTATTCGGTAACGAGAAAAAATTCTAACACTCCGGCTAACGATGTTTCAGTTTGGCAGACTTCGGCACGGTATTCTTCGATAGATTTTGGCAGACATTGACGCGGTATTTTGGCATAAGTTGATAAAAAATGCTATGCAATAGCTTTACCGCGGCAGTAGCCGAGTGCCGCATTTAATTTCCATTTTTTTTTTTTTTTTTTTTTTTTTTTTTTTTTTTTTCACTGAGTGTTGAACTGAATTGAGTTGCTGAATATAAAATTTGCGTCTCAGACAAAATAATACTGATGAAACTGTAAGAGAAATTTACCTACCTACAGAAATTTTACGCAAAATATTAATAGTAATCTGTCATGACATTTTGAAAATTGAAGTCTCACAGAGTCACCAGTCATTGTTTCAAAACAAAAACTAGCGAAATTTGTTTAACTTTATTATATATGAGGACCCCGAAGCCAAGGGGTACAAGTGACAAAATTTAGATTTCGAGTAAATTGAGTTCAAAGTTAAACCTCAACTGTAATTGAATGAATTGAGATAGGAAACTTTTGCTTATTTCTTAGTGATCTTTAAACTCTTATATCAATAACTGCTTGAAAAAAGTGGAGTACAATTTGTTTTAAATTTATATCTAAGCAATCTTTAACATCAGTCGGCACTTGTACCCTTTGGCTTCCAAGCAGTAATGAAAACTGCTTGGAAGCCAAAGGGTACAAATGCCGAATGAATAGCAGAAATGAAAAGTTATGAAAGAAAAATAATAAATTTATGAAAAAATTAAGTACCATGTTGATATAAATAAATGAAAGAACAAAAATTTTTTAATAAAAGTTCTATAAAGGAAAAATTATTAAATAAAAAATGAATTTACGAAAAATTTATAAACAATGTTGATATAAATGAATGAAAGAAAAAACTTTTGTTCAAATGCAAGTTTTAAAATTGTATTACAAGTTTTAAAACATTGGAGTTTTATTATATTTAACATTTTTCAACAAAGTTGAAAAGTGAATATGATTTTGGTTTATCTGTCCGTCCGTCCGCGCCTTAACTCTCGTAAATATATTCAGATTGCCCTGAAAATTTAGGAAATTATTCACGTTTACTTCAATACGAACCTATTGCAAAAGAAGTTTCTAACACAATTAGTTTATTTACAGGGACAATAAAAAGTTTATCGTTTCATTAAAAAAATACAAAAAATCGCAAAAATACAAATTTGAAAATTGATAAATATTGAATATTAAAAATGAATTTTATTACTTAAATTTAAAAAAAAACTTAAAAAAATTAAATTAATAAAAAAATAATTGTATTTTTTTCGTTCTTGTCATTAGTTCGTTAGTTATGTGTCACGTTTATCATACAGCACGATAGCTCTGTATAGTAGAGCTCAGCTGCATCTCTAATGTTAAAGTCCAAAGTTTGCCTCTTAATAATTTTGGACCCAATCATCGGATCGCAACGAAATTCAAAAGGGGAAGTGTCCTACCCTAGATCTCAAAGTTTACAAAAATTCATCCAGATCCATCGATTAGTTTCGAAGATCCAGAACCCCTGTTTTGGCACTTTTTGCTCGTGAAACAACAAAAAAAGAGAAACAACTCCATTATATTCCGAACCAGGAAACATTCAGCGACCTGTAATAGCTTGTTCGAAAGCTTTTAATTTAGGCATGTGCCTTTCGAAGGTCCGGTAAAAAAATATCGAAATTTAAGGAAATGGCACCCATTTAAAATTTATATAACGCTATTCCTTTCATAATTTAAAATTATAGAAATCTCTCCTTTTTAATTGCTAATTCAATCGTTGCTTTAGAATTGCCACCAACTAAAAAACAATTCAATAATTTAAAAAAGGAACGATAACACGTATTCCATTTTATAGATCAATAAAAATTCTGATTCTCCTGACAGTTTTGAACTTTTGAAATTGACGTCATTCTAAACAGAAAATTAATATTTTTCATAAACATATATATAAACTGTAATTAAATATGTGTTAAAACAACATCACACATTTGAGTGTTTTCGAAGTAAAACAGTTACTACATTATAGCTATTTCAATTAAAAAGGGATAATTAGGGAAAAAAGTTCTACATTCAAAAAAATAACAACTGAAAATGAAGCTATGAAAATCTGTGTAGATACCTATCGTCATAAGAAAATCTACGTAGATACCGACTACAGTGGATACCGACTACGTAGATACAGAACTACAGTGGGACTACCATCTGGGAGGGGGCGGTTCTGTCGCCAAATATCGCAAAGTTTTTCGCCAATTTGGCGATATATCGCCAAATCTGGTGTCCAAAATTACTCGCCAAAATTAAAACCAACTTGGCGTCATTTCAAGTATTTCGCCAAACTAATATACCTACTAATAATTTTAAACTAATACTAATAATAGTTTAGATTTATAGTTGAAGGTGATAGATAAAGTTCCTGATAGGATCTGAAAAAGCTATGAGATCATACAAAAAAACTGGTGGAACCAGAGAGAAAAGTAGAGCTCGATTTAAAAAAAAGCTTACAGTAAAATTTGGGAAATATTTTCAATGTGCGTGCAAAAGAAAAGGAATCAGATGATCTGTAAAGCTTATGAAATAATCCAAATTTTTGTTAGCTGAAAATGAGGACTGAGCTTTACTGGTGCTTTAAAATCAATCAGGGAAAAAGAGGCATTTTAAACTCTTTCCGTATTTCAGTCATCCATAACCAGTTTAAAAATTTGGGTTCATAACTATATGTTACAGGCTGATGTAATGAAGTATGAGAACGGCTCGTTCTGTACAAAGTGAGAACACAATTCCATACCAGCTGTTTTGATAACTGGAAGATCAAAGCTCCAAATAAACTCAAGACCTTGAATAGATACGATTCAATCATATACTAAATATTTGTGTTCAAACATACTTATCTAGATCAATTCCTCAACAACTTGATTATATTAATGTTATGCTTTAATTATCACATCATGGTTTATATTTGTTTAGCATTGTGGGGCATAACCGATTTGAGACAACATAACAATATATTCAATTGACTACCTTTTTCAGTAATCATTTTGAGTGGATAATAGTATAAGTCTGAATATAAGGCACCAGTACAGTTCAGTCCTCATTTTCAGCTAAAAAAATTTGGGTTATTTCATAAGCTTTACAGATGATCTGATTCCTTTTCTTTTGCACGCACATTGAATATATTTTCAAAATTTTACTGTAAGGTTTTTTTTTTTTTTTAAATCGAACTCTACTTTTCTCTCTGGTTCCACCAGTTTTTTGTATGATATTGCAGAGACATATTCTCTCGCATTTTCCTATATGTAATATATGAATTTACGTATGTAATTTGTAGAATAGCAAAAAACATCCGGTGCCGCGCTTTTTGAATTCCTATGAAAAATAGTAATAAAAAAGAAAAAAATACCATGAAAAACTACTATGCAAAAATTACTACACTAAAATTTTGTAAATACATAATAAAGTAGATAAAAACGATAATTATGCAGACAAAAACTAAAGAGAGCGTTTTTTTTTCACCACACAGTGTACAGAATGTACTTATTCTACTGCAAAGTAATTCATCTGTTAAATAAAATACATGCACCTTTCAGTTAAAATATCTCGTAAAATTGTAGCAAAAGATCACAATGAATTCATAAAGAAAAGTGTAACTCTTATCCTTAATTATGTTTGTAGAAATAAAAATAGAAGCATCACATTCAGTTCAAAAGGCCGGCATTAAACACACCGGCTGTTTCAAACATATCTCAATTTCTCACTGAAATAACAAATCTAAAATTACTACTGCCATGTCTCTAAAAAAAGTTAAAAGAGTTAAAAAATTTTTTTTTAGAAAGTATCATTCATGTATTAATAAAATTCACTGCGGGATGAGTGTTTAAACTCAGTAGTATAGCCATTACATTGTAAAACAAAACCCATTAAATTTACAGCAAAAACTGCTGGAAGCAATACTGCCAGTAGTTTTTGCCGTAAAAATTTTAAAAAAATTAGGTATATATATATATATTTTTTTTTTTTGCATCAAATTTTGCCCTAAGTTTAACGTATTTTTTAACAGTGTAAATAAAAGATTAAAGTAATGTTAATCAAAAAAATGTTTTATAAACTTAGTCTTATTTAGTTATTTTTCGTTTATCTTAGCAAAATAGTTAGTATATTTAATGTAAAAAAAAAAAAAAAGTTTTTTTCGTTTTCAAAACAGTGTCGCTTCATATAGAACTTGGTAAAATTAGAAAGTAACTCTACATTTTTTTTTCATCAATTAACTTATTAATTATAATTTTTTACTGTAAACTTAATCTTATCAGTTTATTAGCTTTTTTTAATCTAGCAACGTTTTTATATTGTTACACATCAAGGATCGAGATTTCACTTTTTTCCTGTATAATAATATATCCACATAAATATAACTTATATGTTTAAATACAATTACAGCACATACTGTTCATCATATGTAGTTATTTCAAACACATTTTATATTTGTTCTGATATATCGTCCGCTGTATTGTCCGTGGTCTTTGCTCTAACGTGAAAATATTCTAATTTGTATAAACATGGAAATTTTCAAATAAGGAGCCTGATTACAAAATATATGTATCAAATATTTACATCTATGCCATTGGTTTTAAGTAATAATTATCAAATAAACAATATTCAATTAGCAAATATTTAAATAGTAAAAAAAAAATATCAATTCACTTGCTTGTGACATCATTGTGAAAATGAGTAAATTATAAAAATGACGGTTGTATAAATGTGCTGTCTTATTTGTTATAAAATTATATAAATTATGTATAAAAATGAATTATCTAAAAATTTTATGCGTTACAAATAAATTTAAGCAAATTGCGGGAAATGATTTCAGTATTTTAATTCATTTTGAATCAAATTAAATTTTATCAACAAAGATTTCAATATTCAGATAGTTTGCATTACCGTTTATTTGCAATAAGTAAAAGTAAATAAAGTACTGATTTATCTACAACTTGTTTGATGAACAAGTTTTGCAAGTTGATATAGCATACTAGGAAATTGAAAATATCTAAATTTTGGGTTGTTTATTCAATATGTTAAAACACACCTTTTTAAGTACCTTTTAATGAAAGAAAAATATTTATTTATGATTACGTGCCGAAATTTTACTATCATTTTTAAAAATGTACTTTTTTTCTTAATGCAAAATTGTTCAATGGGCAATTATTATGTATCAGATCATTTATTGAACGTAAGATATGTATGTACTTTAAGCATAATTCTTCCATTAAAAAAAACTCTACTTATTTATATCACTATGGCATAGGCAAATGAGAATGAACAAAAATTCAAGCAAGATTTTGTTCTATTTATTGGACTTTACAGTTAGTAATCAACAATACCAAAAATACAAAGTATTATTTTCATAGCATTCTTTCTCTTTACTGTATTAAACACACAATAAGTATTATTTCAAACATATTTTATCCATATTTCTTGAAGAGTGGTTTATATATCCATACACATACGACAAAAGAATCGGAATGCAAAACGTTGGGACATTAGATAAACTTTTGAATTAAATGATTTCGATGTCATTTAATGATTTTTAGTAATAACTTTTAAATTTCATAAAAATATATAGCAATATATAGCAGTATATTTTGATGCAAATAAAGATTATTAATAAATAGTTATTGATAACGATATCATAAGACAAATTACCCAAGAAATATCTGAATAAATCAAGTGCCAGATACAGTAACGTCCTAAAGTAATAACATTATTTATGCACAGTCTTCCATCCCCATATTCTGATTTTTTTCATACTTTAACATATATTTGTTGCGTAATTACAGTTTTCTGCAGTTTGTGATATAAATGTTTGTTGCAATGGTAACTAATTCAAATGAAATGTCTGTCTGTCTGTATTTTTGTCGGCCAATTATCTACACTGTGGGATATAGGCCCTCCGTGGGGGTCTTTCTAAGGGAACCTAACCTGTATTTACGCAAGCTTCAAAGAAAACCACGGAGAACTTCGAACGTTTAGGCCGACGGTTGCGATTGGGTTCGAAACCAGCACCTACCGTCTACCAGTTTAAAGGTCAGAACCTCGCGGCCACTGGTGGGGCAATGAAATGTCATAAACGATGATAAATAATTTACAGGTATATTTTATACATTCGCAATGAAGAAATGAATGATTGCTTTTTTTGGTTTCTATGTTTCTTTTAGGGGCAAGTTTACACACACCAAGTGATATGTGACACACTGCCCTTATAATACATTTTGCTTTTTATTAAATTAATATTAAACAAGTTTGAAAAATCATTCATATACTATAGATTATGAAAAATTCCCCACCATTAATGAACACGATCGTGAAATTCATTTTTGTACAATGAAATGAATAATCTAAACAAGCAATTTCAAAAACACACATATTAGCAGAAATCAATAATCGCAATTGATATTCTAATCCGGTGAATATGTTCTTGAGAAAGCATGCTTTTGTCTACCTCACTGATACATATCAATTTTATAGTCTTTAAAGTAATGTAACACAGTTAAATTGAATAGGGATTAATTTTTTCCTTTAAGTATGAAATGGAAAACTTTTTTGTTTCTTTTAAACAAACTATAAATTCTACACATTTCATTACATAAAAAAATAATAGAAATTTGGATATATTTACGAGAGTTAGATCACGAACGAAGCCAGTCAGGTAGTCAGTCAGATAGAAAGATAAAATGAATTAATAAACATTTTTCAACTCTGTACGAATGTTTTAACAACTATCTTGTGTTAATAACGTACTACAGAAATATAGGCAAGACTTAATACAGAAATGAAGATATTTTATTTTAATAAGAAAACTAAAATTTCTTTATTAATGTATTTTTATTAACAAAATCAGACATAATAAAGCAATGCATAGTAAATTTATTAGCAAAAAAAGGGCCAAATGTTCCAATAATTCCATTTATTTTTAATAATAATTATTCGTTTAAAAATCTGCCTTTCAAACGCGATCAGTTGTGTTTTTTATAATAAATATATATGCTTACAGACGTACATACAGATATACAATTATTATATTCTCTCTGTATATTTTAAAGAAATAATCAGGAAAATACATTTTTCAAAATGTTTTGTTTAGCATACAAACTCTTTTGTCCAACCTCAGTTTCAGTGTCTTTATTTTTTTATGTTTATGTAAGCATTGTTCGGTGCTCTCATTAAATTAATTGCGATTGAAGTAGCATAATGTAGTTTATTAAAAAAGCTAATCTAAAACAATGTAATTATTGTACTACTTCATTATTTTTCTGAAATGCAGGTAAAAAAGATGCAACTGAAACAATGCAACCACAAGTAATTGATCCAATGTGATGATTCTAGCTATTCATTCTGCTGCTTCTTTTCCATCTACATTTCATGAGCAGTTTCCTTGATTTTCTTGAAATAAAATATGTAAGTGAACCAATCAATCAATTTATCTCAATCAATTTATCTCAATGAAACTAAATGCAGTAATTTCTGAATTATACAGACGTGTACTTATCTTTTTAGAAATCCATATAACAACAGAAAATAAAATATTACAATTTTAGTAAAAAATATTAATTATGTTTTATGATTTAAATAAATATATTAAATAGCATTTTTTCTTAGAAAAAAAACGTCACGAAAATCTAATAAATCTATCAAAATTTTTGCTTAACTTTTAATAAATAAAACTAGCTTTCATTTCAAACTGGAATAGTTTATAATATTATGATTATAATTTTGAAAAAAATACTATTAATTTTTTAAAACGAACTTTATTCCTTTTTTTTATCTGAATGTTTGAAACAATTTCCAATTTTATCATCATTTAAAAATCTGCCTTTCAAGAACAATAAGTTTTTTTTGTAATAAATATATCGTTACGGACAAACATACAGATATACAATTACTGTATTATTTTCGTACATGTATAGTAAATAATCACGAAAATACATTTTTCAAAATGCTTTGCTTAGCATCCAAATTCTTTTGTTCAGCCTTAGTTAGAGTATTTATACTTTTTATGTTTATATACGTATTGTTCGATGCTCTCATTAAAGTTAATTGCGATTGAAGTAACATAATTTAGCTAATTAGGAAACCTAATCTAAAACAATGTAATTATTGTACTACTTCATTCTTTTTCAGAAAGGCAGGTAAAAAAAAAACATGCAAGTGTAACAATGCAACCACAAGTAATTGATCCAATGTGATAAATGTTAGCTATTCATTCTGAAGCAACATTTTTTCTTCTTTATTTCATGAGTAGTTTTCTTGTTTTTAAAGAAATAAAATATGTAGGGAATTCCTCTGAATATAAATGCAGCACTTTCTGGATTATTCAGAAGTATATTTATTCTTTTGAATGCGATTTAACAACATTGATTAAAAGAGTTTTAAAAAATGTAAATTATCTGATATAATTTAAATAAAATATATTTAAAAATATTTTATGCAAAGAAGAAGTCACTGCGAATTATTAATAAGACTACCAAAATTTTGGTTCTTATTCCTATGAATTTACACGATGCCTTCCACTCTTATGTGCTTTGTAATTATATAAAGTAAATTCTGCCATTCGGTCTATTCTTATGACAATTTTCAGTTTTCACCTTATTTTACACGTGTAACACTCGAACTATAAGGCTTAGGTAAACAAATGAAGAAGCCACGTAAAATATTTTTTATACTTACCAGAAGTGTATAGGTGAAATAGCAATAAAAGGTGCAAATTAAAAATTTAACATAAATGGAAATTTAAATATCAGTAGGGAACCTCCTTCCTTTTAACTGACCACATTTCCTTACACAACTTGACCATATGAAAACTATGTGATACGGTATCTTGTAGAACGCGGCATCTCAACTTAAGTTACCCTATATGAAAAGAATACATAGAAGAAAAGTTGAAATCTCTTTCTGAAATAAAAAAAATAAGCTTAGCATTTTTAAAACATTTAAACTGAGAAAATTGAACGTCGAGAAAAAAACATAAGTGATAATAAATACATAATCTTTTAATTTTTATGGGTAATTGAGCAAATTGTGTAACAAAATTTACAATATATTACTATATAATATTATGTAAAAATAACGTATATTTATTTAAGATAAGTTAATTGAGGAAAAATATGTATTTCTAAAAGTAAGGTTGTAAAAATATCCACAATTAAACAGACTCTTTTTTAGGATTAAAAAAGAAAAATTAATTGTTGACCAATATTGAAGTAAACTGTCTTTTTAAATGTTCTACTATATTTTACTTTATTCAAAATAAACAAGAGGTGCTACTTAAAAAAAAGAATCGTAGAATTTTAATATAGAATGCATGCGATAAAATACATTGCCATGACTAAATGCATAAATATAATAACAAAACATTTACAATTTTTAACCAGAGATAATTCTTATATTTTATTTATCATACGTAATTTATAATTAACCTCTATTTGAAATTTTCATTTTAAAGACTCAATAATCTTTGAAATTTTTTGCATTTTTTATCATGTAATGTTAGATTGAATGTACCTTATTTAAACTACAAACAAAGCAATTTTACAACGGGCGACAACAAAAAACAGATATCATGAAAAATCATTCATTTTGAAGTAGTGTTTGTAAAAACCATCACATTACAATAAGGAATTAAAACAATTCAAAGCAATTTAAAAACTTTAAAATTATTCATTTATTTATTGACGAAGCAATTAAAAATATTAAAAGAATGTGAACGTATTTTTTTAAATACCATTTTATTATAAAATTTAAAATTACGGAAAGAAATGACGAAACATACATATAAATTTCGTTAATTACACAATCAAGAGCCGAATTAATTTTAAATTTAGAGAATGCACTATGTTAATGTTTTTGCAGATTTAATTTTCTTGTCTTTTTGTCATGCAAAATTTACATTCAGTAAAATAGTTTTATATTAGATATAAATATATGAGTAAAAAAATATACACATTTTTGTAAAAATATATGAAATAATCATGTATTAGAAAGATTATTAGAAATTTAAAAAGTGCATAATTAATTTTTTCGAGTTGTCAATTTTTAACAGTTATTAAGCTGAATTATTTCACATTCTACGTTATGTTTTTGTAAAATGTTAATAATGACTGAATATTATTTTCATTTCATAAAATGATTTAAATGCATTTTATATGAAAAGACAAATTTTGTTTTATTTAAAAAGAACTATAGAAAATTCATACACGAGAAACAAATGTAATTTTTTTTAAAAATCAGGCTTTTTTTTCTTGACATAAGAGAAACGCAAGTGATGCACTGCAAAACATTATTTTTAATTAAACCAGAAAATGCGAGCGTGAAAATAATTTTATTTTTTTAATTTTTCAATACTTTGTACATTTCTGGCGGGTTTATTATCAAACGAGAAGTCATTTGGTGTTGTATCTTACCTAATATGAGAGTTAAAAATTTTTAACTCTAAATTTGATATTCAGTTTTTCTACCTATTTAAGAAACAAGCCTAAAATCAAACTTATGTTTTAATAGCTTTTATGTGAAATGAAGTTTCGAATTACCATACGTACTTATACAAATATAATCACCGCATATAAAATATATGTTAATTTTTCTGGAAATAAAATTGTCTTTAAAAAGTTTATTATTTTTTTTTTCAAAAACTTTTTTTAAAAAACTTTTAAAGAATTTTTATAATTTGAAATAAAAATAAAAAATGATTTGTACCCTGTCAATTTGTAATAAAAAATTGCTTTGTGAAACAATAACTATGCAAAGCAAAAATTAAATCTCACTTCGTGTAATGATTTATTTGCATCGAAGCGTACTTTTGACCTGAGTGAAATTCTTGATTAGGAGTACGTATGATAAACCTGGACTACTTTGACACCATAGGGTAACTTTTTCACTTCGTGTATAGTCCGATGTGTGGGTGTTTTATGTATATTTATTAATGTGTTTTATTCGTAAGTTTAATTTTCCCTTTTTTAAGATCTTGGACAGTAACTGAAAAATAAGGACTTACAAAAAAGAACCAGGTACCTAGCATTATTGCAGTTACATTGAAGATAATGTGGCAAAAACACTGGCAGCTGTCATGTTGGCATGAATAAAAAACTAGCTGCCACAACATTTTAAATACCACGTAGTACTTTTGTCAATAAGTACCATGGTAGAAATACCAAGTGTATGGGTCGTCCGATAAACTTACTCATAAAGAAGAGTAGTTGGTTTCCATAATGTTGGGGTTGTGGCTGTTTTCTATGTCAGAAAAACAACCTACCATTTGTTGTTACATGTTAAAGCTTTTAAGTATCGCTTGCAACGTGTTATTTTCTGTTTCACAATGTTCATTTACGTAATCAAAAGAATGATGTTTAATTAAGTTTGTCTTAATTATTATTGGTTTACGTTTTAAAATAATGGAAAATCATATTTTGTTGTAATAAATCGTAAAACTGAATACTTTAAATATCGATAGCTTATCTAAGGAGTGTACTTCTTTGTTTTACATCGAAATCGGAAATAATTCTGTCATAAATCGCCTATTGCGAGGAATTAAAGCGTATTTGTTACCAGGTGAAAAAGTTACCCTAAATGTATCCTTGTCACCCCGTTACCCATTGAAAGAAATCTTTAAGTCAGTATGCCTGTTTTTTTTTCTTTTTTTTTTACCGAATTTGAAGTATAAAAAATGTTACGTAGAAAAATATGTCTGAAACTTGTCAAAGTAAGCTCATTTTAAAGTAATTTTAATTCGTCGTTATTGCTAATCTACTTTACGAAATGCCTTTCTGTTTTTTTTCCCCAGGCTACAGTGTATCCAAATCTTTAAACATGATGTTAAAATTATGCATGCCATATCAAAATTTTGATGTAATTTCTATAAATAAACCCACTATAAATTGTGCTAAGACGTAATTTTCAGTAGAATAATAATTTCTGATTTTTAAGGGGGATAATAAATTATTAAAATGTATGGAATTTTCGCTTGTTTTTGGCTGCCTGTACTATCAGTCCTTTAAAGATCTTGCTTCTTAAAAACTGCTTTTTTTAGTTTATTAGTAAAAAATTAAGAAAAAAATATTTAAAAAATCAATTTACTTTACACACACACACGCACATATACACACACATATATATATATATATATATATATATATATATACTGTAGAAGCCAGATATAACACGGTTGTTGGGAGACATGTTTCAAACCCGCGTTATAACTTAACCGTGGTATATCGGAATGGTGCGAAGGAAACGGTACAAGTTGATGAAGGAAATCGCCTGCTTTGTGAAAAACAATTAACTTTATCATTCATTGAACACAGATTTAATCTTATGCTATTTTAAAGTCCATAAGTATTGTTTGCCGAATTTAGAAATTTTGTTTCTTTTTGGCCAATTGTTTCACAGTAGCAAGATGGAGTAAATAAACAAAATCTTAATCTTCTTGCTTCTCCATCCACAAAATTACCTTCGTTAAGTATGAAATGACTTCCTTAACATGTAGAACATGTCTTTCATCCCCAGATTATTTTCAATTTCATCATTCTTGCTTACTGCAATTTTTATGCGTTACAGCATCAATGATACCCTGATCTGTTATGACCTCTGAAATTGTTACGCTGTTGTCAATTTCTATTGAGACATTTAAATAGTCAACCGAGATACCGAGATCCATTGCGCTAATCACAGACTGCAAGTCCCTTGTTGTGTTCCACTGAAATTTTAAACGTTAAATTTAACCTAAAAGTGATAAAAAAAAAATTTCGGGGGACATACTTTCCCCCGCGTTAAATCCGAATTCGCGATATATTGGGCCGCGTTATTTCGGGCTCCTACTGTATATTCAATTTAAAAGCCGTCTGTTTTAATTTAGAGTATTTCAAAATAAATACATATGGGCATAACGTTTACCTTGTGATGAAATAAGAGCATATAAAATAAAATATGCAAACGTAATATTATAAATGGCAAAATGTTTTAAAATAGCTCTTATGAAGAAACTTGAGATTAAGTAGTTATTTATACTTACTTATAGTGCATAAGAAACATGTTGAGAAGACAAAATTTATGAAGGTAGTACAAGAATTTAAATGTTTAATTTAACTTGTCGTCTAGCGATTCTTTCTTATGTTTCTTTCATAAAGGATTAGAAATTTAAATAAATCCTTTAATTTGTGTTTATATGTTTTAAGCATTTTGAACGTTTGAAAAAATTATGCAAATATCATGCTTACAGTTAACCTCAAAATTTATAATGTGCAGCATTTAAATTTCATTTGTATTACAATAAATGATCAGTATTTATCAAGATTTCTTTTCAAGAGAGGCTATTTTGTATGCTCTAATGAAAAATAAGCGAGATATACTAAATATGAGATTAATATTTTTGATTACCGTATAAAATGTACAATAATAATTAAAATATATCTTATTCCTACCACTTGTAAATTCAGTTCCACCTAATGGATTTTGATGAGACTTATACTGTCAGTAAGATGTCAGTAAGAATAGTTTTTTACATAAAATTATGTACAGTAGTGAAGAAAACATCCCCTACTAATTACACAACTAAATATAATAGCAGTAAGTTACTTGTACCAAACGATTGGAAATAGTGTCTACATTAAAATGGTACAGATAAAATCTGCTTATTGGGCCATCTAAAAATCTAAATTAAATCTAAATATGTATTCCTTAATAGCAACACCGAATTTTGACAATATATATTTTAAATCTTTGGTTCAAATGATGCTTAGAAACGATGTTTCAATTCACTTTATTGATAATTTTTTGAATTATAAACAAGTATAATTTAAAGCTTCATAAGATAGATTACATTTTCATATTTTTATCAACAGCTCCTAAAATTATAAACCTAATATGATATTTTTTCTATGGTTACATTAGTGAAAAAACAAAACATTGAAATCATATTTAAAGAAATTTAAGAATATGAATTAAGAAATAGGATATTAATATTAACAAAATTTGGGTTCGTTTTGATATGTAGATTACTCTCTAAGAAAATTTTATGTACTACATGATTTAAAAGCAGACTTAATTGCAAATCATTCGGTTCCCTGTAATTTTCATCGACAATAATTTTTTGTAGAGTTAGTATAAAGTGTTAACTTTCCCCTCGTTACTGTACTTTCTGGCTTAGTTATATAAATAATTAGAAAAAGTTTTATAATGAGATGAACACTATAATGAAAGAATGGCCTGTTTAAAAAAATGTACTGGCTGACTTTGAATGAGGTTCGCTAACCTGGGTTCTAAGCCTCAACTTTTCTGTTTTACGATGACTTTAATTTAATCACCTCTCCTTTTGAATTTGTCTGATTTCAATTTTTTTTTTCATCCCGGCTTCGAGTACAGTCTGTGCAAAAGGAAGTAAGTAGATACTCTTGGAATCACTGTTCTCATCAAATCCTACGTCTCTTATCCAATTCGCTTTTCTCCGAGACAAACATTATGCAGAAATCATCTGCGGTCGTCCGATGATTCTATGTTCACAGCCGGAACTCTTTCTACTTTTGATGTCATTTATTTTACTAATTTTCCTTTTAAATCTGCCTGGTTTAATTTGAATTAATTTTTCTTTCTTCCATGTCTTCCGTTAAAATTTCTGCACTCGGCCCATAGGTAGAGAGACGCTTGAAAATGCAGTGCTCAGCAAATTCTGCGACATTTTTCTACCTTTTTTGCCTAATCTTACTATAAATTAGCAAATCAGCAAGTTCATGTTAACAAATTAAATTTCATCTGACACATTAGAAGGTATAGTAACTGTACGGAGGTGTACTAAATTAAAAAGAAAAACTAAATTAAAAAAGAAAAAGCAAGTAGACTGTAAATTTAATGGAATGTTTATTTTTCTAAGAGTCGCTGCTTGATGCAGCATTAGAGCTTGTTGCTAAGAAACTGTTTCTCTCAATCCACTGCGTCACACAACACGTGAGCAGGGTTACAGTAAATTGCCGATTGGCGTATAATTGGCGTGGGCTGTGTTTGTCGCCAAGGCGATGTTACAAGAACACAATACAGAAGCGGAACATCCCGCCCGGCGTTGAAATATTTTTATATTTCAAGATACATATGCAATACAAGTAATAACACAACATGATACAGATTATAAGCAAAAATAAATAAATAAAATAAATAAACACAAATAATACATGAAAAATTAATACATAATAAAGCACATTTAAAGTTTAGGATCTATGATGTTGTCCTCAATGGGTAATATACTTATTTTTGAAATAGGTCGTTTAAAATTACCCTTAGCGGTACGAACTTCAACTACCCTGACTATCCCGTCCGCGCCTGGGAAAACCTTATTAATGCGGCCTAGTGACCAAGTGCAAATGGGTAATTGCGAGTCCTTAAGCAAAACTAGCATTCCTGGCAGAATATTAGGCTTTTTAAATAGCCACTTGTTTCTTTCTTGTAACTGGCTCAGATAATTATTCTGCCAACGTTTCCATATTAACTGCGTTAATTTTTGAGTCCTTTGCCATTTATTTAGCAAATTATCTTTGACCTCACTTAAATTGGGTTCTGGAATTAAATTAAGAGGCTTTCCTATGAGAAAGTGACCAGGAGTCAACACCTGAAGATCGTCAGGATCTGTTGACAAAGGACAAAGCGGTCGCGAATTTAAAATAGCCTCTATCTGTGTGATAACTGTCAGGAATTCCTCGATCGTGAGATGAGGTGAACCCACAGCTCTTTTTAAGTGGTATTTGAAAGATTTGACTCCTGCCTCCCAAAGGCCACCAAAATTTGGCGCCCTAGGAGGGGAGAACTTCCAGTTAATACCTTCAGAAGCTAAAAAGTTCGAAACTTCATCACTCGTAACAAGTCTACGTAAATGTTTTAGTTCTGCTGAAGCCCCAACGAAATTTGTAGCATTGTCGCTAAAGATTACAGAGCTTTTCCCACGACGAGCGAAGAATCTTTTTAGAGTCGCTATTATAGCCTCGGATGTCAAATCTGAGACAAAATCCAAGTGCACAGCTTTAGTGACCATACATACAAATATGGCAACATAGATTTTCTGAAAAGTACCCTTTCTTTGACCTTTATATTTTATTTCAAAAGGCCCACTTAAATCTAATCCCACATTTGAAAATGGGGAACTGGGCACTATTCTTTCAGGAGGGAGATCCCCCATCATTTGACTAGCCGTTATAGGTTTAATTTTAAAGCATTGTAAACACTCATGTACAATTTTACGCGCAATATTTCTGCCACCGAGAGGCCAATATTTTTGACGCACAGTGTTCAAAAGAGCTTGGGGTCCTACATGAAAATCTCGTTTATGATAATATTGAAAAATTATTTTCGTCAAGCGACAGCTCGCCGGAAGTATAATGGGGTGTTTATGGTCAAAATTCATATTTGATTTTGCTAGTCTTCCTCCCACCCTCAATAAGCTATCTCCATCTAAAAGGGGATTTAAGAATTTTAACTTACTTGCGTGATGAACCGAAGATCCCGCTTGGAGGGCCGAAATTTCATTTTTGAAATACTTTACCTGTTTATTTTTTATTAAATAAACCTCTGCCTTTCTTAATTCCTCCAGCAACAGAGGGCCGGTTGCATATGTTGCTTTTTTACATTTATGTATGAATCTGAAAATATAAGCTAAAATTCTAATTAATTTTTGGAAATTATTGCTAAGATTAATTAAATTATCACAGAAATTAGAGTCATTATGAATAGCGAATGTCAAGTTGCTGGGAGCTTTAAGCTCACTAGAATAATGTTCATCTTTAATGTCACTTATATTAGAGTCAGTTTTTGCTATTGTTTCTTCAAGAATTGAAAGAGGCGGGCCATGCCACCACAACTGGTTAGAAGACAGGTTTTCCACACTTGCACCTCTCGATATCAAGTCAGCTGGATTGTGTTCTGACGGAATATGAAACCATGGAAAGTTCTTAGTTTGTTCCTTAATTTGCACAACGCGGTTTCCCACAAACGTTTTCAGGAGATGAGGAGCAGTGTCTATCCAAGCTAAAGCAATAGTTGAATCAGAAAACAAATTAACTGAAGCTACTTGTTTGTCTAATGAATTTAAGACCTTGTTAGTGAGTTTAGCCAGAAGAAGACATGCTGACAGTTCGAGACATGGCACTGTTATTATTTTGGTTGGACACACGCGCGATTTACTACATAATAAGTGACTGGTGGTTTCACTAGAATTAGATGTTTGCATGTATATCACTGCGCCATAAGCCTTGGAAGACGCATCTGCGAAACCATTTAGCACCACTGATTGGTTCACAGCTAGGAAGCATCTTGGTACTTCAATGGATTCCAGTTCTTTAAGACTTTCGAGGAAGGTTTCCCATAGTTTGGCGACATGAGAGGGCAGCTTCTCATTCCACTTTTTTTTAAGAAGCCATAGCTCCTGCATGAATATTTTTGCTTTAGCAATCACTGGCCCTAAGAGACCGAGAGGATCATAAATGCGGGCAATTTGCGAAAGTACATCTCTTTTTGTGAAATCACTCTTTGTGTTGATATTAACTTTATACCTAAACGTATCATTGAAACTGTTCCACAACATCCCTAATGTTTTAACAGTTATTTCTTCAGAATTTCTGTCCAGGGGAAACATGTGATTATCAGTAGATTGGACCTCATTGGTACACCATTTGTGTAAAACCATCCCTCCCTTTAGGAGGAGTTCAGTTAATTGCGATTTCATTAATCTGAATTCTTCTAAATTGGATGAGCCCGATAGGCAATCATCCATATAAAAGTCCTTCAAAACAATTTTCGATGCTAACGGGAATTCCTTTTTCTCATCTAGAGCTAATTGTTGTAATACTTTGGTGGCTAAGTAGGGAGCACAAGATGTTCCATACGAAACTGTTGTTAGCTGAAATACCTTAACCGGGGATGACATACTGTCTTTCCACAAAATTTTTAAATATTTGTATTGGGATGGATTTATTTCTATCATCCTAAACATTTGTTTAATATCCGCAGTAAAAGCATAAATATGCTTTCTAAATCTAATTAATATCGAAAAAATATCATCTTGCAGAACTCCACCCTTACATAATAAATCGTTCAAAGATTTTCCGTTGGTTGACTTGGCACTAGCGTCAAAAACGACGCGTAGTTTTGTGGTTTTACTAGAGGGTCGTAAAACGCCGTGATGTGGTAAGTAATAGCCATCATTAAAGTTCGTGTTTTCTTTTATTTCATGCATGTGATTTAAATCTCTATATTCTTTAATAAATTCTGTGTATAAATTTTTCATAACAGGATCTCGATCTAAACGTTGCCACAGAGAGTTTAATCTTTTCAAAGCAAGATTTTTGGAATTTCCCAAATCGGGTTCTAAAACCTGTGGTTTAAACGGCATCGTGACCACAAACCTACCATCCGGTTTTCTGAAGTGCGTTTTATCGAAGAGATCATTACAATATTCTAATTCCTCACTGTTACAGGGTTTTAAATTTTGCACTTCTTCAATTTCCCAAAAAGACTTCAAAGTGTCATTAAGTAAATCAAGATTTTTTGTTAAGAAACAATAATTAGTATTATTATTATTTACTGTTTTGTCATAAATACAACCAAATACAATGTAACCGAAAATACTTGATTGCAAATATAAATTATTGCCTAACTTTATTTTTTCTTCATTTAAAAGAGAAAAATACAGTTCAGCACCGATAATTATCTCCACACTGCTTGGAATGTTAAATTTTTTATCCGCTAAACAAATATTTGCTGGAATTTTTAAATCTGATATGTTTATCTTTTTCGAGGGCGTGAAGTCACAAATGTTTGGAACGATTAATAACTCAATATCATAACTGGCACTATTCATTTTATTTGACAACTTTGATTTGATTCTAGATTTAATGTAAATAGGCAATTTATTTATTCCACTTACAGGAATATTTATTTTCTCCTTTTTCAAGCCTAATATTTGTGCTGCTTTAAATGTACAAAAACAATTCTGAGATGCGGAATCTAATATTGCCCTGAAAGGAATTTTGATGCCATTTACATCTGTCAAATAAATTATTGCAGTGCTAATTAAAACAGATTTATTATTATCATTTTCATATGAAAAAAATGAATGAGCAGTAGTTTCGTTTTGTGATAAATCTTCCGAAACAAAATTGCTATTTATTGTTTCATGTATTGGGAGATTGTTTATAGGATTGTTTACTGGTGTTGTATAATTATGTAATGATGAATGGTGGCTTGCGCTCTTGCAAACATGACAAGTGTTTTTTGAATTACAATAATTAATGAGGTGGGCTGAACTTAAACAATTGAAGCAAAGTTTATTTTTCTTAACAAGGTTAATTCGCTCACTTAACTTCATGTTTTTATATTTAACACAATGATATAAGGGGTGGTTTTCGGTTTTACAAATTACGCAACATTTACTTTGAGGTTTGTTTGTTTTTATGAATAAGGATTTTGCAGTATATTTAGAGGATACATTAGAACTTATACTATTTAAGATTTGACATCTTCGCTCAAGAAATTCTAAAAATTCATCAAAATTAGGCACTTCATTATCCTTTAATGTTAGTTCATATTGTTTACGAGTTTCGTTATCTAGTTTATTTAGAATAATATTCAGCAAAATTGCGTTCGAGAAATTATCTCTATCATACTTTAAGATCTTTAAAGCCCTTAAATTTTTCTTCACGTTATCCAATAAAATGCGGAGATCCTTAGCGGATTCCTGTTTAATTACACAAAGATTTAAAATATTCTTTATATGACAATCTACCATAACTCTTTTATTCTCGTATCTTAGTTCTAACGCATTGAAAAGTGAAACATAATTTTCATCTGGTGTAAGCAAACTCCTCGCTTCACCAGTCAAAGCAGAACGCAAATAAAATAATTTTTCATTATCTTTTAAATTTGAATTATCATTAATAAGATCGTTAAATGTACTTTTAAATACGGACCATTCTTCAATTCTGCCACTAAAAACCGGCAATATGACCCTAGGTAGCTTAATGCTAGACGTTTTAGCTTGGTCCTGTTCAATAGATTTTTTATTAGAATCAGTATTTTCATAATAAGCATTAATAGAGGATTTTAAGCTTACCTCTAGTTTTAGAATATCCTCGTCCAGTTGACTCAGTATTTTTTCAGTTTCTTCCAACTTTTCTTCCTCTATTATTCTATAATATTCCAGTTTAAGAGCTTCAAACTTTTCTTCAGTTTTCGACAGTAAATCCAGGTGGGCTTTCCATTCGGATAAATTAAATGTTTTTCCATCCGTTGCGTTAAATATCCTGGTGACTTGGGCCTTGATATTCCCTCGCCTTCTGTTCAATGCTTTTATCTCAGTTTCCGACATTATTCATCTTGTTGACGAAATTCGATAAATTCAATATTTAATTCAATAGAAAAGACACTGATTCGTTCATACCTCCGGGTCGCTAGGACCAAATGTACGGAGGTGTACTAAATTAAAAAGAAAAACTAAATTAAAAAAGAAAAAGCAAGTAGACTGTAAATTTAATGGAATGTTTATTTTTCTAAGAGTCGCTGCTTGATGCAGCACTAGAGCTTGTTGCTAAGAAACTGTTTCTCTCAATCCACTGCGTCACACAACACGTGAGCAGGGTTACAGTAAATTGCCGATTGGCGTATAATTGGCGTGGGCTGTGTTTGTCGCCAAGGCGATGTTACAAGAACACAATACAGAAGCGGAACAGTAACACTATGGCGTTAATATCATTTCAATAGTGTGAAAAAACATTATGTATAAGTTTCCATATTACTTTATAATACAACATCAGATTCTCTGAAACAATTCCCTTGAATGAAGCTTTGTTTGCAAAAACCAAACCTGCAACAGGCAAAATATCCTACAGAATAAACATCTGCTATACGAATAGAATTTTTTTTTTTTTTTTTTTTTTTTTTTTTTGTCTAATGTTTGTCTAATGTCTAATTTTTTTGTGTGTGTCTATGAGTCAGATTGGTGTGGCTAGTAGAATTTACGTCCCGTACGAGGTTCAAAGTTTTTGTGAAACTGGTCCAATGATCTCTGATGCAAATTGTGATTCAGAAATTTTAATTTCTCATAACTAGTTGGGAAAACATTTAAAATAGTCAAATTAAAAAAATGAAAAGTATCCATAATTCAATAAAATCATAGATTTTTCTCAGACACCAGAATATTTCTTCAAAAACTTGAATAGTAGGAAAGGAGTTCATGCACTAACAGCAATATCAAGGCGATAAATTTACTCGGCTTTTTCATAAAGGGCTGCATCTTTACTAGATAAAAAAAATCTAAAATTACACAGCCAGGCGGAGAAAAAATTCCACTATTTAAATTATAAAAAAATATTTTGATACTTCACTAAATAGTCAAAAAATCCATTAAAAATCTATTTTAAAAATATCTTTTTATTTCCATTCGAAGAAACACAGATTTTTAAGAAATCTTTCAGAGTTAGAGAAGGTGTTTTGAAACGTAGATGGCTGGAGATGGCGCTTAGTGGCATTTATGGACGGCCTATAAACAATTTCAAATATTTAATTTATGGATGTAACTTTTATGCACCTTGTATAGGTACTGATTTCCAAAGTTTTTATGGAGCCAGAGTCTACTACACCCAAATAAACCAATCGTCACATTGTAAAAGAAATGAATAAAAACAATGGCGTTCAAAAGGGCAAAAAATTGAGGAATTCAAAGAAAAAAATAATCTACATATATATTAAAGAAACACAGACTAATCGCATCATTTTTTTTCCTTTAATGACATAATTTTTTCATTTGAGTATAAATTAAATGTAATATAAATCTAAAGTTATGTGTAGTCAAAAAATAAAGTTGAGTAAGATAGAGATAATACACATACATTTATATAAGAATGATCTTATCAGTCATAACCGTGGGAAATATCAGAAAATTAAAATTTCTTATTTCCATTTTGCCATATGTGAATAGGGGGAACTGGGGGACATTGATACAGCTTTTTTCAAAAAAAAAAATTTGGTGTCTAGAAAGCAGAAATTTCAAGTTATTTCTCTATGTGATGTCAGCAAAATCTGTGTAGTGTGCTACAAAAATGTACAATCGTTGTTTTATATATTATTTTTGCATATAATTTTTAAAAAATCAAAAAAAGTAATTTGTATCAAAGTGCCCATCTTGGGGCAGATCGATACACTTTGAAACGTCTGGGAAAAATGGAGACAAAATAACACCAATGCATATTTTACACAGAAAAATAGCTAGCAAACCATTTTATATATATTTATAGACATTAAAATCACACGCAATTTATTTGTAAGCGATATTAAAGCAATCAAGATGAAATGTATAATGACCTGATGTTATGGCTGTTCCTTGTCTGTTTGTTGGTGGTGGTAACTTTGTCATATCTGGCACTTTAACCCCAGAATTCTCTTCTTTCTTAGGAAAGGTGAAAGAATTACCAGGTTTTCTGTTCTTAAATCGGTTTACAAACAGAAAATAAAGGATAATTATATTATAAATTATGTTTATAATATAATTATCATGTACTGTTCTGCAGCTTGTTCCTCTTACTTAACATTTCTCATGTCGATAATACTTTTTTCTCTGGAGAATCGATATAAATTTGAGATTTGCCAGGGTGCCGTCCATTTCTTTTGTTAATTCTACTAGCACTAGATATTGTCTAAGTTTGTACATGTTCTGTTTGCAAAAATACTATCAAATGTTCTAATATAAAGAAATTAGAGCTATTTCACTTCAATAAAAACTAATAGTAGAAATGTTTGACGAAAAATGGTTCAATTAAGGAGTGTATGGTAAAAATAAAAATAAAAGGTAATAAAAAAATGAACTAGAAAAGGATTTATGTTGTATCAATGTGCCCCGACAAAGACTGTATCACTGTGCCCCATGCAGCCATTTTAAATAAAATGAGTAGCAAATCCAACACATCATAATTTATCTAACAATAAAGAATGAGGAACTGATAAAGATTAGCGTTACTTGCCAGGGAGGATATTTTATTTCGGTTGAAAATACTGGAACAGTTGTATAATACCATTTTATTTGTACAACTCAAATTTACTTTTGACCTACAAAAACAATTAATCACCCATCCCATTTCATCAAACTATTGAATCATTCCAAAACTTTCTGTATGTTGTTAATTTCACTAGTATCACCTTTTGGAGCTGTTGTGAAACTTCCTGTAATGACCCAGTGTGCTGTACATGGGGTGTATCAATGTGCCCCAAGTATCAATGTACCCCAGTTCCCCCTACATATAAAAATAACGTCATGTGAGATTATTTTGTACTTTAAAGACCAGAATAGAATTCAATCCTTTGATTTTCGAGATCACACACACAAAAAAGATAATCTTTTGAAAAGAAATCTTATCACAGATTATTACAGTTATGATTTAGTTTTCCGAGAATTTATGGCATTCAGTTAAAAAAAAAATGGACATAAAATAGTAATACGAAAAAAAATTAAAAAATTTGCAATTGGTTTCTCAAAAAATCAAATGCGTCAATCATCAGCAAAAAAGAGCGCAAATTTCGTCAAAGGATCGCAAAAAACACCGCGAATTTCGCCAATTTTCTCGGAGCAATTGTCATTTTTTTCAAAGGAATTTCTTCAAAAAATGCATAAGAAACTGGATATTTATCAAAGAATCAGAGAAAAAGCAAGATTTTCAAATCATAAAAAGAATTACAATTTCGAGAAACGATCGCTATAAAATCTGAATTTTGTATAATAATCGCGGGAAAAAATACGAATTCCGTCCAAGGATAAAAAATCGCGATTTTGGTTAGACAATAGTAGAAAAAGCGGGATTTTTGTCAGAAGATAACAAAAATATGCGCTATTAATGTAAAAAAATTGCGACAACGGATCTTAAAAAATTCCAAATTCGCCCAAGGATGGTGATTTAGACCCCCAAAATTAGTTGCCAAACCAAAACATTTAGTCACCACGTGGCAATTGGTGACCGTAAATCTACACCCATAGATTCCAGATGTCGAAGTTTTCATCGATTTCAGATATGTAATTTTTTTCGCAGTAGCTTAATCACAACATTAAGTATTTTAAGTATTAAGTATCATTTCATTATTTGGATGATTTCTTGTAAATTATCAATTTAAAGGTAAATTTTTCGAAAGCGAAAATTATTTTTATACTGATATGCTTAGAAGTGATGTCAGATTTTTGAAAATACAACATTTAGAGATTTTTAAATGGTTTCTTAAATATTCATCGCAGCTTTTTGCTTTAAAAAAATTTATTTCTAAAAAAAAGAAGTACTTTGTTGACATGTGAATTTGTTGAGTTGTAAAATGTGACGGACTGATCGATTCGGATCTTTCATACAGTCTATAATACATATTAATGATACTAAAATGTATGGGATATTGAATTTTTTTTGGGAGAGGGATTTTTTTTTGGGGGGGGGGTAGGTGGAGTGATTAAATATTTAAAACCTTAGTGTATTCTACTGTTTTGTATGCTGATTTTTATTGAAGCCCAAAAATAAATAGTATTTATTAATTGAAAAATATTCAAAAATGTATACTTACTACTATTTTCGGAAAATAATTTAGCAGCTACTGTAAATTCTTGAATAAGATCCCACTCTATAATATAAATGTATGGGTAGGTTCTTTAACGAAGTTTCATTTTGAAACAATTTTGTTAAGAAAAAACGTCTCCCGCTGTTGGTGGAATGTGAATTAAAATATTCGAAAATATTTTTGTTTTCTTGCAAGATTTTACAGTGAGGGTGCACCACATCTGCTAAAGCCTCATATGATTTATCATCGGAAAACCTTTGGACTACTATTTCATATTATGAATCTTTCTATCCCCCAATCTTATTTGTATTTGCTTACCTCCGCCTGAATAGTTACTTTGATCTTAATTAAACTACAGCAAGATACGACATTATTTGATGGCTTGATTGAAGGTGAAATAATTCGTTGGCATTCAATTGATGAGGATTATTTTTGGTGTCAAACTATTGCGGGGGCATGCCCCTCGTGAGGAATGGAAATGATTTTTTTCTTCTGATGAATAATTTTAAAACTTTTGGTCTATACATTACTAAGTCCTCACTCTTCTAAATTAAGCTCATTTTTTTATCAGTAGGGGGCATTTTAATCTTTTAATTTGTTCATTACCACCTTATACTATTTTTCAAAAATGACGAAAAACCTTACATAACAAATACAACAATTAGCAGCTTCTTCCACAATTTTCGCGCAGTAAAGGGGTAACTATTTCTGACAGCATTGAAATAAAGATTATAAGCATAGAAATTGAAGATTCGCTTAAGTATATAAGCACAGACCGGGCATATATCGCTAACTCTGTAGTTTATAAACATGTTGTAATTTATAGTTTATTCTTTAAAGCAAAAGACGCAACTGAAAGCTGCATATACAAATTTCAGAAAGAACAATGTGTGGTCAAATGAGGAGCGAAATTGCAGATTTCATTACTTAGAAGGTTTTGCTAGTAAACAATGATCGCTTTTAGTATTGCATCAAACACCGAAACATGTCATTAAAACTTATGACCCATTTTCCATTTAATTAGTAAAATATTTTTGTAATTGATTGATCTTTCAGCACATATGTATATTTTTAATTCAATGTATATTGCTATATTGAGAAGATATTGTAGTTTCGATAACAATCGCAATTTGTGTAATCTGGAAATTCATGAAAATAATTGTGTCTTTTTCCCCCCCACAAAACGTATGTTCATTAAAAAGAGAAATTTTAATAAATGAATAAAACCCTGTTAACCCGTATAATGCTCTCCTAAAAAGACTTTGATAAAAAAATTATAAAATTAAAAACGATTTTATTCTCTGTGATAAGAACAATTAATCTTCTATTCATGATCTCATAAATCCAGAATTCTGCAATAATTTAAAATTAGTTTTTACGTTTAATATAATTCATAAGATAGTGATATCATGCATAACAGAACTTTAACTTAATAAATTAATTTTCAGAATGACATTGTATCAAACAATGAAACAAGCTTTTCAAGTATCGGTTTTCTTATTAAAAAAGAATAAATCCCTTGATTATTTTCTGCGTGATTGTCTTAACAATTCACAATTGTTTATAAGCATTGTTTATGGTTATAATGGGAATAAATAACGATGACGATAACAGCTTACAGTCAAGTAGAAATTATCCATGATTTCATCTTTGAATGTTTATCTAATTACTTTTTTAATATAAGTAGGTAAATAACTTGATCGAGAATAAGTCAGTGTGAAATTATAAAAATAATTCAAGAATTTAAATATTTAATTGTTTTGTCATTTTGTATGGAAACAGTTGACTTGGAAATTAGTAAAAAACATTTTTTTTTTCTTTTTTGAGGTATGAACTTGTTACTATTGTCATAGAATTACCGGAATTTATAAATATATCCTAATTTATTTTCAAGTTCCGCAGTTTTCTTACAGTAGTATTTAATCTTTATAGAATTAGATGCTAGAACCTCAGAAGCCAAGGATACAAATGATGAAATTGAGATTTGGAATAAATTGAGTTCAAAATTTCAACATCAATGGTAATCGACTGAATTAAAATATGAAACTGTTTTTTTATTCCACAGCGGTTGTTGAACTTCTTATTTCAATAACTGTTAAAGAATAGTAGAGTACAATATTTTAAAAAATTTAAGTAACTATTAAAAATTTTAATAGTTAAATAATGTCATGAGCTTAAGTTGTTGATCTCTAGAACGCAGTACATAATTAGAAAATCCTTTACCTTTATTTTTCTCCAAACAAACAGCCTATATTGAGATACTCTGTGCACTTATCTTACTTTAAAAAAATTGTCACTTATTCTTTTTGGCTTCTGTTGTTCTCTTATGAGAACCGCAGAAGCCAAGATCAATAAGTGACTAAATTGATCTAAGTGCACAGACGTCTGGAAATAGGCTTTTTTCTCAGGTAATGAAATATAATTAATTTTCTAATTATATCTTACGTTCTAGAGATCAACCTTTTTTGCTGAATAATAATTAATATTGATAAGTTACAAATTTAAGGAAAAATGCACCGTGCTTTTTTTTACAGTGTTTGAAATAAGAATTCAAAGACTAAAATGAAACAAGTGGAAGTTCCCTACTATAATTCAGTCAATTATTATTGATGTTCAAATTTAACATCATTTATCTTTGAACTCAATTTATTCCAGATCGAATTTTTGTCAAGTGTTCCCCTTGGCTTCTTAATTGCTCATATATCGCACAATAGTTTCTAGCAGCTATTCACAATATCTTCCAAATCTTTAATATAGGTACCGTAAAATGGGGCGAATAGGAACAGCAGGGTGAATAGGAATGAAAATCCCCGGTCATACAAATAAATTCATTATAAATATATGTGATGATATTTGTAGTTGTCAATTTTGTATAAGAAAATAATAACATTAAAAGTTGGGTAATTCAGTTTTGACATGTTGGCACCATTACTGGGGTATAAAGGGTGAGTCATAAATATCAAAACAATAGGCTATCTCCTTAAATATTGCCCCTAGACCCATACTTCAAATTGCAAAAATTCATAAAAAAGATGAATTTTGATAAGATAAGTTGCAAATCCGTGGGGGGGTCTGTTTAAAAAAATACGAAAATTAAATTTTTATACGGCCCCCAGAAGATAAAACTTCCAATTAGAAAAAAATTCTTTATCCCTTCCTGAATTGAACAAAACAAATTTCATCTCGATATCTGCAAATCCCCGAAAGATATTAATATCCAAAATTTTCCAAAAGTCCTGACTTACACCATTTAAGCATGCCTCTGAGCGCAGAAAAATCAGTTCATTTGAAGTACAATTAAGGGATCGACCATAAATTTACGTATTGTTAAATGTCGATCTAAGACAACACTTAAACTTTTAGATATAAAATAAAAGCGTAGAGGTTTTAGCTTTAAACTTCGATGAAATTTGCAAGATGTCTGCAGTATTTCGACCTTGCCGCCAACTTCGTAACTGGCACGACTCATTGAATGGACCGTCTTATTAAACACTTATTAAAAGTGTTATCAAATTAAGTGATATTAATTAAACTCTCATTAAAAGTGTCTTAAAAACTTATTGGAGCAGGTAATACGTTTAGTAAATATAGTAATAGCGAAAATGACTCTTCTATTAGAGGAATCAATGGAAATATATTTTAATAAATTACATAGAAATATTTTTAAAAATCTAATTTATGCTACAGTTAAACAGCTATAACGGACACTCCCGAATAGCAGACACCTCTGTTAAACGGACTATGTTTCAATCCCCATTCTCAAAACCTAAATTTGTGTATGTTTAACCTCTGAATAACGAACATTCCGAATAGTGGACATTATTTAAGGCGATAAAGGATGAAAAAGTATTTTTTAAGGACAAAAAAATGATAAAAAGTAAAAAGGCCTCTAAATTTATCAGGGAATTTTGTGGTTAATGAGCTGAGGAAAATCCCCCCCCCCCCCCCACGTTTAGAGTTGAAATGAAGGGGTTGCCAAGGAGGGACATCTTCCAGAGCATTTAAATATCCCCTCTGAAAATTGAGATTTTATGCTTTTAACAGCCAAAAAGTTCAATCCCCACCCCCGACCGGAACTCTATAATGTCCAATAAAGTCACTTTGAAAAACAAATTACATGTAATCGCAAGCAAAAGTTAACTTTTGTAACAGGGTTTTTTCACATGCATGTAATGAACAGTGGGTAAAGGTGTGTACAGTTTTATTTAGCCCCATTGCTTAAAAAATAATTTTAATTTCTGATTAATGATATAAAAGAGGTTTTAGGACACATAAAAGTCAATTAATAAAATGTTAAACGTTTCTTAGCACTTTTTGAACATCTTTGATTTTCCCAATAGCGGACACCTCCGAATAGCGGACAATTTCTGCGTTCCTGAGGTATCCGTTATTTAGAGGTTTTACTGTATTCAGTTTCAAAATTTATGAAGGTTTTAAACTTATTTTTACTTTTTTCTGTTTTTACACGAAGAAATTATTGGATTCATGAAAATTTTGAATTCCGGTTTTCGATGGATTCACACGTTTTAGGGCTCAGAGATACCGAAAAACATGTTTTTATGAAATGTCTGTCTGTGAGTCACAGCACAAAAATTTGAAATCGACGTAATAAAAAAATAAAGTTTAAATCAACTGACGCATTTAAACAGTAATTAAAGAAGGTGAAAATGGCAAAACTTAAACAAAATCCGAAATCGAAACTATATAGCATTTAAACGTTAGGAGCCCATCTTTGCCCATCTTAAAACTAAATGCACTTTACTGCATCAAATGTTTTTATTTAAGTATTTCTCATTTTTAAACTGACATGCGTCAATAACCGTCGGTTACGGTAACTTTTCAGCTCAGAAAATTTACTTTTAAAAATATCATTTGTTTACAAAAATTACTTTTTTTAATATTGCTATTTTAAATACTTTTATTTTTTTTAAATACATATTATTTAAAATGCTGAATTAAAATTGAAAATTAGACATTTTCGTTTAATCAAAAGAAAAAAATTCAACGCGACAAATAATATTTTGAGTTATAACAATTTTAATTTACTCATTTTTTTTTAATATTAAGAAGTTTTATGATGTGATAATGCTTACAAATTATATGGTTAACCATCAAAAAACATTCAAAATTCCAACTTTATAAATAAATAAATAAAATAAATGTTTCCTGGACCCATTACAGCAACACTGTTTCTTCAATTACACGCTTTTGATTTTGTGTCTGATCCCTTGAAACCTCACGATTTATTAAAATTGTTATAACTCTCTGAGTTTTGAAGATATCAAGATGAAATTTTTTTTGTTCAGTTCAGGAATGAATAAGGGAAATTTTTCTAATTGGATGTTTTATCCTCTGGGAGCAGTATAAAATTTTAATTTTCCTATTTTTTAAAATAGACTCCCCATGAAGTTGCAACTGATCTTATCAAAAAATTCACCTTTTTTATGAAACTTTGGAATTGGCAGTATGGGCAATATTTTAGGAGATAGCTTATTGTTTCGATATTTATGACTCACACTGCATAAAAAAAAACTTCAAGAGGATCCTCAAAAGACTCATTTTTTCAACGTCATTAAAACTTTGTATGTAACTACAGTATTTTTCATATTCTAAACCTAAGAGAGGATATTTTTAATTAATGATAGACCTGTAAACGATATTTCGTATTAAATTCTACTTATTTCTAAACTACATAATGAAGAAATGAAAAATGGCTTGTATCATCAAAGATTTAAGATTTACGGGGTTAATCGGAACACGTTTTCTCTCATGGTTTAGTTTTCTATACAGTAATAGTCTCATGAAATATATGAAAACATATGTATGAATATATATTGTAACAATATTTTGTTTTTTCTAATTACTTGAACAATATAAAGGTGCCAAGACTTGGTTAAACAAAAAAGTCAAAAACTAATCCGACAGACATGGAACACACAATAAAATAATTTAAAAATAGCAAATTAGTTAGAAAAACTGCACGGAATTATTTTGTAACATCCACAGCATTACACAAACATCTCAAAATGAAAAACCAACTAAAACCAACTGCAAACAGTACTAAGGTATGGGGATAAGGACGTATTAGTAGATCGTATTTATGCATGCAACGATTAGGGCTACTCAATGTATTCACTAACCCAATGACTACAAGTAAATGATAACACAGAACAGGGCTGAATTTGTATTAAATTCTACTTCAGCAATTCCAATATAATTTCTTAAAATAAATTTTAATTTTTCTTGATTTCAAAGTTGTTTTATAATTTTTAAAAAGGCATATCTTTACTTGTATATAAAATAAAGGCTTGGTTTCACAGTAACTACCTGTTCCTGTTCATCCCTTATCTTTATTACGTGTTTTTATTAACCGTATTAAAGTTTGAATCGGAATAAATAAAAATTATAACATTTATTTCGATTCACCCCTATCTGCGGGGTGAATCGGAACACCATTAAAAAAATAAATAACATTTATATATAAACAGTAAAAATTTTTCGTTTTTGTTGAAAAAGGAATGAACAAAACAAGACCAAAATTTCTAGTAGAAAAATTAAAAATCAGTTGTTGCTTTTTTTTTAACGTTAAAGTTGAAAAATGTTCCGATTCACTCCATTTAAGGTACCTCATATTAATTACAATTTAGTTTGAAACTATAGTAAAAGCGCTTAAAAATAATGCAAAAATTTATAATTATTTTGTTTGCATTCTAAATTATGTGCGAGTTGTCGTTTCTTTAAGTTAATCCATATAGCAAACATAATGAATTGCATACATTACAAACATAATGAATTAAGTGTTTAACCCCTTCGCGACGGGGGAATTTTGCGAAATTTTTAATGTTTTGTTACCGTTTTTTTTTTTCTAACTTTGCCTTATTGAATCGAGACAATTTTACTTGTGACGGAAAAACAACGATTCTTAAGCTTTTTTGCGGAACGCATACGTTTTGCTCGTCCCCTAGGGGTTAAATAATTCATCAATCGCTTTGCGGAGGTACTTTTGAAACAATAATTTTTGAACCACAAGTGCTTATTCGATGATGCAGAAAAACAAAAATGAAAAAAAAATGTTCTATTCCATAGAGGTAGAAGTTTGTTCACATTCAAAATACAAGCAATGGATTTAGCAACTGGAAATATCTTCACGTAAAACATACATGATTGTTTTTATTTTCATTAGTACAAACTTCAAGAATTTTCATAATGGATAGTCAGAGATGAATGAAGCAGTTTCAAGCGAACAGTGTGAGAAATTCTTTCCAAAAACTTTTCATTTTATTCTGTCTCAGATTGCTAACAAAATGCTGATTCTGTACGAAATTGAAAAGGAAGAATAAAAAAAAAATTATTTGCTGATTTAGAATATTGGCGTTCAAAATAAAACTAAAAGTTTTATCCGATGATATAGAAAAAATGTAAGTCAGCGCATTGTATTCTAGTGTCGCAATTTTCAAGTGCTGTGGGAAAATATTCCCGACATAATAGACAATTATACAGCGCCTCAGCCATATTTCTCATCATATGACCTGGATGCCATAGAGAAGTGAAGAAGCATATTCTTTTGACGTGAGGTAACTTGCTTTGGGGATACATTTCCGAAATCACAGCCTCGAACCCAAAGAGAGAATAGGACCCATTCTATAAGAGATGTTTATTCACTTTACTTTGTTCAAAAATTAACAAACTGGGCTGTCTGAGAGCAATTTTGTTTTCGGATATCTTAGTATCCTAAACCATGTAAAACGATGGAAAAAGAGCTCCGTTAGAATACTTTCTTGTACTGAAGATAGAAAAATGCGAAAACTTCAATTACTGACCTGAGTTATGTTCTATTTATTATAAAAAAATCTTTGATTGTTTTTGTTTATAACCAAAATTCGTAATATTTACGAACCTCTTACTATTCACATTAATTTAATGAAATATTAAACTATATTAATATTTATTTAAGAAAAACTCCTCTATAGGAACTGCAAAATTAAAATATATTTTATATTATACTTTTTACAGATATAGATCTTTATAATATCTCTATCAAATGAGGCATACGTTTTCTTGTGACTACTATTTATTAATAATAAATTCTCGCTAAAATAATATATTTAAAGATTTTTAAAGGAAATATTTTTCTGTCGTACTGGTATTTAAATAAAAAACATTTTTTTAATGAAAAAGGTATGTGATTTTTTTTTTTTTTTTACTCCCATAAAATACAATTAAATTTTACGAAAAGAAAAATATACTCTTCATTTTTTAATTCTAATTTTGGTATTTAATTTTTAAAACAAAAATAAAAATTAATGAATAAAAAAGGATAAAATTAATTAATAAAAAGTATTAAAACTATGCTGTATTATTTAAGTAACACCCACTAAAGTGTATTCAAATCTAATTGTCAAAATTAAATAAGCCATTAACATTTCATTCTTCTTAGTTTAGGATAATTTGAACATTAAAAGAATTTTCGGTGAATTTTTCGAAATGAATCTTTTAATGTTTTAATGAACTGCTTATATAAAGTAAGCATTAGATTTAAGATATGTATGCATGGAATACATTTTTCAATATATGAAAATTTATGTCTGTTATTGAAGAAGACATTTATCGAGGGTATATGAATGTTGTTTAATTTAATCATATTATCAACGTTCGAGTATTTTGTTTAATATGGTAAAAAACATTCTTATCTTGTTTTTGTTTAATTAGATGAAACTAAATTTTATGAAATAACGCAAATTTACTTAAAGGAATCATGGTATCTCATTTTTAATAACATCGCATAAGTTTGTACAATGTGAAAAAATAAAATTTCAGTTACATAAAGTGCATGTAAAATAATATCCCTGTTATAAAGTTTAATTTTATTAGGCTCTGTGCAAATATAATGTTATCAGTTTAGAGGTAGAGGAAAGGGATCTGGCGTATGATATCGTAAGGTATGTCTAAGCGGAGGGGAGGTTTGATCAGATGTCGATATCATATTTGGTACAATTAAAGTTTTTTCTTTTTATTTTTAGCATGGTACAAAATAGCATGTTACCTTTTTTAAGCCTGTGATCAATTTTTATAAAAATACAAAAAAAATATTAAAATTCTTAAATTATTATTAAGGTTATTTAATTCTAAAACATGGAATACCAAAACGTTTGACATTTCTATTCTTTTACATATGTGTATGCATAAATAATCACGGTTTGAGAAGCCCACTTGTATTGCTGACAAGAATTTGTGTCTGCCCCCCCCCCTTCTCCGTTCGGAGCAGCAGGATTTGTTTATTACTGGTGAATGCCTTATGTAGCAAAATTCTCTTATAAAATGCTTTTAAATAGTAACTGATTCTGTTAAGTTTTTTTTTTTTTTTTTTATATGACGTCTTTTTAAATGCAAAGTGATATTTTATTAATTTCTCTTGTTTTGAGTCAAAAATGTATGTGTTAAATAAATGTAACCAGTTTTGTATATCACTTCAATTTTTTTTTTTTTTTTTTTTTTTTTTTTTTACATAACATTTTTTTTACATATTATCACTCAAAGTAGGAAAGGAGGAATACGAAAGATAATGTCATATGATATTGGAAGAGGGGAGGGGATAAAAAGGTAGCAAAAAGTTGATATTACTAACCAAATTTGCACTTACTTTAATATTTATGATAATATTATACTTTAATATTTACACAGGCCCTAAACTGTAAGTGTTTTCGAGTTTTAGATCAAGGTCACAAATAAAGCATGATTCAAACAGCTTCAGATAAACACATGCACATTTATTGCGCTGTTATTTATTCTTTTACATTATCATATAAACAAAATGGCCACTAATAAGGGTAAAAATATGTTGCAGAGTTGGCTGATTTCAAATTAGAAAACAGGAATTCTGCTTCTTGAGATATTAGTTTTAATCTCTATTAAAAAGAATTATATAAATATAAATAGTAAAAAATATATTTTAGTTTTAAGACTTATACGCCCTCTTATACTATATAAAAAGAGATCATTTGCATCCGCTGAATAATTTTGCACTTACGATCCTGTCTTTAAATAACATCTACAGAAAAGTATCATATGACATCACTATCGCAGAATACTATACAAACCCAGTAAAAAGAGAAAGTAAGAAGAAATTTGTTCAAAACAAAAAAAACTGTCTTATCATACATATGCCTTCATTTGTTTCTAGCATTAATATAGATGCTTAAAATAAAATAAAGTTAAATAGCCCCATATTTTATCAAAAAAAACTATTCATTTATAATTTTTCAAAAAAGCACGAATTTTATTTGCAATTTTTTCAGTTTTCATAGAAAAATGAAAATTAAAATATATTAATCTACCATTTTTCAAACATTTTTAAATTATTTTTTACAGAAATGGTGTATTTCAGTTGCCAATTTCAAAGAATTATTGTTAAAAACTACAAAAAATTAATATCGCAAAAATTAATTGAGAAGCAGTTTACAAATAAATTGTATTTAAAAGTATTTTTCCCTAAAACGACTGAATAAAAATTTAAAATGTCCAATGATTAGAAGTTTAAATAATTTCAGCAAAGATTATCCGTATTTAATCATTGTGTTACACCCGGCTACTAATTTCCATTCACTCAAGGATACAGCGCTTGGCGAAAGTCAAAGTGTGCCAAATGTTTTGACTGGCATCGAGGCATTTTCTCGCGCATCATGGCTGTTTCAGACATTTTACTTACAATTTTTGTCGTATATGAGGCACTTGGAAGCTATTGTAAAGAATCAGAGGTATAGCGAGGTGGTTAAGGCAAAAAGCTTGTAATTATAAGATTGTGAGTTGCATGCTTGCTCTTGTAGAATTTTGTTTTGATTTTTATTTAAATAATCAATAAAGAATGTTATAAAAATCAGTTACTTTGTATTAGTTTTATTGTCAATTAGACAAATTTTAATTACAATTAATTTATAAAATTTAATTTAAAATTTTATTACATAAAGTTTAATTTGAAATAAATGTAAATAATTAATACAAATTTTTAAATTCTGCTTTTTAATAATTAAATAAATGTAATTAAAAAAATAATAATTATTAAAATAAAGTAAAAAATATTTTTATTTTAGTTATGCTACCGCCGTGTTGTAAGAGATGAATATCAAATTAGTAAAACCATTTTACTAAAGTTCTTATGTTTCAAAATGAGGCATTCATACACAAACACACACAAAAAAAACTATATTATTTAGTATTAATTTAAATAATATTGTTCCATTTATAATTATAAAGTAGAGAAACATAAAAATATTAATTATAAATATTCAAATTTTAATACTTCTATGTATTTAATTAATGAAAATAATTTATGAAAAAAAGGAAAATCTTTAATCTTCTTTAATCTTCCACTAACATAATTTAAGATTTTCTTTAAAAAATATTATCAATATTTAAATATACATAACTAATATTAACTATTTATTAATTACTAATAATATATATATATATATATATATATATATATATATATATATATATATATATATATATATATATATATATATATATATTTATAAATTATATTAATTAACATTATTAATTATTACATATATAACTAATATTAATAAGTATTATCATTTAAACAGATAATTATTGTTTTTAATGTTTTCGTTTAGTGATTTATTATTAATTTTCTTCAATTTTCAGTATCTAGTGAGAGATTAAATATGAAAAAAAAATAATCTATATTAGATAAAACTTTTAAGGTGGTTTTTTTGATAAAACGTGATATTTGTTTTGTATTTGTACTTTGTACAAATTCAATCAGTATATGCAATGCATGTATATTTAGTTTAGACTTATCAATTTATGAATAGGAAGGGTGCATTAAATCACAGTGTCACAAAAGTTTATGTAAATTCCCAAACATATTTTATTTCAAATGAAAAATTTCCAAGTATAACAAATATTTTAATTTTAACACAATTAATTATTAGCTGAAACATATACTTTTTTGATGATTCTTAGAATCTGGAAACTATACTTTTTTTTACATATGTTATCAAAATTAATGATATATTTGTAAGACATTAAAACCTGAATAGATCAGAACGGATGATATCGAAATTATGTACATTTTCTAACTATATAATTAAATGAGCTAACTATATAACAATTATATAATATACACATATATAATATTTAAGCAGACATGTATGAATGTATAAGTTCATACATACTATGTATATATGCTGATATTTAGGAATATATTCATATATATTTCCAACATAAAGAAGTTTTAATTTATCAATCTTAGTGCATTGCTATACTTGGTGATTTATATCACATTAGTAAAATAAATAAATAAATAAAAATTTAATATAGCAGATCTCAGTATTTTCTTATAAAAAACTTAAATTAATACTTACCAAGAAATAAATTAAACAAAATAAAATTTATTTTAAACTATTATGATATAATTTATACGAATACAATAACAGCTCTCTTTCGTTCATCTTTTTTATTTTTTCATTATTATATTATTCATTATAAACTGAAATACTATAAGAAATGTAAAGAAATATAAATTAGAATTTAGAAATTAAGTTAACACAGCAAGTTACTCCTATATGTATTTAATTAATATTTGGTGGTATAAAAAAGAAAATTTCATTTAATTTATTATTTATTTTTCAAATATCAGGTAACCAAGAAAGTTCGTGCGGTTTTTATCAGACATACAAAACGACCCACAAAAACCTCAACACTTATTTTATTCTTTGAAATAATCACCATTGGCTTCAATTACTTGTTCCCAATGAGACACAAGCCTATAAATACCCTTTTTGAAAAAATCTTTTGGTTTAGAGTCCAAAAACTGGGTTATAGTTTTGTGACATCATCTTCGGTTTGGAACTGCTGTTCCAGCAGGTGATTATCTATGGCCAAAAACAAGTAATAGTCCGATGGGGCGATGTCCAAGGATAAATGTGGGTAAGGCAAAACTTCCCAGCCCAATGTTTATTATCACGCCCCTGATCGCTTTGGCCGTATGAGGTCTGGCGTTATCATGGGGGGAGAAGAACCCTTCTCCTGTTGAGCAGCGCTGGCTGGTTTTCGAGCAAAGAAGCTGAAATCCTTTTGAACTGCGACGTAGACTTCGGCTGTGATTGTTTTCCCACTTTTTAAGAATTCATAGTGAACTATACCAGCGCTAGTCCACCAAATACACAGCATTATCTTTTTTGATGGATGTCCGGTTTAGCAACCAATGAGACGGAACCAGAAGTCGACCAATGATGTTTTATCTTTCAGTTATCATACATTACCCATTTCTCGTCACATGTCAATATCTGGTCCAGGAAAGAGGTTTTTTGTAGCGCAACAGCAATGACAAGCAGATGTTCAATCGTTGGAGTATGTTTTCCTCGGACAGGACATGAGGAACCCACTTATCAAGTTTCCACGACATCCCAAGGCTATGGAGATGCGATAGAATGGTTTCGTCAGATACCTCAAACCTTTGCGCAAGCTCCTGGCATGTTAGATCAGGATTTCCTCTTCCAGCTGGACTTGGTCTAAGAGGGATGGACGATCAACACGGGGCTTGTCTTCGATGCTCTCTCTCCGGACGAAAATCTGCTGAACCACTTTTGAGCGGTCCGTTCACTCACTTGTAAGACATTAAAACCTGAATAGATCAGAACGGATGATATCGAAATTATGTACATTTTCTAACTATATAATTAAATGAGCTAACTATATAACAACTATATAATATACACATATATAATATTTAAGCAGACATGTATGAATGTATAAGTTCATACATACTATGTATATATGCTGATATTTAGGAATATATTCATATATATTTCCAACATAAAGAAGTTTTAATTTATCAATCTTAGTGCATTGCTATACTTGGTGATTTATATCACATTAGTAAAATAAATAAATAAATAAAAATTTAATATAGCAGATCTCAGTATTTTCTTATAAAAAACTTAAATTAATACTTACCAAGAAATAAATTAAACAAAATAAAATTTATTTTTAACTATTATGATATAATTTATACGAATACAATAACAGCTCTCTTTCGTTCATCTTTTTTATTTTTTCATTATTATATTATTCATTATAAACTGAAATACTATAAGAAATGTAAAGAAATATAAATTAGAATTTAGAAATTAAGTTAACACAGCAAGTTACTCCTATATGTATTTAATTAATATTTGGTGGTATAAAAAAGAAAATTTCATTTAATTTATTATTTATTTTTCAAATATCAGGTAACCAAGAAAGTTCGTGCGGTTTTTATCAGACATACAAAACGACCCACAAAAACCTCAACACTTATTTTATTCTTTGAAATAATCACCATTGGCTTCAATTACTTGTTCCCAATGAGACACAAGCCTATAAATACCCTTTTTGAAAAAATCTTTTGGTTTTGAGTCCAAAAACTGGGTTATAGTTTTGTGACATCATCTTCGGTTTGGAACTGCTGTTCCAGCAGGTGATTATCTATGGCCAAAAACAAGTAATAGTCCGATGGGGCGATGTCCAAGGATAAATGTGGGTAAGGCAAAACTTCCCAGCCCAATTTTTATTATCACGCCCCTGATCGCTTTGGCCGTATGAGGTCTGGCGTTATCATGGGGGGAGAAGAACCCTTCTCCTGTTGAGCAGCGCTGGCTGGTTTTCGAGCAAAGAAGCTGAAATCCTTTTGAACTGCGACGTAGACTTCGGCTGTGATTGTTTTCCCACTTTTTAAGAATTCTTAGTGAACTATACCAGCGCTAGTCCACCAAATACACAGCATTATCTTTTTTGATGAATGTCCGGTTTAGCAACCAATGAGACGGAACCAGAAGTCGACCAATGATGTTTTCTCTTTCAGTTATCATACATTACCCATTTCTCGTCACATGTCAATATCTGGTCCAGGAAAGAGGCTTTTTGTGGCGCAACAGCAATGACAAGCAGATGTTCAATCGTTGGAGTATGTTTTCCTCGGACAGGACATGAGGAACCCACTTATCAAGTTTCCACGACATCCCAAGGCTATGGAGATGCGATAGAATGGTTTCGTCAGATACCTCAAACCTTTGCGCAAGCTCCTGGCATGTTAGATCAGGATTTCCTCTTCCAGCTGGACTTGGTCTAAGAGGGATGGACGATCAACACGGGGCTTGTCTTCGAGGCTCTCTCCGGACGAAAATCTGCTGAACCACTTTTGAGCGGTCCGTTCACTCACTGAAGTCTCTACAAACACGGAGCATATTCTTCTAGCGGCTTCTACAGTTTTTTTTTTCCTTATTTGAACTCGTAGAGAAAAATAGGCCTCAAAATCTCCTTTGTCAACGATTGTACTTCCTACAAAACTGATATCGAAACGTGAGATTCGTTAAAGAACTCCCTACTGATTGCAATTTAAAGGCAATATACAGAAATGACGTCATCAGAATCAGTATGACCACGCCTACAAAACCACGCCCACGTTCTCAAAAACCGCATGAACTTTCTTGGTTACCTGATAAATTATTTATATAATACATTTTTTCAGTAGATGGCGACACTATACGATGTTATCAAGGAATCTTGGAAAAGGAGTGAATGATGGATGGAATTGCTCTTTTTCCTCCAAACCATTTGGCACGCTTTGACTTTCTCCAAGTGTTGTATCTTTGAGTGAATGGATATTAGCCACCCGGCGTATAAAACCTAACGTTATTTTTGAAAGACGACACTTGAATTGCTGGAAGAAAGAAATAACACAGTGGTGACAAATAAAAAACATAACGCCGCTTTTTTTCATTTTGGTGATATAAAAGAAGATTGTGTATAATTTCCACCACGAACTAAATATTTGCCAGAGTTGAGACACATTATTAAAGATGACTTTTCTTTCATTATTCCGAAATTGTTGAAAAAGTTTGCGTAGAATCGCACTTTCAGTTGAAAATTTATTGTATAACTAAAAGTAAACATATTGAACATTTGTAAGTAAAACTAGGTTCATTTATCTAGAATTCATGAAGCATTCATCTAAAATGCATGATTTCTTGTAAAAAATATAAATTAAACGGTTATAGTAAACAATTGAAACTAGGGTAATCTTTTATAGACGCGATGTATAATAAATCAAGTCAAAATCATTAATAAAAGAAAACAATGTATAAAAGTTACATAAGAATATTAAAAATATTTTTTTTACATTTAAAATGTAGTACCTTATTATCTAAATTTTTATCTTTAAAAATTTTATTTATGTTCTTATCTATGTAACAGCACATGTTTATCATTTTGTAATATTATGTAACATATATTATAAAACAAAAACATTTTGCTTAGGCAAAAAGAATTTCATTATTTTATTTTTTACATAACTAAGGTGAATAGAAAGTTAATTTAACAAAACACTTACACAAAATAAGTAATTATTTTAAGACATTTATCCGCTGAGGCATGTTTTCTTAGCAATATAAAGATGTTTTTATAGAAGTCATTTCTTGAGGAAATATTAATATTTACCTTTATTTGAGTTAAATTACATTATTTATCTATTTATTTCAATGTTTTATACGTTGGTTTTTGTAAAAGAAAATTTAAATCCGATATTGCAAAGCACTTTTAATTAGATGGAAATTCAGAGTTTCTAAACAGTATTGTTTTTGTGTAAAATTTTTTGCTATAGTTGCTGTATTAATTTTGTATTAATTACTGCAGTTTTAACTATTAATTGAAAACGCAAGTTATTAACCCTTTCGGGTCTGCTGTACTATTAATAGTACATGTTTTTTTATCGAGTATTATATTGTCTTAACAACTACTTAGTTACTTTTGACACATAGAATGATAGTGCAGGGCTATGTCTTTCTTATTATGACTTCATTTATATTTTGACATTGGGTAGTAACAATAATAAAATTTTATTTAATTCTTTGCACCTTTGGCGATTCTTTTATTTATACTCATAATTAATTCTTTAAATTTAAAATAAAAGTATCTTTTCTGAACCAATTATGTGAGATAAATCCCAAAAAACATTAGAAACTTGAACTACTCTCTCCAAGCCTGTTGTAATGTGTTTATTTCCAAACATCTTCGAAAACCCTTCTTTAACTATTATCATATAACAATGAATCGAATATTACACAAAATAAGTACATGCGCTAAATTTCAGACATTGAGATAATTTTTAAACGTCACTAAGTTTATTCGGTTAGCCACAATTAACGTTTTTAAAATAAATTTAATTTTCTTCTCAAAAGAGAAAAAAATCAGATCCCGAACAGGTTAATTTAACACACATATCTCCTAGATTATTATTTATTTATTTATTTATTTAATTATTTTTGGTGGAAAATTAGAAATACCTTTAAAATGTTATTGTTCGTCTAAATCAAATTATCAATTTCATTATAATACAGAATTAGAAATCCTTTTATTTCTACATGTGATGATTAAATTGATTCGAAAATTAAATATTGTCAACTGAAATTAGAAGTTGAATAGAAATACTGAGACGTTAACACAACAGCATTAAAAGATATTCAGCTTATCTACTAAACTGGAACGATCTAAAATCGAAATTATAATGTTATGTCCTTATACATCCCGTAAAGAAATAAAAATAAACATTCCTATGTTTTGAAACTCAAAACATTATATGTGATTCATATTTTACTACTTTTACTTTTTTAGCTTTTTCTTTTTGCTAAATACACAGAATTCCAATTATTTTTTGCAATATACTTTTTTATCTACGTTGAAAAAAATTCTATCATATATTGCATTTTAAAAACAAATGCATTAGTTAGTTTTTTTTTTTTGTTTTGTTTTTTGGATAATGTGATTTATTTTACGTACTTTTAATATTCAAGAATGCCTTTATAATAAGTAATTTATTATTTCTGAGAATTCTCCCTGCATAATTGTATTTTATTTTAAATAGATTATTCACACTCTCTTAAATACTTTTAGTTTCAAATACTAACATAATGTTATTTTTACAAGCAAAAATATCTTAATTTAATTTAAAATTGTGTTATTCCTGATGGAAACGTGAAAGTCGCTTTTGTACTAATGAATATTCTAATTCTGTTACTCATTGGAGCGAGAAAAAGAAGAAGAAAATCTAAAATATCTAATAACGATGCTTTTAAAATTCAGAAAAGAAATTTTATCAGGATTAACATGAGAATATTCAAATATAATTCTCACAATTAATTAATGCTGCATTTTTTCATTATTAGTAGATAGCTTAACATATGTTTAATGTAACAAAAAATGTGCTTACACAAACATTATTTATTTCAACTTCTCTTACTTATTTGAAGAAAAATTTAAGTGAATTAATTCAAATATCCCTAAAAAATAATTAATTTAATGTATATATTTACGAAAGACATTTTCTTTTTCAATTTAAATATGTTATTGTAGTAGTTTTTTAACTGAAACACGTTGTTACTTGTTTTGACCCCAGTGTCTATTGAGAGAATTATTTTCACCTTTTCTATAAAATGTCTGTCTTTTTGACAAAACATACAGTTTAACCAACTCTTTTTATACGATGACTTAATAAATTTCCTGATTTTTTAAATATCATAAATCATATGAGACTCCTTATATTTTTAATTTAATTAGAAATTATGGCAATATTATGTATAATATATTTTTTGATTGGAATTTCTGAAAATAGAAAATTGTAAAAAGCAACAAGTAATGTAATGTAGCATAAGACAAACTTTTATAAAAATTTTTGATTAAAGTTTTATTATCGTCAATCGAAAATACTTAATATAGGTTTGGAAATATTCATTGATAACAGTGTCTGATTAAAGTATTATTACCTTGAATTGAAAATGTTTAACATAGTTTTGGGAGATAATTATTCATGCCCTATGTAAATCAGCAATTAATCATGATAATGTTTAAATACTAAATATATAATAAATATCATTTGAGCTTTACAATTGCCATTCAGGCTAATCGGTTTAATTTGGACACTGTCACAATATTATTTGCTAATCCTGTTACATGCAGAATAACGGAATAATACTGCCTGTTATCGCGATCGTGTAGTTTCATATTTCTTTATAAATTCTACTATGTTTCATTCAATAAATTCGGTCAATTTTCCGGCAGAAATATTTTATAGTTAAAATACATTTATTTTCAATAAAATGGATAAATAAATCATATTATCTCGATTTTTTATATTATGTCATAAACGTTGCTCTAAAGTATAATGGGGACCACAAGTGTGTGTGAAAGTGAAGGGTGAGTATTGAATGTTGGGGGAGGAATTCTACAAAAAAACTAAAACTTTCATAATATATTTTTGAATTAAAGGTTTAGGAATGTCACTAAAGCCAGAGCAAAAATCAAATAAGAGCGTAGAAATATTAATAAAAGTTCAATTCTTTTAAACATGTAACGCAAAGTGTCATTCTAGAGTTCAAGAAAAGAAGAAAATTTTTTACATCCTGAAGTTAACTAGTGTTTTTAGATTTATAATTTATTATTTGTTTCGCATTACTCTGTTCGTAACTAATACAGAGCTAATTTACATGGATTTTTTAATTATATTTTTAATTAAAAATAATAAAAAATCTATATATATGACAGGCAACATAAGTAGCATTGCGAGAAATTCACTTAAGTTATTTCTCCATTTTTCATGTTAAAGTCATAAACCTTATGCATTAATCTATGAAGAAATATACTTCATATGGCAAAATATCAATATTATATACAATGAATTAGCAAAAGAAATTGTACTTGTATTTATTGATGCTTGCATTTGATTGCTATTATCTCATAAAAATGCTTTTTTTAAATAATCAATTAATAAAGCAGAGACTTTTCAAGTGGACATAAGTTACATAAGGGTTGGTTGGTTGTATAGGGTTTAATGGCGCAAAATCCTAATACATAAGGGGTATTATATTAGACACAACTGGGTGTTATGAGGTTGTGCTGGTATATCCAATTATATTTGTTAAAAACTTTTATCCCGCATAATAGAAAACATTTCATTTCGTCAGTTGGAGAAAATAGTAATGTGACGTGAGTGAAATGAATATATCGTCAAATGATGAAAAAAAGAAATGTGAAAAATATTTTATATCTATTTTAAACAAATTATTTTTGATTTATTTTCTTTTTAATATTAAATTTATGATTTGCGAGAATACCTAACGTAATAGTTAAAAAAGATAATTTTCTTATTCAGTGATCAAAAATACTCAAAAATCAAATGAAAGTTTGAAAGCAGCACTATCGCGTCTATTTTATTGTATCAAATGTTTGCTTTTGTTTCACATTTTATCTTTTAAAAAGACGCTTTGAAGAAATTTTTTACGCAATCCTAAAAAATCAAGATCATTTCAGAATTCACCGTTGCAAAATACATAAGAATTAATTATGAAAAGCACAACACAACCCAAATTTTGAAGGCGAGTATAATCACCTCGTTCACAGGACATTTGATTTAAACAGTAAATTTATAATATTTAGAGTGGATTTTAATACAGTTTAATGAAAATACATTGCACCTACCATACATAATTTCTAGATATTTGGGTCACATGACTTAATGTTAATTCATCATCAAATTAATATCAATATTGTGAATGGCTAATAAGAAAAAACTAATTCATTTTCGGAATCTAATTTGTAAAAAACAGTTTATGATAAAATATTGTCTGAAGCACACATAACCTTGTGATGTAACACATATTCTATTATATATATTTCTATTCATTTTTCAAATGTGAGTTCCCCCCCCCCCTCTTTTAAAATTTAATTTTAAAAGAAAAGCATTTTTAATACGTATTTTTATTGTGTGTTCGTCTCCAAGTGCATATAAAATAACGATAATAAATAAAAAAAAACAAGTAACAAATTAGTTTTAAAATATCATTCCATTTCTAGATTTTTCTTTCTTGTTCGTTCTTCAGTTGATTAAATATCAAACGACTGTTTTAAATAACTGCTATTTTTATTTCCCAATCATTTCATTTTGTCTTGTATAAAGAACTTAATTTGTTACCGATTGAGTAATTCTGTTTAGGGTTGCCGGCTGCTGCACGTTCTCGCCACGAGCGATAAAGACTATATTCTTGGCAACGCTCTTTTTTTAAATTTCCCCTTTGCTTATCATGTAACGGTGCTTTTTACCTGTACAATGTTTTGCTCGGATTGGGAATCTATTCTATGCCAAAAGACTTTTTTGGCGTTTGTAAAAATGTGAAATTTTTGTCAGTTTTATGTTTTGACTTGGTGAAGAAACACGCTTGATCGCTGTTGTCAAATTGACAAATATTTTCTTTATTATGTTCTATGCATGCTGCATTAGTGCACCTTTGAGTGAATAAGCTATTTTACCGATGTTTGATGTGCTCAAAATTTCAAGTGTTCTTCAAAAATAAAGACAATTTAGTTATGATATTTGTGAACTGAGTTTTCCTAATCAAAGTAACGCCTTCTACACTTCGTTCCAGAAAAAAAGTAAAACAATGATCCTGGGTCTCTCTACGATATTGCAATACGATCCGGCCTATCACATAAAAAAAACGTGCCTTTTATTTCATTTTTTTGCTGCGATCTCGGCCTAACTCATAAAATGTCCTCTAATTTTCAAACTTCGCCACCACAGAGCTATTTTGCCATCATAGAACTTTGGTGCCGTAAAGAAGGGTTTTTTTTCTGGAGAAGTTGTCCAAGTATATGCAAAACAATGAAACGAAAGTATGATTTGTATATGCACCGCATTTTGTTTGGAATTCCGGATAGTACGGTAAAGAAGTGTTTTCGAAAGAATCGTGATTTCGACATTTATAGTATCTACTGGTGCTAGTGGTGTTCAAATACAAGACATGTGAGATATGCTGCACGAAAATACAACGTACAATCCTGGAATGTTTCAAACGGAATTTCAATTCTACAAAATTATTGTCTACAGAGTCGTTCTAAAAAGATGTGTCATGGTTTTTCTGTTCTGTGTGGGAGCATCTAATTCAAATCGTGCTTAATGTGGACCGCCCCCCCTTTAGAATAAAAAAAAATTAGGAACGCTGAACACAAATGCTTAGTAACTGCATCAACTCAATTAAATAATAGTCTCAGAAAGAACATATTTTTTTTTAAGTTTTTTTTTTGTTTCTCGTTATTTTTTCCATAAAAAAGGGGAATGTATTTATTTTTTTTCTTATGTTGTTTTCAGCTATGAAGAAAGGTAATGTACAGATTCTTTTTCTTTATTTTCTTTTTGTGTTTCATATTATATATTTGTTTTTATGTTATTATTATTTGTAATTGATTATGATATATTTGAACAAGCTTAAGTATTTATAAGTATATATTTTATTTGAAAATGACTTCATCAAAAAATAATTTTAATATTTCTGTACCTTGCTATGAAGGTGATCCAACCACTTTGGATTTTTTCTTTGATGTAGTTAGTAATTATGCAAAAATACAAAAATGGTCAGATGATCAGGTGGTCTTGTTTCTTAAAACAAAATTAGCAGGACCTGCCCTAAAGTTTTTTCTTGAAAATGACAAAATTAGAAATTCAAACAGTGTAAAACTAATTAAACAGGAACTTTCACGATTTTTCTCCAAAGAAACTCAAACAGTTATAGATATCGAATTTGATAACATAAAACTCTTACCTAATGAAAGTATAAGTAACTTTTCCCATCGATTGAACACCATGGCCAGTAAGGCTTTTAAAACGAAAGATCCTGAATTTCTTAACGAAATAAAATATAAAAAACTTTTGCATTGTTTATCAACTGATATTCGAATAAAAATTAAGGAGGAAAAAATTGATGACTATGACAAAGCTGTAGAAAGAGCAGAGTTTTTGCAAAATATTTTGTCAAATGAAAAATTAATTAATATTCATAATGAATATTCTAATTATATTGATTTTTCTAAACAGATATCTGAATTATCAGAGAAAATAAATGCTTTGTCATTTGTAAACAATACACAGAAAGATGACACTATACAAACCCAAACACGTCCTAGTTTTCAGGACACTCGTGAGTTGTACAAATCAAAAATTCTAGAAATTTTGATTTTAAGTTTCAAAATAAAAATAACAGAAAGGTAAATATTTGTCAAATTTGTTCTAAGCGAGGTCATTTGGCCCTCCAATGTTTTAAGTATAAGAATTTGTGTAAGAGAAAGAAATCTTATGATCAGAATTATTATAGACAATACAGAAATACTAATTTTGATAATTCTGGTTATAACTAATTTCAGCCTTTAAACGACCAGTGAGACGGAGTACAGCTGATGAGCTGTTGTCTCAAAACTGTCTTGGGTCATCAGCAAATAAATTTAAATTGTCTGATGAAAGACAAGTTAAATCCACTAATTCACAAACTTCTAAGGAAATTCAGATTTGCAACAATCAGTCAACACAGACTGATGAAAATGCAGTCATTTATAATGTATATGATAAGTGTTCGTTTTTACCTATTATTTCCAGTAAATTTGGAAAATTTGAGGCATTTTTATTACTGGATACAGGAAGCTCAATTTCAATTTTATCACTTAATTTCTTTAATGAAATAAAAAAAAGATATTTCTTACAAACATTTAGCTTCTTCAGTAACTATTTCAACTGTTAATTCTGCAGTTAAATTCTCTTCTTGCATTTCTGTATCTATCAAAATGGGTAAAATATTCTTTCGGCATACCTTTTATATTGTTGAAATTGCAAATTCTTCAGAATTTGTTGGAATTTTAGGCTATGATTTTATTGTGAAAAATAATATTGTTATTAATCCCAGTGATAATACTGCCTCAATAAATGGTGTTGAAGTACCATTAAAAAATAAATGTAGAAAAAGTCAAATAAATGCAATGTGTATTGATGAAAGTTCTGAAAGTGAGGTAAATAATAATGACAGTAGTTCAAGTGATGTTGTGCATAAAGTTAACAGTAATGAATCGGATGATCAGATCGGTGCATATCTTGCACACAAAGTTAACTTAAATCCATATGAACACAAATTTGTAAAAATTAAAACTGACATCTCACCAGATCAAGATGAGATGCTATTTTGTAGTAATATTTCCTCTAATAATGTGTTATGTCATGATGCACTTATAAAATTAGATTCTAAAGTTCAAAATATCTCATATCCCAAAATCATGCATGTTTACATTGAAAATTTATCTGATCATGTTGTTCATTTAAATAAAAATATGGAAGTAGTTTATCTGTGAATACCAGATGAAATTGTTGATCAAAATGAACTGGAAAGTAATTTAAACCCTTCAATAAATGAAAAGTATTGCAATTTTATTACTGCATCTGATCAGGTACTCAGGCATCTGATCAGAAAAAAAGATCTTTCTATAAATGATTTTAAATTGGATCATTTAGAAGCAAATGAAAAGAAGGAAATCTCTGATCTTCTCTTAAAATATTATTCTGCTTTTTCAAAATCTCTTAAGACACTTGGTCATACTGATCGCATTGTACCTAATATCAAATTTATTAATGACTTCCCAATAAAAACTTTACCGTTTAGCATTCCCCAAGCACTTCAGGCAGATGCTAAAGAACAAATAGAAAATCTTGTTGAAGCAGGAATAACAGAGAGGCATTGCTCTGAATGGTCTTGCCTTATCTTAATTGTAAAGAAAAAGTCTGACGGTTCAGGTAAACAAAAATATCGTTTAGCGTTGGATTTAAGAATGCTTAATTCAGTTATTCAGGGATCTTCTTATCCTCTTCCCAAAATTCAAAATATTATTGCTAATTTATCCTCTTATAAATATTTCACTAGCTTAGATTTAAAACAAGCTTACCATCAAATTGACTTGCCACAAGAATTGCCAGATAAATTGACATTTACATCTGAGTATGGCTCTTATAAGTATAAACGTTTAGTTTTTGGCTTAAAAAATTCTGCCTCAGTGTTTCAAGCACTAATGGACATGATTTTAGATGAAATAAATTTGGAAGGTATATTTACATATCAAGATGATTTTATATTTGGTTCAAACACATTTCAAGAGACATTACAAAAACTTGAAAAAATTTTACAGGTTTTATCAAAGTATAATTTGACTCTTGCCCCCAACAAATGTACTTTTCATCAGACTTCTACAAACTATCTAGGTTTTCACATTGAAAATCATGCAATAAGTCCTATTCAAAGTAATATTTTGCGAATAACATCTTTTCCTGTACCAACAACAAAACGCCAACTAAAAGGTTTTATTGGTTTAGCGACCTTTTATTGAAGTTTAATACCCAAATTTTCTGAAATCATACATCCATTAATTCAGCTTACGAGGCCTAAAGAAAAATTTCGCTGGACGCCTGAACATGACAAAATTTTTAATAATATTCAAAAAATGTTTTTTTCTGAACCAATTGTTCATTTACCAGATTGGGACAAACCATTTTTCTTAAATACTGATGCGTCAAAAATTGCTATTTCAGCTGTCTTACTTCAAGAATTTGATAATAACTTACTACCAGTTGCATATTTTTCTAAAGCATTATCCCCTTCTGAAAAAAATTATCCTTCCATTAAGCTAGAATTAATGGCTATTTACAAAGCAGTTGTTGCTTTTAAATATTATCTTTATAACAGAAATTTTACTATTTTGTCTGACAGTGCTCCATTAAAACACTATAAGAAAGTTAGTAACCCAGCGGATATCATAACTAGATGGCCCACCGAGTTATCTGAATATTCATTCAACTTTCAACACATTCCAGGTTCGTCAAACGTACTTGCTGACTATCTTTCTAGAAATAATTTCAAAAATAATCAAGAAACATTAGACACAAATCCTGAATTAGTATATGATACCACTCACATTCTTCCTATCATTGAGAATGATGAGCATGAAATACTATCTCTGAGTCACATTCAATTAATTATTTGACTGTTGGTAATTCCGAAAATCATAAAGATCCTTTGCTTGAAATATCAAACCAGACATTTGTTAATGAACAGTTAAAAGATACAGAATTATCTGTTATATATAATGAACAGTTAAAAGATACAGAATTATCTGTTATATATAATGAAATATTAAACAATGGTAGATCAGATAAATATGACATGTACTTTATTCATCCTGATACTAAGGTTTTGATGTTTAAAAAAAGCATTCCACATGACTCAACATTTTCTTATCATATTGTGGTACCACACTCATTAAAAGCTAAGGTTTTAGCAATTTCACATCTTTCACATTTCGGTCTAAAGAAAACCTATGAATTTGTAAGTAAAAGATATTTTTGGAAAGGTATTTACACAGACACATTCAATTATGTTGCGTCATGTATTAAATGTTTGCAACATAAACATCACAAAACACAGCCTTTGCAAGCAACGTACACTCCAAAACAAGCAGGTCATACTGTAGCAATTGACATTGTAGGTCCTTTTAGAAATGGTTATTCAGTATTAACAGTAACAGATCACTTTTCTAGACACATGGAATTGTTTCCTTTAAAGGAGACTTCTGCTAATAATGTTGTTGAATCACTTTTTAAATATTTCACTTGTTTTGGGAGACCTTGCGTTATTTTGTCTGATCTAGGTTCCCAATTTATTTCCAGTGTTTACAACATTTTTAATGAAACATTAGGTATAAAAATATCTCATTCTTCAGTCTCACACCCCCAATCGAACTCGATTGCTGAAAGAATCAATTCTTCAATTAAAACTTCAGTTAATACTTTATTACTTGAAGGACACTCTTTTGAACATGCATTGTTGATTCACAAATGCTTATACAATGGCTCCACACACTCATCTACAAAATTCTCACCAAATCTTTTACATTTTGGGCGTGAGTTATCATTAATATTTGATACATATGACACTCGTGCAAATCAACCATTTCTTGATAATGTTGACACTTATAAATTATTAAAAGAACTGGATGCAATGTACCAAAAAGCTTATGAAAACATTGTGTCTGCTCAACATCAAAGAAACTTAAAGTTTTCACAATATGCAAAACTACGTCCATTAACTGTTCATGATATTGTTTATTTAAAATCTCGAGATAAATATAAACCAAAATATACTGGTCCTTATGAAATTATTAGGAAACATTCACCGGTTTCATTTACTATAAGGAAATATCAGTATTCACATGCTCCTTCTTTTAGAGTGCATATAGATTGACTTTTACTTGCTCCACCTAGAAATGCATACCTTAATTCTAACTTTAATAAAAATACAAGCTCTAATATTAATAACAACAATAATAATTATCAGCAGTACTATAGCAATAGCTCTCCTCAAAACATTATTTCAGGATATAATCTTAGACCAAGAAAATAAATGTAATGCCACATGTTTTGTGTTAACTGGCCAGGACACAGAATTATGTTTTGTTGTGTACTATGTATTGGATCTTTTACTGGTCTACTGCTGGTTCAGTTCATTGTGTATAAGATTCTCTATGCAGTGTACAATTTGGTTTTATATTGTATTTTCATACTATTATTTTGATATTTGTGTACGTTAATATTTTGACACGTTTATTTCATAAGGTACTTAAGTAAATTTGCTCTACACACTATTGGAATGGCATTTTACATTTCCAAAATTTTTTTTAATACTGACCAGTGTTGATTTTTTTTTAATTTACATATTATGCATATTTTGATTCTTACATTTTGATAAAGGTATTATGTTTTTGTAAATTTTCATTCAACTATAAACATTGTATCAAGTCAGTATTTAGAATTTTTTATATAAAAATAAAATCTTTTTTCAGCATTTATATAAATGTGTTTTTTAAACAGTATATGTAAACTGTTATGATAATTGATTTAACAAGTTGCAAGTATCTTCAAGCAACAGCAACATAAAAGACAATTTCTACAAATAAAAATGTCATTTAAAAATTTGCTTTTACAGCAGAACTGTTTTATGTAAGCGCTTACACTTGAATAATGAAACGAAGAATATAAAAAAAGGTTGTGTATACACATCAAATTGCTGGATATTAAAAGCAATGACTAGCATATATGCTTGTACATCAAGGTCTAGGCATAAGTTGAAGTTTATTTATTTTTTTAGTAACATTTTGTATATCATATTGTGTTTTATATATATCATATATAGCTTGTAATTTTTATAAACATATAGTTATTCTTATTTTATAAGTGTATTTTTGCTAGTGCTTTGTACATAGATTCCCAACACTTTATTTTTTTTATAAGAAAAAATATTTTTTTTTTCTTTCGCCAAAAAAAATATTTTTTGGTGGTCCTTCGAGTGATAATATGTGATGTAACACATATTCTATTATATATATTTCTATTCATTTTTCAAATGTGAGTTCTCCCCCCCTCTTTTAAAATTTAATTTTAAAAGAAAAACATTTTTAATACATATTTTTATTGTGTGTTCGTCTCCAACTGCATATAAAATAATGATAATAAATAAAAAAAAACAAGTAACAAATTAGTTTTAAAATATCATTCCATTTCTAGATTTCTCTTTCTTGTTCGTTCTTCAGTTCATTAAATATCAAACGACTGTTTTAAATAACTGCTATTTTTATTCCCTAATCATTTCATTTTGTCTTGTATAAAGAAATTAATTTGTTACCGATTGAGCAATTCTGTTTAGGGTTGCCGGCTGTTGCACGTTCTCGCCACGAGCGATAAAGACTATATTCTTGGCAACGCTCTTTTTTTAAATTTCCCTATTGCTTATCATGTAACGGTCCTTTTTACCTGTACATTGTTTTGCTCGGATTGGGAATCTATTCTATGCCAAAAGACTTTTTTGGCGTTTGTAAAAATGTGAAATTTTTGTCAGTTTTATGTTTTGACTTGGTGAAGAAACACGCTTGATCGCTGTTGTCAAATTGACAAATATTTTCTTTATTATGTTCTATGCATGCTGCAGTAGTGCACCTTTGTGTGAATAAGCTATTTTACCGATGTTTGATGTGCTCAAAATTTCAAGTGTTCTTAAAAAATAAAGACAATTTAGTTATGATATTTGTGAACTGAGTTTTCTTCATCAAAGTAACGCCTTCTACACTTCGTTCCAGAAAAAAGTAAAACAATGATCCTGGGTCTCTCTACGATATTGCAATACGATTCGGCCTATCACATAAAAAAACGTGCCTTTTATTTCATTTTTTTTGCTGCGATCTCGGCCTAACTCATAAAATGTCCTCTAATTTTCAAACTTCGCCACCACAGAACTATTTTGCCATCATAAACCTGTAATGGATTATTTAATGTATTTTTCAATATTCATGAAATATATTCGAAATATATATTTATTCGGAAAATTACTGGAATAGTAAACAAAACTGAATTAATGACAAATATTCCATGAAGTCCTTGAGTTTTTGGAAAACATGATTAAATAAACATTTTTAGTGCTGCTCTGAAATATTTTTATGAGCAATTCTTTTGTATCCTGAAGATACTGATTTAAAAGAATCTCTGAAATATGCTCTTTGGAACAAATGATTATTAAAATCATAATATATGCTCTGATTTTTCTATAACATACATCTATCCACGTATGATATAAATTCTTTAGTCAGACTTTTGTTAGTTTTCAATATAATTCATATTCAATTATAATTCATATATTTCAATGTATTTCAATTTAATATAATTCATATCATTTTAAATAATTCATATATGTATTGTACAGAACCCTCCCAGCACAAGTAATACTCGCACTTGACTGTTTATTTTTTAATGCTGTAGTCGCAAAATACTAATAATATTTTTTATTGTTTAAGAATTCTTTTTATATGTTCAACATAAAAAAACAGGAACTTTTTTGTCTAGCTGCGAAAACAAAAAGAACATTTACTCTTATTAAATTACTATTTACATTGTTAATATCAAAATAAAATATATTTGTTCAGCTAATCTCATAAAACTTAATAGCTGTTTTCCGTTTTAAATATATTTAGTAAGTTAACGTATTAGGTATTTGAAATGCTGTTTACTCGACGGTTTTAATGGACTTACATAAAGGAAAAAAAACATAACCATACAAATATTTTTTGCAAATAGTTTTCAATTATTTAACTAGAAAACAAATTATGATGAAAACGAAAAACAACTAATCCTATTTCACTATATTTATCAGAGATCTTGTGAATCTTTATTTATTTGAAAAACTAGACAAAGGTATTTATTTTTATATTTATGATGTTCCAAGCAGTTTTTATAATAGATGTGAATTAAATCAAAAATTAGCATTAAGAAAATTTAACTAATAAATTTTGGAGTCGTTTTGAATTTTAATTAATTTATTTTCTTCTTCTTTAAAATATGAAAATTAAGGAAAATGATTATATATAAACGTCTTTATCGGTTACTGAAAAATGACAGCCCAAGATTGATATTTATTTGCTTAAATGAAGTTTTTTTCGGACTAAATATATATTTTTCATTTCTGAAGATGGTGAAATGTAAAATGTAATTTTATTTTTGCTTTTTTTTAACCAGGAATCCAAATAAATAAGTCGTAATCCTTGCTTGTAGACTTCCTTAAAATTTTAATTTAGACATTCTTCTATCTTTAAAAGAAGAAATTATTGGATTTGTGAAAATTTTCGAACACCGATTTTCGACAGATTTACAAATTTTAGGGGTCACAGAACAAGAAAAAATATTTTTAATGTCTGTCAGTGAGTCTGTCAGTCTGTCAGTCTGTCTGTGACTGACATAAATTTTGTAGGCACTCTGTCTCAAGAACTAATGCACGCAATTTTATAAAAAATTATACGCAGATAGTGTCTCTGATATAAATTTGTGATGATTAGTTTTTAATTTAAATCTCACAGCAGGTGACATGGATATGCTGCCTCTTTTTATGATTTATTCAATATCTGTATCTCAAGAACTAATGCACAGATTACCATGCAACTTAAGCTTCGGTTAGTCCTTGGCATGCATTAATGCTGTTTACATTTTGGCGTAAATCGCCCAGAAATGTTTTTCTGCTATGCTGCATTTTTCAAGATTTCCAAAATAGATCTATTTTAAGAACTAATGCATGGATTTTTTTATTAGACTTCATATTCAGTTAATCCTTGATATAAACTGATTATGTTTCCGTTTTGGCGCTAATCGCACAACAGGTGGCGATGCTATGTAAAATGTTTCTTTAGTTTCGCTGGAACTAATGCTCGAATTTTCATCAAACTTTGGTTTTCATGTAAATCACTGAACAGGTTACGTTTTTATGTTTCATTTTCACCAACACATTAAATATTTTAATAACTAATGCACGAATTTTCTTTTAATCAAACTACATATTCAGTTAATCCTTGGTATGAACTGATTATTTTTCCGTTCTGACGCCAATTGCACAACAGGTGGCGGTGGTAGGTAGAATGATTTTTCAGTTTCCGCGGTAGCTCTATCGATAGAAATAATGCACCAATTTTCATCAAACTTCAGATTCAGGTACATCTTGATAAATATCATTGCTGATTACATTTTGATGTAAATCCCCCAAAAGGCGGCGCTTTTATGTTGCATATTTTCCGATATATTAAGCAGTCCTATTTTAAGAACTAATGAACCAAATTCAATACCTTTAGAATTCTCGTGAGGGTATAGATTGTCTTTTAATTTTGGTACTATGAAAGTGTATTTTGTAGTATTAGCATAGATCGAAAAAAGTTTTCGGATTGCCACATTCGATTAATTTATATTGTGAAGTCACAAGTCTATTTTTTATGCATTCAAAATGCATTCTTATGCATTCAGTATACAAAATATAGGGTGGTCTAAACGAATGAGTATATATTTTTACAAGACATTTAAGAGACTGTTATTTTGTTAGTTATTTAACAGATGATTCCGAAAGAAATCGTTTTTAAGATACAAATACGATTATTCTGAGTTTAATATTACTAAAGTATTTATAATATTATTAGTATTTCTAAAGAAGTAAGTATATAACTTTTTAGTAGTTCACAAAAATGCTGAGTACATAATATACAATTTAAAATCTAATTCTTTTTATAAATTTAGAAAAAAATATACTTATGGTTATTATAATATTATAAATATTACAAATATTATCATATTTTGTATGCTTATATTTTATCGAAAAAATGTTAAATAAATAGCTTAATTTTTTAAAGCATTTTCCCCATTCATTTTGTAACATTTAAAAATGATATTACCGACAAATTTGAGAAAACAAAAATTTAGGCACAAGTGGGTTAAGGCATTAAATAATCCTTTGGATGTAAGGTAAAATAATAATGATTATTTTGGTTGAATGCTTCTTATGTAAGATTACGAATTAATTTTCTTAATTAAAATATATTCATCCGATACATTAGAATTAATGACTAACAAAATCCTAACATAATTTTTTGTATTAAAAAGAAGCAAGCGCTTATTATGAAAGATTTAACCTTTTAATTATTTATATATTTTTAACAAAGAAAGTGTTAATGCACAGCCATATTATTTTTCTTTTCTTCTACTACTATAAGAAAGAAGTATTGGATTCGTGAAAGTTTTTAAACTCCGGGTTTTGACGATTTACAGGTTTTAGGAGTTAGAAATACCAAAAAAAAAAAAATCATGTTTCTACAAAATGTCTGCATGTGAGACTGTGATTCTGAGACTATGTTTATCTGTCTGTATGTAACACACAATTTGTGGTCGCTTTATCAGAACATCTAATTAATTTTATAAAATTTTATAGTCAAGTAGTACTTTATTTGGACTGAAGCTAAATATTTTTTGGTGTAAATTGCTCAACAGGTGGTGCTGCTATACTGCATTTTTTACGATTTACGCAAAAGCTGTATCTTGAGAACTAATGCGTGGATCTCCATAAAACCTAAATTCTGTTAGTCATTGGTGTGAATTGATGTTGTATACATTTTGGAAAAAATATGCTACATTTTTCATGATTTCCACAATAGCTCTTTCTCAAGAAATAATGCGCAGTTATTCATTAAACATGTGATTCAATTAACCCTTGATATGAATTGGATCTATTTACGTTTTGGTGTCAACTGCCCAATAGGTAGCACTGCTATGTTGATTTTTTCCCAATTCCTGCACGACCAAAATGTAATACGCATAATATATAGGTGTAAGGGATAGTTGTAACAGTATAAAAAATGTACGAGCAAACTTTTCCCTAACAAATGATACTAGATTTCAAAATGTTTTTCATAAAAAATATTTGTTTTCGTATATTACAAGCGGACTAACTGCAGTTTTAAATTAAATCACCGTCACTGCTGAAATGTTATATGCACATTATGTAAGTGTTAGGGGTAGTAGAATCAGTAGAACTAGAAAAACGGAGTTTTTATTTATAAGAAATGATATATGAAGATGAAATATGCTCTTCAGAAATTTTGGCGTTTTAATTGAAAATTAAGTTTTTGTACATTGACAATATAAAGACCATATAACATTAAACTTTAAAAATAGAAGCAAGATAAATCAATCGTTATAAAAGTTGCAAATTTTCCATGTGGGTTAAAAAAGTCCTACCCAGGATTCGAACAAAAGGTGTATTGTGTGAAGCCGCCAATGCTCTTCTAACTGAGCTATCCCGAACACGAACAATGGTGGACTATTTCATCCAAATAATCTTAAAGATCACATAATCTGGTCTGATACAATAAATCGGTTCGACAGAATAAATCAAAGATCAATACTGTCAATTTAGAATTCACAGTGCTATAAATTAATATAGAATGAATTGTTAATCACATTTTTCTTTGCGAGTTTAGAATTTGAGTAATAATTATCGTCCAGGTTTTAATAATACTCTTTAGAATTTTAGTAATAGTAATTTTTCAGCCAATTACGCCATGTAATTTATTACTTTTTATACTTCAGAAGAAATATTTCATTCTCTCTGAATTCTATGCAGTTCTAGTTATAGAACAGGAATTTTATGACATTTACGGTAAAACAGGAAAACAATCACACCTATATAATGTAATACAGACGGAAACATGCTGAAGTAGCGATAAAGATATTTCTGTTTTCTGACGTGAAATGATTGGGTTACTTATATAGCGCAATTCAATTTACTAGTTAACTAAGTGCATTCTCCAAACTTATAGTCAAAAATAGACTGTATAGATTTAAGGCAGATTTTTGCAATGTCAAATAAGTAAATAAATATTAAATAATTAGTGTAAAATTTTACATTTATATATGATATAGCTCAGTTAAAACATTTTTCTCTTTCTTTGTTGACTTATAATTCTTATTTGTATTAATTAAATACATATATACATATGTATGTCTATATGTACATTACATATATATATATATATATATATATATATATATATATATATATATATATATATATATAATCCAAAATGTTTTTAAAATATTTTAAGTAAAACTTGAAAATCACAAATTTCATGTGACCAGTGCTATAGCTGCAATAATCACATAAATTAAATGAGTAGCACTCAATGATTAAAGTGTATCGGCAGATCCAGAATCCCGTGCCATAATAAAACTGAAGAGAAACAAATAAACAATAAAGGAGATGAAATTCGAACAAGAAAAACAAAATAAAAAAGCTGTGAATCTTTTCAGCGGTGGGCAGTTTTAAAAAACACAACAATACATTTGAATGAATATGCAAAAAAATATTATATTTAGTGCAGTGAGTTTCGATAAGAGTGTCACAAAGTAAAAAATCAAATGTGCAAAAACATTTGATATCATAACACTCCCCCCACCAGACCCGACGCCACAGTAAACAGCATATAACTCATTCAAAAAATATACAGCAGAATTAAACTTGTGTGTAATATATATTAAAACAGCTATAATGTTACATTACCCAAGCTTGAGAGGCAAAGCCACACAAAACAACTAAAATCCAGCATTCCAAAATCAATCCATGTTCATTCCCTGTCGTTGCCACGCGATTGCAGATATCTTTGTAAAACAGTCCAAAAAGACTAAGTTATACAAAATCATTAACTGCTAACCATATGGAAATTACTTAAAAATGCAGACTGTCTGTAAAGCTTGTATATTTATTAATAAAATTTAGAATTAAATTATTTTTATAGTGTAAAATATTATTTTAAATATGAATTTCCTTTAAAAAAATTAATGAACAGAGTTTGTAGTAACGAAAAATTTGACTAGTGATTATATTTATGTAAACTCGTTTATGAATATTTGTCCAGTTGACCAACTGATTAATTTCAAAATTAAAATTATCCCGCTTACTATGTATTGAAATTTGTATGTTATTTGAAATGTGGAATTTTAAATCGAGATAATCAGCAACGTTATTATTATCATTTTTTTTTCAAGACTAACATATCAGGATAAATATCGGATGAAATTTCCAAAAAATCACGATCACAATTCAAAATAATTAAATCAAGTGTGTTTAAATTAAATGTAAATAAAGATGTTAATTTTCTGGATTTTAGGTACATCGATAGTTTACCAAACTTACATTGAACAAATTTACAACAGCGTTCAATTTCACAACCAGGTTGGTGATGTCGCCATAGGCTCAAAGAAGATTAATGTTGTTGAAGAACAACTGAAATACTCTTCGAAATAAACAAGTAATGTAGCTTGCCGTAATGTATACAAATTACATTAAAAAAGATAAAATTAATGAAAAATGTATCAATAGTTCGTTTTTGACATTTTTCACATATTTGGAAAAAAAGTGTCATCTTTAACAAACCATAGCGTGCTTAGTGATGCGTTTAGAAAAATAGTTTTCGAATGAACTTTATAAATAATATAATACTGTTTCCTTTTGTAATTCAGTATATTTCACAAAATGTAAAAAAAAAAAAAAAAAAAAAAAAAAACTTCAGTTGTAAACAGAAAAAAAAGAAAATTATGTAGTCTTTTGGCTTTACAAAGTTTAGCAATAATGGGATTTTTGAAGATCATTGGTATATGTATATTCGATATTTTCCTAAAATTCCTCCACATATAAGCTTATAGCTGAGTTCGTGCGCTTTTTTCATCTCACTAAGCCATTTGATTGTTTATTGTTCGATTCCAGAAACATAGTTTTAAAATACTGGATAGGGATGTAATGGATGTTAGGAATTTTTCTCTCCTGCTGCATGTCTACCGGTTTCCTTGCAAGGCGATTAAAGTTTTACAATATCACGTGATCGCGGGAAATAACGTCATCATTTAAAGTAATTCAATGTATCGGTTATTGCACCATATGGCAGTTTAAATTGTTTTAAATTACTTAGTTCGTAGGATGGAAGAATTAATATTTTTTATTAATCATTACATATCAGTTCTAAAAAAATGGAAAATATTCGGGATACATATAAAAATCTAAAATTTTCTAAAATGTAATCTTTACAAATATTTTTGGCTATGCAAAATAAAAGAAACTAGTAAGGGTAATTGAGTCTGACTGTAGAATTTAACCCTTAATCCTTTAAGGGGCAGAGCATTATCACAGCGAAAGTGTTAAAATGACTGACTGGCACAGGAATTTACTTTCAAAATTATTTGAAAATATGGAAAAGACATTTTCCACATGCATAATAATTCGAAAATATTTATACCAGAATTCTGGATGTCGTTGTCACATTTTGGAATCAAGTTGGGTGTTCCGCACAATGGAATAATGATCCAGAAAGGATTAAGAATAAAACAATATAGATATCTTTACACAGCTACTTCAGAAGTGTTTTTTGACTAGCTTTCAAATACTCTATATCAAACTACTTTAGAAATATAGAAGGATGAATAATACAGTATTATGCGCAATCAACATTAATGTAATACGCACAAAACATTTTTCAATTGCTATATTGTAATTTGTCTAGATACAGAGATCCATTGTCGTCCCAGGGGCTAAGGAAGACAATAAAAAATCTATGCAGCAATCTACATTTATCGAAAGAGTAATAAACGCTAAATTTTAGGAAACAGATTGTTTTTCTGTCTGATAAGTATTTTTACTGTTAACAGTAAAACTGTCTCAAATAACTACTTATGGAAAAGTCTAAAATATTTGTTATATCGAAATAGTCACATATATTGGATTTTTTCAATCTGCCATCTAAGCATGAAACGCGTTAGAGCTTAAGAGGAAACAGCACAGTCCATCACCTCACCGAGTTCACTGGTTAAATTCTTGAATTATTTAATACTCGATTCTCTTATTAAAATGCAATCGGTCTAGTAGGCCAGATCTTAGTGGAAAACAGCTGAAAATTCGACTTTAGAGATTTTCACGTAGTTTCACAATTATTCTTTTCTGTAACAAATGTATGAACAAAATGTAACAAATTTATTTGTACAAATATGATTAAATGTAACAAATTTCTGTAACAAATGTATAGTGGACTGGAAGTAGGAAAGCAAAATGGTAAATTAATGAGTCAACTGCTAAAATAAAATTTTCAGACTTTTTCCACCAAGATGTTACCACAGCGATTGCACTTTAAATAAACGAATCGAGTTTTAACTAAATCTGGAAATTGAGTCGTAAATTCGATGTGGGGTTTGTCTGTGCTGCCTCCTCCCGGTCAATTACAATGAATGGTCGTTATATCAAATGATGGCGTTGCATATTCTTTGAAGTTATATTTTCTGTGGGAAATTATACATACATGTTTAAATAGAAATTCCAAGATTGCTATATTGCATATGAAATTGAAATGGGGATATGAGTTTTGAAACTCGCCTTAAGCGCAATTTTAAAAACAAAAGTTTTTTCTATCAGTCTACTTTATTTTTGAACTTGAAAAAATATAGATAAAACACCTTAATCTACAAAGAAGAAATATTTTTATCGAGTACTTCTTGCAAATTGGTTTACAACAATAATGAAAGGACGCAGTCAGAGGTTATTCATGATTTCTGCTATCACAATTTTTTAGACACATTTTATTTTCCTTAGGAAATAAAATCAGTCAGGTAAAGAGTCAGCAGCCTTAGATATAACGAATAAACCCCCTCTTCCATGTGGGGAGATTTCACTCATTATTTTCACATGTTTAGAATAAATCATTTTCAAATTTTCTTATACGTTACACTTGCATCACAATTTTATTTTGACAACTGATTATATAACGAATAAATGATATATGTGTAAACAATAAATGAAATTCTATTTTATGTTCATTATTTAAAAAATAGAAAGTAATTGGCACAAATGTCATATACACATCACGTTGTCGCGATTTTTTGTGACGCCAATTTGGTGAAAACTTCGCTTCTAAATACCAGTTATATATGTATTTTTAAAATATTTTCTATTATTTTGAAAAGGGAATACTAATAAATAAAGGTGTAACTTATAACTACAGAACAAATCATAGTTTATCATATTAGAAAATAAAATAAAAGTAAATAATCAGTTTATTAATAAATAAACAACAGTTGCCGGGTTACCAAGACAGGCATAAAATTGCCATTTTTATGCAATTGAGTCATTGTGCTGCGTATATGATATCTGTGTCAAATCATTTCGAAAACAATGGATCAGTCCTTCCCAATCTTCCCCAATTAAAATGTAACAATCAATTATCAAAATATCGTCTATGTTTATATATATATATATTATTTATTACTTTTACAGTTTCCTATGCATTTTAGACATTCAATAAGATTTCTTGATTATTTATAAATATTTTCAGTAAGCTATTTTATAATTTAATGAGAAATTGAGATAAGGAACGTAAAATCTAACACATATTGTGAAATATAATGTTTTACGATTTTCTATTAATACGATAAAATAAAAAATCCGAGATTCTGTTGCCCCAAGCAATCCATGATAAAAAAAGAACACTTAATGTTACAGGTCGTTAATTCAACAGTTCATAATTAATGGTTTATCTCTAAGTGGATGAAAATAAGGGTGATTATGGCCGAATATTACCACAGGTACTTATTGTGGAGTGATTGCGAGTATTTAAAGGAGGTTTCTTTCTATGCTTATTGTAGTTACGCGAATAGGACGATACAGAAATGTTTCATTTCTGAAATACTGTGCTATACATCATAAATATACGTATTTTTCTGATTTTTTTCTTTTTTAAGTATTTTGTGATTTATTTTTTTTTTAAATATTTATTGTATTTTCTTAATTACAAAAATTTTATTTCAATACCAAAAAGAAAAAAATATTAAATTAAAATATTTCTATATCTACATTTACCGTTTTCTGGTTATATCTGTTTTTTAATTGTTTTAATAAAGCAGAAAAGTGAGAATTTCCGCAAATATTTTAGAAAACATTACTAGATGCGGAAAGCCTTTAACTATATAAGAAATGGAATAGATATTTACCATACTTTAAAAAGCAAAGTAAAAAAAAAATATTGATTTATTTTTATTTTATTTTATTTTATTTTCTGCAAGCGCGTACATAGTTAAGTAATATATACAGATGTGTCTACAATGAAGAATAAATGCAATTATTTTTTAATTATGCTTTTTAAACTAAAAAGGCTCTGCTGATCAATTGACTCAACCAATATTTTTTATAGAAGTTCACTGAAAGGAAATAATAAAGCAATAAATAAACAAAATACAACTATTTGGTAATGTTCTTAAAGATACTACAGGTTCGTGTAACAAACTGTATACTAAATGTAAATATGCTATATGTTGAATTATGTCATAAGCTAATCAGCTGCTTTTGCAAATTTAAGCAGTTTGAAATAAATTTTCATTGCATTTAGTTTAAGTGCTATGCATTTTTATTTATATTTTACATAAATAACTCTCGTCTGAAAGCAGTCACTCAAAAACATTAATAACTATTTTAATAAAGGAAAAGCATTTCTTTACAAAATATTTTATTGTCATTTATATTTTAAAGAAGTATTCATTTTACGATAACAAGAGATAATGTATATCAATGTTCATAGAAACAAAAATATTTTGTCACATTCCGAGAAATTTTCTTATCTCATTTCCCCACATGCATTACAAAGATCAAATGCCACTGAAATAAAGCTCGGCGACTTATTATAACTCTTTAATTCTTCAATGCATGCTTAATAATCGTTTGCGGAGTGCTTCTTGGAAGGCAAAATGGTTGATTATTAGTGTCTAATATATCGTGAGATAGCTGTCGCATGAGGTGGCATTATTTATGTGCGGGCCATTCCTGTCAGAATATAAGTATTGTAAATATTTATGAGGGAATTATTTTATTTATGACCGTTACTAAAATAGTAAATTTAAAGTTATTTTATTTAAATTTAACAGTCTCAGTAATTTACATGTAATGTGATTTTTTAAATCACTTTATGTTCTATTAAAACTTCTTCGACCAGTGCTTTCTAAATTTTTTGCCTCCCACCACCCTCCAATACAGTCAGCGAACATATAACACGAAAACATTAATTCTAGAGTTTTTTTCTCGTTGTTTTTAAGTTAATTTTTTAGAAATATTTTACACACTATATATTTGTCATAGGTGGTAAAAAAATTGTATTTTTATAGTACTTCGTAAAGGCACAGTTTTTTAAAAAAAATAAAACAATTATATTATTTTTTTAAATATAATGAAATAATCGTGTTAAAGCTCAATTTAAAATAACATTATTATTTTTAGTTGAGTTACCTAATGTATCCTGTTGTTTATGTAATTTTAATTAGCTAAACATACAGACAGATAATCATCGCAATGAGTATTAATAAGTTGTTCTCGATAAATATTGGTCTCAAAACACTATTGGTAGAAAAGTTATAAAAGACCAGTTATAACGGAATGTTTGGTCTAATCTTTCATTTTAACAAATGTGAAGCAGCTCAAATGGTCTCATATATTGAATTTTTTAAATAAGCCATTCGAAATGTGAAAATCATTATAGACCGGGATATGACAGGACAGATAATCACCTCACCCAGTTCACTGCTAAAATTCCAGAATTAGGTGCTATTCGACTCACCTATTAAAGTGCAATCCGTTTTGAAAGTCAGATCTTGGAGGAAAACAGCTGAAAAACCGGCCTTAATGACTGATTTGTAGGTCTACAGTTTCGTTCTTGAATACCAAATGCATGAAAAAAAGACCAAATACATGGTAGGCTGGGAATAGAAAAACAAAATATAAATCGATGAGTCAACTGCGTGCTAAAATCAAGTTGTCAGGTGTTTTCCATCAAGATATGACTTTGCAGACCGATTGCGTTTAAATAAATGAATTGAATTTTAACTAATTCTAGCATTTCAGCAAATTCTATAATCTAGATTTTCAGCAGTGAACTTGGTTATGTGATTGCCTGTCCTGTCGTATGCCTGTCTACAAAAAAGAAATAATTATGAATTCAAATATGAAAGAATTCAAATCGTAAAGTCAATAAGGTGGTGGAACCTCTCGGTCTTTTACAGTGGACGACCAGTACACCAAAGGCCGAAGGTAAATTTTGTTTGAAGTTATATTTCCTGCAAGAAAATATAGATATATGTTTACGTGGAAATTCCAAAACTGCCATGCTGCAAATGAATTTGAAATGAGGTTACCAGTTTCAAAACTCGCCTTAAAAAACTTTTAAAAGCAAGTTTTTTTATAAATCTGCTAAGTCTGATAAAAAAAACACAACCTACAAAAAAACTAGTTTTATCGAGTACTTCTTACATTTTGGTTTACACTAAACAAATAAAAGGAGTCAGAGGTTTTTCTTAAGATTTCTGCCATTTTTATATGCGTTCGTAATTGTGTAAACTCGTAGCATATACGGTCGTCGTTCAGTCCGTCCGTCCGCCCGTCTGTCCATCTGTCCGCATATAACAGAGCAAAAATGAATCGTTTAAAATTTAAAAGGTATAACTTTTGCATAATTTTGTATTGTCATTTCAAATTTTATGAAAATATGATGCATAGATTGATTGCTGGGAGAATTAAAGGTATTCCATTACATTACGGTCAATGTGAAAAAAATGTTTCTAGTGAATTTTAATGATGTTAAAGTCTTTCGAACTCAAAAAATAATTTATATGTATATATAAATTTATACTAAAATATGCATTCTATTCAAACTGTGATGAAAAGAATATTTGTTAATAATTTATAGGGTCACAAAAAGGAATTTCATTACTTAATGTATTAGGGAGAAAAACAGAGTTTAGGGCGTGTTTTAATTATGCATAACTATTTCACATTTTATAAATTTGATGTATGTTGCTAATGTTTACTACAAATTACATACTGCATAACAGAAAGTGCATAGTACACACAAAAGATTTCGGCTACTATGCTGCATCTGAAGCATTGAAAACAATTACTCCAATGTATGGATATTTTATAGCTTTGTTATAGTACGAACGCACCTCATTGTGATGCGCTCGACTTGCAATTTCCGACTCCTTATTTTAATTTCCCTAGCATATAAAATCAGTCAAGCAAATCATCAGACATCAGCCTAAAAAAAAGTGTTTTTCATACATTATACTGACATCACAATGGTATTTTGACAACTGGTTGTGTAACAAATAAATGATATACGAATAAATGATAATTTAAACTTTATTTTAAAAAGGTGAAACCCGTCGAATTTCGACGAAAGTAAATATTTTAGAAGAAACTGTTTCATTAATTTATAATAAACCTGCAAACTTAGCTACTGTAAAGAATACATCTTGCAGTGATCAGTCTAAGTTTTAAACAAATATTATTTAAAGCTAAAATTAAGGGAAAAAATACTATTTCTATAAAACTCAGTTGTCCAAATTATTATAATTAAACTTTAAACGCATATGTAAATATATGATAATAAATGAAAATATAATAAAGATAAGTAATTAATATGAAATTTAATCAATTGAGGCTCCCGTGTTTGGTATAAATGCGTATGAAAAAAAAAATATTTCAAATTGACACGATTTTTCAATTTTAAGTGAAATCTAAACCCGTCATAATTTTATTTTTTTTTTCAAAATATACATTTCTCAAAATGTACACAACGCGCAATTCAATTTTTATCGATTTTAAAAGAAAATGGTATTTTTCTGTTGCCACAATTACAAAATTCGTACTAAAAACTAATATGTCAAGAAATTAGAAATATGTCAAAAATTAATAAGTCAAGAATAAATTGAGATACAGCTTTCAAACAAATTGCAATTAAAATTAAATATTTTTCTCTATACGATGGTGTAAAATTGAAAATGTGCGATTTTTAGAAGTATAAAATTTGCCGTACCGAAAATTGCAAAACTGAAATAGCAGGGGAAAGTGTTGCCATTCGCAAAATGACGTATGCGTTACGCACAGATACGTTTGGAATATAAAATATAGATTTAAATGTTTTTAAAAAAAAAGAAAATAATTGGCACAAATGTCATATATGCACCACGTTGGCACGATTTTTCATTAATTATTATTTATTATTTTTATTATTCTATTTTTGCGCCAATTTGGTGAAAACTTTGTATTAAATACCAGCTACACATATATATATTCAAAATTATTTTCTATTATTTAAAAAAGAAATAATTATAAATAAATCTTTAATTAATAATTATAAAACAAAATAATCTGTGTCATACTACAAAAAAGAAAAAAAGTAAATAAATATTTTATTAATAAATAAACAATAATAGCCGGGTGTTCATGACAGGTATAAAATCACCATTTTGTTGCAATTTGCACAATTCGGTGCGTATATGACACTTCTGCCAAATCATTTTGTAAAAAAAAGAAAAAGGATTAATCATATCCAATCTCCTGCATTTAAAATATAACAATCAATCATCAACATATTTTCTATAATAGCTAATAATACTAAAAAATTCCAAGATTCTATTGCCCCAAGCAATAAATGATAAAAAAAGAACACTTAATGTTACAGGTCATTAATTCAACAGTTCATATCTAATGTTTTATCTCTAAGTGGCTGAAAATAAGGGTGATTATGTGCGAATATTACCACAGATGCTTACTGTGGAGTGATTACGATTATTTAAAGGACTTTTTCTCTGCTTATTAGAGTTACGCAATTTGGACGATACAAAAAGTTTTCTTTTCAGAAATACTATCTCACGTATGATAAATACATGTATTTGATTCTATGATTTTTACGTATTTTGTGATTCAAAGATTGGTTTAAAACATTTATTTTATTTTCTTAAATGCAAAAACCTTATTTCAATACAAAAAAAAATCTATATTTATATTGAGTGTTTTTCTGGTTATAACAGATTTTTTAAAGGTGTTTTAGTAAAATAGGAAATGAGAAATTCCAAAATACGCTATGACCAAATGGAATAGATAGTTGCCATGCTTTTAAAAAGCAAAGTAACACATATACTTATTTATATATTTATTTATATTATTTTTTTATTTTACTTTTGGCAAGAGCTCTCATAAATAAACAGCAATACAAACAGATGTTTGCGCAATGGAAAATATATACATTTATTTCTGAATCATAAGTTTAATCTAAAAAGACTCTTTTGATCAATTTATTAAAACATTAACTTATTATACAAGTTTCCAAAAAGTAAGAAATAAACAAAAACAACTAGTAGATAATGGTCCTAACAATACTCAAGGAACATATAAAAAACTATGTGCTAAATGTAGATTGAATGCTGTCATAAATGCTTTCATCATGCTGTTTGAAGTCTGTCGTCAGCAAATGAGCTGCTTTTGCAAATTTAAACCGTTTTAAATAAATTTACATTGTATTTATTTAAGTGCTATACATTTTTTTATAAATAACTCTCTTGTGAAATCAATCCCTCAAACTATTAATCTATATTTTAATAAAGGAAAAGTACCTCTTTACGAAAGATTTTGTTGTCATTTATACTTTAACCCTTTATCTATCGAAGGTATTTATAAGTACCATTAAAATAACGTATTGTAAAATTATTTTAATAAGTCAGTTAGTTGTAATACGGTTTAGAATGAGTTACAGATACATTACTTTTTTTGTTCCAAAATCATTATTGATTGCACAAAACAAAAATATTTATAAAATAATGATTTTTTTTCCTTTGCTTCTTTTCAGCTTTCTTGGCGCTGGGGAAGGAGGATGGGGATTGTTAAATGTGGAAATACTTCTATATTTATATTGTAAGAACATTATATTTGCACATTTTATAATTCTACAGAATACTAAAAAAATAATTAAAAATAAAAGATTTGAGTGGGGTTATAAAAATTGCACAAAATCCCTGTAAATTCAAATTTAATCAATCCTTCTAAATCCTTCAATCCTTCAAAAATCCTTCAAATATTTAATAAATGATTATGTGAATATTTTAATTTAATTTAAACAATTTGCGTAAAATGCTTTAGAATGTAAAATTTTCATGAATCATTATGCGGTACATAAAGGGTTAAAGACGTATTCATCTTAAGATAACAGGAGTTTATGTATATTAATGCTCATAGAAACAAAAATATTTTGTCATATTCAGAGGAAATTTCTTATCTCATTTCCCCACATGTATTACAAACATCAAAAGCTACTGAAATAAAGCTTAAAGACATATTATAAGTCATTAATTCCTCTATGTATACTTAATAATCTTTTGCGGGGTGCTTCTTGGCAGACAAAATGGTTTATTATTAGTGGCTAATATATCGTTGTATAGCTGTTGAATAAGGTGGTGTTATTTATTTATGAAACATTATAGTAGGAAATATTTTTCCGGACATTACTTCAATTATGACTGTTATTAATGTAGTAAAATTATAAGTTATTCAATTTTAAGTTATTCAATACAAATTGAAATTTAACATTCAGTATCGAGCCACTCGCTGAAATTCATTCATTTTATCTATGTATTGTATTCATTTATTTACTTATTGTCTTATCCATGATTGCAAAACATTTTTCAGCTTACTATCATAAATTACTTTATCATATATATATATATATATATACATTAAATTATTATTACTATATATATATATATATATATATATATATATATACACAGTGTTTATAATTAAAGTCCGAGTTTCAAAACGCTCTAAAAAGCAAACCACTTGTTAGAATGGCGTCAACATTTAACAGCGTATTATTGAAGAAGGGGGAAAGAACATGAACCAAAAAAAGTTCCAAATTTGAGTGACAGAAGGCGCTGTCAGCGTCAGTATATGTAAATTAAAATACCTGGATGGCGCACGACAATTTCAGATGTTATAAAAGCGTTGGGTAAACGGCGTTTCCTCATTTCGTTTCTAAGACGTTGGCCATGAGTGTCTCAATGGAGGATCGTGCTCTGCTTGTACAGCTTTATTACAAGAACGGTGAATCTGCACCAGTGGCTCTGCAGAAGTTCAGGACTCTCAAGGGAATGAAAAAAGGCGCTGGACCGACGACTGTCGGAAGTCTGGTGAAAATGATGCAAAAATTCGAAAATACAGGTTCGTTTGACGTGCAGTCTGGTAAAAGAATGAAAAGGTGTGATTCGGCGGTAGTTGAAGAAGTGGCCACAGCAGTTCAGGAAGAGTCTAGCGGTGGTGAGCAACCATGCAGTGCACGGAGAATTGCCTGAACATTGAACAGGCCTGTGAGCACGGTACATAACATTCTACGAAACATCCTGCAATGCTATCCGAATAAATTTTGCCATGTGCAGGAGTTGTTCCTTTCTGACCTGCCAGCAAGAGAGCGTTTTGGTTTGGAATTTCTCGCTCCCATGGAAGTGGACAATGATTGGCCGTGGAAAATTCTGTGGACAGACGAAGCCCATTTCCACCTGACGGGATATGTCATACACATAATTGCTGAATATGGGCAACAGAAAATCCACTCGCAACGAACCCAGTACCACATCATCCTGCAAAGGTCACTGTGTGGTGCGGGTATACGGCATCATTTATCATAGGGCCGTATTTTTTCGAGGAGACGGGTGCTTTAGGTCCTGTTACCGTTACCGTCAATGGTTAGCGCTATGAGTCTCTTTTGCGTAATGACGTCATTCCAGCTCTGCAACAGCGTGAATGTCTGGATAGTATCATTTTTATGCAAGATGGCACTCCTCCGCACATTGCAAATCGAGTGAAGCAGTTGTTGAGGTGGCATTTCGGAAATGCTTGCATTATCAGTCGTCATTTCCCTACAGCCTGACCGGCCCGATCACCTGATCTTAATCCGTGTGATTTCTGGCTGTGGGGTTATCTGAAAGATATTGTGTTCAGTACTCCGATTGCCAACGTAGCTGAATTAAAGACACGCATTGCGCAACACATTCTGAACTTGACACCGGATACACTTCGATCGGTTGTGGAACATGCTGTTTCCCGATTTAATCTTGTTGCACACGACGGTGGACAGCATATTGAACATGTTTTGCGCCAGTCTCGCCAAACTTAAAAACCGATGGAGGGATGCTTTTTATGCGGTTTTTGGCCTCAGAACAATTAAAAACCGATTTTTCCCATCCGATGTGGTACGACCTTGCCGTGGTGGACGGGCTTACGTAACTAACTGTATCACACGCGTACAGTCATGCACACTGAACAATACAGTTGGCTTATATCGTGTAACTTACGCCTTAGCCGTTGTTTTAGGATTTGCCTTTTGTAGTCGAAATTCTCACGCTTACAGTGCCATCTGTCGCTAAAATTTGGAACCTTTTTTTGGTTCATGTTCTTTCCCCTTCTTCAATAATACGCTGTTAAATTTTGACGCCCTTCTAACGAGTGGTTCGCTTTTTAGAGCGATTTGAAACTCGGACTTTAATTATAATCACCCTGTATATATATATATATATATATATATATATATATATATATATATATATATATATATATATATATATATATATTGCTTAAATATTAAAACGTGAGGGGTTGGGAGTGCTTATACGCGAGTACATATGGTATTTAATTTCAATTTTATGGAAACTACATTCGCTTATTCAAAAGACTGTAAAAAACTTAAAATGATGTTATTGCGCCATCTACAGGAAAGAACTAGAATTTATTCAAACATATCATAATATCCAGACATGAAAAATGTATTATGTCTTTTCCTTTAAATAAAACTTTAAAATGACAAATATCAACAAAATACTTTTCACACTTTTGTTTCGCAAGTAAAATGAGCTTAATCAGGTTTATTGATCTTATAATCTGGTGAAATTCTTTTATCAAAATGAATTACATTTTATCTACATTTATGTCTCCCTCTAACAGAAAAATAAACTTAATTTCGCAAATTTAGAAAATATTTAAAGTTCAGTCTTTTATTATTTAACAAGTCATTGTTGAAATAAAGATTCGAGTATAATACCTATAATACATTTAAAATGACAAATATACATTTACATATATATACATATACACACATAAATATACATATATACATATACATATATATATATATATATATACATACATATTCATACATACATATTTTTACACATGTAATACATTTTAAAATGACAAAAATCAACAAAAAGTCAATCTTTTATTATTAAACATGTCATTATTGAAACAAAGATTTGAATATGATGCTTATAATACATTTAAAATGACAAATATACATTTATATATATATATATATAGTGTCAATTCACCATGAAAAATTATACACTATTATTATATATGATAAATTTAAGCTGCATATTGCGCTTTTATTATCTATACTGTTCATTTTCATATAATTTCTTGGGGGGGGGTGTGTCTTTTTGTTCTTGTTTATGTTGCAATTAAGTCTAAGAACTTACAAAAATTTATTATAAATATGTTTCGAGAATTTTAAAATAAAATGAATATGAGATATTATAAATGTATAAACAAGAGATGTAAAACATGTGTTGTGAGTTGTGCCGACAGTCCCAATGGTTCAGTAATCTATACACCCTTTTGTAAATTTAACAATGTAATTTACAGAATTGAATGTTTAACATGTGACCAAAGCTACATTGGTCAAACAGAAGGTGAATTGCATGTTAGAATTAATGGGCATCGTTCTGCTGTGTATAATGATAATAAGGAATGCTCAACATCTGAAATTTCACACTTCAGAATTCATTCATTTAGCAATATTCGTATTTATATATTGGACCATGTAGAAGATAAAAATAAAAGACTTAACAGAGAAAATGATTTTATGTTTAAATTGAAAACAGTTTATCCCTATGGTTTAAATACCTTAATTAACAATATTAATTTAGCAAAAGTTGCAAATGTGTATAATTTATTTTACAATTTTAATGATAAAACTAAAATATTGAGAGGAAAAAGGGGTTCAAGGAGATTTTCTAAAAATATCAATCTAATTATTCCTGCTAAATGGTTGAAAGATTTGGAAGATAATTTTAAGATTACATATAATGTCAAAAATATAAAAAATAATTTGTTTAAATTGAAAATTAACACTATTATAAAAATTAAGAAATGTTTAAGTACATACAAATTCAAGAACATGCAATTTAAAAATTTAGTTTGGGATTTAATTAATTTCAGGCTAATTGGTAGAGATGATTTACAGAAAGATATCGTTTATTTTAATATTACATTCCTGCAAAAAGCATATGATTGTTTAAATATGAATAAGATTTTGGGGAGTGTCAATGACCTCTTTCCTCTTAAGAATTGTAAAATTTCAATAGCTTTTAATTATCAGAAGCCAATTAGTAGTAAAATTTTTAATTATAGGCACACTGCTTGTTTGGAGGTTGGTGGGTCTATGGAGTGTTTTTGTAATAAATCAAATTTTGCAAATTTTATCGATGATCATTATGGTCATGTAATTACTGGTAATTTAGAAATAATTAAAAAAAATGTAAGATATCTAATGAACTTTGGTACAAAATTTCGAATTAATAGTAAGATTAGTTATGATAAAGCCTTGAAATATTTTATTAATGATGTGAATAATTTTATTAAAAAACAAAGTTATAAATTTAGCATGCCCTTGGAGGCATTTTTTGAGTGGAAGTTTCAACTATTGGAGCATTTTAAGGATTTTTTTGAGGACTTTTTAAATTCAAGTGCATATGAGTATCAGACTTTCAGTAAAGAAGACATAATTTTCATTAATGATTTACATAAAAATTTTGTAATAGTTCCTGTGGACAAAGCTGCCAATAATTTTGCTATTATTTGTAAGAAATTTTATATAGATAAAATAAATGATGAATTAAAAAATACAGAATTTTACGAAAAAATTGATATTAGAAAAGATCCTATTGTCAAAAAATTCTTTTCATACAAGAAAAAGTGTAAAAGTTTGTTTTCGTATGCTTTTGATGTTTCTAGTCATCACTGTTTGCCATTTATATTTTTGACTCCTAAGTTTCATAAGTCTCCTATTAAATTCAGATATATTTGCAGCACTACCAACAGTGTTAATAAAAATTTTAATTTAGGTTTACAAAAGCTTTTAAAAAGAATATATGGTTTTCTCAAAGTTAAATTCAAAAATTCAAGTTACTTTTGGTCAATTGATAACAGCTTTGAAGTACTACAAAACCTTAATTTCACTACTCACTTAATGCAGGTTTTCGATTTCGAAAACCTTTTTACTAATATACCTATAGATCAATTATTTAATGTTTTAATTAATATATTTGATTTATTTAATTTAGAAGATGAATTGAAAATAAATAGGGATTTGTTTTTAAGTTTATGTCATTTTTGTTTATACAATAATTATGTAAATTTTAACAATAACATATATAAACAGATTTGTGGTATAGGTATGGGAACTAATTATTCATCTACTGCAGCCAATTTGTTTTTATTTTACTTTGAATTTAATTATACAATAAATTACAATAAATCTTTGAAAATCTTTAGGTATATAGACGACATTTTAATTTTCAATTTTGATTTTACTCATGAATATAATAATGTTTATCCAGATTGTTTAAAATTAAATAAGGCAAACGATGACGATTATCATGTTGATTTTTCGGATATTTCTTTTGATATTTTGAATGATACAGTAAATATAGATTTATATGATAAAAGAAATAGTTTTAATTTTTTCACAAGAGGTATGCCACACTGTTACTCTAACTTACATAAAAAATTTATATAAATATAATAATTAATCAACTGATTCGATTTTATAAAATTTGTAATAATGAAAAACATTTTTTTAAGCAGGTTTATAAATTTACGGCAAATCTTTTTTTATAATAACAATTATCCAATTAATTTTTTAAGATATTATGTAAAAACTACTGTAAAAAATAATTGGCAACACTGCGGGCTGTTGGCGTAGCTTGTAATTTGATAGCATGCTTCCCTGACATTCTTCATGAAAGTTTTATTCTAAAGTCTATATTTTTAGAACGAGTATGACTGGATTTTTCGAGTTTTAGGGAGGTATGCAGACCTGGCTTTTGAAGTTTTATGCAGTTTAGACTTGGAGTGAGCATTCTAGTTGTTTTTACAGGCAAGAGTTTGAAGCAGGTATGATTGTTCATAATTTCAATGTTTTGTTTTAGGTCAGGGGGGAGGCTTGCCAAACTCTGCATTCATTTTAAATTACTTTATAAGCTACTGCACAGATTGTTTAGATAGTAAAGATTTTTTCATATATTTCATATCATTGGTTGTGTTTTTAAAATTTGGTATATATTTTTCTGTTGTTATTTTTGAATGCAGGTTTGGTGGGCGTTCAGAAACCTAAATCATTTCATTTTTTAAAGTAGGGGGCTGGGGCTAGGTTTCGTCTGTCCTCCCTCTGAAGAAGAACAGACTGTTTTTTCTTGCCTGTATTTGTTTGGTTTTTTTAATTGTTTTAATTTTTTAATTCTTCATAGTTCATTGTTTACCTTTTTTGACATACACTCTTTCCTCGAAAATTTTGAACTTTCATTGCATAATGTGAATTATATATATATATATATATATATATATATATATATATATATATATATATATATATATATATATATATATATATATATATATATACATATATAAATATATACATACATGTATACATTTATACATTTGTATATACAATACATTTTGAAATGACAAATATAAAAAAAAAAACGTATTTTCTCTTTAACAAGTCATTGTTGAAACAATGATTCAAATATAATACATATAATCCATTTAAAATGAGAAATATAGATTTATGCATGTATACATATACATACATACATATAGGTAGATACCTTTATACATATACTATAATTTAAAATGAAAAATACCAACAAAAAATAAACTTTTGACAAACCTATTATCCTTCGCAAGTTAAGTACAATTAATAACATTTATTGATCTTATAATCTGGTGAATTTTTATTCTAAAAATGAATTATTTTTTAACTACATTTGTATCTTCCTCTAAAAGAAAAATAAATCTAATTTTACAAATTTAGAAAATAATTTTAAAAAATCAGTCTTTTCCCATTAAACATATCATTGTTGAAACATACATCATACGTTTGTTTTTTCAATTTAAATTATCTTACATCATATGAACGTTATAGAATTCATGCGTGTCAAAATGCGGGGGAGCGATTATTTTAATTTAAATATTTAAGAAACTTTGAATTTCAAACTAATTTTTATATTTAAAATAAAAATGAATGTGGTTACATATCACGTGAGTATTACATCTTATCGTCACGTTATATTTAAAAAAAAAAATGTCAAAAATTTTATTCTTTTTTTTTTTTTTTTTTTTTACTTTATTTAAAATTCAGCGAAAAATAATTAACCAGATTACTTCTTAATTAAAAGTTGGTGAAAAATATTTTTCTATTTGAATTTATTTTTTAAAATACAATCTACATAAAATCATTTCCTTTAAAACTCACAGAACCGTGAAACTATTTCATTTAAACATTTCTGACACATTGTCAAAAGTTAATTTTAAAATAAAAATCATATTTAAAATAAATAAGTCACGATACGAATTTCACATGAATAAGTTTATGAGTATGTTTTATGTCTAAAATTTGTTTGGCTGTTCTGAGCATTTATATGATACAAATAGAGTATAAATAATATCTGACGCTGGTTTCTATATTTCAAATGTTGTAATTGCGAAATATTCTACAAACATTTGTTTGTCTTAAGATATTACGTGAGTTTTGAATGTAAAAAAGAAGCATACTTTTTATATTTTTTATGCAATAAATAAGTCATTTTTTTTTTCAAAATTTTAACCCTCGAAGTATAACCCTCGAAGTAAGAACGTACCATTCCGTTCACTAAACTTCATGTTTCATTGCAATATATGTAATATTTAAAATAACATAATTCAATAGATTTAATGAATTTTCAATAGATGTTTGAATAAATAAAACTCTGAAGGATAACAGTCATATTTGTAATTAGGATTTTTTATACGAGTAATGTTGAAAGAATCTTATGTTCTGAGCATTTAAAATAGTTTGAATATTAAACAACATTACAAACAACATTTGCAAGCCGCTAAGAGGGTTAAGGTTATATGTATATACCGGGTGTCCCAAAAATGACTGATGGATTTTAAAATTCAATAACTTGCAAACGGTGACAGCTATTTAAAAAAACTTTTGCAGGAGGGTTATCTATAATGTCAGGAGTTTTTACCGTGCTTTTTCATTTTAGTTCGCATCTGAAACAATAGGTGGTGCCGACGGCGATTGAAGGCCAGGTGATCAGTGCTGAGTAAAGCGTCGACCTGTTAATTATATGGTATTTTTGTATACTGCTTTAACACGCTTGTTACCGCTCACGCGAAAACGCGTAATATGACGCCAACGTTCAGGGGCAAGTCACGCGCCAGCGCGTGATGTAGGGGATGTCTAATAGCCGGTCACGCGCCTGGCGTGGGGAAAGCTTTCACTGATTCTTTGTTATAAAAAATAAATCGGCTTCTGGGAAAAACCCACTTCTACAGTGCGGCATTCACTATCATCACATCTTCATGTAAGCTGCAGCGACCGTGTTAAAACAATTTTCAAAGCAGATATTGAACTTAATTAAGCTATGTTGAGTTATTTTGAGACAATGAGTATAGACATATGATTACTGGATTCGCAATACTTTTATATTGTGAATATTAAAAAAAAAGTCTTGTATAGATTTAAACTACTTTAATTGTTATCAATTTTAATGCGATTTTTATTTTAATGCGATTAAGCAAGTTAATTTTACAGAATATATAACTCTCAATATCTTAAATGGTGAGTCCGATTAACGCATGATGCAACTGAGCTCACTAATTTTTATTTTCATGTTTTGTAAATCGAATATTTGAATTTAGATATCAACTTTTATTCTTTAAAATCAACGTTATCTACTTTAAGGTTAACGTAAGATCATGACGAAAGCTGTGTTTACCTAAATGAGTATTTATATTGCCATATATGCTTTCTATCGCACAGAAGATTTTTATTTGTTTGTGAATGTGTGAAAAATAGAAAGGGAGTAAGCAGAATGTAATACATGAAATTTCTCCTTGTTTTAATAAGGTACGCTTAAATGGAATTATTAGAATATTTGAACGATTTTATCAGTTTTTAATACTGATTTTATTTAAATATTTTTATCATGTAGCATTTTATAACTAAACGAATAAGAATTAAATAAACTTGTTAACAATATGATAAATATATTGTAAATACACATTTAAATCGTGAAGAACATATTAGTACATATTCATAACGACCAAAATTAAAAATGTCGGTGTTAACATACATTAATTAATTTTTAAATTATACTTAAATTACTTTCTGTTTATCATTAACGTTATAAATTTTGTGATAAAAATCAACATACTTTTTAGACACCTTATAAATTTTCGTATAGTAATCATGAGGTTATATTTCATGATCAGTATACTTCGTAGAAAATGAATCCTTAACTGCTGTTAGCAGTCACAGTGACTTCTTCCTATTTTTTTTTTCATTTTCATAGTTTAGTTTTTTATTTTCCCGTGTCACAATACTTAAAAGTGAAATTTTTGTTTCGTTTGTAGTCATAGGTATACTACCGTTTGAAATATTTAAATACATGAAATTTAATTAAAATTTATCCTGTAAAGAAAAGTAGTGAAGAAACATACTTCTCTGAATTAATTTTATTTTAATCGAGTATTCTGAAACATGGTTCAACGTTGTTGTCTGTGTTCAAAAATTACCTTAATGCGGGGATATTATATAGTGGATGTAAACTAAAGATAATGATTTCATTTCTTCGATAGTAGTTAGTTTTCAACTATAAGCACGCATTCAATATTTACAGCTTGATAACATATATATCTATTTTGTAAAACGTCAATTCTAAACCAGATATGACAAATCTAAGGAAAAAGGCATCACTGTAAAGCACAATGACCTCATATTTGTTTCATTAATTTTAATAAGAAGTAAAAAAAAAACCTCTATTTTGCATCTATTTTTTAACTATTTCTGTACAAAAACTCAGAATCATGAAGTATAGATAATAAACGATTTCATACACTTAGGAAAATCTTCAAGAAATTATTTTTTTAAACATTTTATTAAAGAGGAAAACATAGAATAATTCATAAGTTAACTTATTCAATAAATAAACGAAACATATTTGTTACAGAGTTAACAATGCTGCTTAACCGTATCTGCTCGAATTCACAACTTCGGGGTATTTATCTGGTTATCCATTTCCTTCTAAGCAAATAAATTTATTTTCCTTCTTTTCTAAACGATGATTCTATTTTACAGAATAAACAAAGATTATCCCAGCAATCTACCACTGGAATTTTATCAATAAAATTCAAGATAAAACTTTCTCTTTTAATTGGTTAACTTATATTTTAAATATTCAAACGAAATTATTTAAACTAAAATATACCTTAACAAATATTAATCTTTTTCAGAGCTTTATAGTATTATGATTCTTTTTCTATGCGTATAATTGAACATAATTGTGATTTCAAACAACAACGCACCATCAAAAATATTTTTTACACCCCTACATTTTTATAAATCTGATTAATTAATGTATACTTGCCAGATTTAAACAAAAGCATTTATAAAAACAAAATGTCACTTTTGCTGTCACTGATTTTCGAAAAAGTTACAAAATGAATTTATATGATTAAGATTTTTCAATTTATAACAAACGGGCTGGATTAATCTCCGCAGAACATGTCGATCAATCCCAACTACAATTATCAATTAAAATCATAAATCTATAAAGTAATATAGACATAATATCCATTTCAAATATATATTAAAACTTTGAGCGTCTTATAAATGATAAAATTGTGATGTTGTTTTCTCTTCAATTTGTTTGAAAAACTCTAAAAAAATGTGATTTTTTCAACATTATGTATAAATACTTATTTACATATATGACATGCTATCCTTCAGAGCATTAATTATTCATAAATGTCTTGATAATTCATTAAATCTACAGATTTGTGTTATCTTCAATATTGCTTATATTGCAGTGAAACATGGAGCTTAATAAACGGAATATTAGGTATCAAACATTTAGAAGATTAATTACAAATAGTAGGCAGATAGACAAATATTACAATTAACGCATTTTTAAAAATACCGCAAGTTCTTTAGTGAACCTGTGATGCAAACAGACATTATTCTAACAGTTTTAATATATATTTAGATTTTAATTAAGTAACAAGTTGTGATTCTGTTTAGAAATTCAAAATCTGGTCAAAATAAAAGCAAATAAATTCCAGCGGCTTCTCTTCTTTCACGCAGTTACATAATACATCCCCTTAATTAGTAAAAAAGAAAATAAAATATGTTTCAGCCATAGATTATGAAACAATTTCCAACACTCTCAGGATACTATCAAAACTTCACCATTTAATAAGATATAGAAGATACTTTAACAAACTTCACCATTTAATGAGGTAAAGAAATACTTAAGACTGCAACTCATTCAGCTTACGAATTCGGCTTACGAATTACGGTAATGTTAAGACTGTTCAGAAATCAAAAATTGCAACATTATGACACAAATTTTAATTTATTTTTGTTCAGAAATGTTTGTAAATAGCAAGTATTCTTATTTAGAAATAATCTATTCGCACTACTTTCCCGTTTTATTTAATTCACAATAGATCCACACTAGAAAACAGTGTCAAAGTGGGCTGGAATCTTCTCGACGGAAGCAGAAAAACCAGTCAAAGAACAGAGAAAAAGCCTTGCCACGTGATCAAAAAAGGCCCATAGGTAATAAATCGATAGGTAATTTATTGATCAAGAAATCGAAAACATGATTCGATTTCAAATCGCTTCCATAGTCCTGTCTTGCAACTTTACAACATTCCGTTTAAAAAATGCATTGCACCAAAATATTTTGCGCTTGTTATGTAGAGCAGTTGAGAACGGCCTTATGTTAATGAGAGTTTGATTCCATCGTATATTCAAAATATCTCCTCATGAAATTAATATTTTAAACTTTTTTTAATGTTCTGTTCTTAAAAGATGCCTGAGTTTTTCTTAGTTTTGAAAATGCGTCTAAAATCTATCCTTAATTTTATATGCAGTGTTAAAATTTTAGTCTCAATTCGTCAGTTTTTAAAACATAAAATATTAACAAGCGTATACTTTAGAAATACTTTTAGAACAAATAAACAAGTTGCAAATTGCACGTGAAGCGAAGCAAATGAGGTGCGTTCGTACGATAACGAAGTTTTAAAAATATTCAGGTCTTGCTGATATAGTAGACAGTACTTCGGATACAATATAGGGGTTGGAATCTTTGTGTTCCTGTACATATGAAGTAATTTTTTTTATACCTCAGCAACGTATACCATATCTAGAAAATATGAAATAGTTTAATATAATTAAAACACGCTCCAAACAATGTCCCCCCGTATAGCATTATGTAGTTGAATACTTTTATGTAGCCCTGTAACTTTAATAATGCCTATTCTTTGCATTATAAATTGTACAGAATGTATATTTTATTACATATATATACTCCATAGGTTCATGTCAATTTTATTATGTTCGAATGAGTGTAACACTATTAACATGCATTTGAAACTTTTTTCCCCATTGACCGTAATGCAACGGAATATTTTGAATGTCCCTGTAATTGATCTATGCATCCGATTTTCATAAAATTTTAAATGACTCGACAAAATTATGTAATAATTATGTATTTTAAATTTCAAATGATTCGGTTGGGTAGTTTTTGCGTTGTTATATGCGGACGGACAGATAGATGGACAGACAGACGGACGGACAGACGGACGGACGGACAAACGGACGGACTGAACAACAGCAATAGGTGCTACGTATTTACATAATTACGAACGCACCTAAAAAGAGGCATTCTTTAAGAAAAAAACACTGAAAAAGGAAATAAAAAATAATAATTTCCTGAGGATATATTTCGAATATATAATGGCGTGAAACGCTTGTAGACTTAACCTTACTCAAAAGAATTTTGAAAGCTGGGTGATTAGCAGCTTTAAAAAAAATACATTAAAAATCTTGTAAAAACCACGTTTGAAAACCAATTTTCTACAATTAACGCTCAGTCAGAAAGTTATTGCAAGTTTTCTCTGCAGCTTTGTTAATAGTCTACAGAGTTGTATAGAATCTTAGTACAATGCATGAACTCAGTTTAGAAAAAAAAATCACTTAACACCTTTGAAAATTCACCTTCAACACTTTCCATTACTATTCTTTTTTCAACACTGTATACCAAGATACATATATATATACAGGGTGATTCCAAATTTTTTTTACAATAAAAGAGGGGTGATAGTACACATCAAGACAAACAATATTAAATAGGAGACCAAGGGTCCAAAACGTTTTCCTCAGGAAATAGCCGCCATTAAAGTTTAGGGACCAAAATTTCAAATAAACATAAAAAACGGAAAAATCGGTCGATTGATTTGCGGTTTTCACTAAAATTATTCTTTATGTCGGCATTTTCTTGAAATTAAATTATAAAGATAAATTTCAAAAAATGCCGATAGAGGGCGCTTTAGACTTTGGAGTAACGAACAACTATTTTTTGCCGGTATTTTTTGCATCTCATTAAATGTTTTCGTAAGCTTAGACTCAAACTTAAATTTTGAGCTCAAAATCTGTAGTTGGGAGTGGTTAAGTAACACAAACTGAGCTGTGTTCAGAGGGTTCAAATTTCAAATGATTATAAAAAACGGAAAAATTGGTCGATTGATTTGCGGTTTTCCCTAAAACTATTCTTTATTTAGGTATTTTCGTGAAAATAAATTATAAAGATAAATTTCAAAAAATGCCGATAGAGGGCGCTTTAGACTTTGAAGTAACGAAGCACTCTTTTTTGGCGTTATTTTTTGCATCTTATTAAATGCTTTCGTTAGCTTAGACTTGAACTTAAATTTTGAGTTCAAAATCTGAATAGCTGGGAGTGGTTAAGTAGACAAACAGCTGTGTTCAGAGGGTTCAAATTTCAAATAATTGTAAAAAACGGAAAAAATTGGTCAATTCGTTTGCGGTTTCTGCTAAAACTAATTTTTAAATCAGCAGTTTTCTTGATCAATCAGTGTTTTCTTGAAAATAATTTTTAAAGATAAATTTCACAAAATGCCGATAGAGGGCGCCTTAGACTTTGGAGTAGCGTACAACTATTTTTAACTGTTATTTTACTAATCTCATTAAATGCTTTCAAATGCATAGACTTAAATTTTGGGCTGAAATTCTGAATCGTTGGGAGTGTTTAAGTAGCGAAAAATTGAATTGTGTTCGAGGTGGAAAGAGGGTTAAATATGAACTCCTGAACACACTTCAGATTGCGCTTCTTAACTCCTCATAACGATTCAGGATTTAAGCTCAAAATTTAAGTTTAAATCTAAGTTTCCGAGAACATTAAAATGCTTTTGCAAGCATTTAATTAGAACCAAAAAATAAAGGTTAAAATGAATTGTTGATTACTCTGAAGTTTAAGGCGCCCTCTGACGGAATTTTTTGAGATTTATCTTTAAAAATTATTTTCAAGAAGATACTGACTTAAAGAATAGTTTTATTTTAAACCGTAAACGAATCGACCAATTTTTCCATTTTCTATAATGACTTTAAATTTGAACCTCCCCTTGCCCCTTGAACACAGTTCAGTTTGTGCCACTTAACCACTCCCTACTATTCAGATTTTGAGCTCAAAATTTAAGTTTAAGTCTAAGCTTCCGAAATCATTTAAAGGGATGCAAACAAATCGGCAAAAATAGTTGTTCGTTACTCCAAAGTCTAAAGCGCCCTCTATCGGCATTTTTTGAAATTTATCTTTATAATTTATTTTCACGAAAATAACTAAATAAAGAATAGTTTTAGTGAAAACCGCAAATCAATCGACCAATTTTTCCGTTTTTTTTAATCATTTGAAATTTAAACCCTCTGAACACAGCTCAGATTGTGTTACTTAACCACTCCCAACTACAGATGTTGAGCTCAAAATTTAAGTTTGAGTGTAAACTTACGAAAACATTTAATGAGATGCAAAACATACCGGCAAAAAATAGTTGTTCGTTACTCCAAAGTCTAAAGCGCATTTTTTGAAATTTATCTTTATAATTTAATTTCAAGAAAATGCCGACATGAAGAATAATTTTAGTGAAAACCGCAAATCAATCGACCGATTTTTCCGTTTTTTATGGTTATTTGAAATTTTGGTCCCTAAACTTTAATGGCGGCTATTTCCTTAAGAAAACGTTTTGGACCCTTGGTCTCCTATTTAATATTGTTTGTCTTAATGTGCACTATCACCCCTCTGATATTGTAAAAAAAATTTGGAATCACCCTGTATATATATATATATATATATATATTATAGGTTTTAGTATACTCAATTTAATTTAGCATGAAAAGTCATAACTCAAATAATAATAATAAACTAATCTTTCTTAAACAACTTTAAATAATCTATGTCATTCTTAGTAATTGATTACAACATTTGGATACGCCTATTTATGGTCTATGAAATTCATGACTATTGCTTAGCATGCAATAGTCATGAAAATGTATGAATAGCATGCAAATGTATGTATACTTAAAATTACACACCATAACTGAATACATATTTTCAGCGATTATCTCTAATTAACAAATCGTTCATATATCCCTGTAAAAAATACAAAGCTCATCATATTCTGTTGCTAGCTTCTTGCTTTAAATTTCTGCAATTTACATCATTTAATTACGTTTGAATAGCTGCAACATAATCGAAGTACTCTACGAGTAGTTTTTACCATAAACTATTATGTAAACGACCTCTTTTCTTTGACTTAAGAAATAAATCGAAAAATTTTTGCACACCAAATTACACATAAAGTAGCTGTTAGTGTACCACAGGAGAATATATTAATTTGATTATGTTAAACATAGTACCCTCATAAATAAGCGCAAACGACCTTTAATTGACCAAAAAATAATTTTTTTTTTTTTTTTTAGTTTCGCTGTACGCATATCGTAAGTGCCACAAAAAGCATATTGTAGTTCAACTATCTGTTTTTTCATCTCAACATCGTATGCATCATAATTACAATCATAACATAAAAAAATAAATATGTATAACAAAAAATAATGTAAAATTTAAAAAGCTGAAAACATGTATATTTTAATATTTCTTTCTTTTTTTTAAATCTAGATTTACATTTATAATACATTCAAACCACTAAATATATAAGAAAGGATTGTTTCAAATTCTTCCAATTAAATAAAATTTCTTATCGTTGAAAGTCATTTTTTTTAAAAAGGAAATTTTATTATGTGATTCCTCGTTTATCCTGTATATTAAGCTTACCACTAATGCATTTATTTTTTATCTTTTTTTTTTACCTTGAAAAATAGGGAAAAAAGAAATCAATGAATAATATAAAATTTCCTTTGACAACTCATCCACATTTCAATTTTCCTCTATACAGAGGAGTTCACTGGAGTGCATTGTATACTTTATATTCAAATTCAGATTATTGTCATTCACATCATGTAGATCATGTTGATGGAAAATAACATTGTAAAGTAAAGGGTAGAAAGAATTTGATGTACTGGATCGGAAAACAATCGAACCAGGGGATTGTCTTCCATTTACAAAAGAGAAAAAAAAAGACGTGAATATGAGTAAATATATAAACATTCGCCTGCTAATTGTGCATTATATTTTATTTTTATTCTGCTTTATTTTTAGGAAGATGCTTGGAATATCAATGGAGATTGAATGGTGAAAAAAATATGGAATTTCTTTTGAATTCAGTCATCAGAAAAATTGAAGGATTTGAAAAACTTGTTGCAGGGAACATAAAATTTGTACGCGAGATTATTCTCATAAGTTTTATAATAATTTGATTCGATTTTTTGTAGGAATAGCAGAAACTGTAATGAGATAAAATTGATGCTTATATTATTTCTTTAAATATTTGAATAGTTTAAATATTTTGCCCAAATATTAAATTTTAATAAATTGAATTCAAGATTATAAAATAATGCGCTTTTAAATTTTCGTCGTAAAAATGTCTAATAGCTATAGATTAATAAGTGTCATACAACACGATAGGGCTTTAAAGTAGAGCTCAGATGCATCTCTAATGTTAAAGTTCAAAGTTTGTCCCCTAATAACTTTGGACCCAATCATTGGACTGCGATGAAATTGAAAAGGCGAAGTGTCCCTTCTCTAGAACTCAAACTTTATCAAATAACATCCAGATCCATCGATTAGTTATGGAAATCCAGAACCCCTGTTTTGTCATTATTTTTCTACGTGAAACAAAATGAAAGGGCAAACAACTCAATTATTACCCGAACCAATAAAAAATTCAGCGATGCGTAATAGCTTATTTGAGAGCTTTTAATTTAGGTATGTGCCTTTCGAAAGTCCTGTCAAAAAATATCCATTGTTAAAAAAATCGCATCCATTTAAAATTTATATCGAGCTATATCTTCCATAATTTAACGCTATAGAAATATCTATATATTATATTTCCATTACAAAGGGTTAATTTAGAAAAAAAATACTTCTATATATAAAACAAATAACGATTTGGGAATAGAGCAATCAAAATCTGTGTATAGATACCAATGGACAAATGAAAATATGTATAGATACCGTGAAACTGTAGGGAGGTCTACTACAGATTGCTGTTCTGTCGCCAAATGTAGACAAGTTTATTGCCAACTTGTCGCTTTTTCCGGTATTTTTTCAAACTAATATGTCTACTAATATGTTTAACCTAATTCTAAAATTAATTAAAATTTTTTAGTGAAATTGGTTGATCAAATTCCTGAAAGAATCATAAAAAGTTGTGAAATCATATAAGAAACCGGTGAAACCAGTGAGAAAAGTAAACCTCGATATAAAAAATGATACATTAACAAATTGGCAAATATTTTCAATATAAAAAAGTGCGTAGAAAAGAAATGGAATCAGATAATCTGTAAAGCTCATGAAATTATCCAAATTTTTGTTAACTCAAAATGTGGACTGAGTTTTACTGGTGTCTTATATTCAGAGTCATACTATTATCTACTCAAAATCATCACTTGGTAAAGTAGTTAGTAGAATATATAGTTATGTTATCGCAAATCAGCTAAGATCTACAACACAAAACGAATGGAAACCATGAGGTAATAATTAACGTACAACATTAATATAGTAATCAGAATATTGAGGAATTGATGCAGAAAATTATTTCTGAACATAAATATTTAGCATTTTGTTGAATCGGATTTGTTAATACGAGTTTTCATCTTCCGCTTATCAAAAACTCTTGGGATGAAATTTTGTCCACACTTTACTGAATGGACCACTTAGTTTCTCGTTCTTTATTAAATCAGCTTGTAACTAATAGTTAAGAACCCAAATTTTAAAATCGTTATGGATTATTGGGATATGGAGTGCGTTAAAAATTAATCTTTTTCCATGACTGAGTTTAAAGCACCGGTAAATCTCAGTCCACATTTTCAGCTAACAAATATTTTGGTAATTTCATGAGCTTTACCTCATGAGCTTAATCTGATTCCACTTCTTTTCTACGCACTTTTTTATATTGTAAATATTTGCCAATTTATTACTGTATCATTTTTTAGATCGAACTCTACTTTTCTCCATGGTTCCACCAGTTTTTTATATGATCAGCTATAATTTTTACAGTCAGTTTTTATTTAATTAACTTTTTTGAATTATTTTTATTTATTAACATCTAAAAAAAAAAACCTTTTAAAGAGGGATGGAGCTCCATCAGTTTCTAAGAGCGTCTCTCTCAAAGCTGGTAGTATACTTAAAAACTGTAGAAATATTAAAAGCAATATTATAATTTGCAATCATAAAGTAAAACAAACTGAAAAGGGATCAAACTGAAAAATTCTTCAATCTGACTTTATTTTAAAAACTCTCATTTATTATGCTTAACCTTAAAAGTGTCACCATGAGATGATAATACGTTTCAAACTACTATATATGAATAAATTAGATCAAAAGTATTTTTTTTATAAATGTGTTTTGTGAAACAATTCTACAAACAATAAAATATTTTATGTATTTACATATGTGTTTTCTGAGATAAAATGTCTCTTTTTTAAAATTCATTTTTAAAAATAAGTATATTTTGTTGTCTTATTTGTCGTTCATCCTGTACATTTAGCATATCACTATCCTTGTCTTTATTCTATATACCCTCTTCAGAATAGGAAAACCAAAGCAAGGAATAAAGTAATATTATCATTGAAAACTTAAACATATTTCAATATTCCTCCTTACTGTGGAGTTCACTAAAGTGCATTGTATGCTTCATATTCAAATTCAGATTATTATAATTCACCTCCTATAGATCAGTTGATCAAAAATAACATTGTAAAGTAAATGACTGAATGAATTTGATGTACTCGATCGGAAAACAATCAAACCAGAGGATTGTCTTCCATTTTTCAACAAATGAACTGGATATGAGAAAACATAAACTTTCGCCTGTTATTGAGCATTTTATTGTATTTTTATTATACTTATTTTTAGAAATATGCTTGGAATACCAATGAAGAAAAAATGGAAGAAAAATGGAATTTGTTTTGAGTTCTCTGATCAGAAAAATTGATGGGTTTTAATAACTTCTTGCAGGAAAAGTAAAATTTGTGTTCGAGATTATTCTCATAAGTTTTATAATGTACTTTTCATTCGAATTATTCTTGGAATAATAGAAACTGTATGTGATAAGATAAATGTTTATAATATTTCTTTAAATTTGGGAATAGTTTAATAGTCAAACTTTAAGTCATAATAAAAAGAATTCAGCCATAAAAAGTAACTCGCTTTCAAGTTCTCATTGTAAAGTAGTTAAATTTCTATAGCCGAGAAAATGTATCACATACAATTGCTACAATTGTTATTTTTAAAAATAACTTTCTTTAATTATTTTTTCCTTTTAAGATATTAAAAAAGACATAAAAAATGAGACAAGTTCCACCCCTAGTTGAGAGCTTCTGCTCTCAAAGCTGATTGACAGGAGATGCTTGGTTCGAATTGAATCGCTTGAATCGCGCCTATCCGCCTACTGTTCGTGGATGATTTATTTCTTACCATGGATTAAATTTGCATAAATACAGGTTTATATATATATTAAAAAGGCTTCCACGGAGAGCATTCCCTTTGGGCCTATATCCATCGCGTCGATAATCGGTAGTCATACACTAAACCTAACTGAAAAGGGGTCAAAGGGAAAATTGTACAACTACATTTTATTTAAATAATTATCTTTTGTTTAGATTAACCTTAAAATTGACAATACATAGTAGTAATAAGTTTGAAGCTATTACTTGATCACATGAAAGAATTTTAGAAAAAAAGTATGTTTTAAATAAATTTCTTCTTTGAAACAATTGCATAATTAATAAAAATTTAACGCATTTGCAAAACTGTTCCCTCACATAAAATGTCTTTTCTTTGAAATTCATTTTACAAAATAAGCATTTTTTTTTACTTTACGTTACTAGTGGGCTCTGTCCCTGTGATCTATGCTCGCAACCCCATCCAGATACCCAAGATTCTGAAAACACACAAATTTCATCGATTAAAAAAAATTGAATTATAATTATATATGGATTTTCATTCATATCTCTTCGATTGGACGCTTTTAAGGCAAAATTAGTCGCAGACAGGAGATACAAATTCTGTTATCGTTTTTGATTTTTTGAATAAAAAATTAGTTGAAACATTGAAAATAAGCTAATATAAAATGAGTTAAGTAAACTGTAAACAGTGTCTTTGTCTCTCAGTATTTACTGTATGTATTATATAGTTCTTGAATGTCAAAACTCATGTATGTTTATATTTCACATAAATATATTTATATTCGGTTTTTTTATTAGACAGGATTAAGCGACATAAAATGTGTAATGTATTTTGGATTAACTAGATTGTGTTGTTAATTTCAATGTTTAACAAAACATTTCTAACATAGCTGAATCGATCCGGAGGATTGTTTTTCTTTGTTTCAATAACACTTCAAGTAATGTAGTTAATAACTTTAAAAAATATAGTAATTAATAACTGTGATTTTATAAATTCTCCTTTTAAACACGCAAATTTATGTTTTTGTAAATGGTAATGTTTTCAATTTGCTGTAATTATGAAGTGCATTCTTCAATAGATAAATTACAAATGTTGCTAGAATTCGTCGTTTGTTAACATAAAATATTTCCAATTTGCTTATATGACCAAAGTTTTTATTTCGTTTTTTATTTCAGTGTCTAGAGGTGATCCGCATCCTCGAAGTGGTTGTAACATCTACATAAAATAAAGCCTGTAAGAGCAACGGCACTCACCATCTTTTTGACATCATTTTTTTAAAAATCGGTACGTTAACTTGCCCATCAGTAACAAAAAAATCTCGCCGTTTTAGAACGCTTTTTGCTTCTGTACCCCTTTCGAGTAGTGACACCTACATAAGATATAGCCTATTTTGGAGGAGGAGATGTTACCATCATTTTGATATCATTATTTCCGAGATTCTTTGAAAATCGCAATTTAAAGCGTTTTTAGAACGCTTTTCTTGCACTTTCACTCTTTGTAAATTTTGTGTTTTTTAAGAAATGTTCTTAGAGACCATTTATATCTTATAAGTAATTAGCACACCTAATTTCGTATTTCTATTCCCTTCAGTAACATAAATATCTTATTTTTAGAGTGTTTTTTGCTCTTGCATCTCTTTGGGTTAGTGGCATCGACATAAGATATAACCTAAGTTTGATTCGGGGCGAACAGCCTAATTTTGGTATCATTACTTTTAAACATGCAACATTCTATAATTTTTAGCTTATGGATTTATTTGTATGAGAAATTCAGATATATGAATTTTACAAAAATATATTGTTACAGAAATATCTTGTACTTTAAAAATAAATTGTATTTGAACTCAAAGTAATGTAAATAGTATAAGTAAGTAGTATAAAACTGGATTTAGAAAAATTTGCGATGTCGAAAGATTTAAGTGATGAATCAAGGAAACTCTTCTTGTCCATATGTCGTACGGGCAAATCAGTTGAGTTCTTAAGTTCTATATATTAGCTAATATTAACTTTTGTTGCATGAAAATGTCTCGATTTTCTGTAAGGAAGCAAACCTGTTAGTTTTCATTGGACATCTATGGACATCTATTGGACATCTTTTAAGCTCGATTCGAATATTTTTTTTATTATTATTTAAAATATTTACGAGTCAATAATTTTTAAAATAGAGGAACTTTTAATCTTTCAAATCTTTTAATTGTTGGCCACTGGTTAAAGTAATTTTCTTTTCTAATATATTTAATAAATATCTCTGGAAATGCTTAAAATTTGTTAACTTTAAAAGAAATAAATCCTCAGCAACTGAGTCAAGTTTAAAAAAAATGCAGTATGCACACTGGGACATTTTAATGTATAAAATGATTTAAAAATAAATAAATTCCCATGAATAGTTTTTGCTCCTATAAACTTACTTAATGAACAATTTTGATCAACTTGAACATTAAATATCTCTTAAAATAATTATTCGATCTAAAAATTGTCTGCAGTAGCGTATTTATCAAACATTTTTGTATAATATCACCAAATTTTTATATTTTTGTGTGCAAGAGCTCTCATTAACGAACAAAGACCTCCGGTAGCGAAAAATTCCTTGTGAGCGGCAGTGACAATGTATGTTATTTATTTATTTTTATAATGGAAAGATTAGTCGTTTATCCTCTACATTTAGAATGCAACTTTGTCTGCCTTTATTTTAAATCCATCCCTTCTCCAAATTAGAAAAACTAAAGAAAGCAATAACTTAAAATTTCAATTGACAACATACCTACATTTCAATTTTTATCTGTATGGTGGAGTTCACTTGGGCATTTTATACTTTACATTCAAACTAAAAGTATTGTTATTCACGCCATGTATATCATGTTGATGGAAAATAACTTTGTAAAGAAAAAAATCATGAAGAATTTGATGTTCTTTATCGGTAAACAATTGAATCAGGGGATTGTCTTCCAATATCGGAAAACAAGAAAAGGAAGGCATACATAGAATTAAACATGTAAACATTCGCCTGCCATTGTGCATTATAATTTATTCTTATATTTTTTATAAAGCTTTTTAGAATTCCAATGAGGATAAATTGTAGAAAAAAAGAGTAAACTTGTTTTTAATTATTTCATCGAAAAATTGGAGGGTTTGAATAACATGATGAAAATAAATTTGTAAAATAAAATTTGTGCATGAAGCAGTTCTAATAAGTTTTAGAGTGTACATTTTATTCCTGTTTTTGTTGGAACAATGGGGAACGTAATGAACTGTGATAAGGTGAATGTTCATAATATTTCTTCATAAAAGAAAATAGTTTAGATTTTCTGTCAAATATTAAACTTTAAAAAATGGGATTCAACCATAAGAATAACTCGCTTTTACGTTTGCATCGTATAAATGTTTAATTTCTATAGCAAAAAATGAGTGTCAGATAAAATTGAAATTTTAAATTGTTTTTACAGTAATTTTCCAGATGTATTTTGTTATTAATATTTTGTTCAAAAATGATCAAACTGACTAATTATAAAATAATAATTTATTTGAAAAATTTTAATTTTCTATGCTTAACCCCAAAAGATTATACTACATAGAAACTACTAAATGAAAAACTTCAATGTATTAAAAAAAAAAAAAAAAAAAAAAAAAAAAAAAACACGATTGAGAAAAATTTAACATTTTTGCGAAATTGTTTCCCCAGATAAAATTTCTTTTCCACGAAATTCATTTTACAAAATCATGAGGTATTTATCATGATATTTGTAGTTTATCCTGCAAATTTAGCTTATCCCTAACCCTGCATTTACTTTTGATTTTTTATCACCAAAATAGTGAAAAAACCACAAAGAATAATGTAACATTTCCGTTTACAACTCAATCGCATTTCAATTTTCCTCTATACATCGAAGTTCACTGAAGTGCAATGTACACATTATATGCAAGTTCAGAATATTGTTTTTCAAAATATTTAGATCACATTGATGGAAAATTGTATTGTAAAGAAAAGGATAGAAAGAACTTGATGTACTCAATCGGAAAACAATTGATTCCATTTTTTTAAGACGTGAATATGAGAAGACATGTGACATTTCGCTTCCCATTGCGCATTATATTTTATTTTTATTATACTTTATTTTTTTGAAAGCAGCTCAGAATATCAATGAAGATAGAATGGGGGAAAATATTAAGTTTATTTTGAGTTCTAAATTCAAAAAATTGTAGGATTTGAAAAACTTGGTGCAGGTTTGATAAATTTTGTATATAGGATAATTCTAACTAGTTTTAGGATGAACACTGATTCTGAATTGTTTGTGAAATAATGCAAAATGTGATGTGATAAGGAAAATTGTGTAAAATGGTATAATGTTTCTTCAAAAATGAATGTTGTTCCAATCTTATTTTAAATATTAAACTTTACTGAAAATAATTCAACCATAAAATGTATTCGTTTTCATGTTTTCCTTGTAAAAGTGTTTAATATTTATAGCATGGAATATTATCAGATATATTTGTTACAGTACATTCTTTTTTATTTTAAATTATGTATATTTTTTCCATATTTATAAAAGTAACTTTTTTAAAGCGATATAAAAAATAATACTTACAAAATTGAAACCCCATTTTTAAAATTCTCATTCGTTTTGTATTTCTTTAAAAATGTCAATGAATTGTAATATTTCTACGGAATTTTTTTTAGTTTGCTTTTATTTTCTAATCACAAAGGTATGTAAGCAAAATGTAGTTTCTTGATATACAGGATTATTTTCGGAAAGATAGGTAAATGCCTAAGAAGTTATGTTACTGAATATGAATTGAATGCTATTAATATGTTTACAAAACTGAGGATTGGTAGTATTCGAAAAAAAACAACATTTTGTATTTATATTGAATTGAGAAAATGGATTAATTAGGATGAGCGAAGCGAATCCTCTACTAATCCACTCAAATTACAATTTGTCGTACGCTTTACAAAAAAACTATTCAATATTTTAACTTCAAATTAAACACAAAAATAAATTATGATCTGTAGATTTGCAGAATATAATTTTTTTACAGTAAAACGTTAAAAAAATTATTATTTTAATTAATTTATTTTACATGCATTTCCAATACGGACGCATTTTAGCAAATAAATAAAAAATGAAACGCGTATATTTTCAGAAAAAAAAAAGTTTAAATCATGGAGTAAATAATTATAGATAGAATCATGATTAATTTATTAAATAAAACATGTTTTCATTATCCCGCAAAATCGTTTGCACAGATGACACTTAAACATTTTAAAAGAATTGTATTATGGATTTTTTTTTTTTTTTTTTTTTTGTAAACTGGCAACAAAATAATTGTAAACAAATAAAATTAATTCTTAAATTTGTTATATAAATGAAAAATTAAAAGATCTGCGTGAAGTTGTTGGTTCAAGCTCTTTATAAATATTTTTGCGAAGGTCGTATTGTGGCTAAATAATATCGACTCATTAATCAGAAGGATTTTATAGAAAAATAAGACTTTAATAAGTTCGCAAACACAACAATAATTATTCGTGAAAACGTCACTGCGAGAATGAGAGAGCGCTTCGTTAAAAGGTAATTCCATTAATTGAGTTGCCATTCGCAGGAAGTAAAAAGTTCTCCCACGCGGAGAGAATTACAGCAATTCTCATACGCTAACATGTATAAAAACGAAGAAATTAAAATAAAATGTTTTACAGTTAAAAATTCATAGTATCAACGAAAGCAGATTTCAAATGTTTTTTCCAGAAAATAGGATTTTGAAGAAGTAATTTTCTTCAAGCTTTCTTCAAATATATTATTCTAAAATAGCTATCAAAGATTATCGGATGTTGATTACAGAGATTGGAAACATGCATATTTCAAACAATTAAAAAACACCAGTGGCTACTTGAAATTGTAAAAACATCTTTAAAAGAGGTTTTAGTTGAAAATTTAAAAAAAAAATTGTAAAAGTTTGCTTCGAAAATATCTTATTATGCCAGTTTTACATCATAAATAAAAAAATTAAAATGCGCCAAAACATAAAATAACGTTTTTGTTTAATAAAGATGCAATAATAATAATAAAAAAAAATATTGTTACTTTCAAATATCTGTTTTATAAAATAATGCTTCGCGAATCCAAACAAAGCATGGCTTTTGCTAGTTAATGATAAAAATAATCAGAATTCTTTCAATTTTGGTTCAAATTCGGTTATGAAATGCTTCTCCCTTGGCGAGAGGATAATAACCTCCTTGCAGCACTCGAATGTAGCTAAACAAATAGACATCACACTCTTATAATCTATGATTAAATGTTAAAAGAAATAAATTATCGATGGAAAGTAGTGCCAAACAGTCGTAAAGCACGTCGAATTGACAGATTTTCAAAACAGGATTTATAGGTATCATAATGTTATAAAAAAAATTGGTACAAACAAGCAATAGGAAATGTACCATGTAAAATAGCCTTGTTTTCCTTCGAGATCAAGAACAAGGAAATTTCATCATTTTAACCTATTCTTAGAAGTTTTTTTTTCTTTAAGTGAGAAAACCACATTTTCAAATGTGAAATAAAGAAATATAAAAACGAGTAAAATAATAGTTTTTCGTTAGCCAAAAATTTTTAGATACCAATGCAGTAAGGTAGTTGTGAAGCGCCTAGTAAGCACTTTTAGTTACCTAGATAACTAAAAGTGTTGGGTACAATTACAAAGTGTGTTAGGTAAAAACAAGTGTTTACAATTGTTAGGTACAAACTGTTAGGTACAATTTTGTTTTAGTTGCCAGTTCTGTAGACGCATATACTGCATTAGTAGCTAAAAAAGACTGTACCTAACTGGTAGGTAAAAGTTCTTATTATACACTTCACAACTACTATAGATTTCATTCTCACTTTCTATATTTTTAGATTAATAAGAAGACTATTAAAAGGTCACATAAACTAAATGCTGCACCTTAACAGTTTATTATTATCTGAAAAAAAACATGAATCAAATCATGAAGAAAAATATACATTGAAAAGCAATCAAACTTCTTTCTAATGAAAAAGATTTGCATTCATAATAAATTTAATTTTCGTTATTTAGCTATAGATGGTCTATTGAAATACTTTAGCTAAAATTTAAAATCAAGTTTACTTATCTTTATTGAATGGAAAGAAAGTTTTCCCATCAAACATTAAATAAGGAAATTTAATGCATTCCAAATTATGTTTCCGATACTCATTAACTTTATCAAATACCGAATTAGCAAAACAATTAATTACTCTCTTCTTTCCTTTAAATCAGATTATTTTCCAAAGTTGTATCAAATAAAATTAGACTGTGAACGTTTACATTTATGTTTTGTAGTAGCTTCGATAAACAATGCATCAGTTTTAATTAACTTTATTTTTCATTACCCATTTGAATATTAATGTTGGATCATTAATCATAAATGACACTATGAATTACGTTTAACATTAAGAAGCTGATAATAGTAGTTTCTGAGACACATTAGCATTATTAAGTTATTAGTCACCTTGTATTAAATTGTGAAGAAAAAATATTTACAGTTCTAATTGTGTTTAGAGGAATATTATTGATTTCAGGATTATAATGTGATTATAAAAAGATGAATAAAAAATAATGAAATTAAATATGTTATTTTTATTTTACTTTTAAATATTTTGGTACATTTTTTAGCATTTCATTAATTATAGAAACAGGTTAAATAATTGAAAGTTATGCGCGTGGAGATAAGTGCAGTTTACTGATCGTCCATACACAAACACAACAAACTGTCATACGAATTTTAATATGTATATATTTAAATACAACAAACAGGATAGGGCAAAGTGTGGTTTCTTCGAGCGGTATCTGAAAAAAATATATGTTGAATTTCTTATATTAACCAAAAAAATGAAAGTTGTATTACTTTCTAAAATCGGTCCTATGCTATATTAGTTAACGATTCCTGTTGAATCGAGGTTATTTCCTTTATTTTAATAATCACATATTTATATATACTTTTTTGGCGGTGTGTATTGATGGAATTTTCCGTAGTGTATTTCCGTAACTTTTTGAAACTGAACATTCTTATTCAAAAGTCATCCCCTTTCTATAATTGTAATATCTTTTTCATTTAAAGTTTTTTTTTGGTGGGGGGGGGGGGGTTAGAACTATTTTTCTATTGGTGTTTGTTCCGTTCCTATGAGTTGCTCAAAAACCTGTAAATACAATTAGAATGTGTGGTGATTGATTTCGTGCCCTCGTATTTTGACCTCTTCCATTAATGAAATCTTCCGTTTATGTTGTATTTTTTAATTGATTAATATTCATAAGTATTTGTAAAATAATTGAATCTTTAATGCGTTTTATTTTGAAAGGTATTTGCTGAAAAATAGATGCATGACGTCTGCAGGATTCGATGAGTGTAAATAGACATTGGTATGTACTTTATCTTTTAATATATGAAATTCTGATTTACAGTCAATATATTTCATCTAAACCAGTTATATAACTTATCTTTACATTATACCTTATTTTCTGTGTAGGCCAATTTCCTTAGGAAAAAAATCCGAAAATCGATGCTTTAATGTATACTTAAAAATGGGAGTTATAGATACAGCGATAAAAACACACATTTTTCATAATAACGAGATAAACACATTATCATTAGGTACTGTCTTCATTTTTCAAATTACTTAACTCAATTAAGCGTATAAAAATATGCTTTTCAGAATAATAAATAAAATAGCAATGTTTTAATACTGCAGCTCAAAAGTTTCTTTTTCAATACACATTTAGAACAATAACATTTAGATTTTTTTGAAAATAACATTTAGACATTAACATTTTTAAATTTCAATAACATTTAGATTTTTTTGAAATACTGCACTGTTATTCGTGGAGAATGTCTATTAGATTCGTTAGTAATTTATTTAAAATGAGATCTCTAACACGAGAAAAAACTTAAATGAAAATAATGCTTAAAATAAATATTTATAAAGATTTTTTTTTCAGTTCTTAACACATTGTTTTTTCACATTTAACAAAAGAATTAGAAAATGAAAAATGAAATCGTATGGTTTTCTGTAAAAAGGTAACATCTTTAAAAATCACAAAAAAGAGACAATTTCGACAATATTGTATTTATCATCAGGATTCACATTACATCAGAGTCATTTAGGTTTAAAAGAAGAAGCACTGCTTGTGAACAAAGATTTACATTATACACAATTATTGTTTTTTAATATTAATCTATCGATTGCAAGAAGGGAGATTAATAGATATCTGATCTGCATAAATGAGTCTAAAAGTATAATAAGATTCTATTCATAAATAAAATATTAAATATTTTCAATTTTAAAAATAAAGGGATAAATAAATATTTATAAATCCCCAAAATCGATTCACATATGCTAAAAAAAACTTTGTATTAAATTCAACTTCAATATTTATGAGAATGTTTGGTAATTCCAGTTGCGTTCTCGCAAACTGATATATTTGATAAAATTTTTATTGAAAATTTCATATTTTCATATATAATTGAATGCAAGAAAGTTTAAAAGATAGAAAACCAATGATTATAAATGCACAAATAAAGTATGAAAAGGGAGCAAACAGCTGTTATAATCTACTATCGAGATTCTTCTTCAGTGCAAAAACTCAGCGAGCTGGACAAAGCAAAACTAAGCGAAACTGAGCGAAAACTGCTTTGTATAGTTCGCTGAGTTTTTGCACTGAAGAAGAATCTCGATAGTAGATTCGAATTAGCTGTTTTCTCCCTTTTCATACTTTATTTGTGCATTTATAATCGTTGGTTTTCTATCTTTTAACATTTTTGCACAAAGATATTTGACATTTGATATTTGATATTGATATTTTTTGATATTTTAACAAGAAAGTTTGTTGCATTTTTTGAAATCTAAAATTTGATTACGTTAACATATTAAAACTTACGAAAGTAAATTAAAGGTTTTCAATATTTGTAATTTAACAAGTAGCGCACAATACAAAATAGAATTGAACTTTATGTATATTTTCTTCCTTTCCCTTCTTCTTCCTTCTATTCTTCCTTTTTTTTTTTTTTTTTTTTTTTTTTTTAGAACTTTACATTTTTTAAATTGTTGCTGCTGGATTTTTCCATTGGAGATAATAATAATAAAAAAATCATTTAAATTTACTTCTTTTAATTACAATAACTTAAATTTTATACCCGCAAATCAGCGAATATATTTAAAATGTATTTTCCTGAATTTATGGTTAGAACTTTGATCATCTCATAAAACTTCCAGGTTAAACTTTCCAGGTAATAATGATCCAGAACATATTTTAAAATAATTTTTATTTAATGAGTTAAATTTGTAATTTTTTTGTGATGGTTAACCATACTATTTGTACACAAAATAACACAATAAAACTTGTCATGCTATACATTAAATAAATATACCGGGTGTCCCAAAAATGACTGATAGATTTTAAAATTCAATAACTTACAAACGGTGACAGCTATTTAAAAATTTTTGCAGGAGGGTTATGTATAATGTCAGGAGTTTTTTACCGTAATTTTTTATTTTAGTTCGAATTTCAAACAATAGGTGGCGCTGACGGCGATTGAAGGCCAGGTGATCAGTACTGAGTGGATCGTCGACCTGGCCTTCAATCACCGTCAGCGCCACCTTTTGTTTGAAATTCTAACTAAAATAAAAAATTACGGTAAAAAAACTCCCGACATTATACATAACCCTCCTGCAAAAATTTTTAAATAGTTTTCGCCGTTTGCAAGTTATTGAATTTTAAAATCCATCAGTCATTTTTGGGACACCCGGTATATATATTAGAAACGCGGGGCAATTTAAAACCATTATAATTTGAACCATTATTTGTAGAATTTTAATTTATTTTCATGTAAATAAACACAAATATCCGAAATTATTTTTTTATTCAGCATTTTTAAAAATATTAATTTTTAAATAAATTTTAAACTTAAAAAATAGCGATGTGACTTAAAAAATATTTGCATGTTTTAAAATTTTTTTTTCCTCAAACTGGCTAAACTGAAGTAAAAGTTTAAGTTTGTAGCTTTTATCTTTAATAGATCTTATAGTATAAAAATTTTAATGCGTTAAATGAAAAAACTGTATCATGAAGAGAAATGCATTTTTACACGATGGAATTTTCATGACAAACATTTGTTTGAAAGCTAAATTCGGAAAAGAAACCAAAATGAAAAAAAAAATCATAATAACATTTCCTTTTCTAATTGCGATTGAAATATGTTTAAACCATTATTTTATACGTAAACAAACAAAAAAAAAAAATTAATGCACTATTTATATTTTTAAAAAATTGAAGACTTCTGTGTGCGGGCAGCATATTTCAGATGTGTATATTGCGTGGACGATTACTGTTTCTAAACCAATAGGAGAGCGTCATTATCACGGTCAAGTACACGCCCACACAGTTTGATTGACAGGAACTCGTGGACAATTGACGGTGCTAATTATAACGATAATCTGTTGCGGAAGATAGTGAGCTGACTGGCTGAATGGTTAGAGCGTCGAGCTTGAAACCGGAGGATATGGGTTCGAGTCCAACGCGGGCCGAGAGTCCGTTGGTGATTTTTTTTTTTTTAATTATGGGAGGCTGTCTTTTATTAATAAATAAGACATTTAAAAAAAATATTTCAAACCCTTTTAATATGCTAAATATCGTTCCAAAATGATTTATATATATATTAAACAAATGGGAAAAAAGTATTCTGCGAAAATATCCGTATAAGCAAAATTCTTACTTTAATTTTTATTTATTTATTTATTTCAGGATCAGAGGAAGTATAATTTCTAATTGAAGTAAATAAAATTCAGTCATTTTGAAAAAAAAATTCTTTCGTACCTTTAATTTTTAATTACCGAGTACAAATTCAAACAATCCGAGTACAAATAAATAATAAACACACACGATCAATTGTCCACGAGTTCCTGTCAATCAAACTGTGTGGGCGTGTACTTGACCGTGATAATGACGGTCTCCTATTGGTTTAGAAACAGTAATCGTCCCAGCAATATACACATCTGAAATATGCGTGCGAGCATACTTAATAAAATCTTCAAACGAACTCAGATAACAAAAATCTGTTTATTGTATAATGAACAGAAACTTCTTAATTTTGTCAGAAGAGTTGCACGTGAACAGATTTGGTTATAGGAACAATTTTGAAACAGTGTTCTACCCCCTTTCTTATGCTTTGTAGCATGAGAAATATTAGGGTAATTAGTAGAATTGTTGAAATAACATATAAAAATTAATAATTGTACCTATGATCGCAGTAATCATTTTCTTCAGTTCATCCAAGTTTTGTTTGGCATTTTCTTTGCACCGTGTGTATCTTTATCAGTCATTTCTTCGGTATGAAAAAGTCCATACATTCTGTCTTTTCTTTAGGTATAGACATAAGCATTTTGTGATATCAACGGTTTTTACCTAAAAGCAAAAACGTCCTTTTTAGTACAAATAATAATAACAAAATATTGCAATACGCACACAAAACTAAATTTTGCTATCTTATTTCGTTTAGGTGTTATCGAGGTTAAAAGTTGTAAAGGTGAATTCGGAACACCCTGTATCAGAAAGGAAAAAAGAATAACCAGCTGGAAAATTTAATCTTTAAATGAATGATTGAAAGTTTGTACGTAAAAAAGAATTGCATTTTATTTCTTGCGCTGTATTCTATATATGTGGAAACATAAAAAGTTAATATTTTTCTATTAAACAATATACTTATTTAAATAACAAACATTTTATGCTATTACTGTTTTTAAAAAAAAATGTTTCAAATTGTCTTGGTATTTTGATTCTAATCCATTCAACTCAATATTTGGGTGGTTCTCAAAATAGGGGACAATTTATGTCTTTCGGCATACAAAAAAATTTGAGAGGTTTTCTTTCATGTTTTTATATTTAGATATGTTTGTCTTAATATTATTCATTATTTGCACTCAAGAATTATTCACTTTTTAGTTAAAAACTCCTTAAAATAACAGAATAAATGTTCAAAATGTCATTAGCATGGATGTCCACAGCAGCTGTGACTTGTATATACTAGCTTTTTAAAGAGTTAATATCACGTTTATAAAATAAAACAAATGTTATTCTTTCTTTAAATTAATCAAGGAGAGGATTTATAAAATAAATTTCTTTTTAAAAATAAAATTATAGTACATAAAAAAAAGAATTAAAGTTTGTCCTCCATATTCTATTTTCAGAACAAGGTCATAGAATAACAGCTGGTTAATAATCAAAATTTCATTTTCACATGTGACAGTAGTTTGAAAATATAAAGTTTCTTCAAGGCAACAAGTAGCCATTTTATCACAGCCTGAAAATAGAAGCATGTATTGTATTTTAAGAATAGAAGTTGAATGTTCGGGGAGTACATCAATTGTATGTCATTAGAATGGATAATAATTTTCATGTTTATTTTATAATAAAATTTTTTATTTTACTTATTTGCATAGAACTTTTGTGTTTTAAAAAGCCCCAGAAAGGACTATTGCATTGTGATTATATTATGGCTCATAATCTTATTTAAATTAAAATTTGTCATTAGCATGGACAAATATCAGTGTCATTAGCATGGTTTTTCTGTCCATGCTAAAGACTCCTATGTGCATAAATGTAACCATTGCTTATGTTGTATCTTTTACAAAGTTTAATTTTACATATAAATTTAGGTATTACATTTATTATCCCTAAAATATGCATTAAATCTGTCAGAAAATTACTAAGGCAGCTTCTTACATTGTTAGTGTCAGAATGTTGCTCATGTAAACAAAGTTTGATCTTTGGTAATGTTTTTATTCTTCTTATATGTATATATGTAAAAATGGAAACCATTTGCTGAAAAGGAAGGCTAATAAATATAGAAAAAAATATTTAAACAGGAAGAAAATAAAAATTTCTTAATATATTTATTCCATACAATTTGTTTTGTCATTAGCATGGCTCAAAAATACTAATTATTTTTTTTAAGTTAGTTTTTAAATATTTAGCTCTGCTGACTACATGTAAAGTATACCTAATACTATATTAACAACACCTATTTTTTTCAGAAATTTTGCTAACAGTAATTTTTTTTAAGATTTCACTTTTGAAATCGTCCCCTATTTTGAGAATCACCCATTTCATTTTTAACCCCTTGCATTCGTATAACTTGCATGACTGGACATAAGCTTTCTTTGCAAAATTTGTTTCCATTTGCACCAGCAATAACGAAAAAAATTCTATATTTAATCTCAACATTTTAGAAATTGTTCTACTTTGAAATTGTGTACTGCTGAAAATTCATTTATAATTCTATAGGTTTTTTGTAAATATTTTAAATAAATATTTTTTTCCTCTATGTTTCCCATTTGTCATCTACCAACTGCTCAATTTTATTATTAGGAATATCTGAAGAAAATTATTCGTTACGAAAACAAAACCATCTTAACTGTTAACGTAACATGTAAAACCTGGTACATTTAACATGCAAAACTACTGGCAGCAATGTTGTTAGCAGTTTTAGTCGTAAAAATTGCAGTAAAATTAGGTATAAATTTCTTTATTACACCTTATTTTCCTGCAATTTTTAATGCAAAAACTGCTGAAAACATTGCTGCCAGCAATTTTAGATGTTTTAAAAGATTTTATTTTTTACAGTGTATAAGGTATGCAATTCAAAGTTTAATAACTGTTAACATTAATGTTAGATAAATGGATAAAAGTAACATGTAAAACATGGTACATTTAACATGTAAAACTACTGGAAGCAACGTTGCTAGACGTTTTTGTAGTAAAAAATAGCAGTAAAATTAGATGTAATTTTTTTTTATTACATCTAATTTTACTGCAATTTTACTAAAAAAAAATCCTGGAAACATTGCTGCCAGCAGGTTTTGCCGTTTTAACGTTTTATTTTTTATTTTTTTGTGTGTGTGTATAAGTCATACAATTAAAAGTTTAATAACTGTGTTAACATTAATGTTAGATAAATGGAACTTTTTTGTATTACCAGATAGCGTAATAGAAATATTTTAATAAAGCTCATATAGAATTGAGGGACCGTATATAAATTTATAATTTCGTGACATTTAAGAAACATATTTATTCATCGAACTTGCATGTGAAAAAAATGTTATTTCGTTTAAAGCATTTTTTTTATAATTGGAACTATATTATAGAAATATTATAGAAATTGGTCATTGGAAACCGCTGAGAAGGGCGTCCCTGTATATGAATAATTAATTGTGCTTGCAACTTACTTAAGCTTTTACACTACAATAAATAATAAAATAATTTCTCAATAATTTCTCAACATCCTTTTGAATGAAAGAGTTTGATATGATAAATGAAATAGAAAAGATTTGGATAACTGAAACTCAGTGATTCTCAAACTATATTTCCCGAGTTCATTACTTTTAGGAAATGCCCATATTAACAAATCAATTAATTACATCCACCTTTTCCCTTAATCAGATTATTTTTCTGAAGGGCTTGGAATAAAGTTTATGATCCAATATTTACGGACATGTTGTGCATCATCAAAGGAAGATCCTTTAAGTTTTAATTAAATGCATTCGCTATTAACCATTTAAATATTAATCTGGGATCATTAATCATATCTGAGAGTGTGAATTATGCTTTATATTAAGAATCTGACGCAGCAATTTGAAAACAAATTAATCGGTAACAAATTAAACAGTATCGACTTAGAAATTATCTAAAATAGTCCTTTTATTTCAGTATTTAAGTCATACTGAAAGAATATGTAGTCCACAAAAAAAGAAAATGCGTTAAGAACTATGAACACATAAGTAATTTTATTTGAAAAATCGATATCTTAGAGATCAAAGCATTTAAAATACTTATATTTTAGTTAGTGAATTTTACTTTAAACTATGTTGATGCATAATATTTAACAAAATAATTAAATAATATACATATGCGATCAGAAATGTTATTGGGACTGTAATTATCATTGATTTAATAGGTATCGTAATTCGTAGTAAAATGCAGTTTATAAATATTCTTTCCAATAACTATATACATGCTCTAGTAATCATTCTGATTATAATTATAAACATTAAGTGAGATATCATTAAAAAATTAATAAAATTGAAATAAATATTTAAATTATTGCCTTGCATTAACTACCGTTCATGAATTAAGTCAGAAATTTAACTTTAGAAACAGAAATCGGTTATTTCAATACATTGTTTTAATACGGATAAATAAATTTCTTTTAAAATTTATTTCTTTTTAATTTATGACTTTAGAGATTTAATAGTGATCAAAGCGCTTATTAACATTTGCCAAATACACAATAATTTTTTTTCTTTTCAATTTTGACTACGATAATTAATTAATTCTACAGAGGAAATACAGGGATCCACAAAAGTGTTATTACCTCCATTTTCCTTCAAAAAATGTTGGAAATACAGCTATCTATCACAATGTTAATTTATGCGAATTGTGGGATATGATATGACTAGTGTGAAGAAATCACTAACAGATTTACATGTTAGCAAACTACGATAGCCGAAATATTAATATATAATTATAATTTTGATTTATAACTCTGAATCTTTTGGGTTTTTTCTTCCGAAACTGTAATGGTTTTATTATGATACATAGTAGACATAAGAGTTGTTCTTATTTGGAACATCAGAAAAAATACATACGTCATTACGAAATCTATATTCTGCGACTAAACATTTCACGATATACAGGTACTCATTTCATGGGGAATACAGGGTTTGATTCTTTTCAAATTGCCAATCTGTTGTGAAAATCCACTCTGTTTGAATTCAAGTGTTTGTAACAATTTGGCCAAAGAAAGAGGGGAAAATGTCAATAATCCGTCAAATGTGATGTTTCGTTCAGAATCCTTGAATTGAGTGGCTACTATTCAAATCATAAACATATAGTATTATAGAATTATAATTATAACATTCATTTCAAATTTATAGTACTGACAGATATAATACAATTAATGCATTTTTAAGAATAATGCAAATCAAATAAGACAGATATTGATGTATAAGGACATTATTCTGACGATTTAAACATATATTTAGATGTCAATTAAGTCTGAAGCTGCGAATCCGTTTAGAAGTTCTAAATCTAGTCAAAATATTAGTAAACAAGTTTTAGTTCCTTCTCTTCTTTCACGTAGTTACATAATATGTCCCCTTAAACAGTAAAATGAAAGAAAACCCATGTTTCATTCATATATTCTTAAACACTTTCCAACACTTCCCGGATACTTTAACAAAACCTTGCAACTTAATAAGTAAAGATGATGCTCAAAACTTCTAATCACACAGATTCTGAATTTTCATCGATAATACTAAGGCTGTTTTGAAATCAAAATGGGCAACTTTATGACATAAGTTTTAATTTATTTTTATTCGGAAATGCATGAAACTAAATTCTGTTCTTGTTATGAAACTGTCTAATTGCATTCATTTCCCCGTTTTATTTGAATCACAATAGATTCTTTAGAAAATGGATTCAAAGTGTGCGTTTTAAATCGAATTTCTCAACGGAAGCAGAAAAAAATAGTCAACAAGGAGAAAAAAAAGTTTTGTCACGTGAATAAAAACGCTTATAGCTCAAAAGGTAATTTATTAATAAAAAAATCGAAAACACAATTCGATTCTAAATCAATTCCATTGTCATGTATTTCAATTTTTTATCTTTTTGTTTAAAAAAATGCATTGTTAAATATGTCAAAATATTTTGCAATTGTATAACATAGCGTATAACTTGGTAACCTCACAAATATGAGCAAATGACTTTTCTTTATAGGGTATAATATAATTGAATATTTTTTAATTTCCCTCTATCAGTAAAGTAAGCGCCGCACGTAGCATATTCTATAGCAACTATCCGTTTATCGGGTATCATGTTACGTATATAATGTATATATATATATATATATATGTGTATGTGTATATAAATATAAAAAATGTAAAATTATAATTATTATTATTATTATTATTATTATTGCATGTAGATTTATATTCGGAATAGTTTCAAACTACTACATGGAACAAAATACAAAAATGTATATCTTCATTATTCTTGCAGTGTAAAAATAGGATAATTCATAAAAAAAATTAACAATGTAACAAAACAGTACTCTCAAATAAAATTTCTTTCATTAAAATTCAGTTTTTAAAATAAGGAATTTTTAGTATGTTATTACTCGTTTACCCTGCGCATTTAGCTTATTCTTAACCCTGCAATTTCATTTGATTTTTTTTCTCCAAAATAGAGAAAATCAACGAATAATGTACCATTATCGTTAACAACTCATTCACATTTCAATTTTCTTCTATACGGAGGAGTTCACTGAAGTGCATTGTATACTTTATATTCAAATTCAGAACAATGCCATTCACGCCATGTAGATCATGTTGATGGAAAATGACATTGGAACGTAAAAAACAGAAAGAATGTGATGTACTCGATCGGAAAACAATCGAATCACGGGATTGTCTTCTTTTTTTCTAAAAAAGAAAAAAAAAAGACTTGAATATGAGTAAACATATAAACATTCGCCTGCGATTGTGCAATATATTTTATTTTTATTATGCTTTATTTTTACAAAGATGCTTAGAATATCAATGGAGAAAGAATGGAAGAAAAAAGATGGAAATTGCTTTGAATTCAGTCATCAGAAAAATTGGAGGGTTTAAATAACTTGTTGCAGGAAAAATAATATTTGTGTACGAGATAATTGTCATAAGTTTTATAATATACTTTTCATTCGAATATTTTTCGGAATAATAGAAATTAGAATGCGGTAAGATTAATGTTTATAATATTTCTACAAATTTCAAAAGTGTTTAAACCTTCTGTCAAATGTTAAGCATTAATAAATAGGAATTAAACCAGAAAATGTATCATGGTTCCAAGTTTTCGTCGTAAAAATGTCTAATTTGTATAGATGAATAAGTATCAAATACAATTGTTAGAGTCATTTTTTATTGTAACATATTTCAATTATTTTTTTCTCATTAAAATATTAAAAAAGCCTTTTAAAAAAGGGTCAAATCCCACAGTGGCTGAGAGATTCTGCTTTCAAAGCTGCTACACGAGAGCTGCAGGGATCGAATCCAATCGCGCACATCCGCTTAATAGTTCGGAGTTTGTTTGTTTACTTCGAAATATGTGTTAAACTTGCGAAAGTACGTGTTGATGTCTCTTCTAAACGTCCCCACTGAGGAAACTTCTCTCCGGACCTACATCCATTTCATAGATAATCGGCAGTCATACATTAAACCAAACAGAAAATGGGTCAAAGTGAAAAACTATATAATTGTACTTTAGTTAAACAATTTCATTTGTTATTCTTAACCTTAAAAGTGTCATCGTGCAATAATAGTACGTTCCGAAATAATATAAAAACGAAAATTAGATTAAAAGAATTTTTTTTTTTTTTTTGAATAAATGATTTCTGTGAAACAATTGAATAATGAATAAAGTATTTAATGTATTCAAAAAACTGTTCCCTCAGGTAAAAATTTCTGTTAAAATTCATTTTACAAAATAATTGCATTTTATTGCGTTATTCGTCGCTTACCCTTTAGATTTAGTGTATCACTATTCCTGTCTTTATTTTAAATCCCTACTCTCCAAAATAGGAAAACCAAAATAGACAATGAAGTAATATTTTTATCGACAATGTATCCTTATTTCCTCTTTACGGTGGAGTTCACTAAAATGCATTGTATACTTCATATTAAAATTCAGATTATTGTCATACACGTTATGTAGATCCTGTTGATGGAAAATAGCATTGTAGAGTAAAATACATATAGAATTTGATGTACTCGATTGGAAAACAATCGAGACAGGGGATTGTCTTCCATTTTTCAAAAAAGACATGAATATGAGTAAATATATAAACACCTTCCTTTCATTGTGGATTGTTATTTTTTATATTTATTATTCTTTATTTTTAGAAAGATGCTTGAAAAACCAATGAAAATAGAATGGAGAAAAAGATGGAATTTGTTTTTAGTTCTGTCATCAGAAAAATTTAAGAATTTAAATAGCTTGTTGCAGGAAAAATAAAAAATTTATATGAGATAATTCTCATAAGTTTTTTGGAATAATAGAAATTGTAATGTGGTAAAATTAATGTTTATGATATTTCTTCTTATTTTCGTATATTTTAAAGATTATGTCAAACATTAAACTTAAAAAAATGAATTCATTCATAAAAAGTAAGCTGCTTTCCATTCTTCAAGGTAAAACTGTTTAATTTCTAAATCATAGAATAAAAATCAGATACAATTGTTACAGTCTATTTTGTTTCCTTTCTCCTATCTTTTCAAAAAAAAAATTGGATTCGTAAAATATTTCATTTTCACGGATTTACAATTTTTGTAGTCATTGAATCCAAAAACACATGTTTTCACAAAATGTCTTTCTGGGGTTGTGTGATTCTGTCTGTAAGAGAGATAAATTTTGTAGGCGCTCTATCTCAAGAATTTATAAAATAAGTTTAATAAAAATTAATATTCGGATAGTCGCTGATATAAATTGCAGCTGGTTAATTTTTCTTTATGTAAATTGCTCAACAGGTATGCTGCTCTATAGTCTAACTCTATTATGCTACATGTTTTTAATCATTCAAGCAATAGCTGTATCCCAATAATTAATGCACACATTTCTATCGAACTACAGATACTTTTAATTCATAAAATGAATTGATGTTCTTTTTATTTTGATGCAAAACACTCAACAAGTGACACTTCTATGCTTAATATTTCAAGCGTTTCAAGAATTAATGCACGGATTTTCATAAAGGTTCAGGTTTAGTAAAACCCAGATATAAACTAGTTATATTTATCTGTTGAAATCAATTGCACAACCAGTGACACTGGTATGCTGATTTTTCTTTCTGATTCCTGCAGCTCTGTCTCAAGAGCTAATTCACTATTTTTTAACTCTAGATTCAGGTGTCTCTTGATAAATATTATTGCTTTTATATTTTGGTATAAATCGCGCAATAGGTAGCGCTTTTATGCTCCAATTTTCCCATTATCGACAATAGTTCTTTTCAAAAACAAATGGAGAGAATTTGTTGCCATTAAGATCCCCACGATGAACATATATTATCAATATATATTGGCATTGTGGTTGCGAGTTTTGAAATATTAACATGCGTGTGATAGAATGACATTTTAGGATGGCCACGACTGGCTAGTTTTATATCTTGCTTGAATTTGTTTAATAAAAATATTCAAAAAGTCTTAAATAAGACTTAAACAACAGCAGTGGCTGAGAGATTCTGCTCTCAAATCTGATAGACAGGAGTTGCCTGAATCGAATCCAATCACACCCATCCATCTAACTGTTCTGATTTGGGTTTTTTTCAAACCATAAGTTAAACTTGCATAATTGCAGATTAATACTTCTTATAAAGACTTTCAAGACCCTCGGGCCTATATTCTCTCCTCAGGCCTAAATAAGCGGTAGTCGTAAACTAAACCAAACTGAAACTGATATAATTGTACTTTATTTAAACAATTCAATTTTGCTATGCGCAACTTTAAAAGTGTCAACATGCATTTCAAACTAATACATGAAAGAATATTACGAAAAAAATGTAATTACCTATAAATTTCTTCTACGAAATAATTGCATATTGAATAAAAAATTTAACTATTTATAAAACTGTTCCCTCAGATATTTTTTTCGTTGAAAGTCATTTTACAAAATAAGTAATTTTTTTTAAACTTATTCATTGTTTAACATGTACACTTGCACACTACTAACCCAGATTTTATTTCAAAGTAACATTTTCATAGAGAATTTATCCACATTTCAAATTTCATTTTTACGGTAGGGTTCATTAAAGAGCATTGTGTACTTAATATTTAAATAGAGATTATTGTCTTTCACGTCATGTAGAACACGTTGATGAAATATAACATTGTAAGAAAAATAATATAAAGAACTTGATGTACTCGATCGGTAAAAAAATGAACCTGAAGATTGTCTTTTTCTTTTTTAGTTTTTTTAAAGAAAGAAAGAAAAGAAAAGAAAAAAAATACTGTAATGTGAGTAAAATTGTAAACATTCATCTGAGTGCATTATATTTTACTTTTATGTGCTTTATTTTTAGAATGCTACTTGATAGAATGAACAATAAAATACTCAATTTGTGTTGAGTTCTGTCATCGAAAATTTGGACGATTAGAATAACTTTTTCCAAATAAAATTGCTGTAAAGTAAAACTTATGCATGAAACAATTATAATAAGTTTTAGAACGTAAATTTTATTCGTATTTTTGGTGGAATAATGGGAAATCTAATGACATGTGATAAGTTGAATGTTCATGATATTTCTTAACAAAATGAGTATAGCTTAATAGACTAACTTAACTTTAGTCTAGCTAATAGCTAGTTTTTAATAGCTTCTAATAGCTTCTAATAGCTAACTTAACTTTAATAAAAGGAATTCAGCGATAAAATGTAACCCACTTTTATGTTTGTATCATAAAAGGGCTTAATTTCTGGAGTAAATAATAAGTGTCAGATACAATTGATATATTAAATTGTTTTTTACAGCAATTTCCTATCTATTTTTTATCATTATGAATATATTTAAAAATAAACTTTTTTAAATAGTGGTCAGACTTCTAAATATATAACTATACTTTATTTGAATAACTCCCATTTTTATGCTTAACCTAAAAATTGTCAGCGTACGCTAATAATAAATTTCAAACTACTGTATAGAAGAAAATTACAACACCCTCTCCCTTTTTTTTAATTTCTTCAGCGAAAAAACGCATAATCGAAAAAAATTAACATGTTTACAAAACTGTTTCCCCAGATAAAATTTCTTTTCCATGATATTTCTTTTAGAAAATAAAATTTTTTTATTATGTTATTTGCCGATTATCTTGTACATTTAGCGTACCACTAACGCAGCCTTTGTTTTAGATATTTTCCATCTCCTAACTATATCTCCTAACTCCTATGGAAAATGAAAGCAAAGTATAAAGCATCATTTCTAGTGACAGCTCATCCATGGTTGAATTTTCCTCTGTACGACGAAGTTTACGGGAGTGCAATGTATAATATACATTCAAACACAGATTATTGTCATTCACGTCATGTAGATCATGTTTTTGAACGATAATATTATAAATAAAATGGTAGAAATAATTTTATGTACTCGTTCGGAAAACATTTGAAACAGTGGATGGTTTTACATTTTTCAAAAAAAGACGTGAATATGAATAGACATCTGAACATTCGCTTGACACTGTGTATTATTAACTATCTGGAAAATAATTGTTGTTCTCGGTAGAGAATTGGGAAATCTGAAATATAGCTGAATCTATCTACTGGTTGAATTCCGCAATTTATTTTATTTTATTCTTTCTCTGATTGGTCCATGTTTCATGTCCAAAAATGGAATACTTCTGTTGCCACGGTGACAAAAAAATGTATTTAAAACTACAAAATAATTTATAACTCAAAAGCAAATTTAGATACACATTTCAAACAATTTGCATTTAAAAGTAAATTTTATTTTTTATACGACTTTGTAAAAAATTGAAAATGTGCGATGTTTAGAAGTTAAAAGATTTACAGTCCCGAAAACTGTTAAACTGAAATTTCATTCAATATTTGTTTATAATTGGTCCAAGGATATTAACTTGACTTTAAATGTCCAGGCATATTAATATGACTCTCTTATTACATAAGTTATGTTTTGATCATCATAAAATTATTTTATTATTGTTTTTTTATAATATAGAAAACATTTATAAGCCTAAATTTATAGTCTTTGAAAATATTACTTTCCAAATAGTCATTATAATTTGTTAAGTTATCATTTTTTTATTTATATTTTATTTTTGTCATACTTTATTTTAAGAAAACTGCTTCGGATGCCTATGAAACTAGAATGGAGAGGAAAAAAAAAGATAGAATTTGTTTTGAATCCTGTCATACAAAAATTGGAGTATTTGAATAACTTCTTGTAGTTAAAACTATTCTAAAATAAGTTTTGTGCATGAGATATTATGTCTAATAAGTTTTTAAATGCAACTTTTATTCGCATTTTTGTTGAGTAAAGCAAAAAAGCAATGAAATATGATAAAGTGTTCATGATATTTCTTTAAAAATGGTAATAGTTTAAATATTCTATCAAATATTGAAGTTTAAAAAAACAATTCAACCATAAAAAAATAACTCGTGTATATGTTTGCATCTTAAAAGTATTTAATTTCTATAGTAATGAATAAGTGATAGATACAATTGATGCATTAAGTTGTTTTTTACACTAACTTTGAAAATACATTTATCAGAATGAAAGTATTAGAAAAATAACTTTTTAAAATGTGGTCATACTGATTAATTATAAAATTATACGTTACTTCAACAATTCTCATTTGTTATGCTTAACATTAAAGAGTCAGCATGCGGTAATCATATGTTTTAAATTAATACTTAGAAAGAAATTTAAAAAAATTCAAAATTTCTTCAGTGAAAAAAAAATGCATAATTGATAATAATAATAATTTTTAAAAAATTTATATACATGTTTACAAAATCGTTTCCTTATATACAATTTCTTTTCTACGAAATTCATTTTACAAAAAAGGTATACCGTATTTACTCGTGTATTACGCGCACTTAAAAAAAATTAAAGCAAAACTTGTAGCTTGTAAACTTGTAACCGCGCTATGCACGGAATATTTTTTTTTACTACTTGAAGTAATCGCACGATATACATGTGAATTAAGAAATGTATTAAAAAAAAAACACTAAAAATAGGAAAAACTTAATTAATAGAAGTATTGTTGCATCTTTATTTCACTCCTTGCACTTTTTATACAAAACCATTAGTAACATTATTAAAATGCTAATTAGAAATTCTCATTGCTGTCACTCACTACTATTCCTATGTCATTTATTCCATAACCCAAGTCTAAAAATGTATTTTTGACATGTTTTCTGGGCTAACTCAATATTTGTTTCGACTTTCTTTACATAAATTCTTTGGCCAGACATTTGCTTGCATACCAAATTTGTGGTGCGCGTTACATACGAGATTTTAAAAAATCGCCTTTTTTTCTTGTAAAGTAAGAAGTGCGCGGTATACACGAGTAAATACGGTATTTTGTAAGTTATTAGTTGTTCATCCGGTACATTCAGCGTACCTCTAACCTAGCCTTTGTTTTATATCTTTACCCTCTCCTAAACATTTAAAACCAAAACAAAATATATAGTAACATTTCCATTCACAACTCATCCACATTTCAATTTTCCTTTATGCGGTGGAGTTCACTGAAATGCATTGTATACTTCAAATTCAAATTATTGTCATACACGTCATGTAGATCAAGTTGATGGAAAATAACGTTGTAAAGAAAAGCATAGAAAGAATTTGGTGTACTCAATCGGAAAACAATTCAAACATTGGATTGTTTTCCATTTTTCAAAAAAAAAAAAAAAAAAAGACGTTAATATGAATAGACATGTGAACATCCGCTTACTGTTTTGCTGTACGTTTTATTTTTATTATAATTCATTTTTAGAAAGCTGCTCTGAATACCAAAAAAGATGGGAGGGGGAAAGAAATGTTGAAATTTTTTTTAGTTTTCTGAACGGATAAATAGGAGGATTTAAAAAACTTGTTGCAGGTAAGGTAAAATTTGTATATAGGATAATTTTAATAAGTTTTAGGATGAATATTTCTTATGAATTTTTTATGGAATAACTGAAAATGTAAGATTGTATCTTTTTTTTTCAAATATGAGTGTAGTTTAAATTCTTTCAGGTATTAAACTTTATTAAAAAAATTAAATCAACATTAAAATGTAACGACTCGCTTTCAAATTTTGATAGTAAAAGCATTTAATTTTTATAGCGTGGAATAAGTATGAGATACATGTGTTACCTACGTTCTATGAAATTATACATACATTCTATGAAATTATATATACGTTATATGAAATTTTATATACGGTATATGAAATTATATATACGTTATATGAAATTATATATATATTTATCATTATGAATATAGGCACCGGAAAAAAAATCTTGACACTTACGATTTTACACGTTTTGTTAAATATCTAGAAATATACATAAGGAATTATTCTGAAACTCCAGGTGTGTAAACAAAGTAGTACGCTTCATACATTTTCGTGAAGAGTTTTCCCCGAGATCCAACGGGTAACCGTCAACAAATTGAAAAAGAACGAAGATCTTTTGGAAACCCTGTCAAAACTAATGTAGCAAAAGCGTTCAAACTGCACATTATGATTAAGTAGCTTATTGTAATATACTGTGTTTATTTTTATAAAGGTAGCATGTATATTCGTAAAGAAATTAAGGTTTTTATAAAAACAGTCCTAACTTTTTTTAAGAATTTCGCTTATAATTTGCAGAGTTCTTAATATAAAATAATGTTCTTTTCTGAAAATATGACAAACAACATTATACACAATATCCTGGCACCAGTATTTAAAATTTTCAAAAGTTGTATGAAAAATGAGTAGGGTTAGTGAATAATTTTTCATTGCGCATGCGTCAACGATATCAAAATTTCATTTGCATATTGTGTTAGCTACATGTATAGAGCACCTTCTGTAAAAGTTTCAAAAACATAGCTTGAAAATTATGAAAATGATCGTTTATACAATCAACTCAAAATCCGTTACTTCCAAAAGGAAGCAAAAAAATCAGGGATTTTATCCAAATATAGTTGTACGTGAAATATTGTGTAGGCACTAATCAATGGAATATGAATACAGCCCCTCATCTTTTAACTTCTTTTAGAGAATAACGGATTTCGATCTCATTCTATCGACGATAATTTTCAGACTTTTTAAGTTATGTTTTTGAGACCTTCGCAAAAGTTTCTCTATACATTTAACTAACATAATATGCAGATGAATTTTTAATAGCGTTGAGGGAGGCACAGTAAAAAAATGCTTAGTAAACCTGCTCATTTGTCATACAATTTTAAATTATTTTTAAATTCTGATTACAGGATATTATGTACAATGTTGATTGTCATATTTTCTGAAAAGAACATTGTGTTGTAAGAAGAACTCTGCAAGTTATAAGCAAAAAACTTGGTAAAATTTGGGACCGCTTTTATAAAAACCTTAATTTCTATACGAGTTTACATGCTATAGTTATAAAAATGAACAGAGTTTATTGCAGTAAGCCACTTAATAATAATCTACAGTTTGAACTCTTTTGCTTCATTTGTTTTGACAGGATGTTCCAAAAGATCTTTCTTTCTCAATTTGTTGACGGTCCCCTGTTGGATTTCGGGAAAAACTTTTCTCGGAAATATATGAGGTGTACTATTTTTTTTTACACACCTGGAGTTTCAGATAATTCCTTATGTATATTTCTAGATATTTAGCAAAACGTCTAAAATCGTAAGTGTCAAGTTTTTTTTCTTCTTTTTTTTTCTTTTTTTTTTTGCGGTTACTATACATCAAAAAATAACTTTAGGAAAGATATACCAAAATCAAAAATTATAAACTAAAACGTTATTTTAAAAATTCTCATTTGTTATGGATTACCTTAAAACCCACTGACAGTTTTGGAAAATGAGAAAAAATGTAATATTTCTTTCTGTATTTTGTGTTAAATGTTAAAAAAAGATAATTCTTTCGATATTACATAAAAAAATTAATTAAAAAATAAGTATAATGCTTGAAAGTATTATTCATTAGTCGATGTATTAAATTATTAAATTATAATATTTTAAATTTTGGTTATTTTACAGCGAAACCAGGAGCTTAGAGAACGCATTAGCACAGTCTTGCTAGTGAAAATGTTAAAAATGTCTGTGTGTTGTAATATTTCTACAGTATTTTTTCACTTAGCTTTTATTTTCCCTAATCACAAAGGTATGAAAATGAAATGCAAGTATCTGGATACATAGTATTATTTTAGGAAAGACGGGTAACTTCGTAATAAGACATATTATTGAATATAAATTGAATATTATTGACTTCAGGATGGATAGTATTCAAAGCAGCTATATTTTGTGCTTATATAGAATTGAGAAACCGATTAATTAATGGTAAAATGATTGTTGTAATTTTCTTTTTCGAAAATTATGTGCAAGAAAAAACGTTTGTTTAAAAACTAATTGACAAAATCTACTTTTTTATTGTTTTTAGAATTTTCTAAAGTTAAAGTAAGATTTTCACATTTTCGGTTATTCGCAAAAAATAAGGTGGTCTGGAGTAATAACGCCAGGCGGGGTAATAACGCCAAGTGCTAATATTTTGCATAATTATGAAATAATCTGGTAAATGGCCATGTGCTCTGCGAAGAAGGGTTTTGAGTCATATAAATCGCAAAAAACAACGTCAAGTTAATTTGTTTCATTTTTAGGTCTTATTGTTTTTACAAGCAACTAAAATTAAGGCTTGATCTAAAATTTGCGAGATACGTTTTGTGATGTGAAGACTATTTTTCTTTATCCGGAAATATTTTGTTAATTACATAAATTTGTAGAACATTTCATGGACTTTCAAAATGTTGTTGAAGATTTTGGATATCTTCTCGAGATAATTTGTAATTTAAAATGTACAGCGCAATAACTATAACGGGGTAATAACGCCAATCCTTGGCATTAATACCCCGGTTGATTCCCTACAGTGGCCGAGATACATCCTAAATACTGGTTCAAATAAACACAGTTAAAACTGTGCAATGTTTCTAATAATTCTATTTAAGCGGTCTTTTTAAGCAAAAAGAAGCTCACGGTCTGATATTCTTTTGCCTCCTTCCCCCCCCCCCCCCCACACACATCACACCTTTATTTTTCTTACACTTTCACAAAAAATTGAACATTTTCAATAGCTTTGAATGTAATTTGCAATTTTTAAGTTTGTAGAGTTTGCATTTTTAGAATTGGGCAATCTATATGCAATTATTCCATCTTATTTCATAGTTTTGTTTGCATGGCGTTATTACCCATACAGGTGGGTAATAACGCCAAATAGCATTGGTCAAGAAATCACGCCATTACATTTTAGGAATACATATCTGTTAAATAATTTTTATATATATATATAGTCAATGAGTTGCTGTTTTAAATCATATATTTGTTTGAAAAATACAAACTAAAACTGAGCCGTGAAAATTGGTAGAACCTTAAAGTGGCGTTATTACCCCAGGGTACCTTATGTTGTATTTTGGAAAGCTTTCTTGCTAAATTATAAAACATTTATATTTCTTTTATAGATCTTTGTTTGTGCACAGCGCAGTAAATTTATATAAATTAGACTATCAATAAAGATGTTTTAATATTTGAAATGCTAAAAGGTGTATAGACAACAGATTATAAAACTGTTCAAGCCGAGACTGGAACCCGGGTCACCGGTACACTGCAAAACATTACTGTGCACCCCGTAAATTCCGCTAACATTTCCGGTTCTTTTTCGGAAAAGGACGAAATATTTTCTAGAATGTATGGAATTTTTTCAGTTAAAAAAGTTAATTGTACTGGCGTCCCGAACGCCAAGAAATACTTCGTAGAATAGTCCTTTTTTTACAGTGTATAGCACACTGGCGTTTATTAACTAAACTACTAGGAACCATATTCAAGCCTGGCACTTCTTCATGTTGGTAAAGTTGCCACTGCAGGATAAGTTGTAATAGATTTCCGTAAAATTTGAATTATTTAAAGACTTAAGACGTGAAGAACCTTGTGTAGAAAAATTCTGAAGAATGATAAAGATTTATATTGAAATATATTTAATTTTACTTGAAAATAAATTAAAAAAGCACAGAAAACTCCGCCCGATAAATTTATAGAATCAAAAGTGCCTCTAAATGATCTGTTATCGAAAATTACGTAACAAAATACGAGTTAATGAAAGATATGAGAAAATACGATTTTAGCACATTTTCAAAAGCGACTGAAACTCAAACCAAATGTTCGCTAAAATAAAAGGCCTATAAATGTATTATTTGTGAGATGGGTAATAAATTCAATTACAATTATAGCCACGCAACGACGCTTATGAACTTTTCCATGTAAAACAGCCTTGTTTTCCTTCCAGAACAAGAACTGCTTTCATGGTTTTAACTTGTTCGTACATTAAACTAAGGTAATATTTTTAAAGTGAGACAACCAAGTTTTTGAATGCGCAATATAAAAACAAGCAAAACAATAACATTTCGTTGGCCAATCTTTTTTAGTTACAAATACAATATGTCAGTTCTGAAGTGCCTAATAAGCAAATTTATTTACCAGTTAGTCACAGCTTTTATTTACCCTTTTTGTTAGGTTCCAATATTTTATAGTTACCAGTGCAATAGACATGCCTACTGCATTGATAACTAAAAAACATTGGTACCGAACTGGTACTGAAAAGTGCTTACTCGTCACTACTATAGTTTTTCACTCTCACATTCTGTATTTTTACTTTAAAAAAGACACTATTACAAGGTCATATGAAATAACTTCTGTACCTTTTTAAATTACTATTTTCTAAAGAAAAAATTAAATCTCAAAGAAAAAAAATATATTGTACAGAAATAAATCTACTTATAAGTGATAACATATTGCATGCATAATAAATTTTAATTTTGATTATTCACATTATAGTGTGTTTAAATATTCTAACTAAACTTTAAAATCATGTTTAGTTATCTTTATTGAACGATATACAAAATTTTCTCATATAACACTAAATAAAGAAATTTAATGCAGTCCAAATTATATTTCCGATGCTCATTAACTTTATCAAGTGCCCAGTTAGCAAAACAATTAATTACTTTCTTCTTTCCTTTAAATTAGATTATTTTCCGAAGATGTATCGAATAAAATTAGACTGTGAACATTTACATTTCTGTTTTGTAGCATCTGCGATAAACGAAGCATCAGTTTTAATTAAATTTACTTTTCATTACCCATTTGAATATTGATATAGGATCATTAATCATAAATGACACTATGAATTACGTTGAACATTAAGAAGCTGATAATAGCAGTTTCTGAGACATATTACCATTATTAAGTTATTAGTCACCTTGTGTTTAAATCGTGAATAAAAAGTTATTTATCAGCTCTGAATGTGTTTGGAGATTTATTATTGAAGTCATGATTATAATATGGTTACAGAAAATGGACAAAAAATAACAAAATTAAATATGTTATTTTTATTTTTATTTTAAATAATTTGATACACTTTTTAACGTTTCCTAATTTATAGAAACAGATTAAATGTTTGAAAATGTTCGTGTAAAGGTAATGTGCGATTTATTGATCGTCCATGCAAGTAATACAAAAAAAATTTCATAAAAAAATAAATGTATATATATTTAAAAAAACAAAAGGGAGGGGAAAACGTTTTTTCTACAAACAATATCTGAAAATGATTGAATTTCTAATAGTAACCAATAAAATTAAACAATGTTTGTATTTATAACCATCACGAACTGAGATGCTATTCTAGAATGTATAAATTATATTTATTCAAATTTGGAAAGTAAATCACTGGCATATAAGTCATTTCTTCATCCGTTACTGAAAGCAAGATATAGCTACAAGATCAAGTGTTGTTGATTAAGATTTTAATGAAGAATGGTGAATGGGCAACCGAAAATTGGTCAAAGTAATTTGCACTACACTGGAAAATTTTCCCCTACAACATGCTTGACAGATTCTGTCCTGTAAATATTTGTTGTTTTAGAATGTTGAAAAAAAACTATAAATAAAACAACACAAAGATACTAATCAAAATGTACAATGATAGACCAGAAAAAAATGCGAGCAGTAACATTTGAAAAGAAAAACATTGTAGAGTGAATATTTTTCCGATAATGATGCTGCTTATTGTACAGTGGTTTTACAGGTAGGTAGTATAAAATCGTAAATTGAAAATATGAAATAACATGATTTTTAGGAAGCTTTTTATATACTTATGATTGTTTTGACAAGCTGAAGTGAAGCAATAAGAAACAAATTTCCCAGCATTTACGTTATGGTGTCATTCAACTAGAAGATTTTACAAGCTTATACTTTTCGCGAAATTCAAGAATTGAGGCAAAAGTTCGAGGGTTAATTTTTTAATACACGCTTTTCTGAAATTAAGCCACATTTTGGAAATCATTAAAATCGCTTATTTGGAAAAGAGTTATCGTCAAAATGTTATGCAAAAACAGTTGATAAAAGAGGGCTCAATTCACAGCGACATGAATATTACCAAGCTAAATTAAAACATTGGGCTTGCATACATATCAATAACTAAATAGGTTTGGTGATTATATATGTAAAAGTGTTCGGTGACTATGTCTTTTAATTTATTTTAACATTTTCTGTCTATTGTTAAAAAAATACTTTTTATTGTCCTTTAACCATTCGTTTTCTGATTTATCCTCGAATTACATTCTTAATCAATTTCGATTGTTTGCTTTATGTAAATATCTATTATGCAGTTAAAAAATAATGCAGTTTTTCTAACCTTTACAGAAAGAGAACGAAACTAACTAGTAAAAATGTGAATGAAAAAAACTTAATACTTTCCAAATTATATTTCTGGTGTTCTTCAAATTTTGATAATGCCTATTTAAATAAACAATTACTTTCTTCTTTAATTAAGTCAAATAATTTCCTGAAGGTGTATCAAATAAAATTGCTATCAACAATTACATTTCTGCTTTGTTGCTTCACTTGTAGAAGCAGCAATGTACAAAGCTTGTGGTTTGAATAAGATTTGCTTTCTATCCAATTCATTGAATATTAATCAAACATCAATTGTAATAATTGACATTGTATAATTTTCTATGGCAATTAGGCACATTAGTATAATTTAATAAAAAAAATTACCCTGTGTGGTAAAGTATGCGTTGTGTTTAATTTATTAAATAAAAGTTATAAAGATATGCATTATTTCTGGACGTACCTTAGAACTAAATTTATTGATATCTGGATTAATATTTTGCAGGAAAGAAAAGAAAACAATAAATGATAAACAAATTGAATATGTTATTTATACTTCATTTCTCAATATTTTTGTGCGTATTAAATGTTTCTTTCTAATTCAAGAAAAAAATTATGTAATGTAGTTGCGTATGTATGTGTGTGAAGTAAATTGTTGTTAAACTTGAATTTATTGTGTATGTATATTTGCATGTAACGGTTGAGTTATATTAATGACACACATTTCGGTAGCTTATGTTTTTAATTTAAGATTTATTTATGTTTATTTGCAAAAAACAAGCATTATAATAGCATGACAACATGTATAAACAAAGTGTTATACAGATGCATTGCTGTTTTCCTTCAATTAAGATGAAAAGGCTGGTACATGATAAACATACTTATAAACCCATTCTCACCAGCCTCAAAAACACTGTATTTCAGTCATCGTTAAAAGCGCATAAAATGTATTAGAACTCCAAAAATAACTAACGACATGAGTGAAGGAATGAAAAATCTTACTTGCAGATGCAACAGTCATGAATAGAGATGAATCTATCGTGTTATTGGCAGTCGTGTTCTGATGTTCAATTGATCCAATCCTTAGTGTGAAAGAAAATATCTCTGGTAAGAAGAATAAAGAAATTTTAGCTGACCAGATTCATCATATGTGGCAACCAAATTTTTCAGATTAATAGTGCGGAAATGTTTAATGAATACGAAAAACATCTAGCTTGTCCCACCCAGTCTCAAGTAATCAATGTAATGCAAAAGTTATTGTCTTTTTTAAATCGTTCAATGAAGTTTTTTGTTTTTGTGTGGATAGGGGAGGGAGGTTATAAAACTCTTTTGCAGTTGGTGTTTGTTCTGCTACGAAAGTTCGTTTTTAAGTGGTGTTCGAAAAGCTGTATTTACAATTAAAAATCTGCTGATTCATTTCACATGCACTCGAATTTTGCCCTCTGTCATTCATTTATTCTACGTTTTATGTTGTATTTTTTTATTCAATTCATTTATAAAAGCATTTGTAATGTAATTGCATATTTATGGTGCTTGTGTTTTAAAAGTATTTTCTTAAAAATAGAAGCATGATGTATGTTCTAGCAGGATTTGGTGAGTGTAGATTGATTGGTATAAATTTTGATTATTAAGATATGAATCTCAGATTTCACAGTCAATATTCCGCATCTATATTAGTTTGTCTGTTAATCAATTTCCTCAAAAAAAGAAAAAAATGCTTTAATTTGTACTGTGCTTAACAATGCAGTTATAAATGTAAAAATAAAAGACACACATTTTTCATATTACCGAGATATAAAACATTAGCATTAGATTCTCATCCCATTTCTTTCCATTTCTTAAGTTACTAGTTAAGTCAATTAAGCGTATATAAAAAATAGGCTTTTTAGATTAACAAATAAAATTATTTAATAATGTTTTTCATATTTCAAAGTATAGCTTTCTTTTTCAACACTTCAACACCCGTAAACATTTTGATGTTATTCAAATACTGTACAGTAATTTGTGGAGACTGTTTATGAGATTCGTTAGTGATTTCTTTAAAAACAGTTCTCAAATACGAGAAAAAACTTAAATAAAAAATAATGCTTACATTGAATATCTCAAAATAACTGTTTTTTTTTTCAGGGCTTAACACAAAATTGTTTATTTACGTTTGACATAGGAATCAGCAAAAGTAAAATAAAATTGAATGGTTGTCTGTAGAAAATTAACTTCTTCATAAATTCACGGAAAAGAATAAATTTGATGAAATCGTTTTTTTTTCATCAGAATACACATTGCATCAAACAAGTTTAAATTGTAAAAGAAACATTGCTTGTGTAAAAAATTATACATTTTCCACAATTACTGTTTTCTAATGTAAATCTATCGATTAGAAGTAGTAAAATTAATAAATATCTGATTTGCATAAATGTGACGCTCTAAAAGTATAATAAGATTCCGCCAATTTTAATCTCCCATTCTTAAATAAAATATATGAAAAAATTAAAAAAAATAGTAAGAAATGAATGAATAAATAAATATTTAAAAATCGTTAAAATCAATTCACATATGCTAAAAAAAATCTTTATATTAAATTCAACATTAATATTTATGAGAATGTTTGGTAGTTTCAGTCGCGTCTTTGCTACTGATACAATTGATGAAATATTTATTGAAAATATCCTATTTTCATATTTACGAATATAAGAAAGTTTGTTGCATTCTTTGAAATCTAAAAATTGTTTGCATTAAAATATTAAACTTAATGAACTAGTTTTGAAGATTATCAATATATATTAATAGTTCACACAGATAATGAACATATTGTTTTGCAATTAGCAGATAATGCACATTTTGATGTGCAAGTTGAATGTATGTCTGAAAAGAAACAGGATAGCTAGTATGAGCACTTTCATAATAAATAAAACTTTATTTTAAGCATATCTTCCGTTTTTTTCTATTTTTAAAACTATACATTTCTGAAATTGTTGCAAGATTTTTTTATTGCAGATTATCAAAATAAAAATATTTCTTTTAATTCGTACACTTTAAATTTTAAACTCTGCCACAATTCACCGAATCTATTTAAAATTCAATGAATGTCCCGAATTTATGACTATATCTTTAATCCTTCATAAAATTTAAGGTTATCTAGGACATATCTAAAAAATATTTAATGATCTAAAAAATATTTAATGAGTTAAAATTTTGAATTTTGTATGCTGATTAACCATAATATTTAAAAATAAAATCACATGATAAAATTGTCAGACTTTACATTTTATTAAAAGGCAGAAGGTTGAAATCGTTTTAACTCGATATATAATTTGTAGAAAGTAAATTTATTTTCATTTAAGTAAATAAATTTTTTAAGTTTTAATTTTGAATCAGCATTTTAAAAAAATAATAATTTTTAAACGACTAACTGCTCAGTTTTATTATCAGAAATATCAAAAGGAAATTCTTCTTTGCTAAATAAAGTACCTTAAAAGTAACGTGCGAAACATAATTTATTATCCTACGACATCCAATATAAACGGTCCTCAAAAGTAAAGGATCTTGAGAAAAACATATCTACACCCAGTTAGTGTTTCAACCAATGTACAAAAGCGCACTTACTTATGTTAATTAAACTATATTGGGATTCCTTGATACACAGCTTGGTCATAGTACACTAAGTTCAGCAGCTTCCTCTGAAGTCCGTTTTTCGCCATCGTGTCTCGAAGTAACCGCATAGCAACTACAGGAAATTTAGTTTCAGGTATTCTGCCTCAGAAACTCCAATTAGTCATATTACTGCTGCCTAAAGCTTAAAAAAGAAGAATTGTATGCGAGAAAAGCCAATAGTTTTACCTATTTACTCTAGCCTGCAAAGGGGCCCATTTAAACTGTTGCTGCTGTTATGTTGAATGGAACCAAAAAGACTAGACTCAAGTATTGTTTACTGATGAGTCCAGATGTAGTCTGAACACTGGATCTACACGTTGCTAGGATCTGGAGAGAGGAATGAACACGCAACTTTCCTTCCATTGTCCGTGACGTATTTTGTTCGAGCGTTGGCACCTTTGGAAACTGGAGTGAATGGGACACAGATTTTTGTTTTTTATATCATACTCATAAACGGAATCGATTTTGGTCGTTTCACGGTACCTTTGAACCGACTCTGACGGAAACAGTTTTCAGATGACGTTTTTGCTCGTCGTCTCCTTTAACCAAGCTGACTATCAACAGATCTAGTGCTTAAAAAGCGGTCCAAAGCTCTTGTTATGACTCTTTGAGCGGTATTCAAATCTTGGGCGACTTCCAATTGTGTTTGACCTACTTCGATTCTAGCAATTATTCGTTACTATTGACCTTTACTTAAATTATGCATTTGAGACGTAATTAACGAATACTAATCACTGTCAGACATTGCGTTTAATTTCAACAATACTACTGACCAGAATTCTAACATATGTCCATTGCGTACCACATTATCAATCACACATTTTTTATATTTATGATATTAACGTATGCGCAGAAAAGCAATTTTGTAGTCAATAGTATTTAATTAACATAACTATTTGCAGTATTGTGTTGGTTGCAACAATCACTTAGTGAGTATAATTTTCTCATTATCATTTGACTTTGTTGACCAGTGTTTATTCTTGGGCAATTACAGTTGGTGTATAATTTTTAAAACCTACCAATTTCAGTCTTCTACATTTTTTAACTAATCCAAGTGAAAAGCAATATATCGCACTAATTCTGTAAAATTTAACTAAAAATCAAAGGACAATAATCATTAATAAAAGAAATTCCAAAGCGTCCAGCTATCATATGTACAGGATGTTAAATCTCCAAGGTCTTCACTGGTTAATCGTTAGTCATAGACAAATAATTCCAATTACAATAATGTCTTAACAGAGGTAAAAAGGTATTCTAAAACTGGTGACTTTGGCCAATAAAATGTTTTAGTAAACATTACAATAATTTAAACTTTTATTTGCTTTTCTGTTTCTATTATTTATATTTAATAAAGAAGTAAGACAAAGGAAGTCAAAAAGATCCTTTTTTCTTTGATGTAAACTAAACGAATGAATTTGAAGCATCTGTTTTTGGTGCGAAAGAGGGGTTAATTGTAAATTTATTAGCTATATAAATAATTTTTAGGCATAAAAATACAGGTATAAATATATAATACTAAATGTAATATTAAAATATAAATTTTCAATATATTTTCTTTCTGACAAACTGAAGAAAATCAAACAACTCATAAAAAAATACAAGTTAAATCGTAACAGAAATCTTAACAAATTAATAATTGAAAGCAACATTCACAATTATTTACTATATAATAAAGATTTTAAAATACTATTAGATTAAATAAAACTTAGTTCATTAAAAATTATTTTTAAACTTCTGTGAAGTGACCAACTTTGTCTGCAATGCAGAAATGTACAAGCGAAATAAATCCTTCTAATACTGTTGTTACTTTGTGTACGATCTCTTAAAGCTTGGGTGAACACGTCTTTGTTTAGATACATGAAATTGGTATACGTCATATAATTCAAAGTTGAATAACTATGTTAATTTTAATGTTAGAGGAATGGAAGTTTTTTGTCTTATCTGATAGTGTAGCAAGCGATTTTTAATAAAGTTCCTTTATAGGACCGTACAACTGTATAAAATTTTAAATTTTCGAAACTGAGAAAAATGTTTTTAGTGATCAAATTGAGATTTGAAATAAATTCTATCTCGTTTAAAAGATTTTTTTAAAAACTGGAATTATATATTGACTATCAGCCTAGAAACTGGCATTGAAAATACTTGAGAAGGGACTCCATGTATATGAATAATAATTATTGCAACTTACTTAAGTTGTTACATCATTGTAAATAATAAAACAATTTCTCAAGTTTTTTTCTGAATTGAAATGGTAAGTGAAATAGAAAAGATTTAATGACTAAAATTCAGTGCCTCTCAAACTATATTTCCTGAGTTTATTAATTTTAGGAAGTGCCCAATTAACAAATCGATTAATTACATCCACATTTTCCGTTAATCAGATTATTCTTTGAAAGGGTTTGGAATAAAGCTCATGATCCAATATTTACGGACATGTCGTGCATCATCAAAGGAAGATCGTTTAGTTTTAATTAAATTCATTCGCTATTAACTTGAATATTAATCTGAGATCATTAATCACGTTTGACAATGTGAATTATGCTTTATAACATGAATCTGACACAGCAATTCGAAAACAAATTAACAATATCGAATTAGAAACTATTTAAATTAATCCTTTTATTTCTGTATTTAAATCCCACTGAAACAATAAGTCAATGTGTTAAGAAGTATGAAACAAATTTTAGGTACTGTTATTAAAAAAACCAATATCTTAAAAATCAAAGCATTTATGTGATTATTTTTAGTTAATGAATTTTATTTTAGTTTATCTTGATACATAATATGCAACAAAAGAATTAAACAATATATATGTGTAATTCGGAAATGTTGCTGCAACAGTAATTATCTTTGATTTAATAGGTATGAAGAGATATTATTGCAACTTACCTAAATTATTACATCCCAATAAATATCAAAATAACTTCTGAAACTATTTATTTCATTTTGAGATGATATGATAAATGAAATACAAAATATTTGATAACTGAAATTCAGTACCTCTCAAACTATATTTCCTGAGTATATTAATTTTAGGAAAGGCCCAATTAACAAATCAATTAATTACGTCCACCTTCTCCGTTAATTAGACTATTTTTTTGAAAGGGTTTGTAATAAAGTTCATGATCCAATATTTACGGACATGTCGTGCATCATCAAAGGAAGATCCTTTAGTTTTAATTAAATTCATTCGCTATTAACCATTTGAATATTAATCTGGGATCATTAATCACGTTTGACGGTGTGAATTATGCTTTATATTAACAATCTGATACAGAAATTTGGAAACAAGTTAACAATATCGAATTAGAAACTATCTAAATTAATCCTTTTATTTCTGTATTTAAATCTCACTGAAAGAATAAGTTAATGCGTTAAGAAGTAAGAAATATATTTTAGGTACTTTTATTAAGAAAATCGATACCTAAAACATCAAAGCTTGTAAATGATTTGCTTTTTAGTTAATGAATATTATTTTAGTTTATGTTGACTTAAAATATGCAACAAAAGAATTAAACAATATACATGTATAAGCAGAAATGCTACTGCAACAATAATTACCTTTGATTTAATTGGTATCAATAGGTATTACTGCAACTTTTTTAAATTATTGCATCACAATAAATATCAAAATAACTTCTGAAATTATATATTTCATTTTGAGATGATACGATAACTGATATAGAAAATATTTGATAACTGAAATTCAGTGTCTCTCAAACTATATTTCCTGAGTTTATTAATTATAGAAAATGCTCAATTAACAAATCAATTAATTACATCCACCTTCTTCGTTAATCAAATTATTCTTTGAAAGGGTTGGAATAAAGTTCATCATCCAATATTGACGGGCAGGTTGTGCATCATCAAAGGAAGATCCTATAGTCTTAATTAAATTTATTCGCTATTAACTATTTGTATATTAATCTGCGATCATTAATCACGTTTGACAGTGTGAAGTATGCTTTATAATAAGAATCTGGCCCAGCAATTTGAAAACAAGTTAACAATATCGAATTAGAAACGATCTAAATTAATCTTTTTATTTCAGTCTTTAAATCACGCTTAAAGACTATGTAGTGCACAAAAAAGACAATAGTTTAGAACTATGAAATGTATTTAAAGTTATTTTAATGGGGAAATTCATATCTCAGAGACCAAAGCATTTGAATAATTTATTTTTGAATTAATGAATTTTTTAGACTATGATTATGTACAATATACAATTAAACAATTAAACAGCATACATGCGTACATAAAAGTGAAGAGAAATGTTATTGCAAGTATAATGATCTTTTATTTGATAGGTATTATAATTCCTAAAATAATACAATTTATATTTATTCTTTCAAATAACAATACGTATCCTCTTATAATCATTTCTAATTATATTATAAAGCTTAATAAGGTATCATTGAAAATTAAGAAAATTGAAATTAATGTTTAACTTATTACCTTACATTAAGTACCGTTGATGAATTAAGTCAAAAATTTAACTTTAATATTAAAAAATTTAGCAAATTAAATAAATTAATTTGAAAGCTCCATGACAAAGAAATCTTCATATTTTCTAAAAACATATATGGCATTAGTATTTTTCAGTTTTTTTATGCTTAAAATGACGTTTAAATCACGTTTCCATTTTAATTAGAAGAGGAAATATTAACTTTTTCGTCTTGGTTTGCGTTCAAAATCTAGCTTTCAAGCAATGGTTGTCATAAAATGACTGATTGTGAAAATGAGTTTTTCTTCATGATGGGTTTTTTCCCACAATTTTATCTGAATTTAAATTGTTATTACTCAAGAACTGTTAAAGGAAAATGTTTCAAATTTGGAACATTCCTCATTTATTTGTTTTAATTTAATTTCGATTCAGCAAATTTGAAAAACAAAACACCTACTTTTGAAAATATTATTATATCAATAAAAGTTACATCATTTTTATTGAGTTATAGCGATTTTAAAATACCCTACATTTTTTTAATAAGTTGGAGATTTATTATTATTTTTATTTATGAGAAGTTCTATTTTGTGAATTTGTTTACAAATGATATAGTTAACCCTCAGAAAAAAAATCAAACTTTTAACACAATAAATAAAAATTATTTTAAAATATGTCTCGGACCCCCTTAATATGGATAAATGAATTCCTTTTAATTTTTTTTTCATTTTATCAGCATTGTTTATAGGTATGAGTGGCGTAATCATGGTGGGTGCCCAAAACCAATAATATTGCAAAGTTTATTCATAGGAGAAATTTTTCTGATTAGATAAAGTGAGCAGAACTTTAAAAAAATATATTGGTATTTAGAGCATTTGGGTCCCTACTATGGTTACTTTAACACTAGAACCGCGGGACTTTCCGTATACCTAAAACCGCGGAACGGGTCAATTTGACCCGGGATTGAAAAGAATACATAAATATGCCCAAATACTTAATTTTAATAGTTAAAATATTATATTTTATTACAATAATTAATATTTCTAAATACTTACATTATATTTTACACATAAAGCCAGCAGAAATTTCTTTCATTTCAAAAATACTATTATTCAAAATTACATTTCATTGAGTATGATGAAAATATATCGAATAAATATTGAGCATATATTTTAAACATAAACTCGGACTTAATAAACATTAAAAATAGACTATCATATTCAAATGAATTTAGATATAAAATCAAAGAATAATTTTTAAAAATATAAAAAACACAAGTTATTTAATTATTTACCTAATCAATTTATTATACGCATTGCTTCAAAAACATGGTTAAAGATTTCGCACATTTATAGAAATTTCATTATTTTTAATTTTGATAACATACTCTTTTATGCTTAGTTTGTATTTTTCACAGTTTTTAGTGTTTCTTCTTGCACAAATGATAATTTCTTTTTTTGATGGGGGGGGGGGGAGGTTATAGATAGGAAGAAGGGTGCAAGAAATAACAAACTATTTTTGTACATATTCAATTTAGTTTAGAATAAATTGACGTTACAGATTTGCATAAAATCCAAGCATTGATAAAAGCAAAATACAAAATATTATAAATTTGGCATTCATTGGCTTCCTGTAAGAAGCAGTCTTGACATAAGCAGACTTCCTGTCACTGGGTAATCACTCAGCTACATTGAATTTAATTGCATTGTTGTAGAAAAATGTCTTTAGTATTTTTTAGAATTATCAAAAATTTCAACAGTTAGACGTAGACTGCAAAGCAATGAAACAGTTTTACACTTTTCTCCTTGGTAAATAGTTACGCTGATGTATGAATGAGATAGAAGAATTACCGTATGCAATTTTAATTTTACATTTTTAGAGAGACTTGTACTTCTCGTCTTGGGAGATTTACAATTTCTATGTTATTTGCAATTTACCTGGTTTTGATATACATTTAATGAATAAACCTACTCGCAGATTTTGAAAGAAATAAATGCTCATCTACGCTTATGTTAGGCCCATTTTTATAGTTAGTCTTGCAATTTTTTGTAATCTTTTTTATTTACAGGTGTGAATGTGCAAGTTATTGTTTATTTATTTTTAAAATTTTCATGAGTATAAAGTTCAAATTTTGTCAACTTTTGTTCAAATTCTTAATTTTGTTTTTTATATCCGATTTTTTTCTGATAAAAATCACAAACTTTCGTTCTATATTGATAAATTTTCATCTATACTCCAATGAAAATGTTCAACAATGGTAAGAGTATAAGTAGATTTCGTCATTTTCATCATTATAATTTAATTTACTTTTTTACAGGCAGATATCAATCTTCAATAATTTGAATTATCTATAATTTTTAGATAATAGTTACAAACATTCCAAAGCTTCTTTGGCAGTAATATTGAGGTATCGGACATCTTATTTAAACTTTAATTAAATGCATAATAAAAGTAACTTCAATGCTACTTCTAAATATTTTTTGTAATTTTCTATTGCAATCATGCATTCTTCACATCAAGAATATAACATCTTGGTTGAAAATTTTCACTATCCCCCCTTCCGATTCAGGCTATTAAAGGAATTAGGCGTGCGATAGATATACTTTCTCATTACTTCTGAAAAAATGCATCTCTTTTTTATCATTTATGCCTAAAAATTTATTACGGGTCAAATTGACCCGCTTCGCGGTTCTAGGTATACATGGTTATATCTCAAAAATTATTTATGTTATTTGCTATTAAATATAAAAAGTTGTTGTTTTCCTTAAAATATTAAAGTCAGAAAAGGAATCATTTTTTCAATGAATACTTTTCGCACGACGAGAAATTAAATGTCGATCTGGGTCAAATTGACCCGCTCCGCGGTTCTAGTGTTAATAGTGATGAAATCCTTTATTGACATTTGACAAACACACAATAATTCTTTATTTTTAATTTTGATTCACGTAATTAATAAATTTCTTTTGGAAAGGAAATACAGGTACCTACAAAAGTCTTTTTACCTCAAGTTTTCTTCAAAATTGTGACAAATCTATTATCACTTTGTTAATTTATGCGTATTGGAGGATATGACTTGTGCGATAGAAATTTCTAACAATTTTACATGTTGGCAAACTACGGTATTCGCGTTCTTAACTAGTTAAAATGATACGAGGTATGATGCAAAAATCCAAGGCAAAGTTGTAAAACCTCCCCTATTTATTTTATTTTTTGATTTTATTGATGTTATTGCATTTTGAAATGATGATTTACATGTAAAAAAGTATTAGAAGCTTCGAAATTAAAATTTTTTAAAACCTTATATTTAATCGTTAAGTACCTACAGATTTGTAGCATTTTTAGGAAAACGCACATTTAATCATAGGACCAACAAATGTAAGATACAGGTTATTTAAACAATTAAATTATGTTCATTGTTCTCAATAAGACTTTAAATGGGGTAGATGACGAATATATCATGCTGTATAGCCGATGCTGCCACATTAAGCAAATTTTCTTATTAAAATAAACTGTATATTGCTTAAATGCTACATTAAATTTATCAATATTGGTCTTCCTTATAATTATACATTTCTGCATGCATTTCGTGTCATATTTATATTGGTAAGTGATTATAAAAATGTATATTTCAGATGTTTTAATAAATTCTTTATTGTAGGTAATGTTCTGTGTCATAAGTGATCGAGCATATTTTGCAACTGTATAAACGATTTTTTTTTCTCTAATCACATTCCGGTTCTACACTGTAAAACATTTGAGAAACATTACACCATCAAATGGGTGGCAGGTTTGCTACCTCCAATTTTATGGAGTAACCTTGCTTCCTCCAATTTGAAGGGGTATTTTAACCGATATAACCGGTGTAACATTGGAATGTTTCACCAGGAATATATGTTTACATTACACCATTATATAGGTGAAAAATATCACTACATAAAATTGAAAGGAGCTAAGATGCCACCCATTTTATTGTGTAACTTTACACAAATATTTTACAGTGTAAGGTAGTAGAATAAATTCTGCAATTTATTGTAGTAAGATTCTATATACTATCTAATCCCGTCTTGCATAACTGCTTGAAAAATAAATAGGAATCACTTTGATGAGCGTAACTGTTTTCCATTATGAAGTTGATGAGCTTTGACCTAATTTTATTATCCCTCTTGTAAAACATTAATGTGTATGTATTAAAAATCCTATGTTTTAATTTAAAAAAAATCACGGATTTGTTGTCCTGGATATTTTACTTATTTTGCAAGTGACACATGGCGTTCTTACAAAACTGAACTGTTGAAATTTTTTTTTTACGTTTTTTTTTAATTCATTACAAAATGTTCTTTTTTCACAATAGATTTGACTAGAATGTTTGGTAATTTTAATCAGTGATAGTAAAGACCTTAAAATAAATTCTATTGGTCGAACAATTTAGATTATGTATGACTTATTCGAGACTATTTAAAGATCTTTAATCACAACTATAATTCAATGAAAAAAAATCGAGTATATTTAACAAGCACAATATTTACTAAACAAACACACACTACCAGTAATCTGATAATTAATCTCACATGTGAAACATTTATTGGACAACAACTTACATGCGCTGTTATGAAAATTAAATTAAATAATCCAATCGCTTTGTAAATTTTAATAACGGGAATAATACGGCTTACGTTAAACCGCTGGCTGGCCACTATCAAGTTTGTTTTTATCAGACTTGATAAAAATCGGGGATGTACTAGTAGATTACATTTCATCTCTTAAACCATTGTTTTATTAAGCTGAGATAGTACTTTTTAATCTCACCTAATAAAAAATATACAAAATTTAGACTGCAAAATTTAGAGACGCGATTTTTCCTTCGCTTTTTAGATGTAATTGTCTTCGTTATTCTTGACGTTATTATTTCACCATAATATTCATTATTTTAACGTAATTTACTGCGAAAAATTTTTTGTGCTTTTTAAGAAATATATCATTTTTTAACACATTCAAAAAATTGTATATAATAAATTCTTAATAATTTTTGTCACAATCCAACCATTAAATTATATTCTGGCCAGAAATTTTGAAATTTAAACTTATGAAATTAAATGTTCTTTAAATATGTTAAATGTTGTTATTATGTTGTTTAAATAATAATTAAAATTATTTAAAATATTAAAATTGATATAAGCTTAAGAAAACAATATACTACAAAAATATAAATAAATTCGTTATAAAATAATGACATTTTTCATACATGTTTCATCACAATTTTCGTGTAAAAAAACAACGAAAGATGTCACTGACTTTTAAATGCAAGAGAAAACGCAATTTTGAATGACGAAGTACAAAATAATCAAAACCTTTAACGACTTGTGGTTGTTTAAATCTGACTCTGAGTTATCTTAGCATTCTCTTTCGATATTATAAGTTTGAAAATATTATAATAGTTGTAGAGCAATCTTCTAAAAGCGGATATTGATAAAATATGTATATTTGTAGTACATAAAATCATTAAATGACATTAAAAAGTAAAACAAAACGCAAAGAACAATGTAAAATAAAATTTAAAATAATTATCTTTCTGAAATGTGAAATTATATATTACATATCTTTTTTAATGCTATGATCACTTGCATAATTTTAAAGTTGCTTTTTCTGGAAGCTATCTATATATAAATGCGTGTTTCGCACAATGCTAGACTCGCACCGTTCCTAATATTTTCACCCTTTGCTACCAGTATTTTAAATCAAAAATATTCGTGGAAGCTAACATTAATATTTCCAATAAAATTATACTATAAACATTACCGTTTTAAAAATATTATAGGAAAGTATGAACATTTTAAGAACAGTGCGAACCCTGATAAATGTTTTTAATGCCTTTGAGGAAGCAAACGGAAATCAAAAGGCTTCGTGTGTCCTTTGGATTAAAAAAATGCATTTACAGTTCTCGCTTAAAATATAGAATGATAAACTAAATAAATAAAAACTGCAATAACATATGATGAATTAAAAATAAATTTCTTTCCTCAGCATTTTTTATAGCGAATAATGAAAATATTTTTACTCAATTTTCAGAAACATATGTGTCAAAAAATATTCATTGAAATAGTAAAATTGTCACATTTATAATGGTAAAAAATAACTTTCCTTTGATTGTTGCGAATTTTTTAAAAACAAATTGCACATAAACAAATTCAAATGCTTTATTTCATAACGCTTTAAATAAAACTTTAAAAAAATAATTTATTTTTATTTTTATTATTATAATCATGTAATCGATAGCAAAATGCGAAAAAAATTTATTTTAATCATATGCCAATTTTCAATAATTATTTTTAGAAATATTTTATAGCATAGAACATTTCAGCATGATAGAAACGCTCAAAATTAAATGACAGAAATATTAAAATATTAATCGTTTAGTTGGAATCGTATCCATTAAAATTAGAAATAACTCAAATGCACATACTTCACAAAAAAAATGATTTTTTTTTAAATATGGGAATTGCATAAAACTGTATGACCTCTGACATTGGTCATTTTCGTGAACTTAGTATTTTTATAATAATAAAATGCGGCTTCAATATTATTATGAATATTACATCTTTAAACTAATGTATAGAATAAGTAAATTTCGACGTTTCAGAACTCTGATTAATTTAGCAATGAAATATATTTACCGTCATGTATACAATACAAATAAAAGAAAACCCTACCATGCATCAAATTTTAATGAATGAAAAAAAAAAATCAATTTTGAATTTAAAAGAGAAATATACGGAAAAAATGCAACACCATATGGTGATTTTGAAATATGATATTGATCGCTGAACATTTTTTCAATATTTTCTATTTGCAAATATGGTAATATCTCTAGCGCAATCTTTAAAGAAGAAATGTTTTATAAAAACACATTTGAATTTTAATATTTTCAAATTCATAAATATTAATTACTTTTTTCGAGTTCTGAGAACGCATTTTATTGATACATGAAAAATAAAATGTGATATTAATTTAATTATGACATCAATATAGGAATTTATTATTTTATTACTTTTTATTATCTGTTTTAAATTAAAAATAATAATATAACCATTACCAAAGTAACAGTATCTCTTTTTAAAAATTAAGTTATCATTTTCTTCATTCATACATAAAAATTATTTTAATTTATTCACACATATGAAACACACTCAAAGCTTGAAATATGTTGATTTCAACACACCATGAAATTATGTTTAGAAAATCAATAACAGTAATATTAAAAGTACGCAGTAAATATATCTTATAAAATTTGTGATTTTTATTTTTTTCTATCTTTAAAAGAAGAAAATATTTGATTCGTGAAAATTCCCAAATTCCAAATTCAAATGGATTTACACATTTTAGGGGGTCAGAGATTCTAAAAACATTCTTTTACAAAACATCTGTCTGTGACTATGAGAGTCTGTCTGTCTATCTGTATGTGACATAAATTTTGTGCACTATCTGAAGAACTTATGCACGGAATTTAATAAAAAAATATATTTAGTTACCCTTTGATATAAACTGATGCTGATTAGTTTTTGGAGTGAATCGCTCATCAGGTGGTGCTGCTACGCTGCCTTTTGTGAGATATTTTTCAATATCTCTATCATGGATTAATGAATTTAACTTCATCAAACTTTAGATTTAGTTAGTCCTTCACATGAAATAATGTTTGTTTGCGTTATCGTGTAAGTCTTTTGATACGTGGGGCTGCTATTCAGCATTGTTTAAGATTTCCGCAATCGCTCAATCTCCAGATTTATTGCATGTAATTTCATCAAACTTCAGATTCTGTTAGTCTTTGACATGATTTGATTTTTTAAATATTTTGGTGTAAATATCTGTATATGTGACAGCTTTATTTTTAAGGTTTCCGCAACAACCCTATCTCAGGAATGAATGCATGGATTACTAGCAAAGTTCAGAATCGATTAGTCCCTGGCATTATCTACATAGGGACTTGTTATCTGCACAAATGGATCTAATACGGAGCAGACTACTTCTATAGTAGTCACTGTTTTTCATAAAGAGTCTTTCTTGTATGATTTCAAGATTAAATTACATCTCTTTAATACTGTATTTTAAGAGAATTGTCAGCCATATTATTTGCCCTAAAATGGTTTATTGGTACAGCATTTAAAATTACTGTCATTTATTTTGACAAATTTTCTTTTATCCTCGCCCTTAACAATGCATTTCCAGGTAATGAAACTATTTCAAATATTTATAACATAATATATGAAAATCCCAACAAAATTTTTAATTTTGGATGGATGAAAGTACATGCAAGACTGATAGGGAATGAAAGAGCAGCTCTTTCAACTAAATCACTACATATGGAGGATAACTATGACACATTTTATTTTTCAGAGTTTCCGAAGTCTTTGATTCATCTAAACATCTAAGATCATTTGAACATCTAAAATCTGATAAGCTTGATGAATGGCAAATATACTGGACACATTAGAATAATTTTAAACACGATTATTCAATCGGTAATGGAATAAATTACTTCTGTTATACTGGACACAGTCTGAGAATGGCAGGGACACCTATGTTATATTGAATAAAATTGACTCAAACTATGTATATAATAGACAGGTTCTGTTATATTATTTTACCAAGTGTGGAAGTTTTCCTATTTCTCTGCTAAGATTTGGAAAACGCTGTAATGATTTATTACCTCTGTAGAAAAAAAAGGCAATGTTTTTCATAAATTATCTGATAATTGTAGATTCATGAAACATCACTTTTATTTCAACAGAAACTATTCACTACAAAAGAACTATCCAGTTACTCTTTTAAATTATGATAACTATTATGTTCTTAAAGAAAACTACAACATATTAAATGAACTATTTAGTTGTAAAATACAAGTTTTAAATATTTCTGGAAATTATGTTATAATTTGTCTTGATGGCTGGGGACTTTTTCTGCCGGGAGCGCAAAAAAACATAAACCTTGGTGCATAAACCTTGTCGGTTGGTGCTCCTTTAGAGGGATTCCTGTATTCCTAGTCCTTGACATGAGCTGATGCTGTTATAATCTGTTGAATAGCCCAACAGATGGCGCAACTATAGTGCAGTTGTTACGATTTCTATAAAAATTCCATAAAAAAACAGCACGGATTTCTATTACAATATTAGATTTAGTTAATCTTTGACGTCATTTCATTTTCTTTATATTTTGATGCCAATGCTATTCTGAATTTTGCAGGATTTACACGATTTTAGTGATAGTGTATTTCAAAAACTAATGCACGAAATATTATATCATTAGAATCTTCCTGAATGACATTGATTTGCCATGTAGTTTCGAATCTATAATAGCAAATTTTGAAATTTTAACTTGTAATAGATAGAAGAAAATTTTGGGATTGCTACATCCAACTAGTTTTACATTATTTTTTTATAGTAATCTAAAATAATAAATCTAAAATTGTAGATGTGATAAATGTAAGCTTTAAATAATTTATTTAATTAATGTAACCGTATCGTTGCAAAGTAATTTATTTAAATGAAAGTAAGAACACCTTTCATTTATATGTTTTCTTTCTTCTTAAAGGGAGAATAAACATGTTGTTGGACTTTAGTAAGTATAGTGTTACGAATTTTGTAAATAATTAGTGTTTGTAGTGTAAAATAATGTAAATAATCTTATTATGCTCCATTTCTTTACTAATATTAGTTTTAGTTACATTGTCTCTGTTATCAAGCAAACTTGTCTATTATTTTCATTGAATGTCTATGGCAGCTTTGCGAAATATTAGAGATATCGCCAAGTTGGCGTCACTTTTGGCGACTAATTTTGGTCGCCAAATTTGGCGATAAATCGCCAAGTTGGCGACAAACTTGCCGATTGTTGGCGATGGTAACCCTCCCTCTCCATGGTAACCCCCCCCCCCTTAGGTCTACTGATACATTGAATGTTGTTCCGTGGTTTTCCGGATTTTTCTAGAAGGTAGTAGAAATTTCCACCGCATGCGGCGACACTATATATAGGAGAGCCGATGCGAGCTGTTGTTATTATTACTAGCGGCTCTTTCCAAGAGTGGCGCACTACCTATCGGACTAGTCCATTTAGAAATCCCAATATCGAAGGTGGGGAAAGGTACAAGTGTCTAGAGATCACACTTTCTCAATTTAATCCCGCGAGGGATCGGCCACTGCGCATATCGTTCCCCGCATGACGCAGCGATTTTCGCGGATTTTTGCATACTGCACATATATTTCCGTGCATGACGTATATTTTGACAAATATGAGTTATATATATATATTTTAACCATTTTCTATTATTTTAATTAGGAAATAAAAATAAATTACAAAAGTTTAATTAATAATAATAGAACAAAAAAATTTATATCGATTTATAAAAGGAAATACAAAGTAAATAAGCAATTTATAAATACTAAACAACAATGACCGGGTTACCATATGAAGCAAAAAATCGCCATTTTGTTGCACTCTATTGATTAAAAAATATATAACTGATATTTGAACAAAGTTTTTGCCAAACTGGCATCAGAAAAAAAAAATCGCGCCAATGTGGTGCGTATATGACATCTGTGTCCTGATATATATATATATGTATATATATATATATACATACATATATTTCAAATAATGTTATGAATAATAAATGCCAATATCTTGATGTTATGAAACAATGTTTCAATGTAATTTTCTACAAAAAATCATATATTCGAGAAACACTCTCACTCCGGCAACATATTAAACACAAGTTTTGTTTATTTTTCAACGCTTTGCCTGTTACACTGTAAAGGGCTCTGCTGTAGGACTCAGAGAACCATATAATGCCCACCTATACCTGTCACCCCTGCTTAAAAAAGTGGAATCTTCCAAAGCATGCGCAGTTGCGATTTTTCATAGTGCGCCACTCTTCGAAAGAGCCGCTAGTGTTACTATTTACCAGTCAGGCATTGAGTGAGCTACTAGAGATTGTCTAAGCAAGTTTACTTGATGTATTGAGTTTTATCTACGTTGTTTTGAATGTGATATAGTGTTGAGACATTGTATAAAGAGTCTCTGCGACCTATATTTGAACTTGTTCGATAGATTTGAACAGTTATTTTGGAATATCTAGTAATATTTGTGAGTTTCGAAGACTCTGTTGTTCTGAAGATCTGTAAATAAATTATTTTCTACTTTTCTAAGAGAAAAGAGTTTGAAGTTGTCTAACCATAAGATCGAAAGAACCCTATATACGTTGCAACATTTGGTATCAGGAATGGGGTCTTATGGCGAAAACAAGAACAATGGACGGACAACTGAAAGAACTGTTAGATGCTATTAACGGATTAAGAACAGAGCTGACCAATAAAATTGATAAAGGCCAAGAAGAGTTGGCGGATAAAATGAATAAAGGCCAAGAAAAGTTGGCGGACAAAATGAATAAAAACGAAGAAAGAATGGAACAGTTGACAAATAAAATTGATAAAGGCCAAGAAGAGATGACTGAAGAAATGAGAAGAAGCCAAGAGAGAATGGAAGAATTAAAGGAGGAAGTTAATAAAAGCCAAGAAAAAATGAAGAAAACTTTGAAAGAAAAGTTTTCGTCGGTAGAGAGAAGAATAAATTCGGTAAAAGATAAAATTCAGACTGAAGTTAATGATGTTAAAAAGAAAATGGAAAGAAAAATAGAGGAAGTAGAAGAGAAAATTCAGAATGAAGTTAGCAATGTTAAAAAGAAGATGGAGAGTAAAATAGAGGAAAGAATACAAGATATGGAGAAGAAGCTGTCAGCGTGCAGTGGTAATTATGAAGAATTTAGGAATCCGCCTGCTTCTCCTTTGCAAGTTAAGCTGTCGACATTCGACGGAAAGAGTTCCTGGCAAGTTTACAAAACCCAATTCACCATTGTAGCCGAAGCGAACAAATGGAGTGACGAGGTGAAAGCTTGTCAACTGGCAGCATCTTTGAGAGGAGAAGCCGCCGAAGTGCTGCAAACATTGCCCGATATGACGCAACTCAATTTTGTGACTCTAAGTTGTGCATTGAAATGAGATTCGGAGAAAAATTCTTGAAGGATTATACGAGAATACAAATGAAGAACAGCCATCAAAAATCGAGTGAAACCCTTCAAGAGTTTGCCTCAGAAATAGAACGTCTGGCAAATTTAGCATTCATCGATTGCCCAACAAATGTACGGGAAATGTTCTCATTGCAGTACTTTGCAAACGGAATAAAAGATCCCGAAGTGCAGAGAGCGATACGAATGGCAGATGTACAGGATTTAAAGGCTGCATTACTATATGCCTTAAAGTTGGAAGCAGCTACACAAGCCACCCGAAGAGATCGTCATTCAGTCCGAGGGGCAACGGTGAACAAAAGCTCAGACACTGAGATCGACTTCTTGAAAGAAATTAGGAAAATAAATCAAGAACTTGAAGTTTTAAAATACGGAAGAACAAGCTCAAGAAGACAGAATCTCAAGTGCTGGGGATGCGGTGATACAGGACATCTCCGAAGAAATTGCCCCAAAATCCACGAACGTGAGATAAATTCAAACAGTCAGCAGGGAAACTAAATTTTGGCCATCTCGCGGGGAGGAGGTTGCCAGAGAATGAAAAGCCCCACCTGAAGATCCTCCAAATATCAAAAATGAGTGGCGGTGATAATGAGTTATATGTGATAGGCTTTATTAACGGAATTCAGTGCCGTATGATTGTCGATACAGGAGCCAATGTTACAATAATAAGAGAAGATTTGGTTCGACAATTGAAATGTAAACTCATCTGGACTCCACCATGCGTTACCCTGCAAACTGTGACGGGCGACAAGATAGGCATATATGGAAAGGCCAGTTTAACCATCAACATTGGAGGAAGGAAATATTATCATACAGCATATGTGGCTGACATAACAGATCCTTGCATAATCGGGCTAGATTTTCTGAAGAAGTTTGGCTTCAAACTTGATTTTAAAAATAATGAAATGCTATCTAAATTTGAAGAAATAAGCCTTTTTGGATTAAATAACGAAATTGAATATAAACAAACAGTAACATCCAAAGAAGACATCCATCTAGGTCCAAGAACAGAATTTTTAGTTCCAGCTGTAATTAACAATGAAACTAATTATCGATTTGGCCATATAGATTATCCCGAAGACAATAGTAAACAAGCAAGAGTATTGGTGGCTTCTTCTGCAGTAGACCTCTCGAAAAAGACCATTCCAGTCAGAATTGCTAACATCAGTGATAAGACGAGGACTATCAAGAAAGGAGAGGTGATAGCATCATGTGCTCCTGTGACGTGCATAAGTCAAAATCCTAGTCACTCTGAGAAATCTTCAGATAATTTAGTCAAGGATTTGTTACAAAATACGGACTTAGATCCAAACCAGAGAGATGCTGCTGAAAGTTTAATTAGAGAATTCCAAAGTTTATTTTCCCAAACATCTGAAGACTTTGGACGAACTAAAATGGCACAACACCGAATTGACACGGGAGATCATTCTCCTATTAAACAGCATCCTAGACGATTACCTTTTGCCAAGCAAGAAGAGGTGCAAAATTTAATTAAGGATATGGAAGAAAATGACGTCATCGAACCATCGACAATTCCATGGGCGTCTCCCATTGTATTAGTAAGGAAGAAGGATGGCTCTACAAGATTTTGTGTAGACTACCGCCGACTGAATGATGTCACTAAAAAGGATAGTTACCCTCTATCAAGGATCGACGACAGTCTCGACACACTTGAGGGCAACACTTGGTTCTCAACTTTAGACCTAAAGTATGGTTACTGGCAGGTAGAGATCCATCCGGACGATCGCGAGAAGACTGCCTTTACAACGGGACAAGGATTATGGCAGTTCAAGGTAATGACTTTTGGTCTATCTAACGCACCTGCAACTTTTTATGGAAACGGTTCTCCGGGGGCTGTTATATGAAGCATGTCTTGTTTATTTAGATGATATCATAATCATAGTAAAATCTTTTGATGAACATCTGAACAACCTCAGGCGGGTGCTACAAAAATTAAAGGAAGCTAATTTGAAGTTAAGCCCTTCGAAGTGCAGTTTATTTCGAAATGAAGTCGCCTACCTTGGACACATCATTTCGGCGGAAGGAGTTAGGACTGATCCAGAGAAGATATCGGCTGTGAAAAATTGGAATCGTCCAGCAGATGTTCACCAGCTACGGAGCTTTCTAGGATTATGCACCTATTACAAAAAAATTTGTCAAAGGCTTCTCGATGATTGCAAGACCACTTCATAAATTAACAGAAGCCAATCAAAAATTTATGTGGACACAAGAATGTGACGCTGCTTTCGAAAAGCTTAAGGAGGCCTTAACAACTACTCCAATTCTGTCATATCCTCAAATCGATAAACAGTTTATACTTGATACAGATGCAAGTAACGAAAGCATTGGCGCTGTACTGTCCCAGGAAATCGACGGCCAGGAGCATGTTATCGCCTATTTCAGCAAGTGCTTATCAAAGGCAGAGCGAAACTACTGCGTAACAAGAAAAGAGCTTCTTGCTGTAGTGAAAGCCATAGACCATTTTCATCACTATCTGTACGGTCGAAAGTTCCTGATCTGAACTGATCATGCTTCTCTAACTTGGCTATTGAATTTTAAGAACCCTGAAGGCCAGATAGCCCGGTATATGCAAAAGCTTCAAGAGTACGATATGGAGATACGCCATCGAAAAGGATCATCACATGGAAATGCAGATGCTCTCTCAAGAAGACCCTGCTCAGAGAATTGTAGATACTGCGACCGGGTTGAGAAGAAATTTAATGTCAAAGGTCCTATAGTATGACATGTTACAACTGGGTCTACATCATCGCAAGATCAGTGGAGTGACAAGAGCCTGCGTGAAGATCAACTTGCTGATCCTGAAATTAAGCCAATTCTAGAGCTGAAAGAGGAGTCCAACAGGAAGCCCAGCTGGCAAGACATGTCCCATTACCATCCTACGACTAAACGTTATTGGGCTCTCTGGGATTCCCTACATTTGAAGAACGGTATATTGTACCGAAAATGGGAATCTGACGATGGAAAGACATGTAGATGGCAACTACTTCTCCCTAAGTCGAGACTTTCTATGGTCCTTCAAGAACTGCATGGTAGTCCCACTGGAGGTCATTTTGGTGTAATGAAGACCCTGCAAAAGGTTCGAGAGCGTTTCTACTGGAATAATGTTCGCAGTGACGTGGAGAAGTGGTGTCGAACTTGTGACACCTGTGTAGCACGTAAAGGTTCAAAGAGGCGCACCCGTGGACAATTGCAACGTTATAATGTAGGAGCTCCTTTCGAACGAATTGCTCTAGACATCCTGGGTCCTCTTCCTAGAACATCTGATGGCAACAAGTACATCCTCGTTGTCATGGATTACTTCACTAAGTGGCCTGAAGCCTACGCCATTCCTAATCAAGAGGCGGTAACCGTAGCAGATATACTAGTTCAACACTGGGTTTCCAGATACGGAGTTCCTCTTCAAATCCATTCCGATCAAGGAAGAAACTTTGATTCGGCTGTGTTTAAGGAAATGTGCGGACTACTCGGCATGGACAAAACTCGAACTACACCTCTACATCCTCAATCGGACGGTATGGTGGAGCGGTTCAATCGTACCATTCTAAATAGACTCTCCCTCCTTGGGTCTAAAGATCAACAAGACTGGGACAAGAAATTGCCTCTTTTCCTGCTTGCCTACAGGAGTGCCACTCATGAGGCCACTGGTTACTCCCCTTCTCAAATGCTCTTTGGTCGTGATCTTCGTCTACCTGCGGATCTTTTGTTTGGCGGTCCTCCTGACGCTCCTTTGTCGCCTGAAGAATACGTGAATGAACTCCAGGCACGGATTGAGGAGATTCATCGTCTGGCGAGGAACCGAATCGGACTGGCAACTGAAAAGATGAAGACACAGTACGACACAAAGGCAACAGGACATGTGTTCAACGAAGGTGACAAAGTTTGGTTGTGGAATCCGATACGTCGTAAGGGACTGTCGCCAAAATTACAAAGAAACTGGGACGGTCCTTACACAGTCGTCAACAGGCTGAATGACGTCGTTGTACGCATACAAAAATCGCCACACGCCAAACCCAAGGAAGTACACTATAACCGGCTAGCCCCTTATTTTGGCCAAAGTGAATAGAAATTCAAAACTGGAATTTCAGACCATGGTCATGAAAGTCCCTTTTTGTAAATATGTAAATAGTAATTAGTTCTTATTTATATAAATCTTATTATTGTTATTTATTTATTTATTTATTTATTTATTTGTTTATTTATTTTAAGTGTTTTCCTCTAACTCAAGGATTGCACTGCCCGGGACGTGCTGTCTTTTAGGAGGGGCTAGTGTTACGAATTTTGTAAATAGTTAGTGTTTGTACTGTAAAATAATGTAAATAATCTTATTAAGCTCCATTTCTTTACTAATATTAGTTTTAGTTACATTGTCTCTGTTATCAAGCAAACTTGTCTATTATTTTCGGTGAATGTCTATGGCAGCTTTGTGAAATATTAGAGATATCACCAAGCTGGCGTCACTTTTGGCGACTAATTTTGGTCGCCAAATTTGGCGATATATCGCCAAGTTGGCGATTGTTGGCGATGGTAACCCTTCCCTCTCCATGGTAACCCCCCCTTAGGATACATTGAATCTGATACATTGAACTGATACATCATACTGATACATTGAATCTTGTTCCGTGGTTTTCCGAATTTTTCTAGAAGGATGTAGAAATTTCCACCGCATGCGGCGAGACTATATATAGGAGAGCCGATGCGAGCTGTTGTTGATTTTATTTACCAGTCAAGCATTGAGTGAGCTACTAGAGATTGTCTAAGCAAGTTTGCTTGATGTATTGAGTTTTATCTACGTTGTTTTGAATGTGATATAGTGTTGAGACATTGTATAAAGTGTCTCTGCGACCTATAGTTGTACCTGTTCGATAGATTTGAACAGTTATTTTGGAATATCTAGTAATATTTGTGAGTTTCGAAGACTCTGTTGTTCTGAAGATCTGTAAATAAATTATTTTCTACTTTTCTAAGAGAAAAGTGTTTGAAGTTGTTTAACCATAAGATCGAAAGAATCCTATATACGTTGGAACAATAGTAAAACCTGTTTTCAACATACACAAACAAAAAAAACAAAAAATAAGTGAAAAATAAAAGTTAACTATCATATGTTTATTTTTAAGTATGTTGTTACTTTCTGAACATTTTTTAATACTTTGTGATTGTTAATATGAAAAATTTTCCTGCAATTCTCATATTTTCATATTCATAACTGCTAAAAACCAGTTTAATCCAGTTCTGAGCAATTGGTTAAATAAATCTTGTGTTATAAGCAGTTGTATAATACATTAAATAAGATGAAAATAAAATTTATAATCACTACGTCATGAAATCCTTACATTTTACATAATGAGTACAATCATGCACGCTATATAAAATGTATAATGTTTCGTGTATTATTTCGCAGTTCATTATATGCAATATTTAATAGACATATACAGGGGAATTCAAAACTTATCGCTCAAATTTCTTGGAGGGGTAGAGTACTCCTGGACGACTCGGGATCTCATAGTAAAGCACGTTCAGAATCACTTTTCAGTTATTGCATTGACAGTGTTGTCAATGGGCAACATTTTTAAAATTCCAATTTCTTTATTGACACCACATTTTGAAATGGTAGAATTCCCTATTTAATATATCATTTTACAAGAAAATATTTATCAATTCAAAAAAGTGATGCCAATCAAGAAATCAGAATAATAATAATAAAAATTCCACTACAAATTTTGATAGGCCTAAAAGTCAGTTTGCTGTTTTTTTTTTCTTTTACAGATTTTTGGATTAGCACCAGTTTTTTGAAAATGTGAAATTCACCTTTTCACAGACAGTGGCAAAAGTTGAGAATACTTAATCGCCAGGAAAAAGTCTTGCCAGCTTAAAGAATCATTTCTCTGACATTATCACATTCACTGTAAAATGAAACAGTGGCTGTTCATAATCGTGATCGGCTATTTTTGTGTAGTATGTGTCATTTTGCTGTGAATTAGTAAACTATTCAATAAAAAATCAAACTGTGCAAAAAATTTTGGATAATATAACTTTTATATTGTAAAAATTAAATAGAAACAAACTATTAAATTAAACATTAAAACAGTAAACAAATTAATATCACTGACTTTAATTCTCAATAACAAACAATATACATAAATTAACGATGACTTTGAGATTTTGATTTGAAATACCATTTGTCAATTGATTTTTCAGGTTTCAAATCCTTTAAAGATGATTCATTTAATTTTACAAACAATAACCTACTAGGAGAAAAGTTGGTTGCAAGAGGAATTTTTTAATCGTCACGGCGACCTGGCGCCCGGGGTTTCATGAACCCTGTCAATGACATATTGATATAGGCGAAAAGAAAGGGAATTTCACCCTTTCAGAAAAGTTGTGCCAATCAAAAAATCTGTTTCTTTTATTCTTTTTTTATGTAGCCCACTGACCCCAGGAACGTATTTCCAACCCAACATTCCTATATGATTCCGAAAAATTATAAGCAGTCTAGGTGTACCCTACTGTTGGCGCCAGCTTGGCATCTATTATCCCTTGCCAATAATCCTAGTAATCATTGTAACCTTAGTTTTTTGTTTGTCGTCTGCTTGTAAAACCATTGATTTTTATTTATTTATTTATTTTTTTTTTTTTTTGTGAAATAAAAAAAAAATTTGTTATTAATTAGTCAAATTTATATTTTAAGAATATTTTCAGTTCTCTTGTTTGAGTTATCCAACATCCGACCTCCCTAAGAAATTTCGAAGACAAGTTTTGTATCACCCTGTATATAGCTTCATATAAAAAATGCATTGCATTATTCTAAATATAGGCATATTAAGTAGCTCACGGTGGAAATTCGTAAGACGAGCCGTTTTTAAAGCGCTATTCTCAAACACCACTACTCACAGAACAATGCAAAAGGGCCTGAAACTATTTCCATATAAAATATAGTGTCATCAAGCGATTACAAAAAACAGCTTTGTGACAAAGAGAAGATTTCGCAAATGAGTTACTCCAGGTGCTTGATCAGAATAAAATTGATGTCGGTTGCGTATGGTTTATCTATGAGGACCATATTCAGTTAGAGGAATTTGCGAATAACCGAACTGTCAAATATGGGGCACTGAAAACCCGTTTATGTGTCTTATATAAGCACTGCATTCTGCAAAAGTTAGTTTTTCGACTTGACTGCTCAATAGGAGGTTAATTGCCTCCCCCACCTTTTCAGGAGGTAAACGAATAACGCATTTCGATATATTGAAATTTTACTGCTAATCGTTACCACAATTGTCAAGTTATAGGGAATACAGCAGACAGTTTATGGTTTATGCTGAATGGCGCCTGACTTTATCGTACAACTGCAATGTTTGATTTTCTTGAGGAATACATAAATAATCTTGTTATATCCTCTAAATTATCTTCGAGTGGCAGGCATTGATATACATTGGCCTTTATGTTTACCGGATATGAAATAATGTGAAATGAGAATTCTTAAAGTTATTTGAAAGACGTTATTTTTTCTAAGAATCTGCAACAGATTGAACAAATCATCTGTGGTGCATGTCCACTTGCCTCTGTTTCTATAGAGACTTTGCAATGATTACTTTCGAACATTAATTGTCGCCACAGTGTGGTATTTTGCTGAAAAACCTGACCAAAATTATTTAAAATCTTTTGCGCGTTCTATAGCAGATAAAATGTTTTAAGAAACGTAAAATATATTATAATGCTAGAATAAACCAATTTTCGAACAATTTACGAAAATTAGTGTAGTACTACCCACCATTCTTTTGAGCATAATCACCCTCTTCAGAATCACTCGAAAACAAGATTCAGGCAATGACATTTCTTTAATAAAGATCGAAACAAAAAAGTAAGCCATTAAGTACATTTTCACTGCAGTCTATGAGCAAGTCTTTTCTTGAAAGGTTTCGACTACATGAACGAAAATGCAAGTTGCGGGCTTCAGCCGCCATCTCTGATAGCTGCCGAATTGGGTGGTATGAATGTTCTTTAATAGTAACACCCTGATTCAAAATTTTGTGTAATGTGTGTGACACTGGGTCCCAACCGTAAAGGTTTATGCAAAAGTTAGAAATGCTATTCGCATTTTCTTAAATTTTTTTAGCATCTATTTTATAATCACTAGGTAATACGTCTAGAATAACTTTTAAATAGTACATTAATTTTATCTCAATTCCTGTAATTTAAGCTGATGTTTCTCTATATGAGAAAACTTTTTTTGAGGCATTTCTGAAACCAGCTTTTGCAGTGTGTACCAGTATTGCATCTCAGTTTAAACCATACCTTTCATTATTTTTTTCTTCTACTGATAGTCTTTCTCTTTTTTGCTTTTTGCTAACCATTTTTTATTGAAATCTTTTTAATTACAAGCAAGATGTAAAATTGACTCCAAAAATTTGATTCTAACATGAAATATTGAAAGATCGAATTTCAAAGAATCAGGATCAGTGTCTTTAATTATTTTTAGCTTATTGAAATCTTTTTTCTGATTGTTTGCAATTAAAGTATCGCATTGATGAATTGATTGCTAGTAATAGTATTGCAAACTTTAGCATCGACACTAGTTTTCTGCACTAATCTGAATTGGAATTGTAATAAACCATAAGCTGTGAGGATCTCTGTATTTATTAAATTTTTTGCTTACTGTTCAATGTATTTTACTTCCTCTTGGATCATGTAATTATTTTCATGAATAAATCTTATTAATATGAGAAAGCAAAAGCGCGGATATGAAGATACAGGGTTCTGCCACCATACTTTTGAAACTCATTTATTTGCTTATTAATCCCAAAGAAGCTGAAGAGTTTATGAAAATGTTTGAATCATTGAAACGTTTATGTCATGTTTGTGTCAAAGGGATTTTCAGACTTTTGTTTAAATATTTGTTGTGGAGATCTGTCACAACCCAATTTGCTGAGGAATTCTAAACTTATCAATTCTGCTTCATTTGCTGCTGTAGAAACATTTTCAGTGTATTCACACAGTCTTTGAGTAAAGTGATCTAAAAGATTTTAAAGTTTGACTTCCGCCATGTTTTAAGTAATGAAGTTATCCTTTTGATAAAATTGTTCTTTAGCTCTTTGTAGAAGTATATAGCGAGGACATATATATTTATTAAGTGTTTGGGTGATATTAAAAAGATTGTATGTAAAATCTGCTGCAAGAAACATGACCAAAACCTCAGTTGGTAATAACTTCAATGTACTTATGTTCGAGGTCTACGACAAAGAATTAAACTTTTTTCGATATTTTTCTGCCCTTGTTGGACTAAATGCAATGTCTTTAATAATTTGTTAATTGTCTGAATACCCTGCAGATTTTTTGCTCAGTTGAACTGCAATTGTTCTTGGCTAATTTCAAATTTTAATTGTTCCATTTTATATCTCTTACTTCTGCTAATACAATTTTTAAACTATTTTGCTGGGTGACCGAGTTTCTCTACCATCCTTTTAGAAAAATAAAGTGTTCCTTTCAGTTATTCCTCATTGTTTTCAAACAACATTGTTCAGTGAATCCCAAAGAAGCTCCTTTTTGTTTATAACTATGTTTGAAAGATTTTATTTTCTGACGTAATCAAATGTATTTAATTTTATAAACATTTCGCAATTTCGATAAGTTTTTCTTTTAGAAACTTTAACTGTTTAATTTTTATGTGTCACAATACTTTTATTACATCACTCATATATATTTTTGATATATCTACTGATTTTTTTATTCAATAGAATAAAAGAAATACTATACGTTAGGGTGGAGCGAAAAAAATTTTTTTTTGAAAATCAAAAAAGGGTAGGTGCCAAAAGTTGCCTTTATACTAGTACATCAACTGCGTGAAATTTCACCGCTGAAAAAAAATGGCTTGAGTCTGCGCTTTTGCTCCAAAAATTGAAAATTTGGGTAAAATTTGTCATTTTTTGACATTTTTTCAAAAAAATAAAAAATTTTCTACAGAGCTGGTTAGTATTTAAAAGTGTTGCTTAGACCTTTGTATTTATCTGCTTAACATATTTAAACTATAAAACAATATGTTTATTCCCTATAGCTGGAGCAAAACAGACAACTTTTAGCAAGAAAACAGCATTATCACTCTATTGGGTCATATAACGAATTCTTGTTTTTAATACAGCTCTTGTTTTCAAAACTACCTTGGACATGCGTCGTGGAGGTGGCTATATTTGCTATACCATCCGCCCCAACTATTCGATCATCTTAGTACAGTGTTTTATTTATACATTAATTTGTGATTTTCTTTATAAAAATGTGGCATGTTTTCGATGCTTCCACCTTGTTCACCAGTTCTTTGCATCCACATGCTGCTGTAACTATCTTCATGTATGATTTTACAGTTTATACAAAAAAAAAAAAAATGAGAAGCAGAGTAATACATGGGAATATTATTAAAGGGCTCTATTCGACCATCTATTATATTTATCAAACTTACATTCAGTTGATGAATAATGATTGGAAGTTCTGTTACCACAACATTTTTTCAGTCAATTATATATATATATATATATATATATATATATATATATATATATATATATTTTTTTTTTTTTTTTTTTTTTTTACGTAATGATTTGCTTCAAAGATGATTTCAGATATTTCAACTATAAGTATGCCATCATTTATTCTACTTTTGCATTTTTTATATGTTGAGAAGCGAGCTGTTTAATGTGATGGTGATCGTCAGCGAGAATTGCAATGAAAATTTTTTCTCCATGTGTAAAGCAACCGCTGTTGTAAATAACTTTTTTTGCATTAGTTTTATGCCGTTTTCTAAGTGTTTTCGTATCCAGTTAATTTCCTATTAACTTTTAGATCCTCTTTTTATGAGTGGACAACATTTGATGGTGAAATGTCCTGGGCATAAACTTATAATGCATTGTACTTTATGAGGAAATGGACGGATATCGACTATAAGTGCTCATTTAAAATTAGGATAATTTTATTTGTCACTGTGAACCATTTTGCATGGGGTAAGCTTAGAACTATCTATGATATTGAAACCTTCCCTACTTGAACTCCAGTGACTTTCCTCTGCGTCAATTATTAGAGAAGTCGATATAAAACGTTCTAAGCTACATGGATTCACTGGATCAATAAGGAAAATCTTTGTCTACGTAATATTCACTTCTTATTGCAATTTTTTTTATATAAAATAGAGAAATTATTTTCTCAAATTGAGAAAAAGATACTCAGAACAGACTAGAAATTTCTGTCGGAGATTGCAAAGCTAATTCATAAGGAAAGCTATTTCTCAGAAAGAATGGGGAATAAAAATTTAGAAAACATCTCACAGAAAAGACAGGTCATAAAGTTAATAAAATTTTCCGCTTTACATAAGCACAGATTGGCAATCAGCGTCTTCAACACCAAATGTATAATCCAAGTTTATACCGCGGGATGTTTTATATCAAATGTACTACACACCTAAATAATAAATCTAAAATCTTATTAGAAATTACTAGACTACGGAACAACACAGGAAACGACATAAAGCATACTAAAACTTCTTTAGATATATTGTTGTTTTACACGCAAATTTTATTTGCAATCCTCTGTGACGATCGTCATAATATTAAACAGCTAACTTCTCAGCATATATTCAATGTAATAGGTTCAATAAATGATGGCATACTAGAAACTGAATTCATACAATCGATTTTTTAGGCAAATCATTGCATATAAAATGTAATTGATTGAAAGAATGCTGTGATAACAGAACTTCCAATCATAATGTACTGATTGTATGAAATTTTAATGAAGATAATAGACTGCTGACTAGGTTCAATAACATACCCAATACATTACTCAGCTTCTCTTCTGTTATACATGGTTTAAAAATATACGTGCAGCAAGTCACACCAGCATGATCTAAATCATCCAAAGTCTGTGAATACAAAGAAGAGATAAATTACTTTGACATATAGAAAACTTATACTCATCTTCGGGGAAAAAATAACAATTCAATACATAAATAAAACACTGGGCCTAGATGATTGGGTGGTTGAGACGGGTGGGATAATGCAACCACCTCTATGAGTTATATACACAGTAGTTTTGAAAGCAGGTAGGTAAGAAATGCATTCAAAAGAACGTTTCGTTGTATGCTCCAATAGAGAGGTTAACGCTGATTTTTCACAAAATGTTGTCAGATTTGCTCCAATTATACAGACTACAGATATTGTTTTATAGTTTAAATATGTTAAGCAGATAAATATAAAGGTCTAAGCAACACTTTTAAATACTAACCAGCTCTGTAGGAATTTTTTAATTTTTTTGAAAACATGTCAAAAAATGACAAATTTTACCCAAAATTTCGATTTTTGCAGCAAAAGCGCAGACTCAAGCCATTTTTTTTCAGCGGTAAAATTTCACGCAGTTGATGTACTAGTATAAAGGCAACTTTTGGCACCTACCCGTTTTTGATTTTCAAAAAAAATTTTTTTTTCGCTCCACCCTACTATACGTATGTCTAGTAAATTTCTTCTTAATAATATAAACTTTCTTTCCACGTTAGTGAGTAAAGAACGCAATTCCTTGTGGTTGATTTAAAATATATTATTCAAAAAGATAACAGATAATTGACATATTACAAACTCTTGTTACAAAACCAAAATGTTACATTATTTACAAAAAATCATTTAGTCCGCGTTATAGATGTACGGTCAAAAAACGTTTTACTTAAAGAAAAAAAGAAATATCCAACTACTTAAAAAAAGGATTTTTCCCCTTCAATTTGCAGATTTATCATCTGCACAGCAAAGGGTATACAGTAGAAATAAAAAACTATAGTATATATTAAATATAAACAGTTAATAAATTTTAAAAGTTTCATAAAGTAATGAAACTGCTTTTCAGAAACTTTATTTTTAAATTTTGTTCTACATATTAAAAGATGGGGGGGGGGGAATCGGGGCAAATTTTATTTCATATCTTTTAATTAGAAGGTCTATTCATTATGAAAACACAAGAGTTCTAGCTGAACTAAGTTTAACTCCCTATTAAAATTATAAATTTATCTAAAATATTTAATCCAAAAAAATCTATCGTTTCAAACTTGAAAATCATAATGAACATGTAGTGTATTCACAAAAATATTTATGTAAAAGAGTATATACCTTCGTCTTTAAAAACTGTATAATGTTTCTGAAGTTCGACTAAAAATAGTTTTTTAGACGTTCGATAAAATGATGCAATGATCAGAAGCATAAAATGAGAAATGCAAAAACCATGACTTCCAAGTAAAATACCAGACATTTGGAGAGTCTACAGAAAGAAATGAACCCGTTATCATATGTACAGGATAGTCCTCTTATACCAAGTAGAAAACAATCAACTAAATGCGAAATTTAAAATTTTGACTTTTGTCCAGCTTTCTCAGCGAAATACCACACTGCACGTCGGTTGTTTCATGTTATTTCTAAGAAAGGTAACCATATCGTAACCACTTTTGTCCAAGATGCTCACTTTCAGGTAGTATTTTAAAAACACAGCCTACTGACTGCAGCGACTGTGCGTTCGATATTGAAATTATTTCAAACTGGTGTATAAAAACTTTTAGACTAACATTTCTGTCTAACATAACCCTTGTTTCACTTTTCTGTCTCTGATTGTTTGGCATTTATGCAATTTTAATTTTAAGAAGTTTAATCTGAAGCAACTTGTATTTTCAGATAATGATTTTCTTCTGTAGAATAAATTATTTGAATTATTTTATTTTTATTTAAAAGTATCCTAGAAAAATAGGTTATTTAAAAAAAAAAGCTTTATGCCAATCGAAATAAAAACAAAAAGAAAAGAAAACTCAAAAATTTGCTGAGTCATGTCTTTTCATATCAAGACTACGCTATTAAATTAAGTGCGTTTTACATTATGCTGATTTATCGATTTAATATAAATTCAATATTTCAATATTTTCTGAGGTAAAAGCAAATCTTTTTGAAAATACCCTTTTATGATGAAAAATATAGAAATATTGAATTGTTATTAAAAAATATTTCTATATGTTGCATCCATTTCTAAAAAGCCTTTTACGAGCAGTATTCTGTTATTTTTTTATTTTGCATCTATGTATGTTTGTATATGCCAGCGTGTATAAAATTTCCTATTTTTTTTAAAGGAAAGTGCATGTTTGAATTTCTCTAAACAGTATGTAAAAGAAATGATAACATATTTATATTTTATTATATTCTGTATTATTATTTCATATTTTTGAAATAATGCAAAATATAAATTATGGTACGCAGGATGTAGCATATTGTCGAACATGAAATGGTTAAAAATTTTCACTTTTGACAATGTGAAAGTTATTATAAAATATAAATTGAACTAAAATATGTTTTGTGTATAAATAAAACATTTATTCAAGTATTAATATATGAAATTGAGTATAATGTGAAATAAAATTAGTGTTGTAATTTTTTTATAATAGTGATAATTTTTTTTTATCAATAAAACTGTTTTTTATGCAGTATTTTTTTTCAATTTGCAGTTTGCTTTCAGTATTTTCAAAAGGTTACTGTTTGTTCCTAGTTCAATATAGCGATGCCCACTAATGCTTTTTTAATAGAATTAAAAAATGCATATCACCAAATCGATTATTCTTTGTGTAATTCCATGTAATAGAATCGATTACATAAGTTTTGGCTGTTAACATTACATAAAAAGTTCTAAGAATTTTATTTTTCTAGAAAATGCTTGGTAAATTTGCAGATATTATGTACAGTGTATAAAACTTCCATTTTGAGTTAAAAGGTTTTAGTTACAGACGGGTAGAGACGGACAGCATAACACAAAAATCTTTATAGCTCTTGATGAGATTATGCTAGAATTGTGCGATTTGTTTTATTTCATTTATTTAATGTTTTGGTATTTTATTAGAAAAAACTTATCACATATTTTTCTTAGAACATAGACTCACGGACCACTTTAAAAGAGTTACTAAATTTTTAACATAGTTAAAACCTTTAACGTTATCAAAAATATTAAGAACTATTTCAAACATTATAAAAAATATATAATCATTTTTTAATTTTTCAAAACCATCAACATTTGGTTCACGTTCCGACCATATTGTGATTTTTAACTACCCAAGAAAAATATTTCCAGTAGAGTCATTTGAATATATTTTAGTGTCAGGACACAATCAGCGTTTGAGGTTATGCTGTAAATTAACTTATAACCCCTTATTTGCTGTCCTACTGGAAATTATTTTAAATATATTAATTTTACATAATATAAAATTAGACATAATAATGCAAACACATTAGTTTTTTTAAATATAAATACATTGATGATAATGATAATAATAATAGAAAAACCTGTTTAAAGACTCTCACTTCAATCTGAAAATCTATAAGGAATAAGAAACAATTCTGTGCCAATTTTTAAAGTAATCCTTATAATATAATAAATGTGAAAGTGTGTCCGAAAGTTGGAATGAAGTTGGCTTCAAAACGGATGGATTAATGTCTTCGAGTATTTGAATATGGATAAATTAAGACCCGGAAATAATCATAGGCTAATTTTTAATTGTTTTATTCAAATATTTTCCTTAATAATTCAAAATTTCATTTTTTTCCTACTGAATTAATAGGCATTTTTTAGAAAAAAGATTAATCAGTTTCCTTTCCCATTCCCAAGAAAATTAAAATCATGAATAATAATTTCTCAGTGGAAATAAATTTCCCATTGAGGTATTTTCATGCAAAAAAATGAAAATAAAAAGAATTTAAAAGAAAATAAATCTGACGTTATATGTGAAATAAATGTAAAGGAAGTATTTTTGTTATATATTTGACATGGATACTTGTTTCGTTAACGAGAATTTTTCTGTCAAAAATGGCGACATAATTAAATTTTTTTTTTTTTTTAAAAAGGAAAATAATTTTATTTTTAAGAAAATATTTCACTTGGGAAAATATGACGTCATAATTGAGATAAAACCGATATTTTATAGTATTCCTTAAAAATACAAGAGACATGATTGTAGCTAGATAAATAATGACATCATATTTAAAATAAATTAGAAATATTTTTTTCTTGTGCTAATTAATAAGTTAAATATTAATAAAAAATTTCATTCAAAATTCATATTTATTAGTGGAAGACATTTTGGTTGGAAAAAAGGGAAAATAAAACTGATTAATATACATTTTTGACGCTATTTTTTTCTTTAAAATTAAAAAGAATTTAATTTCAATTGCTATAGATCAGTTCCGTCCAACGCCGCGTCCTGTAGCAGATTTTTAGCGCCCGTTTGAATGTTTTTTATTGCAAATATTTTTTAAATAACTTTTCACTTAAAAAAAATGTTTCATTTTAAACTCTCTATATTTGCTTAAGAAATATTTTTGAAACCTTTGAAAGTATATTACAGGCATCAAAAATGAAAATGTGTTTTATTTGTTTAACCATATGTTATTGCGTTTCTTCACTAATTTAAAATTATTCTTTATGCAAAATGCTATGGAAATTATGGCGATGGAAATTGGTAAATGTTGACAATAATTTAATATGTTAAGATGTGAAATGTAGAAAAAAATGCACCCCTTTCCCTTCCTTCATGCAGGAATGTTCATTCTCTTTTTATGTTATTACTCTGACTCCTTGCTGTTTCATAATAAGGATAAAGAAGTGTCATTTTACCGTTCAGTATTTTAAAAATTCAGGTATCTCTTTCAAATTGTTTAAAAAAACAATAATTTTTACCATTCGCCTTTTCAAAATCAGCACAGAAAAAAAAGATATATTCATATATATTTTAGATCAAAGTTAGGAACATTGTGTCTCGTTTCATCTCTATTTTCCTACTCCTCGACGGCACTCATGATTACAAATATACAACTGAAAATTAAATATTTGCAGCAAATTAAAAATTTCATTTTATTTCATCTTTATATATAAAAATCTTCTGTGCGTGTGTATGTAATTGAACTCCTCCTAAACGACTGGACCGATTTTGATGAAATTTTGTGTGTGCGTTCCAGTTGATTCGAGAATGGTTTAGATTCACATTTCGTCGAAATTGATTCAGTACTTTTTTAGCAATTAGGCAAAAACTAATAGTTAGTGATTTTTCGCTAATTAAAAGTGCTATATATATACTAAAGAAAGTCAGGATTTCGTATTAATCACAGCACAAAAAAATCTACCGAACCAAAAATCTTGAAAATTTGGGTAAAAATACTTCTTATAACATCGAGTGCCGCTAAAATTTATTTTCGAAAATTCCACTCCTGAGATAAGTAGAAAAAAGAACGAACTTTTAAAAAATTCCATAAAAATCGGCATTTGTAGTTATTTTTCAACTGATGACATATTTTAGTGCATTTTTTCATTCTGAATCGAATGGTACTAAGCAAATTCATTTAAATCCAGTAGTTCGTGAGATAATTCACATTTTCCTAATTTGGCGGTGTCTTCGGCGCAAAAACCTGAAATTTTCAATGCTCATCTTTATATATAATAATCTTCTGTGCGTGTGTATGGAATTGAACTCCTCCTAAACGACTGGACCGATTTTGATGAAATTTTGTGTGTGCGTTCCAGTTGATTCGAGAATGGTTTAGATTCACATTTCGTCGAAATTGATTCAGTACTTTTTAGTAATTAGGTAAAAACTAATATTTAGGGATTTTTCGCTAATTAAAAGTGTTATGTATATTAAAGAAAGTAAGGATCTCGTATCAATCATAGTACAAAAAAATCTACCGAACCAAAAATCTTGAAAATTGGGGTAAAAATACTTTTTATAACAATGAGTGCCACTAAAGATGGATTTTCGAAAATTCCACCCCTAAGATGAGTAGAAAAAAGAACGAACTTTTAAAAAATTCCATAAAAATCGGCTTTTGTAGTTATTTTTCAACTGATAACATATTTTAGTGCATTTTTTCATTCTGAATCGAATGGTACTAAGCAAATTCGTTTAAATCCAGTAGTTCGTGAGTTACTTGACATTTTCCTAATTTGGCGGTGTCTTCGGCGCAAAAACCTGAAATTTTCAATGCTCATCTTTATATATAATAATCTTCTGTGCGTGTGTATGGAATTGAACTCCTCCTAAACGACTGGATCGATTTTGATGAAATTTTGTGTGCGCGTTCCAGTAGGTTCGAGAATGGTTTAGATTCCCATTTCATCGAAATTGGTTCAGTACTTTTTCAGTAATTAGGGAAATACTAATAAGTGATTTTTCGCTAATTAAAAGTGCTATATATATATAAGAAAGTCAGGATTTCGTATTAATCACAGCACAAATAAAACTACCGAACAAAAAATCTTGAAAATTTCGGTAAAAATACTTCTTATGACATCGATTGTCGCTAAGAGAGGATTTTCGAAAATTCCACCCCAAAGATGAATAGAAAAAAAAAACGAACTTTTAAAAATTCCATAAAAATCGGCTTTTGTAGTTATTTTTCAACTGATAACATATTTTAGTGCATTTTTTCATTCTGAATCGAATGGTACTAAGCAAATTCGTTTAAATCCAGTAGTTCCTGAGATTCACATTTTCCTAATTTGGCGATGTCTTCGGCGCAAAAACCTCAAATTTTCAATGCTTATCTTTATATATAAAAATCTTCTGTGCGTGTGTATGTTACTTAACTCCTCCTAAACGACTGGACCGATTTTAATGAAATTTTGTGTATGTGTTGCAGTGGATTTGAGAATGGTTTAAATTCACATTTCATGGTATTTGATTCAGTACTATATTTATAATTGGGCAAAAACTAATAGTTAGTGATTTTTTGCTAATTAAAAGTGTTGAATAAGTTCGATGAATGGAGTGCGGACGGAATGTCGGAGCGGTCTAAGGCGTCAGATTTAAGCTCAGCTTCTTGAAGAAAGAGATCGCGTGTTCGAACCCCACTGCTGACAAACGTGTATGCTTTACAATAATATTTTCTGTATTATAATTTTAATTAAACGACTTCAGACAATCGTTAACTTTTAACTAAACCGAGAAAAATAAACTTTTCTATCAAAAATTGAACCGACTTCAAAAACTAATGAAGAGTAAAAAATAATTTACTTACATAATTGTAATAAGAAATCAAATTAAGAGCGTAGTTTTTATTCTGCGTATTACCATATTTACGTACATTTATATGATTTTCTGGAGTCGGTGCCAAGAAAGACAACGTCTGTCGGGTGCGCTAGTATTAAATAAAAATATTTATACATATAAAAAAATATTTTTTTTTTTTTATTTTCCAACATTTTATAGCAAATTAAACAAAATTGATAACTTTAAAACTCTATTCTAAGGCTATGAACATTTTTACTAGCTTGTCGGCGAATGATATACCTTCTTTAAATAATCATAATTTACTAAATACAAACCTACCAAACTATTTTACTGTTACCATTAAACCTTAAAGCACTTAAATAAATGTTTACGGAGAAAAAGCACCAAACAATCGACACGCTGACTGAAATATGTTTTTCCTATAAGCTATTTATAGGTAACATAATATTATTAAAAAAAAATTAAATAATCAGGCAGTACGGAACATTCTGTTTAAATCAACTTTGTTTGCCATCCAGACGAAACCTTATTTCTATGGTTTTACGTAACTTTTACTTACTTTTACAATTGACAGAAGCGCATTTTTAAAAGGGAGAAAATCAAACGTTGAAAAATGAAATAAGAAAATACAAAAACAACTAAAATGACTGTTTTTGTGTGGCCAATCTTTTTAAATTACTGATTCAGTAGGTGCCTTCACATGATATTTTGTACAGTAATACTTTCCTGTTTTTTTAATATTATATTTTAAACATGAATAAAATTACAAAGCAGAAAGTTTATTTAAAATAAGTAATTCTAACTCATATTAACGCGTTTTACATTCATAACTAATTTCAGTAATGTTTATTTAACTCTAGATAGTATATTTAAATATCTCAGTTAAATTTTAAAAAGAAGTTTACTTATCTGTGTTGACTGAGAACTGAATTTTTCTCATCGATCACTAAATAAGGAAAATTAATGCAAGCCAAATTATATTTCCGATGCTCATTAACTTTATCAAATGCCCAGTTAGCAAAACAATTAATTACTTTCTTCTTTCCTTTAAATTAGATTATTTTCCGAAGGTGTATCGAATAAAATTAGAATGCGAACATTTACATTTCTTTTTCTTATATTTTCGATAAACGATGCATCAATTTTAATTAAATTTACTTTTCATTACCCATTTGAATATTTATGCAGGATAATTAATCATAAATGACGCTATGAATTACGTTTAACATTAAGAATCTGATAATACCTGTTTCTGAGACACATTAGAATTATTAAGTTATTATTCCCCTTGTGTTTAAATCGTGAAGAAAAAAATATCTACCATTTATGAATGTATTTGGAGATCAATTATTAATGTCAGGATTATAATTTGGTAACAGAAAAATGAATTGTATATATGAAATGAAACGTGTTATTTTAATTTCAGTTTCAAGTAATTTGATATATTTTTTTATGTTTCTTAATTTATTGAAGAAGAATGAATAAATAAATATCTGATTATTAAGTTTATGTGTAAATTATTGATCGCCCATGCATCTAATATCTAAAACTTTCATCTAAAACTTTCATAAGTTTTTGTGTTACATTAAATCTTAATTTGCGTTTTCTTAAATAGAAAAAAAAAAAAAAAAAACAAACATGTTTTGTATGGAGATTTCTGTATATATTAATAAAGTTCAGTCGTATGGAGGAGTTTCTGCTTCGTAATAGATATAAGTGATTTGTTAATATAAATGTTAATAAAAAATGAAATATTGTACAGATTTAGTTTCAGAAAGTTTGGCGCAAATGCAATTCTTTTCTAAAATTTGATTAAATATTACTTTTAATTAAATGTTTCAATATTAATATAAGATCGCTTTTCATAACTAAATTCTAAACTGCAATTAACATTAAAAAGTTTATAATGTCATTTTCTACGACACATCAGAATTATTAAATATAAAATTTACTTGCATTTGAATAAAAAAAAAAAAAAAAAAAAAAAAAAAAAAAAAACATATATTATCTTTAAACGTATTTTAAGATTAATTTAATCGAAATCTGGATTAATGATTTGTAGAAGAAAAGGAAAGAAATGAAATTGAAATAAAATATGGTATTTATATTTAATTGTAATTAATTTTACATTTATTAAATGTTGCTTTTTATTAAAGAAAAAACAATTGTAATGGGGTGTCTTATGTGCGAATATGAAGTGAATTGTTATTATACTGGAAATGTTTCTGCAAATTTATTTGGTAGGTATTAGATTGAAAAATAATTTATAATGTTAACTAATTATTGAACTTTATTATAAATTATTTGTTTTAAAACACAATTAAAATTACAATAAATACTTCCAAAAACAAAATCTAATTTATATATAAAGCAACATGGAAAGAAAGAGTTTAGACACGGTATGTTTAATTTTTAAAATATACATGTAAAATGTTTGTACATCAATTTTTAATAACTGCTTGGTTTCCATTAACACGAAATACGTTTAAAAGAGGCTTTTAGAAGTAAAAGGCTCTGGTTTTTGGCATTTCTAAATGAATATTACGTTCCCAATGTCAACATAGCTATTTTTAATTCGCCAAGCGAATCAAATGGTTTTCTTTTGGCATAAGGTTGATGAACAAAAGTTTCTCATAAGTTTTCTAGGGAATTTAGGACATGACATTTAGGAGGTGAGTCCAAAATTTTATTTTTGTATTTATATAACCAATTGTCGGGATTTGGAACTTATTTCATATTCCTTTCATCCACCACCTGTCAGGAAAAAAAACTATTGCGCAATGAAAAACAAGAAACTCTTTTTTACTCTCTTACGTAAAGTTGCGGCGCATGCGTCGAACTTTTTTATTTGACTGAGAACATTTTTTGTTTGTTAATTTCAATTCTCTTTTTTTTCTGTTTTGTAGTTCAGTTAGAAGTTTTGTAGAACAAAGATGTAATAGTGAAAGTGTCACGGCCATTTGTAAATATTATTGTTGTGTGTGTCTTTTTGTGATTCGTGTTCGTCTTTATTAAAAAGTATGAAAATGAAGAAGATTATTGTTTTTGAGTTAAAGTGGTCTTCAATATTTACGCTGCTGTAGAAGGCTTAGAAGATTTGGACACCCGATACCCCGACTTTCTCGTAGAATTGGAATTTAGGAGGTAAGAATTTTTATGTCTTACCTAATTTTTATGATATGATTTTTTATAGAATCAATGTGTATGTTGATAATTCTTTGTGTGGCAGCTCTTGCTGTGATTATCTGATTTAGGCAGTCGGAGTTGTCACATAAAAGTGGCATCCCCTGCTGGGATCGGGTGCTCCATAGTTTAGTGAATTAGAAATTAGAAAAAATTTTGAATTAGAATTATGGAAAAATTACGAAAGTTAAGAACGCCAGTGCGTTCAAATTTTACGAAATTAACTAAAGAAATTGAAGACCTTATACAGGCTAATTGTGATGATTTAGATAGTTTGTCTTCAGTTCTTATTAGATTAGAAGCGAAACAAAACGAACTTGAAAATTTAGATAAACAAATTCTTGATAATTTGTCTGAAGACCCAACCTGTAAGCAAGATGCTTTTGATACTGAATATGATTCTATCGAAAAATATAATACGATTTTTTACGAAACAAAAACTAAATTATCGCGTTATATACAAAAATTAGAAAAAGGTCTTAATCCAGATAGTTCCGTAATATTAGATGGCATGGCAACAAGAAGAAAATTTAAGTTACCTAAATTAGAGCTCCAGCCTTTCAACGGTGAAATTAAAAACTGGTTAACTTTTTGGGGGCAATTTGAGAAAATTCACGAAGATAATACTATAGCAAATGAAGATAAGATTCAGTACCTTATCATGGCTACACAGAAGGGATCGCGAGCCAGAGAAATAGTGGATTCTTTTCCCCCCACAGCCGAGAGCTATCCAGAAGCGGTGCAATCGTTGAAGGCACGGTTTGGTAGGACAGATGTTTTAATTGAAGTATATATACGCGAAGTGTTAGGATTAGTTATTAATAATTCCTTGGGACAAGGGCAAAAATTGTCGCTTGTTAAATTATATGATAAAATCGAAACTTATCTTCGGTTATTGAAAATGTTAGGAGTATCGAGCGAAAATTATTCCTCGATTTTATATCCATTGGTCGAATCGGCATTGCCTTCAGATATTCTTAAATTATGGGAAAGACATCTTGGTACTTTAACTGTTAAGGATAAAGATAAAAATCAGGGAATTAATAAATTAGATGTTTTAATGCAATTTTTACAGATTGAAGTTGAGATGGAGCAAAAGGTTAAATTAGCTAAGAGTGGGTTTTCTTTCGATAAAGATGTTTCAGTAAACAGAGAAACAAAATTCGATCGAAAAGATAAACATTTTTCTCTTCCTACGGCGGCCGAACTGTATAATGCGGATGATAAAAAATCGGAAGAACAGTGCGTTTTTTGCGAAAACAAACACCGTAGTCAAAATTGTAGAGCGGTATGGAAAATGACACTGGCGAAAAGAAAAGATGCTTTATTAAGAAAAGGAGCATGCTTTCGTTGCTTCAATGTCAACCACTTAGCAAAAGTTTGTAAAAGTAAAATTAACTGTTCTCATTGCGGGAAAAATCACCACCAGTTCATGTGCATAGAAAAGAGTAAAATTAATTTAGGCGAAAATTCTAAACAGGATTCAACTGCTAATAAAGATTGTATGCTTGCGAATACAACTTCTAGAAAACGAGTTTTGCTCCAAACATTGGTTGTACGTATATACAATGGGGATATCGTACGAAATGTTAGAATTTTATATGATACGGGTTCGCAGCGATCGTACATATCGAAATTTGCTGCTAAAATGTTAGGATATAGTAGCATAAGTAAAGAGAGAATAGTGCATAGCTTATTTGGGGGGCGACAATGTGAAGAACTACACGATAGATATTTGATTAATTTGGGAAATATGGATAGTAGTTTCCGATGTAAATTTGAGGTATTAGACCAACAAAAAATTTGCTCTGAAATTTCACCTATACCGGAAGGACCCTTTATTAAGGAAATAAAGCGGTACGGAATAGTTTTGACTGATAGAGTCACTAAAGTTAATGATTTATTATATGAATTTTCTCCTGATGAGATACATGTGTTAATTGGTGCAGATGTCGCCGGGAAATTATTTACCGGACATTTAAAACAATTACAGGGCGGATTGGCTTGCATGGACACTCGTTTAGGTTGGACAATTCTTGGGAAAACTGAAGGTTATGAAAATAAGAATATGAACAATTTAATTTTTTCGCTGCATGTCAAAGAGGCAAAAATTACCGAGTTATGGCAACTTGACACTTTAGGAATTCGCGATCCTGGGGAGAAAAAGAGTAGAGAGGAAATAGAAATAGCCACTAAAGAACATTTTCTCAGTAACATTAGAGTAGATGACGAGGGTAGGTATGAGGTTAGTCTTCCATGGATACAGGGCCACCCTCGTTTACCCAGTTACGAAAATATCGCTCGACGTAGATTAAAAACATGCGTCGATTCATTAAAAAGGGTAGGAAAATTAAGCGATTATAATCAAGTATTCGATGACTGGTTAGATGAGAAAATAATAGAAAAAGTTGATCAGAAAAAAACATTAGGTAGTGAGCATTTCCTTCCTCATAGAGCGGTGTTTAAAGAAAACTCCACTACAAAGGTGCGGCCAGTTTTCGATGGTTCAGCTCGGGAAAAGGATTCGCCGTCTATAAATGACTGTATTGAAAAGGGGCCTAACCTCGTAGAACTGATTCCTTCTATATTAAATAGATTCAGATTAGGAAAAATTGGGGTAATTGCTGACATAAAAAAGGCTTTTTTGCAAATTGGCATTACAGAAAAAGATCGCTCATTCTTGAAATTCCTGTGGTATGAAGAAGGGGACCCTCAAAAAATTATAACTCTTCAACATAGAAGAGTAGTATTTGGCATTTCTTGTAGCCCCTATCTTTTAGGTGCCACATTAGAATATCATTTAAAAAACGCACCGGAGCAATTTAAAAACACTGCGCTTAAATTGTTAGAATCATTTTATGTAGACAACTGTGTTACGAGTGTTAATAGTACGGAACAACTGAACAGATTTATCGAAGAGTCAAAAACCCTTCTTAGCGATGCAAAATTCGAGCTTCGCGGGTGGGAGCATAGTTTTCGAGAAGTTTTGACTGGGGAAAAAGTCCCTGTTTTGGGTCTAATGTGGGATTTTAGTAGGGACACCTTAGCAGTTGATTTAAAGGAAATTTCCGAAGACGAACGCAAAGTAACCAAAAGAAACATTTTATCGGCTGTACACAAAATATTTGACCCTATCGGATACACGTGTCCTGTAACATTAGAACCTAAAATATTATTACAAGAGTGTTGGAAAGCTAAGGTGACATGGGATACGGAATTACCTATTTCTATCAAGAGAAAATTTGAAAAATGAAAAAAACAATTAGAAAAATTAGGGACTATTGAAATACCTAGGTGTTTTTCTCGGGATGCAGATAAACTGCATTCTTTGCACGTTTTTTGTGACGCTAGCAAAATAGCGTATGCTACGTGTATATTTATACGGTTTGAAGGTGAGAATGACAATTTCTGTCAATTGGTTCAAGCAAGAAGCCGAGTTGCTCCTATGAAAACAATTTCCATTCCGAGGTTGGAATTGTTGGCTTGCAATATTGGGGCTAGATTAGCAAATAGTGTCAAAACGGATTTAAAATTAGATGATATTGACATTTTTTATTGGACTGATTCGGCCAATGCACTTTATTGGATAAAAAGAAATGAAAATTGGGCGCCTTTTGTTTATAACCGTGTATCAGAAATCCGGTCTTTAAGTGATCCTTCAAAATGGCATTTCATTCCCGGCCATTTAAATCCTGCGGACCTGCCTTCAAGGGGTTGTACCGCTGAGGTTTTAGCCCGAGACAAATGGTGGGAGGGACCACAGTGGCTAAAGAAACCAATTAACGAGTGGCCACAATCAGAAATATTTCCAAATTTTGAAATTATAGATGCCGAAAGAAGAAAATCAATTATTAGTGCCAACAATTTAGATATTCACAATGAACAAATTTTTGCAAAATTTTCATCGTATGAAAAATTAGTTAACGTAATAGGATGGATGTATAGATTTTACCAAAACTGCAAGAAAGCTAAAGAAGATAGAGAATATAGTATTTTAACTGTAAAAGAGAAGAATGAAGCTGAAAATAAATTATTGAAATTAGTTCAAGAACAATCGTTTAATGGCCCCCTAGATAATCGATTAAAATTGTTCCAGATTATCACGGATTCCGCTGGAGTTCTAAGGTTGAAATCGCGTATACTTCTGAGAGAAGATACGATGAATTTTCGATACCCTGTCATACTTCCGCATGACCATCCCGTAGTTGAAAAAATAATTAGATCTAGACACCTAAAACTAGGACATGCCGGGGTACAAACTTTAATGGCTAATTTGAGGGAAGATTTTTGGATCTTAAAATTTCGAAAAACTGTAAGAAAAATCATTAGAAACTGTGTAGTATGCAGAAGATACGATTTTAAGCCACAAGAAATATCCACTCCTCCCTTACCGGTAGATAGAGTTCGAGAAGCTGCCATTTTTGAAATCGTTGGTCTGGATTATGCCGGCCCGCTTATTCTTAAAGAAAACAGGAAAATATGGCTAGTAATTTACACATGTGCAATTTTCAGAGCAGTTCATTTTGAGTTAGCCACCTCTTTATCAACCGAAAACTTTCTATTAACTTTGAGAAGATTTATTGCCCGTAGAGGTAGGCCTTCTATTATCTACACTGACAATGGGTCAAATTTCGTGGGGGCCGAAAATTTGTTGAAAGAAATAGATTGGATTTCAGTACAAAATCATAGTTTATCTAGAAAAATTACTTGGAAATTCATTCCACCTTCAGCTCCATGGTGGGGAGGGTGGTGGGAGCGACTAATAGGAATGACAAAAAGAATACTCAGAAAAGTTTTAGGAAAAAGTTCGCTAAATTATGAAGAGATGCAAACCGTAATGTGTGACATCGAAAGTATAATCAACAGCCGCCCTCTTACCTACGTTTCCGAAGACAACAATGATCTTGTACCCCTCACTCCATCAATGTTTCTGCAAGAAGTAAAAGGTAGTGGAACACCTGATATAGATATTTTGGATGCTGAATCGTTGAATAAAAGGCATGCCTACCAACAAAAACTAAGAGAAGACCTTCGTAAAAGATTTCGATCAGAGTATTTAGGTCAATTGCGACAACCTAATAAAAGTAAGAAAAATGAGAAACCTTTTGCAATAGGCGACGTAGTGATTGTAACTAGTGACAATAACAAAAGACTCGATTGGCCTCTGGCCAAAATAACTGAAATTTTCCCATCTAAGGATGGACAAGTACGACTTGTCAAGGTAAAGATGAAAAGTGGTGAATACATCAGAACGACAAGTAGACTAATACCTTTAGAGGTATCACAAAATGATGATCTCATGAGAAGCCATTTCAACGAAATGGAAAATTCACGTTCTTCGGACGAAAACAAAGAACATTCCAATGATCCTCCCAGTGGTTCGGTCAAGAACCGAAATTCAGACTCTCTAGTTCATCGTTCAAGATTTGGACGCATCATCAAACCGATAGTTAAGTGGAAAATTTGAGTTCCAGCTGAACCCCTGAAACTCAAAGGTGGGAGGATGTCGGGATTTGGAACTTATTTCATATTCCTTTCATCCACCACCTGTCAGGAAAAAAAACTATTGCGCAATGAAAAACAAGAAACTCTTTTTTACTCTCTTACGTAAAGTTGCGGCGCATGCGTCGAACTTTTTTATTTGACTGAGAACATTTTTTGTTTGTTAATTTCAATTCTCTTTTTTTTCTGTTTTGTAGTTCAGTTAGAAGTTTTGTAGAACAAAGATGTAATAGTGAAAGTGTCACGGCCATTTGTAAATATTATTGTTGTGTGTGTCTTTTTGTGATTCGTGTTCGTCTTTATTAAAAAGTATGAAAATGAAGAAGATTATTGTTTTTGAGTTAAAGTGGTCTTCAATATTTACGCTGCTGTAGAAGGCTTAGAAGATTTGGACACCCGATACCCCGACTTTCTCGTAGAATTGGAATTTAGGAGGTAAGAATTTACTTTCATATTGCTGAAAATGGATGCAACGCCATTGCGATATTGTACTATTTTGTACCTTGGACAAAATTTGGGCAATTAAGAGCCATCTCATTAAATTGATCATTTATATTAAATTTTCGCATGAAAATGAGACAACAGGTTATGACAACAGACATCAAAATGCTCTCTAGTTATTATACTATTAAATTAGAGAGCATTGCAATGATTACTGAGTTTGGTTATCAAACTCTATTAACTTTCGTATCATACCTTATCTTTTGATAATTCTTAAATTCCCGGCTTCTGGATTTGTGCTATATAAAGTTCTAATAGCGTAAATGGAATTTCATTACATGTTACATTACGTTTTTAAATAAACATCCTCTTCTGGCAGAGTACATTAAGTAAAATATGCAAAGAATTATTTACAGATAAAGCAGAGTGTTTAACTTATATATTTATTAGAAAATGAAATATAAAAAGCGTGTTTTAGGCGGAAGTATTTAAATTAAATTAAAATTGCAGTAGCTCAGTGCCTCTTCATTTTATAAATTAGATGCAAACATGTAGCCGTTAAATCGGAATAATTTTGATGGCAAAATTTTGTAGAAAAATAAACCTTTAGCTTTTATTCAATAAGATCTGTCTACCTTGTAATCGATCCCATTGTGATTTTTGTCGCCAAACATTAATAGTGCTTGGTACGATATTGTTACAAATGAATCATTACTTATTTTGCATTTATTGTCAAATGAATGTGAAATTTATGATCATCCATTATTGGGATTTAATCTTATAGTTTGGCGATAGTTTTTTCGTTGACGGTGTAATGAAGTAGTATCTAACAGTTAATTTTTGATAAAATTCAGCTAATAGGGCTTAATGTTAATTAAAATTGCTACGTAATCATAAAAACAAAATTTTTTATTGTGGGATATTCATGTATATGTTTTTTCTTAGCCAATTTTAAATTATACATTTACTTTCCTAACAATATTTTTAAACCAGAGTGCATGATAAATTAATTACAAATATATTTTTTAATTCTACATCATTGGTCTTTCAAAGATTTTTCAATATTGTGAATATTGCTTTTTTAGTGATAGTAAAATAATTGCAGATGAAAAATATATTATAGTAAGGCTAAAATACAGAATTAACAACTGCTTGGCATGTACCTTGGCGGAGACTCGACAAACGCCAATTCTATCAACCTAAATATCCAGTTAGAAAGTAAACAAATAATGGGTACTACTTGATTATTACATCCATTAAATTCGCCAAATAATTTATTTTGCTAAACTATTCGGTAAATTATACAAATGGACATAATTTTTATTTTAAATACCGAAGAATCAATAAATTACTAAAATATTAAGAGAAATACAAATAAAATGTCGAATTAAAAATTGGTTAATGACGTAACAAACACGTGCGACATGTTTAACCCTCTAAGCGTTTGGCCCGTAAAATTCCGTACACTAAGCTCCAGGTTTCACTGCAATATAAGCAATGTTTAAGATATTATAATTCTATAAATTTAATGAATTTTCAAAGCATTGAAGAATGATTAAGACTCTCAAGGATTACATTTATATTCCTAAATAAGATTTTTTATGTAATATTGAAAGAATCATATTTTATTAGCATTTAAAACAAAATGCAGAGAAAACAACATTACAATTTTACTCATTTGCAAGACGCTTGGAGGGTTAATGTCAAATGAATGCGACATTTACGATCATCAATTATTGACATTTAACCTTATACTTTGGCGACAGTTTTTTGATCGATGGGATAATCAAGCAGTACCATATAATATAAACAAATTATATAAACAATAATATTACCAATAATGTTTAGATACATGTGTCATGTACGGACCACTTTGGCGCGATTGTAACAAAATTGCGATTTGATGTCTCACATGATAATCAGGTTATTGTTGTTTATTTATTAGTAAACTGTTTATTTTCCTTTCTTTTCTTTTTTTAAATTATATAAATTGTTTTATTCTATAATTATTTATTAAACTTCATTTATTTATTTCATTTGTTGGGCACAACTACAAATAAATAGCTTTCATTTAAAAAAATAATTATCAAAATCGGTTCAGTAGAAAATTCATTGCTGATGACACGACATTTTTAGCTTGTCTGAAAGAAATAGCATCGGAGGCTAAAAAAAAAAAAAAAAAAAAGCTCTGGCACAAACATTATATACCGATTCTCTTCCAACAGCAATGCGGCAAAATCCTTGTTTTAGAATATAGCCCAGTCATTTTAGCAAAAATAGGGGAAAAAATTAGAACAAAGCTGGATTTTTGCATAGGTGCTTGTTAGGTTATGTCGTTAAACATACTAAAGGTCCCCATCCGATCCGATGTGAGCTTTCGCCACCAGGGGGCGCTAAAGAGCTTAAAAATTAGTTTTTGTGAATATCTCACGAACAATGGCATTTAGAGAAAAAAGGTGAATTACAAAGTTATAGATAATTTAATTTTCTATAAAAAGTGTCATTAACATCTGTTTGTCACATTAATCCTTCCCTGTCAGAAATGTAAAAACGTGACCCTATTTGAAAGTAAAATTATAAAAATTCAAAAAATCTGCCGCTACTTTAAAAAAAATTGTAAACAGATATATAATTCTCACCTTTGAATGGGGAAAGTGAATATATAATATACATTTATGCTTATTTCCACATCACCTTTGAAGTAAAACACTTAGTGTTTTTTTTTTTTTTTTGTGGTTTCCCCCGTAGGCATATTCCACTTATAGTGACTGGCTTAATCCAATTTAAATCGTTTAACTGCTTTAGTAGTTCTTTGCACAGCTTCAATTTCTACACTCGATTCAGATTCGTAATTATCTGTTTTTATTTCTTTCGTTGCTGTACTGCTTTCAGTATTTTTTGTTTGACTTTCGATATCATCACTGAATACAGAAGTAGCACTTCCCTACTCTCTTGCAGTGGGCAGGATACTGTCGATATTTTCCTCGTCTTCAAATTCAATTTTACTTGCATATTGAAATGAAACTCCGCAGCAATTTATGAAATATCAGAACATTTCAATCCAATTTTTCGGCATCCACATGCATTTCCACATCCTTTGGAGCAAGTATAAAGAATAGATTCCATAATATCTTTTGGTGCGGGCGGTAAGGTATCAAGAATTCGAAACAAATTAGGTGCATTTTGCCAGCCCCAGTTCTCAGGAAGTAGTTCTCAAACAGTATTGTACTTGATGATAAATACGTAAACTGTACAATCTAGCTGCATCTTCGGCAGGCGGCAACGATAAAAGGCTTTTTTTTACCAATAGCAACTCTTTTCTTGAAACATAAATAACGGTACTTTTTCAGAGAAATTTTTGTTTTACTACCGTATAAAGGAAGAAAAATAGTTTTTCCAGCCTCGGAAATTTCAAATTAAGATACTTGATCACGTTTAACAATGCTGGCAGCTTGTATGTTATGATCTTCCTCCTTCTTCAAAAATTATGCTAACGACATTTTTCCTTTCGCAAACATTGCTGATGTCGAGTCACAACCTGAAAAAGCGTGAAGGAATACTATATGATCTTTCAGAACAGCATCATTGTTAAAACTGTGCGATGAATACAGGATGGTAACAATTCGTCCTCTTCCAGACTTAATAAAAAAATATCTCTATCGCTGGAGGTGCTAAAACTGTCAACAATACGATCAAGTCAACATCATCGCCAACAACAGCAGTAAGCGCACCAGACTTTGCTACTTCAATAACTGTGTTAACAATTAGTGTGTCTGCATCGCCTTCTACTTGTTTCGCTTCGAAACCATTCTCCATAAATTTCTCTATAAGCATAGATATGAGACGTGTCTTATTTTAATGATTAGATTAAAAAAATTCTTTTCCGCGATACTTTACAGCTTTCTTTTTTTCCTTCTGTAAAAAATCTTCGTCTAATGTATCAGAAAAAACAAACATTTTCCCTTCAATTCAAACAACGGACTGTCATTTCTCAATTGTTCCTTCAATGGATGATTAATTTGTGCGGATGTTGATCGTTTTTCGGCAATAGATTTATTGTATGATTTAATAGAATTCTTTCGTAAATATTTTTTCTTACTCTTTGAATGAACTGTAAATCCATTATTGTTTTTAGCCATTTCTTCAAAATTTTTCCACTTATGGTCATCTGTTTCCGAACTTGCTGTCACAAGCGACTTCAGACCCTTTTTTCTATTTTTACAAAATCTTTCGAAACCCAGTCCTCATCTCATGCAAGATAAACTATTTCGTCAATCTCCATTTTTCGGTCAGAATCAGCAATTAAGAAAGAGTCATTTTAAACTGTCATAGATAATTTAAAACTTTCTACAACATGCGTTGAAAATAAAATTATTCCCTTCCTAAAATCTTAAAAAAGAATAAATACTTCATTCAATAAATTAGGGTCATTTCATACTAGCGAAATGAGCACCAAATAAAAATAAAATATTGAAAAGTACTTGCACGTAGCACATTTCGACAAATGCAAAGAGAGATAGGGTATTGGGCAATGACTATTCGTCACCTGAGAATAATAAAGTTCTATCTGTGTTTTTGAAAACATTGATTTATCTATATAGAAAGACTCTATTTGTATCTACGAAGGCATTTTTGCATCAAAATGATGTTATATATGATTTACATATAATATTACAATTATATTACGACATTATTTTAATCCAGAAATGCCTTCATAGATACAAATAGAGTCTTTCTATATCGATAAGTCGATTTTTTCAAAAACACAGATAGAACCTTATTATTATCAGGTGACGTATTGCACAAGCGCTTGAAAACGCCATACAAACAATGGGGGAGAGATGAGGGGGGAATCAAAATTTGTTTAGTATTTGTTCTGCCTCTTCGCCGCGTTATGATTGTGCTTGCACATTCTTTTTCAATAATGTTTATTTTATCTTAATTTTTGGCAGGGAAGGGTTGGTGTGACAAAAAAATGTTAATGACACTTTTTGTAGGAAATTAAATTATCTACATTTTTGTAACTAAACTTTTTTGTCTAGATGCCATTGTTCGTGAGATATTCACAGAAAACCGATTTTCAAGCTCTTTAGCGCCCCCTGGAGACGAAAGCTCACATCGGATCCATGGGGACTTTTAGTATGTTAAACTACATACCCTTACTAGCAGCTATGCAAAAATCTAGCTTTGTTCGAATTTTTTCCGCTATTTGCAAAAAAAGGTGCTAAAATGACTGGACTAATAGCGAAGAAATGTCCATTCTAAAAATTATTTTCCGTTATTTTAAAACTAAAATATCAATAAATAAAAAATAACTAAAGCACAAAACACTTTATAGAATATCTAAGAAGAAATTGAAAGTAAATAAACAATTTATCAATACAAAAACAACTATAGATGTGTTACCATAGCAGGCAAAGTAACACCGTTTTGGCGCCAAACAGATACCTCGATGAGTATATAACATCTGTACCGAAAATTCCATGTTTGTAAAAAACAATAATTGTTATGTATACGGCAAGTTTAAATTCTGTAGTATAGTGTATAAACGCACCACATTGGCGCGTTTTTTTCCTGATGCCAATTTGGCGAAAACTTTGTTTTCAAATACCAGTTACACGTATAGTTTTCAATTATTTTCTATTATTTTAAAAAGAAAATAACAATAAATAAAAAAAAGTTTAGTTTTAATAATTATATAACAAAACTATTTATATCTTAAAAAAAAAAAAAAAAAAAAAAAAAAAAAAAAACTAAATAAACAACAACAGCCGGGTCAACAAGTGAGGCATAAAATCGCCATTTTATAGTCGCGCAAATGTGGTGCATATATGAAAAATGTGCCTTCATCAAGATACTTTATATAATTTTAAAAAAAGAAGACATAAAAGTAAATAAACAATTTATTAATAAATAAAGAACAAAATCCGGGTTGCCATATCAAGCAAAATAATGACACTTTGGCGTCAGTTAAATACCCAGATGTATATATGACACTGACGTCAGAAACAAATCGCGCAAATGTGGTGTGTATATGACATCTGTGCCAAAGAACATTTTATAAGTTGCAGTTACCCTAAATTTGAATATTATTCGTTTTGTGGTATTAACAGCTATATATTATTTAAATTAAATGTAAAAAGATTTCTTAAAATGCTCTCATACATTAAAAGAGAGAGAGAGAGAGAGGGCATAGTTCTTGCTAACATCGCTCCGTTTTGGAATTTTTTTTTTTTTGGTTTAGAATCGCATTGTTTGGCAACAAAAGTAGATTGAGACACCAAATTGAACAAATAACATACAAATAACAATTAGAGCCATTTTTTATTAATTCTGTGAGTTTCTTCTGTAAAACACACAATGGGAAAATTAGATTAAAAAATATTTAAAAAAAATAAAAAAAAAAGAAATTACTTATGTTTTACCTAATGAAGTTTTTGAAATGTTTTCTTTTAACCTGACTCGAAAAATATAAATAAATAGCCGAATATTGTGTCACTTCAAAACTTTCTTTCACATTGAATTACTTTTTAAATATTATGAATAATTTTTTTAAGATAAATATTTTCCTTTTATAATATTATTTTACATTAAACTGATTTTTTTCTTTTTATTTTAAATCAATGAATTAACAGGGTTTTTTTCGAGATGTTTATATTATTTTCCATTAGAGAAAGCCATTTCATTTTTTTTTTTTTTTTTTTTTTGAAATATAATTATCGCAAAAAATTAAATGTTGCAACCTTTTCGTCGAAAAAAACCAAAAAATACGAAATTTATTATGAAAAATCAGATTTGAATTACAAACCTCTGCAAAAACATTTCCTATCGAATGATGCAATCCGAATGTATATGCATTATAATATGTATATCACCTTACAGACTAAATACAGGGCCGTTTAAAAGTATTGGAATATATATTTGGCTCTGTACAGTAACACAACATTTCCCTAAATAACGAAGTTTTGTTAAAGATTTCAGGTAGTTTGGAAAATGTTCAAAATAAATGCTTAACATAAGATTTTTCTTACTTGTAGTAGATTTGTTTCGGTTTAATTTTAAAATATTGTTAGCATTCGATTGTTGATTGTTCGATTGTCATATTGATTTTAACTCATTTCTAACAATTATGGGTGTTACTTAGACTTCTAGTGAAGATTTTTGTAATATATACATCGGCCAATTTTAAATCCCTTTTCTAATAACTTTTCGTATACAATAAGCTGAGAGTTTTGATGTCCGTTCATTTCCTTTATTTCTTACACAGTTTATAGGATTCCAAATACAATTTTGCAAAACAAATTTAAATTTATATATATTCAGTAAAATTTGATGTTCACCTGGTCCACTACCCGAAAATCTTTAACTTTGCCCTTTTATTCTTTAATGAACGATTTCTTGCGGCTTATACATTGAGCAACTTTTGCACATTTTAAAATTTAAAATGTAGCAAATACTAACTTATAAACATTATCACAGATCATCGCATCATCGCGCATAATACTGTAATCATGATGACATGTGTTTGGGTTAAATAAATAAATAAATAAAAAAAACTACTCATCTTAAACTTATTGACATTTGTAAATGTTACAAGATATTGAAAGTTGGTGGCAACAAAAGTTTTTTTTTTCACTATATTAGATATATGTCCATAATATCAAGATGTATAACATTTTTCCGAAATTTATTTTAATCAACAAAGTGATCATGAGGTCTTGAAATTTTAGCTATATTGTGATTTTAATTGAAAATATTAATTCAAAAGTTTTTTTTTTTTAAAAGTAATACTATTTTAGGTAAAATGGGAGTTTCTCTAAAGCTTTGCTATATTCAATTAATTAAAATGAGAAGGATGCTATCATGGCGGCCCCACCAGTGGCCGAGAGGGTCTGACCTCTCAACCGGTAGGCGGCAGGTGCTGGGTTCGAACCCAATCGCGGCCGTCGGCCTAACCGTTCGGAGTTTTCGTGGTTTTCTTCGAACCTTGCGTAAATACGGGTTAGGTTCCCTTAGAAAGACCCCCACGAAGGGCATTCTCCCCATAGGGCCTATATCCCATAGCGTAGATAATCGGCCGACACAAAATACAACAACAACAACAACAACAACAACAACAACAACAGCTATCATGGCAAGTATGAAAAGGATTATAAACCCATCTTACGGACGAAAAGAATACTTCGTTTGCGTTATTGTTAGAAGACCATAAAATGTACCATTACTACAACAATATCTAATGAGTTAACTGAAAAATGTATAGATAGAGTTTTTATATTAATTATTATGTTGTATGTATGTAATAAATAAAAACATTTTGCGCCATTTTGCATGGCCTGAGTTTTTAATTCTAACTTTATGGAATATAGTTTTATTCTCAGTTTCATAATGCATTAATATTTTAACAGCTAAATTTCTTTTATCTTATTTTATTTAACTTAGTAATAATCTATTGATTGTTTTTCTTAAAAAAGAGCGGGAGTGATTGCGAAATGTTTTTTTCAGTGTAGAGGTTCATTTTCTTTTTGGAATATTTATCGAGACTTTAATTTTGTTTTATTATTTAATTAAATCGTCTGCTAGAGTGTTCATGCGCCTTTTTGCGTATGAGCGGGTTGTGATATTGCGCTCTTAGTTGGTAGTTCTTACAAGAGGACACGCCCAAACTACCAATGGGAGATGATGATGTGGGCTGTCTTAGCATTGAAATTAACCTAATGGTTCTTTAAATTGCTTACACTGACAAAGCGGAGGGGCTAGTTTTTGCGTAGAGTCTGGGAAGCTCATTTTAGGATACGAGAGCGTGAGAATGCAACTGATCTCTGAAATGTTAAGATGCCGTCTCATTTTTTCCGATAATTTAGAAAATGGAGATTACGCAGCTTTGAGAGCGAATACTATAGTGTTAATTGTGTAGAATGGTGACAGGTGGAATAACTTTATGGCTTGCTCTAAATAAATATGGATTAAAAAACTGATTAACTTGCCTTTATTTCGGAAAAATACCTAAAGTAAACAAATCCATTGCTTACCATGACGACTGCTAATCCTGTTATTGTTTCTTAAGTGAATCGACGTATTATACAGCAAAGATGGTATTCTATGAGAACTGATACCTTTAAATAGAAAATCGCCATATCGTTTCATATATATATATGTATAAATGGTAATAGGAGACATAGTTATTTGTCTCGTAAAAATATCACCTTACAGAAAATTATGGATTTTGCATGATTACGTACAGCTCTTTGTATGAATCCATGGATTGGATATAGTGAAATCAACAAATATGTCAACCGCATAAATTTCATACTGTAAAATATAATGAGAATTTTAAATTTCAACTTTAAATGTCTGCTTTAAATAAAATATTAATTTTTTAGAAAGTTTTTGTTAAAAATAAATAAATAAAGAAATATTTATCAATCCCAAAAATCAGTTCTCATATGCTAAATAGAAAAAAAATCTTTGTTAAATTTAACATTAATATTTATGAAAATGTTTTATAATTTTAATCCCGATATCGAGAAGTGATAAATTTGATGAAATATATATTGAAAATTTAATATTTTCATACCAAAGAATGTAAGAAAGTTTGTTTCACGCTTTGTATTCTAAAAATTGTTTACATTTACATATTAAAACTTTAGAAAATAGATTAAAGCTTTTCAGTATTTATTATTTAACAAACAGTACGCTGATTCAAAATTGATTTGAAAGATATTATCTAACGTCAGGTGACATTGCACGCAATGGTTTGCACATTAAATGGCGGTCTGAAAAGAAACAGGATGGATATTTCTAACTCATTTATAACAATTAAAATTTTAATTTATACATATCTTCAAGTTTTAGTTTTCGTGATTTCAGAGTTTTACACTTCTTAAGTTTTTACGAGAATTCAACAAACGAGATTTTATGAATAAAAAATCCTTTAATAATTGTTATTTTTTAATTCATGCGATTTAAAGAATTACAGTAGAATTCGGAATCAGAGTTTTAAAAAAAAGCTATTTTTTTTCTTACTTACTTTTGAACAGCGATGCTGCGATAAGGTCAACAAGAATCTTTACGGGATGGTTGCGGGTAATGAGACGTGTGACAGTCGTGACAAACTAGATCCATTCCCACACACACAGACGGACGATAATTTTTTTTTCTAAAACTATGTTTTTCGCAATTTCCAATGTCTGAGACGTGTAAATCCGTCATTTTTTTCGATATTCAAAACGATTACAAGACCTACCCTATACTATGTTTTATGGATAAGTAAATAAAAACATTTTATCATTAGAAACAAACCTGTGTACACAGTCTTCAAAATTCTAGCATATTAAGAAGTGAGTGAAAAATCGATTATGAAATTCCATCGAGTCGATTACTTACAGAAAAAAATCATGTTAAATAAAAGAGAGCCATCATTTCTGCAGTACTTGCTTCTCGCTGAGCATTCTTTGTTTCGCCTGTTATTTAATGTTACATCCTGTAGCTTGAACTGCAAATGGCTACTCAAGTTGGTCTTTTGAATTAGAACCTTGATCAGATGACGAGACTTTCACCTGGCAAGGCACCTCCAGAGATATAATTCACAGGTAACTTCGAGAACTTTGCACCCACGACGGATTTTACATGCATCAGGCGCCATTAGCGTACATGATGGAATTTTAGCCGGCAAAGTGGTGTACCACTAAAGACAAGTACCCGGGTCGGCTATTTAGGTGAAGTGCTTTGTTGGTAATCTTTGTGGTTTATTGCACATTGGGTCAACTATGTGATTTGTTGAATTAATTTTGATTAATAAAAAATAAAATTTTGAAATATTTTCATTAACCGAAAAGAGATTTAATTACGAATATTTTCGTAAGCTATCACTTTCTACAAACTACAAAAAAAAAAAAAAAAAAAAAAAAAAAAAAAAAAAAAATGCGGATTATTTTTTTACCAAGCTCCGTTTTTTTAACCTTTTACACGCTAATGTTCCATAAATAGAACATCAAGTTCAAAATTCTACAAAAAATACTTTTTTAATCGTAATGCTCTGTAAAAATTAGTATATAAAAAGAAAGTATGGATTGATTTTTTGGCATCGATATTTCATTGATAGAATAAATCATGTCTCATGAAAAAAATGTTAATTTAAGACTTTTTTCAGACTTTTCGTTGGGTAAAATTCATAAATTTGTCATAAATTCAAATTTTAACAATTATGTTTATAACTAAGTGAGAGCACGTAAAAATGATCTTCGTAGAACACAAGTTATTAAAAAAAAGATTGATTTTTATTGCTGTTTTTAGATAAAAAAATTCGCATGTTCCATAAATGGAACATTGGCGTGTAAAGGTTTGTTTTTGAACATAATAATTTTCTATTTTCTCTGATTGCAGCGCATGCAAGTACTGATAAAAAGTTTCCGAATACGAGGCAGTTTACTAACAAGGGGACCACCAAACATGGTGCTCACAGATTTTGATGAATTCAAAGTATATTGCAGGGGCCATACCATTAATTATTCGGCTGAAAGGGTTCTTTCAAATGGGCCTTAGTTTTTGAGAAATTGGGGGTCAAAGTTCAGCGTATATTTTAAGTATTTATTAGTAAAGGTGTTTGTCAACAGCTTCGTGGCTCCGCGGTAACGTACGAGATTCCAGACCAGGAGGTGGCGGATTCAACTCCAAGATAGAGCTTTTTTTTTTCTTTTTCTTTATATGTTTCGTATATGTTAAAATTTTTAAGCAGAATTGGAAATTCTACAGCTTTCAACTTATTAATATTTTCTTATGGGGATAGTTTACTTTTTTCATTTTTTTCTTATTTCAAAAATATGGTTCAAATGATAAACTAATTACACTTCAAAATTCATAAAATAAATAAAAATAAATAAAAAATGCATATATAATTAAAATTTTCAAAATTATAAAAATTTCGAATGTTTTAAAATCTCTTCTACTTTAAATATTAATAATTTTGCTCAATTACATTTATATATATTGCTAAGTAAAAAAAAAAAATCCAAGTTGGCGCCTTTTTTTTCTTTCTTTATATACTTTTTACATGTTACATATTTTAAGCACAATTGGGAATTCTACAGCTTTGAACTTTTTGATATTTTCTTAATAAAGTAAATTTATATTTTCGAATGTATTTCATGAAAATTTCTTTTTATCTGCATTTTTTAAACTAACATTTTTATTGACAAAACTGCATAACGAATTTATGCCTTTAACCTTTTTTTATTAATTATTATGTAATTTCTTTTCTAAGCACAATTCTGAAATAATAATTTTTCTTTTTTCTATCGCTTTTTTTGAGGAATATTTTAAATGAAAATTTATTCTTTTTCTATAAATTATACAAAATAATTTTCAGGTGCAATTTCTCAAACATTTATAGGATTAGTTAATTCAAATAATGCATACCTTCGAAAGTGTAATAAAATATTAATGCAGTAGTGCTAAAATATTATCCAAATTTTTACTGATCTTTAAATACATTTATCTCTAACGATTAATAAAAAAATCAACTAGATTGGAAAAGTCGTCTGCTAATGAAATTAGAATTTACGATACATAAAATGATATATATTTATTTTATTCGTCTGCATTTATTTTCTCGGTAAAATCAAGCAAAAATAGAAATTGTTTTTGCTGTTGTCATTTTGTTTCTTTTGCAGACAAATGAAATATTTGAAATATTGGTATGTATATGTATAGCTGAATACAATATATATGGGAAATCTCCTCCACTATTAGATCTGCATATTATTTTCTACGCATCGCAACTCTGAAGAACAGGCTCTCAGTGAGGCAGACGATTTTGAAGAAACTATTAATTCCTAAGAAGCCAGACGATTTAAGCGGTAGAAAAAAGAACTGAACAGAAGAAAGGAGAATGGAATGTTTTTAGTTTTAAGTTGGTGTAAAAAGAACGTAAGATGAAGACGAGTTCCCGTATAAGATGTAATTGATTAATTAGAGTTATGATTGTTTGCTTTGTAAATAGTCTTATGTAAATATCTTTTTTGTAAATATTAACGTTTAATATAAGTCATTTAAAAGTTTAAAAACGGTGTCAGAATTTAATTTACCTCCGAGTTTATTTACTTATGTGTTCAAAAGAACTTTTTAAAGAAGAATCTCCATAAATTTTGGTCTCAGTAAGTGAGATACAGACGCACGCCCACAAAGATGGAAATATATATTTTTTAATATCTTGGAAGCCGATATTTTTTAGAACTGTGATGGAATGTCAAGCCTACAAAGCTATTTCAGAAGAGGTAAAATTTTGCGATGAAAGTGAAATCAAAGTGTGTGAAGCTGAGCATCTGATTATGAAGTGAGTTTATTATTTCATTTTTCTTTTCAATAATGGAAAAATTAGTTGACTTAAAGGAATTAGAGTTTTCTTTGAAAACTGAAAAATCAGCTAGTATTAAGACATTGCACAAATTAATTTTTGGAGAAATCGGTGACAGAAATAATCGACGTAGAATTCGGAATTTTACTGGGTTTTCGTTTGAAGTAGATTCCAATGAATATCAAACAAAACTGAAAGAAATCAAAGATAATTTTTCTGTTAACGATTTGATAACCATTTGCAATGTTTTGTGTATAAATAATTCGGGAACTTTTGATGAAATTGCTGCCAGAATAATTTCTAGTTTATGTGATTTTAATATTTTAAAAATTAATATGATAGCCGATGTAGGTACTCTTAGTGATGACGAAAGTGTCGATGAATTTAATGATGATTTACAAGATAAAACTAAAAATATTTCAACTGTTTTTGAGAATAATATGAGAAATGATTCTGGTAGTTCTAATTGTGAAAGTAATGAAAATCAGAAAATTCTGATTCCTGATTATGTTATTAAACCAAGCATTTCTGTTAATGATATTGAAAGTATGATTACAATGTTTGAAGGTACTCAAGTACAAAATATTAATAAATGGATTGCCGATTTTGAAGATTCTGTTTCATTATTTAACGTTAGTGATTTGCACAAATTGATTTTGGCTAAACGCCGTATGACAGGCAAAGCAAAATTATTTCTTGAAAGTGAAACAAATATTAATTCGTGGTCTAAATTAAAAGCCCTACTCATATCTGAATTTGGTCAAACGTGCAATTCAGCTGAATTACACGAATTGCTGTCCAAAAGAAAAATTAGACCACATGAATCGTTAGATGAATATTTTTTAAATATGAAACAATTATGCTCAAAAGGCAATATTGAAGATTCTGCCCTTATTCAGTATGTAATAAATGGAATTAATGACCCCATTTCTAAAAAATCTTTTTTGTATGGTTGTCCCAATATTGCTGAATTTAAACAAAAATTAAAGATTTATGAAAAAATAAGATCGGAGTATGAAAATGCAAAATTTCATAAATATGAAGGAGCTAAGCCTAAAATTAAATCCGAAGTTGAAGTTAAGAACAAATTTAAGCCTGTAAAGCCAAATATGCGTTGTTTTAATTGTGGCGGGAATAATCATAAGAGTATTAACTGTGTAAATAAAGATAAAGGGCCGCTTTGTTTTGCTTGTAACGCTTATGGTCATAAATCTTTTCAATGTAATAAATCTAAAGATACAAGTGTTAAAAATGCTCAGTCACAAGTAAACATTATTACATCCCAAGATTTAATTCTGAAAGAGATAAAGCTTTATTCTTTGCGTTTAATCTCTTTAATAGATACTGGTAGCCAGAAGACTTTGTTAAAGAAAAGTATTTATGATAATTTGAAGAACTTTGTAGAATTAAAACCTACGAGTATCTCTTTGACCGGTCTAGGAAAAGCCTCAATTAAACCAGAAGGTTGTTTCAATTCAGAAATCGAAGTAGATGGTTCAAAATTTAAAGTTACTATTTTTGTCGTTAAGGACCGTTGCATTAATTTCGATTTAATTATTGGCACTGATGTTATTCATCAAGGTACATTAACTATTTCTGAGAATAAAGTGAAACTGTTTAAAGCTGAAGTTCAGTCTAATGACTTTTTAGTTAATATTGTAAATGTTTTGGATGAGCCTAAAATTGATTTAACTCACATTGCTGACAAAAAATTACGTTCAGAGTTATACTCTTTAATTGAAAATTATGTACCAATTAAAACTAAAACAGTAGATGTTAAAATGAAAATTAATTTAACTGACGAAATCCCAGTTTGTTCTTCTCCTCGAAGATTACCGCCATGCGAGAAAAAAATAGTCGAAAACCAAATTGAGGAGTGGCTAGCTCAGGGAATAATTCGAGAAAGTTCTTCTAATTTTTCTTCGCCGGTTGTTTTAGTCAAGAAAAAAAATAACACAATGAGACTTTGTGTTGATTACAGATGTCTTAATAAAAAGACTTTACGCGAGCATTTCTCCTTGCCAGTTATTGATGATGTAATAGACCAATTACATTCTGCCGAAGTATTTACCACCATAGATTTGAAAAACGGTTTCTTTCATGTAGATGTTGAAGAAGACTCGCGGAAATACACCTCGTTTGTTACTCATGAAGGACAATACGAATTTTTGAAATGTCCATTCGGGTTGACCAATAGCCCTAGTGTTTTTCAAAATTATATTTATAATGTATTTCGAAACCTATTAAAAGATCACATTGTTGTCATTTAATGGATGATTTAATAATACCTGCTAAAAACGAAGCTGAAGGTCTAGAAAAATTAAAACTTGTACTCGAAACTGCATCGGAATATGGATTAGAATTAAATCTTAAAAAATGCAATTTTTTGAAGCGTGAAATCGATTTCTTGGGGTATAGAATCATAAATGGTAAATTGTATCCCTCTCCACTGATGACTAAAGCAGTAATAAATTTTCCCGAACCAAAGTGTACCAAAGATGTTCAAAGTTATTTAGGATTGACAGGATACTTTCGAAAATTTATAAGAAATTATTCGGTTATAGCTAAACCGTTAAGTGACCTGCTAAGAAAAGATTCAAAATTTAAATTCGATATAGAAGAACAAAGAGCTTTTAATGAACTCAAACGTATTTTGTCGTCAGAACCAGTACTTTTAATTTACAATCCCAAAAGTGCGACCGAAATCCATTGTGATGCCAGTATTGATGGCTATGGAGCTGTTTTAATGCAACAATCTCCAGTAGATAATCAATTTCATCCAGTTTATTTCGCAAGTAAAAAAACCACCGAAGCTGAACGGAGGTACACTAGTTACGAATTAGAAGTTTTAGCTGTAATTGAAGCCCTGAAAAAGTTTAGAGTATATGTGCTAGGTATCCCATTTAAAATTGTAACCGATTGTAATGCATTTAAAATGACTATGGATAAAAAAGAAATAAGTACAAAAATAGCTAGATGGGCAATAATGTTATCCGATTTTGATTATGTTATTGAACATAGACAGGGTAGCAGTATGAGACATGTCGATGCATTAAGTAGGTATCCTATTTGTATGGTAATCCAAGATAGCTTAACTTTAAAAATTATCCAAGCTCAAGAAACCGATGACCATATTAAAACAATAAAAGAAATCCTAAAGGTGAAATCTTATGATGATTGTCTAGTTAAAAATGATGTTCTTTATAAATGTGTTAATGGTAATGATTTATTAGTTGTACCGGAAGACATGCAAATGAATATAATCAAGGCCGCTCACGAAAAAGGTCATTACGCAGTTGCAAGAACAGAGAAAAGTTTAGAAAATGATTTTTACATCCCTAAAGTTAAACAAAAAATTGAGAAATGTATAGCAAATTGTGTTCCCTGTATTTTAGTTAATAGAAAATGTGGTAAACAAGAAGGCTTACTTCACCCAATAGAAAAAGAAGAAGCTCCATTACATACGTACCATGTTGATCACTTAGGTCCATTAGAAAGCACTAATAAAAATTACAAACATATCCTTTCGGTCATTGACGCATTCACAAAATTTGTTTGGTTGTAACCCACAAAATCTACCGATGCTGCCGAAGTAATTTCTAAATTAGAAATCCAAAAATCTATCTTTGGAAATCCAGTTCGAATTATATCAGATAAAGGTCCTGCATTTACCTCTAAAGCTTTTGAAGATTATTGCATCAATGAAAATATTAAACATATCCCGATTACCACTGGATTACCCAGGTCTAACGGCCAAGTTGAGCGTCTAAATTCTGTCATAATATCTGTTCTGTCTAAATTGTCTGTCGATAATCCTAAAAAATGGTATACACATGTAAGCAACGTCCAACAGGTGATAAATTCGACTTTTCAGAGAAGTATAAGCACAACTCCTTTTGAATTGATGTTTGGTACTAAAATGAAACTAAAAAATAACATTGAAATTACTAGTCTTCTGAATGCTGAAATACAATCTGATTTTACAAATAATCGCGAAGATATGAGAAAAAATGCTAAAAAACAGATTTTAAAAGTCCAAGAAGAGAACCGTAAAACTTACAACCTCAGACGAAAGAAAGCTAACAAATTTAAGATTAATGATGTGGTTGCTATAAAACGCACACAACAAGGTCCAGGTTTGAAGTTAAAACCAAAATATTTAGGTCCGTACAAAGTCATAAAAGTAAAAAATAATGACACCTACGATGTAAAGAAACTTGGATTCAACGAAGGACCCATGGTCACCAGTACATGTGCAGAGTACATGAAGCCGTGGACGGACGAAGCTTGAAAAAAAAAAGAATTTCACCGATTGTGACACTATACCAACTATGACAAACCTCTGGACTGACAACTAATAGAATTTTAACTTTATTCTCGAAAAGACGTAAGGTAAAAGAAGATGAAAAGACGTATGAAAGAAGACGAAAAGACGTAAGATAAAAGAAGACGGAAGACGTAAGAAAGAAAAGTCGAAAAGACGTAAGGTAATAGAAGATGAAAAGACGTATGAAAGAAGAAGACGAAAAGACGTAAGATAAAAGAAGACGGAAGACGTAAGAAAGAAAAGACGAAAAGACGTAAGGTAATAGAAGATGAAAAGACGTATGAAAGAAAAAGACGAAAAGACGTAAGATAAAAGAAGATGATAGGACGTAAGAAAGAGAAGACGAAAAGACGCGAAAAAAATATATGAATTTTTTTCAAGAAATAATCTAAGCTTTGATAAACAATTTGAATGATGACTTCTTTTTTTCAATTTAGACTTTGGATGCTGCTGTGTTTTTTTTCTTTATCTTTTCAGATGATCCAGCTGCTGTTTCCAGCCAACAAGAATACATTCGAGGACGAATGTCTCATCAGTATGGCCGAAATATGGGAAATCTCCTCCACTATTAGATCTGCATATTATTTTCTACGCATCGCAACTCTGATGAACAGGCTCTCAGTGAGGCAGACGATTTTGAAGAAACTATTAATTCCTAAGAAGCCAGACGATTTAAGCGGTAGAAAAAAGAACTGAACGGAAGAAAGGAGAATGGAATGTTTTTAGTTTTAAGTGGGTGTAAAAAGAACGTAAGATGAAGACGAGTTCCCGTATAAGATGTAATTGATTAATTAGAGTTATGATTGTTTGCTTTGTAAATAGTCTTATGTAAATATCTTTTTTGTAAATATTAACGTTTAATATAAGTCATTTAAAAGTTTAAAAACGGTGTCAGAATTTAATTTACCTCCGAGTTTATTTACTTATTAATATTGGTATGTATATGTATAGCTGAATACAATATATGAAGAATGTGTAGCAGCTGAATATGTATAGGTGGTATGAAAATTGAGTATGCAATTGGTAGATTTGTGTCGAATGCTAAAAATGGGTTGAATGCTAAAAATACTGTAATAGAAGGAAGCAGCACTAGTACAGAAAACTTTCGTTTGGAAAAGGAACAAAAAGGCGAAATTACAAATGCATTAAAATATTGCGAGATGTTGTTACGAAATGAAAATCTGCTTACAAATTCCCAACCGGATGATATTTCCTTTTCTTCTATTGCTATAGCTGAAGAATTTCATAATTCAATATTAGAAATATGAGATAATCGACAATTTATTGAGGCAGATGAACGGATATTGAATGAAGAATGTGAATTTATTGAATTTACAAAGGTATGATTTTTTTTTACTTAGCAATATATATAAATGTAATTGAGCAAAATTAATAATATTTAAAGTAGAAGGGATTTTAAAATATTCAAAGTTATACTTTTGAAAATTTTAATTATATATGCATTTTTATTTATTTTTATTTATTTTATGAGTTTTGAAGTGTAATTAGTTTATCATTTGAACCATATTTCTTTAAATAAGAAAAAAAATGAAAAAGTAAACTATCCCCATAAGAAAATATTTATAAGTTGAAAGCTGTAGAATTTCCAATTCTGCTTAAAAAATTTAACATATACGAAACATATAAAGAAGAAAAATAAAAGCTCCAACTTGGAGTTGAACCCGCCACCTCCGGGTCTGGAATCTCGCACGTTACCGCGGAGCCACGAATCTGTTGACAAACAGCTTTACTAATAAGTATTTAAAATATACTCTGAACTTTGACCCCCAATTTCTCAAAAATTAAGGCCCATTTGAAAGAACCCTTTCAGCCGAATAATTAATGGTATGGCCCCTACAATATACTTTGAATTCATCAAAATCTGTGAGCACCATGTTTGGTGGTCCCCTTGTAAGTGTCAACAAAAGATGTTTATTACTGTGATATACTTTCTTTTTCCCCCGCTCGCCACACCCTGCCCCTTACACCCCCTCTTCTCCCTCCCCCACACTCGGTCTCCCATCTGAAGAGGAATACTCACAACTGACGGCGCAAACACGTGTGTTTGTTGACAGTTAGTCGTTGTTTATGACTCAAGAAAGTCAGAATGTAAGAGGTGATATTAGAAAATAGCATGATAACGAATTATTTTATATTTTACCTCAGTCGGGGATTTTCTTCAGTTAATTAGGATACATCAGAAGGACGAGATGTCTCATTCAAAGCCATTTCGAACTGTAGAAGAGGCACTAGAATATTTTTATGAATTATCAGATGACTCTGAAGAGGAATGCATTGACATTTGTCAATTACCACCAGACGAAAGCGGAGATTTAACGGACGAAGAAAATATAAATGAGGACATTTTTGAGCCTGTTTTACCAGCAGATGTTTTCGGTGAAATTGAAATTGCCACAAAAAGAGAAAACACTGATATTTTTAATAAAGTTCCATTTGATACAGTACCTTTAACATAAAAAAGAAAGACCGCATTTGAAGCGAAAACTAACGTCAAAAGAAGAAAAAATCCAACACCGTAGGGATAAAATGTATATTTTAAAAATATTCTAAAAACTGATAATGTAGAGAATATTTCTGAAAGTGTTCCTGAGTTGGTTACATTATCTCCTGGTGAAATATTTCACAAGTTCATTTCAGTAGAATATTTACAGCATTTAGCAAATATGACAACACTTTATGCGTATCAAAAATCAGATATTTTAAATGTAGATGAAAATGATATAGGTCAATTTTTTGGCCTATTGTTATTTAGGGGATATCACTTAGTACCCGCAGAAGATTTATACTGGAGCTCTCAAGAAGATTTATCGGTTCCAATTGTTGCCACAGTAATGCCCAGAAATAAATTTAGAAAGCTTAAAAAAAAATTTCATATCATAGATAATACTACCTTGAAATTAGGAGATAAATTGGGAAAAATATTTCCCTTTTATGCAGAATTGGAAAAAAATCTTCAGCAGTTTGGTATATTTCATTCAAAGCTAAGTATAGACGAATCAATGGTACCTTATTACGGTCATCATTCAGCCAAAATGTTAATACGGGGCAAACCAATACAGTTTGGATTTAAAATATAGATGTTGTGTTCCAGTAATGGCTATCCATATGCTATGAGAATATATAGTAAAAAAAGCACATTCAGAAAATTAACCTCTTGGATCAAGAGTTGTGTGGGAGCTTTTATCTTCAGTTAAAAATCCTGAAAAACATGAAATATATTTTGATAACTTTTTCTCGTCATATAAACTGTTTACTGAGCTGACTGAAAAAGGTTTCAAAGCAACAGGCACAATTCGAGAATTTCGAACGGGTAGATGTCCCCTCAAATCGCCAAAAGAAGCCTCAAAGTGGCAAAGAAGAAATTTCGAGTACCGAAGTGATGGTCAAGTTTATGTCTGCCGCTGGAAAAACAGTGCTGTAGTAACTATTGCATCCAATTATTCCACACACGAGCCTACTTCTAAAACTAAGCGATTTTGTCGTGAACAAAAGAAGAAAGTTGATGTTCCTCAGCCCCATCTGATTAAAATGTATAATGAGGGAATGGGAGGTGTCGATTTGTTAGATAGACTTCTTGGATCATATAGACCGATGTTTAGAAGCAAAAAATGGTACTGGAATCGATTTAGCAATGCTCTAAACATGGCAGATGCAGCTGGATGGATTTTACATTTACATTTACGCAAAGGTACAACAGCAGAACTGTCACACCTCAATTTCCGGAGAGAAGTCACTTTGCACTTACTTCGGATGAAATCGAAAATCCATTCTGTTCCTGGACCTCGTGCACATTGCTCTGTATCTTTGAGACAATCCGATGCGCATTATCTTGTGCCATCAACACAAGGACGATGTGCGGTATGCCAGAAGAACACAAAAAAAATGTTTTGAGTGTGAAATAAGACTGCATGTGAGATGCTTTCCTCATTACCATGGACAATAGATTAAACGTAGGACTCAAAGATAAAGTACGATATATATATATATATATATATATTTTAAGAATTTTTGGTAAGTTTTTTCTGCTTTGTATTTTTTAGATTTTGATTTATTTCATTATTTTGATATTAATTTTAGTACAGACATAATTATTATTTTCTTTCTCAGTTTTTGTATACATTTCTTTTTTTTTTGTATCATTGATAAATAATTGTAAACTGTACAATAATTACTGCCCATCGTCTGTGTAATTATATTTTTAAAGTAAATGGAAAAGCATTTTTGTAAAGGCTTCGAAAGGATTTTTGAATATTTTTGCTTGAATTCTTGCTGTAATTCTGAATGAAACGAAGGCTGGATGGGCCGAGCCAGGCTATTTACATGCTTAACCTGTGTTATTACTGAAATATGCATATAAAATTACTGATTATTATGAAAAGGTTGTGCACAGAAATAAAGATTTCAATTGAAATGTAATTTATTATATTTTATAAAAAACATGTGAAAAAAATAAGGGTTTCCCGCCAATGTTCCATTTCTGGAAAATGTTAGAAATCCTGCACAAAAATTTTTTTTCGAGAAAAATAATTACTCATAGTGCTTATGTTTGAGTTTTTATAGGATTTTTATCAATAAATAGTTTGTGTTATCTTTCGATCATAGTGCGGCGTTTAAAAGGTTAAAACTTTTACTTAAATGCATTTTCGTTTTGATATTTATGATATGGCAAAAAATATTAGAATTTATTTAAAATTTCGGTTTAGTTATATGACACAGGACATAATGCACATAATCATTGGCAATGTACACCAAAAACTAATCAGTATCAATCAGTATTTTATCAGGTAATGGTTGAATCTGAAGTTTGACAAAAATCCCTGCATTAGTTCTTAAGATACATTTATTGCAAAATCGTGAAAAATGCAGCATAGTAGCGCCACCTATAGAGCGATTTATGCCAAAATCTAAATAACACTATTCTATTTTAAGATCTAACTCTGCCTGAAGCCTTAGAAATTTTCCTGGATTAGTTCTTGAGATACAGCTGTTGTGAAAATCACAAAAATTGCACCATGGTAGAACTACCTGTTAAAAACGCCTGCACCAAAACATAATTAGTTTTTTGTTATGTTAAGTACTAACTGGATATAATACTTTTTCAAAATCCACGCACTAGTTCTTGGCATTGTGTTAATTGTCGATAATGCAGCATAACAGTGCCACCTGTTGAGAAATATATATCTAAAACTAATCAAATCTAGTTTATATTAAAGTCTAACAGAATCTAAAGTTTTGTGAAATTTCCTGAATTAGTTCTTGAGATAGCGAGCCCACAAAATTTTTGTCATATACATGCAGACAGACTGAGAATCTGCTTGAGTCACACACAGACATTTTGTAAAAACATCTTTTTCGGATTCTCTGACGTCTTTAAATGTGTAAATCCGTTGAATACTGGATTTCGAAAATTTTCACGAATATAATACTTTCTTCTTGTACAGATAAAAGCAAGTAAAAATGTGTTTTCACATTTGGACAGTCAAATAAATTTCTACATGCACTTTGTCTTGCTACACATATTGTACATCTGAGTGTTACAAAAAGCAAACGGGTACGTTTCTGCATTGATCATACTAGATGTTAATGAAATTTACAAAAATTAACAAAGCATAATAAATAATAAAACTACTTTTCAACTTACTTGCTTTCTTTTTAATGAAAAGCCATAATTTGATGAATGAAATATAAAAGAATCAAAGCCTGAACTTCATTACCTTCCAAACTATATTTCTTGAGTTTATTAACTTTAGGAAATCACCAATTAACAAATCAATTAATTACAATCTCTTTTCCCGTTAATCTGATTATTTTTAAAAGGGTGTAAAATAAACTTCCTGAACGAATATTTACGTACATGGTGTACGTCCTCAAAAAGAGATATTTTCTGTTTCAATTAAAGCGATTCGTTATTAACTATTTCAATATTCATCTAGAAACATTAATCACAATTGGCAATGTAAATTATGTTTTATATTAAGAATGTGACATGTAAGTTTTAGAACAAAATTCACAAAATAGAATTAGAAATGATCTATAATCCTACTAATTTATTATTTAAAACACACTGAAGGTAAATGTAGGTTACAAAAAATGAGATATGCTGAGAATTATGAAATATAGGTTAGATATTGAAGTAATTTTCAACTAATCATAAGCAGCATATTGAGTCTACATCAATTAATTTCTTCTTATGAATAGCTGAATATTTCCTTTTTAGGTCAAACCTAAAATCAGTTTAAAGAATAAATTTCGAAGTTTTTTTTAAGCGATTAAGAAATACATTTTGTTTTTCTATTGCTTTAAACGAGAGACAATCAACAAAAGTTTTAAATATACCGCACAGTAGCTGCAATGACGCCGGGTCAGAATATATCGCACTCGTAAAGGCATGGAGAGCAGTCTCCAGATGTAGTTCATTACTTCGGTACTTTACTATAGTGATATCACAATAGTTATATTCCTTATCGATAATTACTTCTAAAACTTAATTAGATTCTTCAGCTTCCAGAATGATTTAGATAATTCTGGATAATTTTAGATCTTTCTAGATTGTTTTAGAACATCGTAGATTTTTATCGAACATTCTTGAAAATTCTAGATTATTTTAGAACACTTTAGGTGCTTTTGGAACTGTTTAGATATATTTTGTTATCTTTAGACATTTTAGATTATTCTGGAACATTGTAGATCATACCTTTTCTATTTAAGATTACTAGCAAACATTTTAGAGCAAGAGACAATTAAACGAGAGTCAATTAACAAAACTTTTTAATATACCGCTCAGTAGCTGCAATGACGTCGGGTCAGAATATATCGCACACGTAATGGCATGGGGACCAGTCTCCCTATGCGATGTATTTCTGAAATTAGATGCAGTTCATTACTTCGGTATAGAATAGTGATATAACGATAGTTTTATTCTTTATCGATAATTACTTCCACAACTTAATTAGTTTCTTCAGCTTCTAGAATGATTTCGATAATTCTGGATAATTTTAGATCTTTCTAGATTGTTTTAGAACATCGTAGGTTTTTATCGAACATTCTTGAAAATTCTGTATTATTTTAGAACACTTTAGGTCCTTTTGCAACCGTTTAGATTTCTCTTTCTTATCACTGAACAAGAACATTTTAGATTATTCTAGGATATTGTAGATCATACTAAACCTTTTCCATTCAAGATTACTAGCAAACATTTTAGAGCATTCTAGACAATTTTAGTATAATTAACCCTACAATTATCCTAAAACATTTTAACCTACTATTCCCTATTAGAGATTGTAGAGCGTTTTAGATTGCTCAGGAACATTATAGGTCATTCGAGTACGGTTCCAAATATTTTAGATTATTATCGAGCATTCTATAACATTGTTTTTTATTTTTTGAAACTTTAGATTGATCTGGAACATTTCTGATCACTCTTGATTATTGTAGACCATTTTAGACCACAAATATTCTGGATCATTTTAGATCGTTTTAGAGCATTTAAGATTATTTTGGAATATTTTGACTTAAAATTTTATAGAATATTATGAAATATTCTAAAACACATTGGACATTTCTGCAAAAATCTGAAGCATCCGAAAAATATCTAGAGCCTTTTGAAACAATCTGAGAAAAATCTAGATCATTCTAGAAGTTTCAGAATATGCCCTGTTCCTCTCTGACACTTGTAACACTTTTCTAACATTTAAAAATCCTTCCATAAGCACAATGCATGAGAAAATATAGATATATCTAATTTCGCAGTTTAGCTATCCACGCTCACCGAGATCAATGTGCCTTACTAGAAGATATAATGCTATCTACCGCTAGAATCAGAAGTGGATGGCATTGAGTGGTCATGTCGAAAAATATATTTTTACGTACACACACTTGCCTTACAGGTATGTATTAATTATATTTTTTAACCTTTCGTCGGGCGCGCAAATTTTCATCACATGAGTGGGCGCGCGTTGTAAATTGTACAACAGGCAAAAAACAATCAATTATTATTGCTTTATTTTAATTTTACAAATAATGTAACTTACAAATATAATATAAGTTATCTCTGATCACAATTTATGAAAGTATTCCACAATACACTTATTTTGTTATAACATACTAAAGCAGAAATTTAGATGCATAAAAAGCTATTTGAATTACTAAACAATAACTAAGTAATTTCGGATTTACATAATTAATCCTATACAACGTCTTATTGCACAGTGCATTTCATGCACTGTGAACAGATTTAAATGACAGGTGCGGCTAATTGCGCTTTCAGAAATACAAATAACTTTCAGGAACTGTGTAAAAAGATCCAATAAACGAATACAAATGGTTATTAACACCCACTACCGCTTCAATTTTGTTTTAACGAAAAAAGAATGTGAATGTTGTACATTTTACAACAGCGCACCCGACGGAAGGTTAACAATAATTTTTTTTTTAAAATCTTATACCTTTAGAAATTTCTTGTAACAATACATTACCATGATTGGTAAAATAATAAAAAAAAACAATGATTTTACTCTCCATAAACTCATAAACCTTTCCGAGGGCCTTTAATCAGTGTTATAGAATATCAGATTTTTGGATACTATTAGTTGTCAAGTAAATATTTACAGCATCTAAACACGCTTAATGAAAACGAGTATTGTATATTTTATTTTCCACATCAATGCTTTAGTATTTATGTTGATAATTTAATGCAAATTTATGGGTTGTTATATGCGAACAGACGGACGGACTGAACGACAACTATAGGTGCTACGTAGTTACATAATTACAAATGCACCTAATAGCAACCTTAAAACAGTTATAAATATAGACAAGACTTTCATAAAGTAAATTTTTAAAGACGTTCATAAAGTAAAAAGAATTCTACATTTTAGAATTCTCTCTATGATTTAACTATGATATATAGTTGTTTACAATCATTTACACAATAGAATTGAATGGAAAACTGACCATGTGCGAAATTTCAGAAAGAAAAGAAAAATCAATCTTGAATTGTAAAGAGAAACACACAGAAAAACTGCAACACCATATGGTGATTGTGAAACATGACTTTGAAAATATGGTAATATTTCAAGCGCAATCTTTGAAGACGACGATATGTTTCATAAAAATATTCGAATTTTTATATGTTAAAATTTATAAATATTGATTTTTTTCGTTCGAGTCCTTAGAAAGGATCTTATTAATACACGAAAAAAAGAAGACAGATAATTGTGACTAAAAGTAAAGGCAAGTATATATAATGACGCTTTTAAATTAATTATAATATTAATACAGGGATTTGATATTTTATTATTAATTCTATTATTAAAGAGGAAAAATAAACACATAACAATTATAATGAGATGATATAATGAATATAAATGAGAGAAGAAATATAAATGAATATAAATGAGAGAAGAAATTAACAACAAAATCTCCTTTTTCTTTATTGATGAATAAAAATGATTTCTTAAATAATTGTATACATTTAAATATAATATTTTGTTTATTTAAATGGCAAAATAATAAAATAACAAACATATATACAATGTATGTTTATATATATACATATATATATATATATATATATATAGCCCCATTTCATATTATTTTGCTTTTTCATGGCTAATGCGAAGTTGAAACCATGCACTTTGTTTGTAGATCCAAAGTATTTGTGGGCCTGAGGATTCTGCTTTGGTTCTTCAAATTTATTTGTATTAGTTTTATTTTTTCCCATGTTTCAATGTGGTAATTTTGTATTAAATTCAATGGTTTATGTATTGTTTTACAATTATTGGTATTATAATAGCATTCAAATTGTTATACTGCGTTTAGCGCAAGTAATTACGAATGTATGTACATTTTGGTGTTTTATATTATGGTATCTTTTCATTTTGAATAACATATTCATAACGATTTTTTTTCCTATTTATGGTATCTTATATATATTTTTTAATATATAGATGAGGTAGTTAAATTTTTTAATCAATCTTATAAATAGTATGCGCTAAGCTAATTTCTGTGTTGTGCATAACCTTATTGTGTTCATCAAGATTTCTAATGTATAGTTTTCTGATACCTCTTCATAAGAAATTCCATTATGAGTAACAATACATCGTCTAATCCTGTCATATATTGGGATTTAATGTACTGTTTATGGATAACATTAGTTGTTTAATGTTGTAATAATTATTTTAAATGTTAAATAAATTCAATATATTGATATACCTGTATGATTTTCGTCCTATATTTTACATGTATTAAAATTTAAATATTTTTAAAATGAATTAGAACTTTGCCAGTTAAACTTTTGAGAAATGATAGAATATTTATAAAAATTGCATTGAGAAGTCTTTTAGAATGGTAGATAATGCATGGCTATTATTTTACTTGATCTTGATAAGATATATAAGCAATATTGCATTTTTTTGCACAAATTAGTAGTGTGATTTCCTGCTATGTAAAATTTGTTGTCAGGATTTTTTTTTTTTGTAAATTATATTAGTCAAGATACTAGATTACGTAATTATAAATTTTATTTAGTTCGTTTTTACAATTTCTTCAAATATATTATTTCTAGTCATAAACCAAAAACAATGATTTATAAAATAATAAATTTAATCATATTTATATTCGAGAAATTAAAATATTCTTTAAAATTTATATTGAAACATGAAAGGTGTATAAAATGTAATATATATTTATTTAATATAAAAATAAATAAATAAAAAACTGAAACAATACTTAAAAACAAAATAAAATACTCAGATTACTTGAAGGTGTTTTTTATTAATAAAACTTAGTACTTTCGAGCATGTAAGATGAATTAAAGAATTCGATATATGTGGTACGTTATATCATTTTAATCTTATAATTTAAGCATATGCTAGCTAACTCAGGAATCCAGCAAAATTAAGAGGACATGCTCGAAAGTACTAGGTTTTGTTAATAAAAAACATCTTATAGTAATCTGAGTATTTTATTTTGGTTTTATGTATATAAAAAAGGTGAATTAAAGGATTCGACATTTGTGATATGCTATATCATTTTAATCTTATGAAACAATACTGTTGAATTTATAATTAGAAGATGGAAAAATAAATTAAAAAGAATGTCATATATACATAAAATTTTAAATAAAAATAATATTAATTTAGTTTAATTCTTTAAAAAAATATTAAAATATGTGTTTGGTCTTTTAAGAATATATAAAGGATGCGAGGGAATTCTCTTTGTTATGATTTCCTCTGTTACTTGTGTTATCTGGGTCTCAGGGGTCTCAGCGTCCCTAAAATTTTCGCACTTTTCTACCAGTAATTTAAATCAAAAATCTTCTTCTCAGATTCCTTCCTTTAGATTCCTCAGTAACATTTACAATGAAATTCTACAATAAATATTATCGTTTTAAAATTGTGATAGGAAAGTGCGAAAATTTTAGGGACGCTGCGATCCCTGGAGTCTACAATGTGTTTTACTTAGATTAAAATGTTTTTCATTAATCGGATAATATTCACTTATAAAAATTTTATTGAAATATTCCTGTCACCAGAAAAGTTCCAAATATAACTTAAATATATTAACTTTTTAGTACTTAATAGAAGCATGTTGTAAAATTTTGCACAACACAAAAAGGTTTGTTATTTTTTTATAATGTTTCGTGGAACAACTATAGTTAAAAATGTAAAAGGAAAGGGAAAAACCGAAATTCATAACTCATAAAATTTCGGCTTAAGTTAAAATTATGTTAAAAAATGAATTATATACTGAAAACAACAAGCTCTTTTTTTCTAAAAATTGGCCAATCTATTTCATTTTATTTCATTAATCAAGTTGTTTATTCAATATTTAGTACTACTTTAATAAAATGTGAACAATTTGAATGTAAAATGTCTGCTATGTGCCGCTGGAAAGACGTCTAAAATTAATTTATAATTGTTTTCCAAAGAAAAAAAAAAAAAAAAAACTATATTATATATATATATACATGTACATATATATATATATATAGCGGGTGTCCCAAAAATGACTGATGGATTTTAAAATTCAATAACTTGCAAACGGTGACAGCTATATAAAAAAAATTTTGCAGGAAAGTTATGTATAATGTCAGGAGTTGTTTTACCCTATTTTTTTATTTTAGTTCGAATTTTAAACAATAGGTGTCGCTGACGGCGATTGAAGGCCAAGTCAACGCCTCACTCAGCACTGATCACCTGGCCTTCGATAGCCGTGAGCGTCACCTATTGTTTGAAACTCGAACTGAAATAAAAAATTACGGTAAAAAAACTCTTGATGCTACACATAACCATAGCTGTCACCGTTTGCAAGCTATTGAATTTTAAAATCCATCTGTCATTTTTGGGACACCCGGTATATATATATATATAGATAGATAGATAGATAGATAGATAGATAGATAGATAGATAGATATAGATATAGATATAGATATAGATATCTATATTATTTTTCAAAAACGTTTCACTTTTTTTCCATTTATTTTATCATTAACTAAACGTTTTATTTAGAAGTAAAATATTTTTTTAAGCTTTATGAGAAAAAGGACATTTAAATTTTTTTTTTTTCAATTCTTAATGAAATTAATGATAACGATGCAAATCAATTTTAAAGTATCAATTACTTTCCACAAAAAACGCATTTGAACACCTTGTGTCAATTATTTTTAAACTGGAAAGTCACTCTTACAATTTTTGTAAACCGTGTTAAAAATAATAAAAAATGCAAAAAAAATTCTGAATCATGTCATTTCGTATCAAGGCTGCAACATTAAACTAAGTGCGTTTTACATTATTCTGATTTATCGGTTTATCATAAATTCAATATTTCAATATTTTCTGAGATAAAAGCAAATATTTCTCAAAATGCTCTTTTATCATGAAAAATACAGACATATTGAATTTGTAAATAAAAATAGTATCTATATGTTGCATCAATTTCGGAAAGGCCTTTTCAGGGAAATTTTCAGATACATTTTTATTTTAGATCCTTGCATATTTGTATGTTAGAACATACATAAAAAATCACTATCTTGTAAGGAAAGTGCATATGTATCAATCACTGAACACGTTATAAAAGAAATGACATATTTATATTTTATAAAATATGATAATTACTTTATTTTTATTTTATTTTATTTGTATTTTTATGAAATTACACTTTCGTTCATGAAACCTAAATTTCTAATATGATTGCGTCAATATAAATAAACTTCTGTCTCTCAGGAATGCAATTAAGGCATGGAAACTCCAATTATATTGGGGTCACGTTTATAAATTGTACTTTGTAAACGGATTTTCATTCTACATCATCAATACTTTTATCTTTAAAACTGTAAAAATGTTTTGTCAGATTTAAAACAAGCTTTTTAAAATATTTTTGATAGGATGGATTTTTGTAAAGCATCATAAAATGCAAGGAATAGTAGTATTCTAGCACCATTGTTTTCTTGTTATATGAAAAAAGATAGGACAATATCCAATAGTTTACTTGACTCTTTTTTTTTTCATTGATTGCACTTCCATTTTTTCAAATGTTTCTAATAGTTGACGCAAAATTTTACATTATTATGACTGAGGTATATTAAGACCATGCAAATAAGAAATTCCGTATTCTCTTCTATAATATTCGTTGATTAGTTGGATAATTATACATATTTCTTAATTAAGAAGAGTAAAATTGTTTACATAACTAATTGATTTATCTGTACTGATCGAAGGCATGGAAAACAACTTGTATCTTATTAAATAAAATTATTTTGGTAATCCCCATAACGAAAGATTATGCAGAAAATACGACTGAGTGTAATAAAAGATAATCTTTCATAATCTGTTCTGAAAGATAGATTTGCGTCATATATGAGCAACGTTACTAATGTTATGATTTTATATTGGATTTGAATACTATGAACCTGTTCAGACCTGAGCATAAAATAACTCTACAAATACATATTTATTGATTTTGATTAATCGAAATGGCACCATAGATAACAGAAAAAAAATTCTTTTTTACGAAATCAGTACTTTAGAGGACTGGTAATATAGATTTACAAATATGGATATAAAAGTACTAATCCCCTTAAAACATCATTTTTACTATCAGTAATATAAATTTACGCAATAACAAACTTAACATTTTTAAACAAATAAATGATCAGCAAATCCTCAATTTTTTTAATTATTGTAAAGCATTTAAGTTAAATAATCACGAATATTTCTTATTTTCTAGGCCAGAATGTCTTGAAGGTATTTTCGAAACTCGGATTGAAGTAACATTTATTTTATGAGGTAATATTCATCAGTTCTGACATTTATTGGTTTTGTTTTAAAGCAAAAAACATCCAGCTGTATAGAAGTAAAGTAAAAAAGTAAAAATGAAAAAAAAAAACAATCGAACAGTTTAGTTTTTATGACGAAAAAAATGGAGGTACACATTTGTGTACCTCAGGTCTGAAGAGGTTAAAAGGTCAGCACATAAAATACTTTGTTTTCTAAATCATGTTTGCCAATATAACAAATTGGCATTAGCCACGATGATGAATGATTAGCTATTACTTTTAAAAGTCCTTTTTTCTGGACATATTTAGTAAGTTAATGCTATCGATTAGGTTACTATATATTTAGATAAGCTCTTAGACATAAGTTGTATACAAAGGTAATCAAAACTCTATTTTGGATATAAAAACATTTCATATTTATTTACTTAGAACAGGTGTCACAAATAAAAAATTAAAAAGTTGACATGTTTCATTTTGGAAACAAAAAATGAAAAAAGCATCAGATTTCTGAAAGAGGTGACACAATTTACATTTAAAAAAAGATGCAGGTGATATATGAGAGCAGGTGCCTGTGGTTTGAAGGCAAATAGGGATATTAGGATAATGTAAAATGTGTGTCAAGACTGTTATACTGAAATATAACAGTGTAAAAAGATACATAATATACACTATAACAATTAGCACAACCAATAAAAAATTACAAATGCAAAAAATAATTAGTGTAATTAATTTATGTTAATTTCAGAATATTATTACACAACAATATGTTTAACACTTCAAATGTGTGAAAATTTTGGAGTATTTTTTATTCTTATAAATATTTACGTAATTTAAAAACTTAATAGTATGATTTGTAGAAAGTTGAATATTACGTTACATGCGTTAAGAAAACAATGATTATGCAGCTGACATTGAGGTTCTTTATTTGCAAATTTACTAGTTGTTTTATGCATTCGTGTAAAAATATTTATAACGGGAATTTTGTTATATATGTAACCAAAATTTAAACAATACATTAAATGACTAAAAGCACGAAAAGCTCAGTGACGAAAGTTTAATAAGAAATTCAATTACTATGTCATTAAGAAAATAGACTATTTCTGGAATGAAGCAGTGGAATTCGATATTTCCAAGCTTTATAACACAATCCGAAACACTCGGAAGGAGAAATGCTCAATCTACTCGTAAGTAACATTTTATTTAATCAGCGCTAGGATGCAATCAAAGTTTTAAATATTCTTTACATACCGAGGTCGTAGCATCAATAACCGAATAAAAAAATGCTATTTATGTACCAGTAATTTTACTAGGTACCATATTTGTTGAACATGACATGTCTTAGTAGTTACCAGATGTCTCAGAAAAAAGCTTTGAATAACATTTCGAAATATCTAAATTCCAAAACCCTTTTTCGTCGTCATTTATCGTTTTGCCTCATCCCGATTCTTCTCGTCTGCACGTATATATTTAATATACTTTAGCACAATATTACAATCAGGTCACTTGACTTTCCTTCTCGAATCATAATCGCTTTACGTAGAAGTTATTAACAATTTCTTTGTATTAATGTTGAGATGATTCCATCTACGTAGCATGAACAATTCTTTCTAGAATTTCCTTTACGTCGAATCAGGTAAACAATATGCAAATGAAAAATAAGCTCTGAATTGATTTTAAACATTCACAGCGTGAAAATGATGATTACCTAAATATATACTCATCAGTCATTAAATGCTAAAAAAATTGAAAATGTACTTTGATATATCCGATGATATTAAATGTTACCTTGATATTAAATATTAGAATTTCACAAGTTCGCTTTTTTTAATTTTCTGCAATAAATTGACTTAAAAAATTTTGAGATTACAAAATAAAAAAAATTTAAACTTTATACTTGAACACAAAGAAAAATCTATAAAGTTATTTGATAAATTCTTCGTGTCTCCTTAAAATTATGAAATCAATTTTTAAAACATAAACCAATTTATTGTAGTAGCTAGCTATCTTCTGATCTTTTTCTTTTATATAAGGAGAATTTATCTCTTCGCTGACCCCATACTCGACCCAAGAGATTCCTTGTTACGAGGGTCTTTGCTAACGAAGTGGATAGAAGCAATTTAAGAAAACTCTCGAAAAAGAGGAAACGCCCTCGGGTAAGTGAAGAAAACATATTTAGAGAACTCTTGTTTTTCATGAATCAGTGTTTTATGTAATAAAACTGCCCATACGAAAGTAAATCTAAACGAATAAAAATCCTTAAGAAAATAAAAAAATATTAAAAGAGCTTAATCATAGTAATAAAACACAATTTTCAAAATTATACAGCATATTTTTTTTTAATTGGATATTTTATAATTAAAAATTTACGCATATTATTTATTTAGATTTATATTTACATACAGTTACCTTAAATCTATCTGTCTTATACTAGAGAGTCCCATACTTTACCAGGTACCCTGCCTATCGCCTTCAACCAGTAGACTAAAAAACATGGTATTTTGTACTATTTTAAAACGATTACCCGAGAATCGATTATTGAAATATATTATTAATACTAATGGAGGTCTTCTATTATCAGGTTTCTGATTATTTCCTTGTGCCTGGGAAGTTTTTCATTACCCAATGTCGAGTAATTTACGTTCGCGATAGCTGAGACTGTTTTCGTAATTAATTTCACTATACCTATCGTAATTTTGAAAATGGATACGATTAAATGATTAAGTAAAACCTTTCTCTGTCTTCCAAACTTTTTAACACATTTGTTTTAGGTGCAAGAGTAGAATCCTTTTAAAAATGACAGTTTAACGGTAATGCTTAATTATAACGTAATATTCCCATCGAAGGCTGTTATCAGGTAATATTAAATTTATTTTGCTGTTTTATTTTATTTTAATATATGCGAATAACCAAACTAAATTTCTCTCCATGCAATATAACGTTAAATAAAACAAGAAAATACGCAAACATTTTTATGAATTATAAAATATATATTAAATGCTGCCAGAGAAATATATTCCATTATGTGTCGGATAAAAGAAGGTAAATTACTATACATAGTTTTTAATCTAACGAAACCTTTTAATAAAACTGTTTTGACTGATTGCAAAATAAAATAGCACTTTAAATAATTCTTCCATTAAAATGATTGTTGTCTTAGCGCAGCTATGATATAGTCCACCATATAACTCCCAGTTTTCATACTTTTATGACAATAATGTTTTTATTTGTAAGCGGATAAAAATGTGTTGATCACGGTAAATTTCATTATGGAAACATTAACATGAGTTACTTTTTTAGAAAATAAACATTTAACAAGCTCTGTCTGTCTGTACAGCCTTCAAAAGATTATAATTAGCTAAAAATAGACGTGGTCATTCATAGAATGTTAGTGTATCGAAACATAGAACTGCATCTAAATACAGCGATTTATATTCCAAATTTGTTAACCATTAAATGATTAACAAATTTCATAATTCTGACAAAATGAAAGATTTGGGAAATATTTAACTGATTAAATTCATTTGTAATTAATATAAAAGTCGAATTACAGACATCCATTTTACATGAGGTATATGCAGCATGTGTTCAGTTCATTACTGATTTATATACCTAAACTTTTATGCATAAAAAATTGGTTTCAAATCATTACTGAAGAGCTCAGATAATAAAGGTTGTGAAAAACTCAATCAACATTTAGTGAAAAACCGTCGTAGACATAAACTATTTAATTGTATGTTAAACACCTTTTTAGTCTAGTTTCATACGCTTAATTTTTTGATTATTTTAGTTTATAGCGATGATATGTTTTTCTTGACATACTTTTAACTAAAATTTCATTTTATTCTATGTCATATCATATGTAAGATCCGAGATCTGTAATTATCTGTAATTAAATTGTAATTAATTGCAAGCAAAAACAATGATATAAAGGGTAAAATATTTGAAATGCCAAATGTGACTTAAATCAATTAAGAAAATTAATGACAAATTTTATACATGTATTAATATAGGTAATTTTTATGCATATATTTAATTAATTATACTTCAAATATAATTAGATAATTACGTAGACGAAAAATTGTTCTGCAACGATTTTTTCGAGGAAAAAGATTAATTATCTGCTATATAGCATTTTTCTTACAAAGAATTACAAAATCTTTCAGTAAAAAAATAACAGTTTTGCAACTTTTTTAAACACGTTAATTAATTATATTTGACTTATAATTCATACACCAAGGTTTTTTTTTTTTTTGCATGTAAATACTTTTTTATTTTACGTACATTTATGTCTGGACTAACATTTTATTTATATTTTTTTCATATATAATTCTGTGTAGAAATCAAATTAAATAATGCAAATTTAATTTTTGTGCAGTATAACACTGTTAGGAAGTATTTCTTCTAGATTTTTGTAACTGATACCAACATAGTTAAAAAACAAAAGTTTATTAGTTCGATTTGCATGATTCGTTTTGATTTCTGTCGTCAAACCGTACATTAGTTAACGTTAATATTGTCAGATTGTTACATGTTATTGAGGTTTGCCATGGCATGCTCGGTTTTGAAAATGTAAAGTGTGTAGCATCTACTATTCATTTACAGGTACCCTCAAAATAATTTCTTTATATTTAGGTCAACTGGGAAAAATTGCTTCCTGTGTATTTTAATGATATTACACTAGGTTAAAGTTACGTATAAAAAAGGTGTACAACAACAATAGAATATAGTGTGCATGGAAATCTTATTCTATTAACACGGATTTTCAAATGAAGTGTATAAGAACAATACATACCCGAAGAGAGCATTAATTTGTGTTAAGCGTTTTTAAACTAAATAAATTTTTCCTACTTATCTGGGGCGCACAAATTCTGAAGATGACACAGGGAGTACAAAAGAGCTTGAGTACATTTCCATTTATTAAGGGAAATCGCAGAAGGGATTTAATAATAATTTCATGCCTTTCCAGGATGAGCTAAAAAGAATCAAGCTATATGATACGCCTAAAAATTCATGCATTCTGTAAAAACTTATGATTTTTTAAAGCTCTGATGCTTATTCTTGAAAGAATTTTATGTTTTCATTTTTTTTCTCTTAGTATCATTATCCATATTATTAAACAATGGAATTTTTTTAAGGGAAATTTTCACAGTATATGCTTTACAAAAATGTTTTTATCTATTGATCAAGATTACCACAAGATTATTTTTCTAGAATGAAGATGACCCGAAAGCTTACTTTTTTGACATAAAAAAAGAGAATACATAATTTCCAATCGAATGTTTACACATGTTTTTTCAGGCCTAATTATGTGATTAATATATTTTCTATATTTTTCTTCTTTGCTTCTGGGTCGACTATATTTCTGAATTTTTAAACATAATCACAATACAAAAAATAGTTTTCAAATATTAGGGATAAAAATATTTCATATCGGTATTTAATATAAAATACAATATCTCAAGCAATAGAAAAGCGGAATTAAAACAAAATGAACTTTCTAAAGATTTAAAAAATATTTGTTCATAAAATATGTATGATAAAATAAAATAAACAGAATCTATTCTTTGAGATTATCCCTTTGTATTCTAATCATCAGTAATTTAATATATTTCTATATTTATGAAAAGCATTTTGTGTGTCTTGCATTTATTTTCAAATTCTATAAAATTTATAAAATGTCGTGAGAGTCAAAGTATTGTTTTAGAATACTACCACAAAAATTTCGTTTTGGCTTGAGCAAATGACAAAAGAAATTTAATTGACATTTGGCATATTGATATTTAAATATGATAAATTCAAATACATAAATTATTCAATGTATAATATATTATTCAAATATAATAGCCAATAGAATACTTACCTAATTGGTTATATAACTAATAACCAATAGAATACTTACTCATGTTTTCCGGTCTAATTAAGTGATAAATATGCTTTCTATATTTTCTTTCTTTGTTTTGGGGCCGATTACGTTTCTGAACTTTTACAACAGAAACACAACATAAAATTTAGTTACCAAATATAAAAAATTTAATATAGAATTTTTATTTAAAATGAAATACGTCAAACAATAGAAGATCGAAATTAAAACAAATTAAACTTACCAAATTATGAAGAATGGAGATTAACCAAATATTTGTTCATACCATATGTATGATAAAATAAAATAAATGCAATCTATATTTTGAGATTATCTTTTTATATTCTGATACATCAGTATTTTCGCATACTTTTATATTCACGTAAAGCATTTGGAGCGTGTCTTGCATTTTTTGAAATCCTTTAAAATGCATTCCATGTTGTGAAAGTCAAAGTACAGTTTCCAATTATATCACAAAAATTTCTTTTTAGATTGATAAAATGATAAAAGTAATTTAATAGATGTTTGGCGTGTTGAAATTGAAAATTCTCATGTTTAACTTTTCTAGCATTTTCTCATTTCTGATGTATCAAAAATATATTAATGTCTGCAATTAGGTATTTCTAAAGATGACAGAAGAAACTTTATCATAATATAAATAACAAATTTATTTAATGGCTAAATTGCTGTTAATTTGATAATAAAATATAATAATCGTTAAATATATTTTTATAAGCTCTTATGTTTAACAAATTTATTTGAGTTACTCCTCAAACGCTTTTTTCACGTTTTTCATTTTTTTTATTTTCTACTAGTATACAACCCCGGTCAAAAAAGATGAAATGTTGATCTTTCATTTTCAAAAGATTTTCACTAAAAAAGAAGAAAAAAGCAGTATGAAGATTTTCTAAATGAAAGATAATTGTAGTAATTGTGAATAATGAAAATTCTAAATGAAAAATTCTAAATGAAAGATAATTGTATGATAATTGGTATTTGTAGTGTAAGTCACGTAGCAATTAACTCTTGAATTTTTTGATATCCAAAAGGTTTCCTTCTTCTTATTCAATTAATGAAATATATGTGACAAAATAAGATACGTTTTTCTGTTCTAAAATACTGGTTGTGAAACTTCAAAGCAATTTGCATCTATGAAACTTACACTACAAGAACGCAGGGAATGAGACTTGTAAAAAAAACTTTAAAAACAGCAAAATATGTCTACAAATATCCATATTGAAGGTATTTTTTTCTATATATAACTATTTCTCAAATAACGATTAACAAGTACTATTTAATTTATATGTGATAATTTAACGATTAATAATTACTCGATCGTAATCGTTAGAATTTAGAAGTGAGAAATCTGTGGCACAAACATATAATACCTTCTCTCTTGTTTTAAAATGTAAAAATATATTTCAAGCTAAAAATAACATCATTGGCGGAATTTCTTTTAATTTACTTGATACGCGTACCTTTATGCCTAACTAAAATGCATCAAAATAACAGTAGATTTTTTATGTAATGGTAATGAAAAGAAGCCGAAAATTTCACGTCAATCAAATCAAATGGGATACGTTCATACTATAGCGAATTTTTTAACAGATTCAGACGTGGTGTAATAGTATGCAGTACTCCGGAGATAGTACAAAATCCGGAAACTTTTGTGTTTCCCTGTAAATTCTATGTCCTTTCTATTTAACAGAAGTAATTTATAGTTTAACAAAAAATGGCTAAATAAATAAAAATATTTTAATAGCATTTCATTATTATCTGTTATCATACATATGTACTACAATCTATCATCGACAATGTCTGTGATTTTTGGCAAAAGCAGCCTTTTTAAAAGGAAAGCTATGTTATGATAATGAAAGATTCCTCATTATCTACTATTACTTAATTTGTTGAAAAAAGTTGCCATATCTAGCATATATATTAAAATTATGCTATATAAGTAATGCAAGTATGCTATAAAATGTATGTAAGGGCATAACATAAAAGTAGTTGTATTAGCTAGGCCAAAAATAAAATAATGATGTGTACATTTATGTATTTAATGCATTTAGATTTAGAGAATACGTCATAGAGGTAAATGACTGAATGAAATAAATAAGACAGACATGAATTCATATTAACATAAATTTACATATTTGTTTAATATTAAACACATTTTAAATACCTATCGTACACAATTTGCTTAACAATAAGAAGACTTCACTAGTACAGGTTACCTATTTTAAAGTAAACAGTAATTCAAATCCAGTACTGTTAAGGTTTAAGTATTTTTTTAATATATAGGGGAAGATGGGGATACTTGAGCCATTTTTGGAATTTTAATTTTTTTAATTTTTTTATATTATTTTACAATAAAATAAAATATTGAAAATGAAAATTTGATATTTTTTCTTCAACTAAAAACCACTTTCAATTAATTTTGAACTATTTTTCTATGTATAATAAATGTTTATTTTTTGTTTTACATCGTGGCTCAAGTATCCCCATGGCGGGGATACTTGAGCCATAGTGAAGGGATACTTGAGCCACTAAGGAAAAATACCTACAAAAGTAATTTTTTTCGCTTTATTTTTGCACAAACATTTTACAGAATGATAAATTATGAAACGTAAAGTCATTCAAAACCAATTGAGAAAACAAAGCTAGTAATATGATCATTTTTTGTCGTTAAAACTGGTTGTCGGATGATAATTTCAACTTGAGTTATAACGATGGTAGAAACATCCTCAGTTCAGAGCCATTTAAATTTGTAATCTGCAATTCTTCGGGCAAATTTCATTTTCAAAATATTAAGCACTTATCCAACAAATATTTTTACAGTTTTCTTTCTGGCATATTTTATTAGTAACCAACCATCAATAGAAGGTTTTCTTTTCACATCATCACCATCATTGACAGAATTTTCCTCTAATTATATTGTCGAACTCGTGCTTTTAATTTAGTAGCTGTCGGAATTTAAGCCAGATGTATCATTCTACTGTTTCAAACACTTTTTTGATTTCACAGGAAAAGATTTTTCTTCCTCTTTGGCTCTATGCAGGTAAGTTTGAACTGGGATTTTTGTTGCTTTTCTTGTTTTTTGTGCGCTCGTTTTACCAATTTTTCTTCAATTTTCTTAGTTAAAAAAAAGTTACAGCAACAGAGGTTACGATTTCAATATAAAATATTAATCTTAATATGTTATATAAAAAAATAAATATTTTAATATGTTGGACCTAATTAATTAAAGTATTAGAGATTATAGCTTGTAAAACCGTTTTAAAAAGTTATTTTAATTTAATGAAAGTTAAATTGAAAACTATGTTTACATTTATCTAGACAGGCTATTTTGTTAGTCAAAATGAAAAATAAAATAGATATTTTCATTTAAAAAATATACATTTTTAAACATTTTTAGGTCGTTATTTAAAAAAAAAAAAAAAAAAAAAAAAAAAAATATATATATATATATATTTTCCTTTTTATCTAGAAAAATATCTATTAGTGAATATAAGGATGGAATTTTATTTTTTGTTTGTTTCATCCATGTTTAATTTCTAGTGGGGATGGTTGAGGCATGGCTCAAGTACCCCCACTCTCATTGGCTCAAGTATCCCCACTATCACTATTTTTGTTTCCTAGAGTTTTACTAAATAAAGCATGCAGCTATTAGAACTATTTTAGACTCAAAATACAATTGAAATTATGCTTATTAAATGTATGTATATAGTTGCAACTTTAAACAAAACTTTGATTACAAAAAAACAAAAAAGCCATGCACCTAAATATTTACTTCAGGTAGGGAAAAGACAACTATTAATTACTATATTTTCAAAATGGTACCAAGATGTGTGATTTCTTTTTTACATGTTCAGAACTATAAATATGTTAACATATTGGTAGTTTTAGAAAGAAAAATTAACCAACTGTAGAGATAATAGGGGTGGCTCAAGTATCCCCTATGCTCAAGTATCCCCACTCTCCCCTACATTAGGAATGGAAGCACCCCAGTCAAAAATCGGTGGTCGTATCTGAATATCCAGGCCTCTAAGAAAAATGTACCATGATGTATTGTTATGGCCTGGTTTAAAAATAGAACAAGCTTAAAAGTTCATGTTTATCTGATGAATATAATCCGTTGTTGAAAAAAAAGGAAACTTGAATTTTAACTGTAATTCATTTGTCTTGTGGTTCAATTTACATTGCTTAATCTGAAAGAAATAAGCATTGTGGATGTTTGGTGAAACATACTATATGTGCTTGAAATATCTTTAATATTATAATACATAATGTACGTTAATATGTATTCTAGCCCTCTAAGCGTCTGGAACGTAGTTTTCCGTATACTAAGCTCCAGTTTTCACTGCAATATAAGCAATATTTAAAATACTATAATTCTACAGATTTAATGAATTTTTAATACATCGAAGAATGATTCATACTCTGGAGGATTACATTTATGCTTAGAATAAAGTTTTTTTTTAAATGTAATGTTGAAAGAATCATATTTTCTTAACATTTAAAAAGAAATGTGGAGAAAACAACATTACGATTTTACCCATTTGTAAGACGCTTGGAGGGCTAGACTGTCATACTTTACTTAATTCATTTAGTTATCAAAATTTTAAACTCAGACGTTAAATATATGTATATTGCAAATAATATAGATGTAGTTTTTAAATTAATAGTCATTTATTAATCTTAAACATTATTAAGCACAGATAATGTCTGGAAATTTGTTTTCATATTTTTTATATGCAAATGAAGATTTTAAAAATATTTTAATTCACTATTATTTGTTATTTTGTTAGAAAAATACCAATTAATAGTAAGGAAAATGTTATTGTAAAATTTACATTTATCTATATATAATCAATATATCTCTAGCAAACGAAAACATTTAAGCCGTTTTACATTCCTGCAATTTCCTTTTCTTATTTGCACCCTTCAAGAATAGCAAAAAAGTTTAATAAAAGTTTGTTCACAAGATATGTATGATGAAATACCTTGATAGAAATTTCCATATTTCTATATTCATGAAAGTACTTTTACTCCTAGCTCTGGTTTGAAATGCTTGTAATTTTATTCGACGTAATGAAAATTAGGGTAGAGCTTTCAAAATCTATTACACAAATTCGCTTTATTTCGTGTAAACGATAAAAAAATTACTGTAAAAATATTTAATCAAAGTTTTTACATATTGATATTTAAATGTGATAAAAAGTTAATTAAATCCAATTGATTTTTTAAATCATCAGATTTTAAAACATTCACCTTTTACATAAACATTTTAATAAAAAATTAAATTTTTCTTAAGAAAGGTGTTATAATAAAAGTAAAAGACATTGACATGTTTCGGAACCGTCAACCGCAAGAAAATGGGAGCACGAATCTGATATTAAATTCGGACGTACTAACACTGCCTTATCAAGAACATATTTAAATGAGGAGATAAAAATATTGTTTAGTGAAAGTAAATTATGATTCATATCAAATTGTAATAGTAAATCTGTTATAACAGAGTGCATTGAAATTTATACGCGTAAAAATCTGGTTTGCAATGATACTGTTTTTTTTTTATTATTCCTAAGTTATGGTTAAAATTAATGAATAAATTCCTCGCGAGAGCTTGAATGGGAAGAACCATGTTGGAAATTCTTTTAGATCATGGTCTAGTTTTAATTTAATTTTTACAATAGAGCGCGTGTTTTTTGGTGTTTTTTATATCTCATTGCCGCGTGTCATTTGTATTCACCATGAAATGTTTTGAATTTTTATTTTTATTTATATTTTAGATCATGGTCTATATGTTAATTTAATTTTTACACTAGAGCGCGTGTTTTTTGTGTTTTTTTGTTATTTATATCTCATTGTCACGTGTCATTTGTATTGACCGTGAAATATTTTGAAATTTTATTTTATTTATATTATGACTATGGAACTTATTTGATGGTTCCGAAACATGTCAATGTATTTTATTTTTATTATAACTCCTTTCTTAAGAAAAATTAAAATTTTTATTAAAATATTTAAATGTAAATTTAGAAAAACCAAAAATTAAATTCTTTGAACATTCTGAAATTTATAAACATTGAGGGTTACCTTCAATACTTTTTATAAATAACTGAGATTATTATTTATAATCAATTTTAACCATGCTTTTTATTAATGGTCAAATAAAACATACTCTGCTGTAAAAATATCATTAAAATGATTTTTTATGCAGTTATGCTTTTGAAATGAGTTTGTTTCACTGTGTAAACACATTTTTCTTTCTGTTCTTATGCTCAATACTTTAATTGCTATACGCATTGCATTAAAAAAATTTCAGGATATCCTCGCGTCAAAAGGCACTATCTCAGAAAAACTGTCCGGATAATCTATACACGATCTTTATCCATGGGTATCAAGTTATGGAATTCATTTCTAATAATTACTAATTTAATAGCGTTCATTTCCGCAAAGCATGTGTGTGTGTTCTTGTCTTCGGAAAAAAAAAATAATTAAAGAACAAATATCAAATTCGTTTTAAATTTAGTAAATAGATCACATAAACACAGAAAATCATTGAGTCTGCATATGGGGATGTGACTATGAGTTATTCGCGAATATTTGAGTGGTTTTCGAGGTTTCAAGATGGAAAAGAGAAGACCGATAAGTTGCGAGATCAGTATATACAATGGAAGTCGAAACGATGAAAATGTATATTATCTATTGGTGTTAATGACATTAACTGTGGCAAGTGAATTCCACAAACTTGTGTTGCATCGGATTTTACAACGAATGATGCATATAATGCTTGATTTCTTGGCAATGAAAATTGATGCCAATTGCGCATAAACGCACAGGCCAACAAAGCACATCCTTGTTGATCAATGTTTGGTTCATTTCGGTTTTGTTTATGATGACCGATTATCAACACGATGGATATAGGACCAAAAGGTCAGATGCTCTCCGTGGGGGACTTTCTAAGGGAACCTAACTCATATTTACCCAGAGAAATCCAAAGTAACTATGAAAACGATGGAAAACTCTGAAGAATTAGGTCGACGGACTGGGTTCGGACGCAGCACCTCCCGACGAGAGCAGACCAACTAGAGCCGCTCGCAGCCGCTGGTAGGGCCAATTTTTGGTGAAAACGAAGATGAGGGCAAATGCTATAGTTTTGTGCAACCGTATTAACCAGATCTTGGCATTCAGAATTTATTTTCATTTCCGAAATGCAAAATGAATATGAAAGTCTATATGACATTGAAGCGTCTGTTTCATCAAAACTCATTAGTATCGGAGCTGAGGCTTTTCAGAAAGCGTTCATTGACATATACACTCATTGCCATCTACAGGTTATCACAGGCAGAGTATGTTGCATTTGTGTGTGCTGTACATTTTCTTATTAATTAATTTTTAGGACATTATGTGAAACATCTGAAAACCCGAGGATCTCATAGACGACAAATAACATATATCATTAATTTTTCGACAGCAGTTGTTCAAAATGGATTTTTTAATTGGGTCTTTTAATTGTTCATTTTAATAATTATGGGAAAATGTTTTTTAGGATATTCTGAACGTTTCAGAAAATATTTTATAATTTATGAATGATTCTTGATTTATTGTTTATGCTTTATTATTTTTTTTAAAATTGCAATATGCGCTTAATTTGATGTTTTTACTTGCTTCAACTTATTATTGTGAAATATTTTATTCACAGTATAAAAATTTAATTATACTGTACAATAACAGACAGTATAAAAATGTAATTATAGTTCATAGCAAAAAGTACGTAAAAACTGTAGAAACTATTACTTATTACATGTTCTTAAACATAATCTAAAGCATTTAAAATACTTTAAAAGTCCTTTCTAAACAACACGTTTTCAGTTGAACATTCTTACCTGTCATCAGTGGAAAATTAAATATAGTCTTGTGCCTTTGTGCCTCCACAGGAATCACCCGGGAGAAATCATTGCACTTTAATGGTGGTACAAAAGACAAGATGACATGGAAAGCTATTGAAAATACAGGGTGCTTAAAAAATGACCGGTATATTTGTAAAATCATTAAAAATTAAACGGGCAGCGTTAGAAATACACCGTGTGTTGCAATATGTTTGCGACAACAGTAAATATTCAGTCATACAACTTTTGAAATTTGTTAAAATTTTCAAAAACAGATGGCAGTGCAGGAAATTTGGAAGCTATAGTAGCAAACGCAGTCTATGATTTTGCCATTCTGTAAAGCATTGTTTATTTTGGTTGCAGGTATTTTCTATAAAGTTACTTTTACTTCCGAAACCGATTCCAAGTGAAATGTAACTTTATAAAAAATATTTACGACCAAAATCGAAAATGTAATCAAAAAGCGACCTTGAGAGGGGCCTCAGCTATGCAATGCAAAATAATAATAATAATAATAATAATAATAATAATGTCAAAATGCGAAAGAGTTATTGGAAAAATGCCTCCCCATAGGAATAGCTTTGGCTCGCGAGTATCTTCGCGGTCAGGGACAGAAGCTTTACAGAATGGCAAACTCGCAGATTACGTTTTTTACTGTAGCTTTCAAATTGCCTGCAGCGCAATCTGTTGTTGAAAATTTTAACTAATTTCGAAAGTTTTATGCCTGAAAATTTACTATTGTCCCAAACATATTGCAACAAACGATGTATTTCTAACGCTGCCCGTTTAATTTTTACTGATTTTTTAAATATACCGGTCATATTTGAAACACCCTGTATATACAAAAAAACAGGTTTTCATTTATTGTTTAACAATTCCTTCCAAATTTTACTGGTTTTACATGACAATGTATGATTACAAACAAAATTTTTATTAGAAATTATATTATAAAACTGTCTTAGAATGACTTCACGATATTTAGGGCTCAGATTACATATAAGCTTGCTTTACATAGACTGAATATTTGCAAATCATGCTAACGGAAAGTTTATTTAATCGGAAATCTTCATACTATTTAATTTGATATAGAAATAGCCTCGTTGTCATACATATAAAAAGAAAATATTTATTATCGTTTTTGAGAGGTATAATGTAAAATCTCTGATCTACTGACAACGTAGATAAATTTTCGTACTAAGCAAAACTTTTAACTTTAGAGAGGTAGGAATTAATGTTATTAATATAATATTTTAAGAGTGTTCACCGCTTACTTTCAAAAAGTGAAAAGTGAAAGTGTTTCAAAAGTTTGTAGTTAACTTCACAAAAATTAACACATTTTTTCGTAATCTTTTATTTTTTATTTTTTTACGATTTTTTTAACAAAACGAAATGAAATAAAATTCTCTATAGCTTTTTTTTTATTACATATATTTTTTTC